>JAKUAA010000001.1:0-729892 GCA_030579055.1 Candidozyma chanthaburiensis | reverse complement strand
GTTTGCCTTATTCAAAATTCTTTTTTTTTTTTTTTTTTTTTTTTTTTTTTTTTTTCTAACGAACGGCACGGTGCTACCTTGGTGATTGCATAACTCACATATTTTAACGAGAATACATATCGGCTAGGTTTACGCCAATAAGGTTTGCTAAGAATTTACTTCGGCCTATTTCATGAAGAAAAAATTTCTTAGAATTATAACGACTAAGTCTTTTGTTTGGGCTTCAAGTTCAAGAAGTCAATCGAAACTATGATGTCGTACCCGTTCTCCTCGCACGCGTACAAAGCCTCATGTTCGTTAGAATGCAAAAACCGAATATTTTCGCCGATTAATGCTCTTATAAGCGTAGTGCTCTCGAGGTCACGTATCTCTATGAATCCAGGGTCGAAAGCCAACAAGTACGGATAAAACAATGCAATGTTTTGTGGTGATCCCTCCCAAAAGATACCCCAATCATGCTTAGTTCTCCAGCCATTGCGGTTGATCAAAAAGGAAAACTCACTATAGCTCAAAAGAAAATTTTTCCCCAATCTGTGAATTCCAAGTGGTGCAACACTTTCTCTTTGTGTTGCAAAATCCAAGGAGGGGTCGGCCTCATCAAGAATGGGCTCTTTGCGCCCGGCCTCGAGAGACAAGATTTCGAATCCCTTCGTGCAACCAATGCATAATTTGGTCTTGAGAAACGAAATAGAGACAGGCTCCGACAAGAATGCAATCTCTCTCACTTCAGGCTTCTTCGTTTTACCCTTCATTTTGGAATCGAATGGGTTTGTTGGCTCAACAATGCTTATTGCCTTTGCACTTCCACTTTTCACAGCACATACCAACAACCGCCCGTCGCAAACTCCTGTTTTGAAGAATGACACGTAATTAAGGATGACTTTCCCACTCCTTGTGTTCTTGACATGATCGAGAGAGTCTGTGCACGACAAATCGAACTCATATAGTGTCTTCTCTGACAATACTAACAATTTTGAGTATTCAACCAAGACCTCTATCTGAGAAATATAAGGCTTGCTGATAACCATAGTAGGGTCAGAGCAAATCTTTTCGTTCGATGTCATACTGATCGAACGCACCGTTGAAACCCAAACGCCTGCATCAGTTCCATACAAAAGTTTCTTCCCTCCATAGCAAGGAACGGCACAGTTGATTCGGTTGTGGCCAGTAAACCGTCTTGTCTCATACTTGCTCAACGAGAAAATGTCGTGCTTGTAGAGAAGCTTTCTTTGCTGCTGTTGGACTTGCAGTAAGATTTGACTCTGGTTGGTGACATCATCTGCGTAAAGTGAGACGTGGACAGGGTTATTACCAAGACCTAAGAAATTAACCTGAAGTTTCTGTTGAGATGAGGATACTGGGTTATAATTCGACGCATCGGCTCGATTCCTTAGATTCGTATCCGATATGATGGAACCATTTTCTCTGAAGGGAAGTAAAGACTTTATTCCCGGTGAGTCATATCCGCTGTTCACGAAAAGTAATGGCAAGTAGATAGGCTTTTCGAAGACTTTGTGCACCTCTCTTTTATTCTGTATCTTGTGTTTCACAAGCAATAAAGCGTGCTCAAACAAATAGAGATCAATTTTTTCATTGTCACGTTTCCTGCTCAACGTCACTTGATATATGATCCTGTTGTTGTAGTTGAGTTTGAAGTTGAATCTTTCTTCGAGCGTTTGACGTCCAAGAAGTCGGTGTAAAACCATAATCTTATGACGATCAGTGCTTTCACCAGTTTGAATATTGATCTTGTTCAAAACCTTTTCAATTTCCTCTTTAGCCTTGAGGAGGTTTTTGAAGTCAGGGGAAGACTCGTTTGTGTTCTTGAGAATACCACCTAAAAGAAGTTGATATCGAGCTGGACGTTGAACACCCTTGATCAAGAAAGACGACAAGTCCTGCTTTCTTGACTCGGGCTTTTTCTCAATGGCATCCAAGAACCTGGCGTACTTAACATTCACCTGCTGTTGCCTTTCGTGTTCGAAACTAGCGAATACTTTGTTACCGGAATATTTGATGAAAGGATCAAATGAGCCCACAAATTGTAAGAAAACATCCCCAACACTTTCAACCACTGGCTTCTGCTGCTGCTGCCTGTTGGTGAGTGACTCGCTGAGACTTTTAGCTAAGCGAAGCAATTCATTGACTCCACCAAAAACAGTTCTTATAAAAGCTTCTCGCTCACGTTCAGGAATAATATTATTCGCTGGGTTTCGAAGAGGGAGAATGTAGAAGTCAGTCATGAACTCGAGATCCTTAACATAATCTCTTTCTGTATAGATGAGCTCATAAATAAGTTCTTGACGCATCTTTTCGTGTTTGTCAAGATTATCCAAAACCAGCTGATCAACGGTTTCATGCCAGAGAGTTTTGCTTGTTTCGGTATCATGCAACGAAAGTCTGGATACGGCACGCTTTAGGCCACCTCTCGGTTTCATATTAAGTCTTGCCTGCTGTTCTAGTCTTCGTGGGCAAGCTATAGAGTAGCAAAGACTGTCGCGGGTACATGTTGGAGAGTAGCAATTACTCAAGATCGTAAAAACACCATTCACTCCTGAAGATTCTTGCAAATCTCTTGGCTTGTGGTTTTGTCCAAAAACTGCAATTCCTCCATCAACTGGGCTGGGCGGTATGCTGGGAGGAGCAGAAGACGTTGGATATGGCGCTGAAGATGGTGGCTGTGGCAGAACAGACATTTGGTGCTCATTATAAGAACCTCGATTAGAATTATTATTACTGCCATGGCCAGTAGCGTCTTCCGCAAAGAATTCCACGTCATTATAAGTACGGCTGAACGCATACACTTCATGACTTGAATCGCGCAATCTGTGATTATAAGTCACGTCGTGAAAGAATTTTTGTGCATCCAAAGAGCGACCTAAAAGCAATGCAAGATTTCGATCATTGGTGCGTATAATACTGCAAATCGCATCGACTGCAGCGTCACCTGTGAATGAGTCGTGATACTCTAACCCGTCTTTCATGTTGATCGTAAGCACAAGCGAATCTTTAAATGCTTTGGCGACGCGAGATAAGACAGCAGGATATATGGCTGGCTTCCGAGACTGGAACATTGCCATTGTCTTTTGAGACGCAATCGTAGAAGACGAAACGTTTCGTTCCGCTTTTTGCAAAGAAGCCGAGGACGAGAACTTTTTAGTTGACAAAGACGATAATTTTCCAAGTGAGCTAAATGATCTTGACTTCGAAGAAAGTGAAAAAGTGTGTGATGAGCTTGAGCTGTTGTTACTTGGGCGATTGTTTTGAAGGGTCTGCGGTGTAGTCGAAAAATTCGTAGGAGCGCTATTATGTTTCGTGGCTGATGATGAGGAAGATAAAGATTTTGTTCGTGATTCTACCTTCAGCTGCGAAGGTTGTGGCTGACACCACTGGTTAGGCATTGGCCCGGAGTAGCTAGGGACCGTAGGAGAAGATACGATGCGTCTGCCATCTTGCATAGGTTTCATAGATAACGGCCCCTTCCGAGAACCAGTGGTAATAATCGGAGCGGATGGGTAGCCAAACATTCCGGGTTGCGAGGGAGGCATGGTATGTTGCCCGAAACCAATGGTTCCTGCCAGATTCGAGGGTTCGGCGTAGCCGTGCTCCGGTACTGTTCCAAATACTGGTGCTGTGCCGTGATGAGGGTAAGAAGCCGTTCCTGAATTTTCTAGCGAAGTCGAGCTGCCGTTCTGTGATTGATGGTGCCCACGCGGATTTGGTCTTGATAGTTGACCAGCACTTGAATTGGCAGAAGGAGCTTGATATAGACTTCCCAGGGTATTTTGTATTGGCCTTTGATATGGAGGCACCGCTCGCTGACTTGGATGGAACTGCTGCTGGTGTTTTCCATTGAACGAATTTTGGTGACTACTTTCTGAGTCATTTAGGCTGTCTGAGCTTGTATAGTTATTGGAAACGGGGTAAGGAGCTGTCCCCTTTGAGCTCTCGTTCCAGCAATGGTCATACCCCGGCTTATTAGGTCCACTGAACTGATTCCCCGTGGCATGCGGTAGTTGTTGACGTCTATCATACGTTTCCAGCAGAGAGAAGCGAGGCGGATTCGTCGGGTTTTCGTATCTTGTCTTCGCTGGCGAAGAATTGAGATCAGGACGATTTGATCCGGGATTTGTATCGTGGTAAGGGCTAGTCGGGCTTTGTTCTTGTGAGGGTCGCTGATTTCGGCCCATTTGTCCAAGCATACCATGTGGTATTAGATGTTCCGGGAGATTCATAGTGTCAGATCTGGCTGTCTCCTTGCCATAAGACATGCTACTTTTGGTCTTGGAGAATGATGCAAGTTTAGATGGGGAATCTTATGGTCTGTTGACAAGGAGAAGGAGACCCTAGGCAATTCGCTGATAGAAAAAAATAAAATAGTGTACGAAAGTGCAGGTATGATTCTGTCGAGTCTTTCTCTGTCGGCTATTGAGGTACAAAGTTGCGTTTAAGAGAGATGAACTTTACTCAAGCTCAAAACTTGCGAAGCTTATAGTCTTGGTTGAGTTACCCTGTTTCTGAAATGGGAGTATTGGTGGATATTATGTGGCTAAATTTGTGGTGCACCTGCCTGTGAGCGCGAGAAGATTCCTGAATCAAGGCAGGAGGGTGGCTTCCGCACAACGAGTGCGTATTCAGGCAGTCAAACGAGCAATTCAATTGCTAAATGGGAAAAAAGTTTTTGGAACAACTTGGAGCAGTGTTGCGCAGGGTCGCCACTCTACGCATGCTTTTCATGCTCTCTCAGAACTACACGAGAAAATAGTTCTTTCTAGACATGAAGGCTTATAAAGGCATGCTATTTCCACTTTTTTTTTTTTTATATTTGTATCGCTTCAAACATGTCGAAGCGAGGAGGACAGTCAAATCTCTCGATCCTGCGTGTGGCTATCCAAAGTGAGGGTTTCCCTAGAGACACTATTTACGAGGATAATAGGGCTGGGATATCGTCTCTTCCGTTCGCTCTTCAAGTCCTACAAATTCCTTATTATTTCTAGCATTTCAGGTACCATAGCGATGTAGAATATTCAATATATTCGATCGGAATATACTGTGATCTCTCGATTTGTAAAAGACCATCAAAAGAAGGGACTCGATTTGTTGCTACTTCTTAAGATCTTTAAACTTTTCATTAGGCCCGTTGGGACAATTGTGATTATTTGCAGGGGATAATTTATCCGACTCGGAGGTTCAAATACTTAATGCTCCCGTCGCAAAATACCTGCATGCGTGAACACTATTCTAATCAAGACACATAACGTATTGCGTCTCCGAACTTTTTGAAAGATTCAACATGCCTGCTTATCATTCCACGTTTCTCAGCGACCACTCCTCAGAAAGGATTGTAGGTAATGTTGTGTTGTTACCAATCCACACCCAATACCGTGGTCCATCCTATCCCCCAGATTCGGAATACGATATCATTGAAGAAACCCTCGACTTGTTTAGAGCCAACTCATTCTTCAAAAACTTTGATATCAAAGGGCCAGCCGATAGATTGTTGATCTACGGAATTTTGTTTGTCAGTGACTGTTTGTCCAAGTTGAACTCAAAGACGAACTATCGTGAAGGTGTTAGGGCTTTAAACAATCTAGCTCTTGACTCATTTGCCTTACCTGGTGATATTGGCTTTCCATTGAATGCCCTTTATCAGCCTCCATCGAATAAGAATGACGCAGACTTACTCCGTGGATATTTGCAACAGTTCCGGCAAGAATTGGCTGATCGCTTGTTGAAGAGAGTGTATGCTGGCGATGAAAACATCCCTAGTAAGTTTTGGTTAGCATTTACTAGAAGGAGATTCATGAACAAGAGTTTATAGAGACATATCAAAGCGCTCAATCAACGTGCACAGATAATTAAGGTCTCATTTTGAATGCTACTTGTAAGTACCTCAAACGGAATTGTCTGTGAAGACCGTATTAATTGATTGAAAATTTCCTCTACATAACTTTAGATTGGCACGTTTACTTACAAGCTAAGATTTCACTGTTTGGTCACTTTGCCATCACACTCGAGTAACAAATTCAATAGGAAAGTTCCAAAGTTAAAGTTTCACGTTTGTGATCAAGAACTCTATAAGCATATGCATATCATTTAATTCAAATAAGTGGTCCTCTTTATTTTGAACACAGATACCGTTAAGGTAGAGATTGCACATGCCGCGGCTCCACGTGTATCTGAATTACCTTGATTTGGCATTGAAAAATCTTAGAGACATGAGTGAATAAATAGACCGTGATTTTCTTTGGAAGAAAGAACTATTCAAGGAAAAGTCAAAAGTTTTCTTCAGCGCTGCGGAATCGAGGACTCTCTGAGACAAACAGGCAATGCACCTAAGCAACTTTATTCTCCAATTCCTCCTAACAAGTCTTCTGATAGCTGCCTATGTTGGTAAGTTCGAGTCCGATGAGGGACAAAATTTCCAGGTCAAGCGGGACATCTCTGTTATCGATGGAATTTATCAAAGCTTGAACTACGAGGACACCATATTTGTTGAGACCCATTTAAAACATTTGCTTGATTTTGAGGGCAGTGAGTGTGCATCATGTCACAACAAGATAAAGTACGCTCAGCAGTTGATCAATAATTACCCTGAAAAAGCCTATTTGATTTCCATTACTTTATATAAGTATTGCTTGGAAGAGAATGATGGACTGGATTCATCGTGTGAATTCACTGACTTCTTTCTTTTTACCTCTCACAAGAACTCCATTCAAGACTCGCAATTCGAGGCAACTCATGTTGAGGGGGCCTCCTCGATCAACTTCTTTTACAATGATTTTACGGAGATGGTGAGACATTTTAACTTGTCGTCTAGTCTTTCACTTGACTACTATTGTCACTACAAGGGCAAATATTGTGAGGCACCTAAAACTCCAAACATATCTCAAATTATTGACTTAAATGCCCTCTGGCCACCAAAACAACCCAAGCATTATTTGGAGCCAGTGTACGAAGCAAATGAAAATTCTTTTAGGGTTCTTCATCTCTCTGACTTCCACAATCAGTTGCGTTTCGAGGTTGGTTCGGAGGCAAATTGCTCACAAGGTCTCTGCTGCTTACCAGAATCTTACAACGACAATAAGCTTTCTGAAGAATACAATTTCACTGCGGTCTTCAAAGATGCGGGTGCCGTTTTGAAGAACGCTAGCTTGTCATTCTACCCTGATGCAAAGTATCTTTCCAATGATTCTTATTCTAGGGGATTTTACTATGACATTCCTTATTACAGAGGATGGAATTGGGCATGGGAGCCCGCATCAACTTTTGGGAATTACCAATGCGACCCTCCGGAAGTGATGCTTAATCACAGTTTAAAACACATATCGTCCACCTTCCAAAATAACAGATATGAGTTTTCGATTTTTACGGGTGACATCGTTGACCACGATGTCGCCCACTGTGATTCAAATACCACCCGTCATGCAGAGACTCGGTCGTACCGTATCATGAAACATTTCCTTCATCAACTTCCTGTCTATCCAACATTAGGGAATCATGACACCTTTCCTTATGGTCAATTGGCACCAAACAGACTAATGAATACCACCCTTACAGATTCACATTATCACTGGAATGATGAGCTAACTAGTGAGCTTTGGTTCTCCAATGGATGGATTAACAAATCGCTCGTCCCCTTCGTTCGTCAACATTATTCTTCATATGCCACAGTTACTGAAAGAGGACTAAAGATTATTTCTTTAAATTCTAACTGCTACTATCAGAAGAACTTATATTCATACATTAATATGGAAAGTGAACCAGACCTTTTTGGCCAATGGGAGTTTCTCATAGATGAATTGGTTGCGAGTGAACAAACTGGACAGAGGGTGTGGATTATAGCGCATATCCCTGCGGGTGATGCTGATGCTTTGCCAATTCAGTCAGAGATTTTTGCGTCTATTGTGGAACGGTTCTCACCTTTCACAATTGCCAATATTTTTTATGGCCATACTCACCGGGATCAATTTAAGGTGCTTTATAAGGACAATGTACCCATAAACATGGCATGGATCTCACAGGCAATTACCCCGTTGGGCCCGGCGAATCCTTCGTGGAGGTATTATGAGGTTCAAGATGAACTGTTCAATATCCTCAATTCGTTCAATTATTACTCCCAATTGAATGCCACATGGACAGACGGCGGTGCTGAACCTTCATGGCAATATGAATACAATGCCAGGGACACTTACGATCCGTATCATGAATGGCCCGGAAACGCCCCTTTGAACGCAACTTTCTGGGATGAATTCGTCGTAAAGCGTTTGAGAAACGTGCTGGATGTTGACTTCAATCAGAAGTACACAAACTTGATGTTTCGGGAGAATCCTTATGTTACAGATTGTAGAGATGGTTCAAAGATTACGAAAAAGTGCTACAAGAATAATTTCTGCGACGCGATTGCCTTTAAAGTTGATGACTTCGATTCGTGCGTACAAGGCTACAACAGCTAGACAGATTCAATAAAGTTGCAGCTCCGAAGGATTTGTAGTCAAACCGAAAGTGCTTATTTTAAACGAAATTCTCAGCGAGCACATCTGTGAATTGAGAACAGTGCTACCATTTGCACCTCAGATGGAGAATGTCATCGGCCGAAGATTTTACTTATAACAAGAAGGGCATAGTCTCAAAGACATAATTTTGGATTAAATTGAGATGAGGCTCTAGTGAAATACCTTCTCATTATCATGGGATGAATGAGTCTCTCGCAAGCGGCTGAGAGCGTCCCCGTCCTCTAAATGAGCCTCTTGGTCCACCTCTACCTCGTCCTCTTCCTCGCCCCCTGAATCCACCTCGATAATTTCCTCGAGAATAGCCAGAGTCCATTTGTTGAGCCTCTTGGCTAGCCTGGCCGCCATATATACCTCTGCCGAATTGCCGACCTTCCCGAAAGCCAGGATCCAAATCTATCTCTAAAGCCTGGCCATCCAAATGAGTGCCTTTGAGAAACTTCATGGCATTCAAAGAGCCGTCTTCACTTTTGTATATCACGAAACAAAAACCACAAGGTGTCAACTTGTTTCGATCTAAACCCATTATAATTCTATCAATTGTTCCACATTTGGAAAATAGCTCATGGATTTGCTCTTCAGTTGTGAAGTGAGTGAGATTACCCACGTAGACAGTTTTTGAGTGAACCGATTTGTGCAAACTCTCAAAGTTTTGCCGTCTAATTGCCTTTCGTATGAGGTACTGAGAAGGTTTGTCTAACCGTTCGGCAGAGTTGCTGTAATTTTCCTCGAGCAACTCCATATTTGTTAAAGAATCACTCTTCGATGTAACCTCAAAGTAACCAGCGCGCGCGAGCACACAACTTCTGCGAGTTTTATACCAATGAATTTTGAGCACGTAATACATGCCTCTGATTGACAATTAAGAAATATCTTCCCTGAGATTCGCTCCCATGTCTGGTGGTATCAAGAACCGAGAACCGGCGACTTTTTCATCATGTCTCGAATCACTCGCAGAACATTAATGGAGACTCGTTCTTCCGCATGTCTCAACTCGTAGTTACTCGCATCCAAATGTCAATATCTGACTCGCAGCCATGAATTGTTTGAAGAACTCAAATTTGTTATGAGTAAATCAAATTGTTGATCCATAAGACCGATTGCTTCACCTGCGCGCGAATATCTGCATTGACGAGACAGCTCATTAGATCCTTATCATCATGTTCAGGAATGTCTTCAAAAGCGGTATTAGGGCGATATACAATGTCTCGGATACTCCTTCATTCCACTCTGACTGCTGGAATATATACCCTGCGAAGCACAAGCAAACAGGAAGGATTGTGTCGGTTTTCATATTTGACAAGCCAAGCTTCGAAAGTCTCGTCAATCGAGTATGTGCTCAGTCTCCTAATACCAAGAATCCGAAGTTGCTCATCTCGGAGTGTTACACATTAGTCAAGTCTGGTGTAACACGACTCGCTAAGCTCAAGCATCCTCAGATTCTCACCGTCATTGAAATACTCGAGGAGACCAAACTGAAGTTTCTCTTCGTGACGGAACCTGTAGTGGGCAATCTACAGACGATCAAACTAGGTGATACTAACTCGATCGAGATTCAAAAAGGACTTTTGGAGATTTCGAAAGCTTTGCAATTCTTGCACAATGTTTGTGGTATGGTTCATATGAACGTTCAACCCACAGCGGTGATGATAAATAGTCTGGGAGATTGGAAATTGTCGGCATTTTATTTTTTGCAGTGTGTTGAGCAATTCACAGCTGAAGAGCTTGAGAACTTTGCAATCATGAATGTGTCTTCAGTCGTTCCATTTGCAAATCTCAATCTCAATTTCATGGCCCCAGAGTTGATTTTGGATTCAACTGGACTAAGGTTGTCAGCGGCAAACGATATCTGGTCTTTGGGGCACCTCGTCTTCTATCTTCATAATGATGGTGAAGGCCCAATAGACTGCTTCGATACTGCAAGCATATCTGAATTCAAACAGGCCTTCAAGAAGTTCGAGCAAAAGTTTTATAATCATAGAGCAAAAGATTTGAGATACATGTTCAAGAACGTGCCAGAAGTGCTATGGCAAACACTTATACAAATGCTTGCTAGGTTCCCAAATGATCGTCTTACGATCGACCAATTCATTGAAAGTGATTATTTTGATGGAAGTTTGATTAAAACCATGTGGTTTATTGACGAGTTTTCAACAAAAACGTTGGAGGAAAAGAACATGTTCTTAGCGGGGATTCTTGAAAATTCGGGACTATTAAGTGATTTGCCATCCTCATTTAAGCACAACAAACTCCTTCCATTGCTCGTTGACTCAATCAACACCGAACTTCTTTGTGTTTCCTCAAAGGCGTTCAGTGGGGATGCGAACACTTTTGTTTCTAGAGCACTAGACTTGGTTCTTGCTATCGGAAAGCAATTATCAAAACTTTCGTTTCAAGACCGAATATTCGATGTCCTCTTCACAGACATCAAATCCAAAAAGGCAACAATTTCTCCTCTTGAACTTATTGTTACCTCCTCTGTCAATGTTCGTCTAGTTGTCGTGAACAATTTGAATGTATTGAAGCAGAAGTTACATTCAAAGGATCTAGCCATCATCTGGAAATCGCTCTCGACACTTTGCCTCACCTACTCGCCGAGAGAAGGAGATTTACAGGCGGATCAGATTACACTACAAGATTCTTTTTTGGCGAGTTTAAATGATGTGATAGAGGTTTTCGATTATTTGTTTATCAAAAACGAGTTACTTCCTCTCATCTCACAGGTTTTCAAAACGACGACTATTTTGTCGACCAAATTGTGCACCATTGAAGCTTTCAGATTACTTATAAACCGAAAAACGATTGATCAAATGACGATTGTGGAAGTCATCATACCAGTTTTCGAGAATCTCAAGAGTCGAGATAAGAGAATAGTGGGTGCCACTCTTGCGTATTTTGTTGATCAGATGAACAGCGAACTTGTCAAGCTGTTAGACGTATTGGTGGAACGACTGTTGTCCCAGTGCCACCGATTGGCATTTGCTTGTGACAACTGTAGTCAGGATGAATTTCAGGGCTTCATGGGTACATTAAGGACCATTGAATCCACTTTAGTTCAGAGAAGACTCGAGGAGTTGCCGTCTAAAGTAAGATCCACACAAGAGCACCAAAAGCCGTCAAACTTTGACACACTCATTAACGCCTCCCTGATCAAACATGCACCCAACATCGGAGAGCAAACACCTAAGTTAACAAGCATGAAACCGAGTCGAGACCTCTCTAAATCGATGAATGAAGAGCGAAAAGCTTTAGAAGTCGTGTCTTTAGGTCAAACTGAGAGTGGCGCTTCATCATCACCACTACTGAGATATCACAAGCCAAACTCACTTTCCACTCATTACAGAGATGGGCATTCGAAAGCACATGTGCTTTCTGGGTCTCAAAGCACACCCTCAAAAAGTCTCGCTCAGGATCTGATGAGATCATACAAAGGTAATGCTAACTTCACGACCGACACTACAAATGGGCCCCCGCCCTTGCAAAAAACAAGAAACTTTCCTCCAGGATTTTCAAATACAACGTTGATTCCAGATGTGGCTGTTTATGGCAGACATGGAGATACTACTCAGCAAGACAACAGCTTGATATAACGAATCCTTATATTGTCGTTGGTTGACCCATAAAAAAGGTTCTTGCGTACTCAAGGAATGCATTTTACCAACTGAAAGTGAGAAAGGGCATTAAATGTATGTGTTTCACATTTAAGGGCCTACGTAACTTGGTTACAAAATTTCCTAGGGCAAATCCAATAATAAATTAATCCCGACCTTCACATCCCTAAACCGTAACTAAGATAAGTTTAGTAGACACGTTTTGCTGGTGGCACGGGCTTGCAATCGTTCTCATCCAAGGTTGTTTTGATGACGTCTCTGTAATCCAAAGTTACTGGTGCTCCAAATTCAGTTTGATATGAGAGAGTGTGCTTCATCCAGTTGACATCGTCTCTATCGGGGAAATCGTCTCTGGCATGAGCGCCTCTGGACTCCTTTCTGGCTGCAGCGGAAGCGGCTGTTTGCGTTGCACAAGTCAAGAGATTTTGCAATTCCAAAGTTTCAACCAAGTCAGAATTCCAAATCATCGATCTGTCGGTAGTTCTCACATCGGCAAAGTCTTTGTCGACCTGGTTAATTTCCTCGACACACTTGTCCAAAGTTTCTTGCAATCTGAAAACAGCACATCCTTTTTGCATGGTTCTTTGCATCGCACCTCTGATGTCAGCAGTTGGCTTGGGGCCATTGGCATTTCTCAACTTATCAAGATTGGCAATTGAATCCAATCCGAGATCCTTCGAAGCTGGCTTAAGAGGTGTACCTGGGGTCAATGAGTCTCTGATAGTATGCGACACAGCTCTACCAAAAACAACCAAGTCTAAAAGGGAGTTAGCACCCAACCTGTTTGCTCCATGAACAGACGCACATGCAACCTCACCGCAAGCTAGCAAGCCAGGAACAATCTCGTCCTTTCCATCGGGGCCTTTCTTAACCACCTCACCCGTCCACTTTGTTGGGACACCTCCCATATTGTAATGAACTGTAGGCAAAATTGGGATAGGCTCTTTAGTGACATCAACACCAGCGAAAATATGAGCAGTCTCCGAAATACCGGGCAATCTTTCTTTCAACACAGAGGCGGGAATGTGAGACAACTGCAAATACATATGGTCTTTATCGGGTCCAACACCTCTACCTTCATTGATCTCCATGGTAATTGCTCTGGAAACGACATCTCTAGATGCTAAGTCCTTTGCTGATGGCGCATAACGCTCCATGAAACGCTCACCTTCAGAGTTAAGAAGGTATCCACCCTCGCCTCTTGCACCCTCAGTAATCAAGCATCCCGAACCATAAATTCCTGAGGGATGAAACTGAACGAATTCAAGATCTTCCAATGGTAATCCAGCTCTCGAAACCATCGCGTAACCATCGCCGGTACAGGTATGAGCAGATGTGCACGAGAAGTAAGCTCTTCCGTATCCGCCAGTGGCGAGAACTGTTTTGTGTGCCCTAAATCTATGCAAAGTTCCATCCTCTTGGTTGTATGCGACTACGCCAACGCACTCGCCATCTTGCATCAACAAATCCATGGCCATGAACTCGATGAAGAAGTGGGTGTCATGTCTTAAAGACTGTCCATACAATGAATGCAATAAGGCATGGCCAGTTCTGTCGGCAACAGCGCATGTTCTGTAGGCTTGGCCACCTTTACCGTACTCCTTTGACTGACCACCGAAAGCTCTCTGATAGATTCTGCCTTCGTCATTTCTACTGAAAGGAACACCATAGTTTTCCAATTCGTAGATCGATTCAGGCGCTTCCTTCGTCATGTAATGGATAGCATCTTGGTCACCTAACCAATCAGATCCTTTGACAGTGTCATACATATGCCAGTGCCAATCATCCTTGTGCATGTTTCCAAGCGCTGCGTTGATTCCACCTTGTGCAGCGACAGTGTGGGATCTTGTTGGGAACAACTTACTGATACAGGCTGTCTTGAAGCCAGCCTCAGCCAACCCGAAGGCAGCTCTAAGACCAGCTCCACCAGCGCCCACAACAACACAGTCGTACTCATGGTCAATAACATGATACTTCTGTCCCAAATATTTAGTGGCGTTGGCAGTCTCGCCCTTGGCATTTCCAATTACTTGTCTGGAAATCGAAGAGACGGAGAAATTTCTGATAGCTTTCAACATGGCCAAAAGATGTATTCGTCTCAGGAAAAATTTCGTCGCGGCAGTGAAAGCCAATATGTAAGGATATTTATGGGGAAGATCGTAATGAGAAAACCGCGCATTTCTATTCGTTAGCGCTTCGCGCTCACCACTGTAAAGCCGAAATAGTCCGGGGCATAGGAAGCATGGGTAGTATGACACAGGCAACCAAATCCGCGATAAACAGCTTTCTATAGGAAAGGTGTTACATGATATAGTGTATTCGAGATTTTCGAACATTCTTCCATTACATTTAATGATTCGCGTAAAAGTCAGGTGTGAGCCCGAAGCAAAGCACTGTCCCTTTCGTGCCTCCATCTCCATTCCTACTACGAAAGAATATATACATACATAGTTTGCAGATCTCAACTTATTTCAATGTCTACTAAATGGCTCACTATGATGACTTCGGATGGTGCTTGCCACATCTCTAGAATTGATCAATTTTCCGTTAGTGGACACCTTTCCCTCGTAACCGTCCGCTGGGAGAGCTTTCAATCCATTAAAGGTTGACTCTTTTAAATCAAAGCAAATAGCGCAATTTCCCTTAAGTTCAAAAGATGACATCATCCTCATTGGTCTTCAAGATGTCTGACGATTCAACAATCTTTTCAACAGCATCGGCCTCTTCAAGGTCTCTAGCCACTTGAGACCCCGACGTCTCGATCTCGTGGCCCACTTTGCTAGCTTCGTCAAGACCTCCATTGTTAGATTTCGCTGAAGCTTCTTCCAACTCTGCGACCGCTGCAGCTTCTTGCTTCTTCTCTTGCACCTTTTTCAATCTATAGAATTCTTCCCTGTCCATCTCATCCAACTCAGCATTAATGTAGCTGATTGTATTTTCAGTTCTAGGGATGATCACATGTTCAATTGCATTTACCCTTCGATTGGTCACCTTGATCACCTCGTCCAAGATGATAAAGGCCGTTTGCAAAGAGGCCAACTCGACCAAAGTTTCCACGGCCTTCGTATAAACCATCTTTGCCTTTTGCACTTGCTGTCCTCCTCGGCCCAAACCAGTGAGCTTGAAATCATTGATCTCCTCATCGACGTTACTATCGAATGTAGGGAGATGAACGCCCGAGACGTTTTCTTGTTTTGCCCTCACTTGAAATCTTGCTTTCTGTACGCTCTCTTGCACTTGATAGGATATGTTATCACCAGTAGCATATTGAACTTCTGCCAATGAAAAAGCCGCAGTTTGCATAACCCGGCCCATTTTTCGTTTTGCATCGTCTATTCTCTGGGTTATGTCCCTGAATCTCTTAGTTAATGCCTCAGACTTCCGCTTCAATAAAGAATGGCCCTGTTGAGCACCCTTTAGTTTGCTTTTCATGACACCAAGTGTCATTCTCGTAGGAAATACCTGCTCTCTGTTTCCGGCTCCTGACATTCCACTCGAGGGTTGTTGTTAAGACTCTTGAGCAAAAGGTGTCCTTCAGCGAATGGAAGGTGTACGGGTCTGTGGTCCTACAACTTCAAGGTCATGGCGATTACCGTGTATGCTAAATCGATGAAATACAGATCGTTTGTGAAGGAGCTAAAATCTTAAATCTCTTAAGCGAAACTGTTCAGTAATTCTAGCAGTTCATCTGAGCTTTTCCTGTTGAGAAACCTTCATTTCAACATAGGTGAGGGGGTAAAAGAAAGTTCGGTATTGAATTCTTAATGAAATAGGTATGATTGCAATTTCTGCATGTCATCTTGCCCTCCACTATCTGAGTTTCAATGAGAAATGTATGAAGGTCTTTCAAGAGCGCTTGGTTTTCCTCCAAGATGGGGTCAAGGTGGTTAGGTTTCTCGAGGGGAAGGCCACTATTACCAAGATCTCTGGCTACTTCTCTCATGGCTTCCCAGTCTAGACGCTCGAGCATATGAGTGATGAATTCAGCATTGAACTCCTGGGAGGTTTGAACCAATTCACAACCCGAGTATAATAATGGAAAGGATCTCGGTGCAGAATCACAGCTCTTAACGGCACATTTGACAAAATTGGTTGTTATAAGCTTCATCGAATATTAAGATGGGGCTCAAATACGACTTAATGAGATATTTTAGATGAGGTCTTTGATTTTTTCCATCAGCTCGCATTGCATACACGCCTCACACTCTAACTGCCATTCCATGCAATTTGGGCAGGAACAGGAGCACTGAATCTTTCGTACCATCTTTAGAAAGGCGTTCCTTGGGCGCTTTATTACCGGTGAGAAACGTCTGACAGTTGCTTCTTCCATTTCGCTCGGTACTTGACATCCTGTCCTTTGCAAGATGCTGCCAAAGCCATTGGAACTTTGAACCGAGTCCAGGTTGGCTTTCAAAAGCTTCAAGGATCCCTTCTCTTGACAGTTTGTCGAGAAGCAGCTTTAAATGCAGATACTTTTCTTCACTTTGAACAGGGTTAGACTTCGCCGATGCGGAGTCACGTTCGTTCACAAATTTTAAAATCTCCCTGATCAGACATTCAACTTCGAAATAAAGTCCCTCAGATATATGCTTCAATAAGTTGGCTTGCAAAAGACCAATATGAGACTGAGGATGATGTTTCATCGGATCATGTGTGATGGTAAGTCTATGTTTCGTCTGGAATATTCGGTCACCACCACCGTTCTCTGGCTCAGATTGGTTGACCTGTTGTTGAGTCATCTCGAGGAGAGCTTTCTGTGATATCCTGGTGAGATTTCGACTGGGAAATGTTTTAAGGAGCAAAGCTTGATACTTGTGAAGTTTCAGCTGCCCAAAATTATGATACAACGTAAACAATACCTGGTCAAAGTGAGACTGGGTATTGCTCAGTATAAGAAGTCGGCATAAATCAAGAAGTAGTTCCCCTTTCGAATGTCTATGGCGGTAACTGACGAAAGCCTCTTTTAGTTCTTCTAGCACATCAGCCAGAGGCACCAAAACTTGATTGATAGACAGAACTTGCGATGATGCGATATATTTTGTTGTGTCAGATTTCTCGTAAGTTAGACAATGTCCTGATAAAGCCTCGTGCATCAAAGATTTGAGTGAACTCACCAGAGAATCGCCAGCAATCGCTTCAAAAGATGCCTGCCCGTTACGGAGATTTGCTTCATGAACGGCTTCCTTGAGAAGTAAGCGGCACAACCCTTGAAAGTCGTTTCTTTGAATTGGAGAA
The DNA here is from genome assembly GCA_030579055.1 of Candidozyma chanthaburiensis. NCBI lineage: Eukaryota > Fungi > Ascomycota > Pichiomycetes > Serinales > Metschnikowiaceae > Candidozyma > Candidozyma chanthaburiensis. The sequence continues at coordinate 712,533 of JAKUAA010000001.1, read as the reverse complement.
TGTATGTGGGTACATTCAACAGTTTCTGTATAAACGTGGTCTTTCTTCTCGAAACCCCAACGGGGTTGAGGTTCAAACGAGAATAGTGAATGAAGGCCTTTTCCCCAGAGAAAGTTCTTTGAAATCGTAGCTCTCCTCATCTCAAACTCCGATGCTAGTTTCCTATTCGCATGTCGTTGAAGTTGCCTCCCCGAGAAAGGCGTATGCTTCTCTTCGTGACCCGGTATTGTTTTGATATACCTCTTCTTGTCTTCTTGGAGTTTGAGAGATTCAATGTCGTTCCTTATCTGCCGCTCCTCTTCTTCTAAATCCTCGAGCTCTCTAATCTGAGCATGAAGACGAGCTAAGTTTTCTTGATCAGCTTTGCAGGCAGCTTGGGCAGTTCTGTGGGTAGATACAAACTGTAAATGAACCAAAATTGCCAAGTTAGAGACAACGAAAAGAATGTGACTGGGACTTTTCACTAGTCGTAGGAATATTCTCAGATTGGGAGATCGTATTAGCGAGGAAAATTGAAAAGTATGTCGCGATGCGTTCATAGCATTTTGTAAATGTAGGGACCTTTTGAACCTGAAGTTCCGGGCATCCAAGCTCCTGAACTGAAACATCTGTTTAAGCGAAGGTCTGACTGGGAAGTTAATCTTACTACAGTTGCAGATTTCGCGAAAGACGGTGCAAATGTGTAGGCCCATGGCTGCACTACTTGTCAATTTACATAGCGAAGAACAGCTTTAAAAAGGTGTCGAGGTCACAAGATTGATTGCCACTGACCGCGTTTAGTTCTTATTGGTGTATTATCCTTCAAATCACTTGGGCCTTACCGCAGTTAAGCTATTTGAATACTGCAGATAAGTATCATGGTTTACTGCAAAGCTCTTAGCCTTAAGTACGATTGATCGTATGTTCAGCCATTCAGGCCATTACGGCCAAGTCTTTTCAGTTAGTTTCTCGTGGGGAATTTTCATAAGGCTTTGTGCCAATAGAAGGCCTCGCATCAGGCGATTGATCTCGTCCATGCAGTCTCTTATCCAATGCATGACACGTGATTTATTTTGCATCGAGGTCCCAGATTTCATTTGAGCATACTGTCTGCCCCTACACGCGGTGGCCACACTCCCGAATTCTTGAGCAATGCCAAACAAGCCGGGTTGGTTAATCTTAAACTTCACCACGCAGAGAACTACTCCTCTATACAATGTGTGGGCACGCAATTTTGAGTTACATGCAGGCGTTGCACCCGTCATCAAGCATGTCGTCAATGGAATTCTAAACCAGTTACGACCTCTGTAACCATGAGATTCATACAATTTTCGACACTTTTGCTATTAAGCATTTGTCAAGCAACTGGCTCTGAATATCCTGATGCTGTACGTAGTTCTGAGCTTGAGAGGTTTGAGCTCGACTACATAATCGAAGAATATCCAGAGGTATCCTACAATGGAGTCGTTGAATTCAACCAAGGAGAACAGATCAGTTTGAGCTATACCTTGTCTAATCATGAAGATACTGATATCGTCGTCATTGGTCTTGGAGGCGCTTTCAGAAATGCTGTAAATGGTGAGTCGATCGCAAACCTCACTTCTACTAGCGTGGGACCTATAGTTGTTCCACCAGGAGAATCATCAGTGATTCATCAAAAAATAACCACTCATATTAGTGGTGGCAATTATCTTTTATCGCCCCAGGTCTTCGTCGCTTTCAACGATGAAGTGAAAGTAATACAAGCGAGATCACAATTATCAATTGTGAAGGAGATATACTTATCCTTTTTCAATCCGCAGCTCCTTTTTGTGGAGTGCTTGTTTCTTGTCATTGCTGGACTTTGTTTTTACATCTTCGTTCCGAACATGTTCAAACGCAATCAGATAAACAAGTCTCCAGTTACTAAGAAGCTGTCAAACAGCTCCGTATTTGATCCGTCTTGGGTTCCAAGTCACCATCAGCTCACACAGAGGAAAAGCAAAACCAGAAAAGCATATTGAAAATTGTCATCAGCTAAAGACTTCATCCGAGACACACCACCAACTTCCAAGTATTGCGATTCTCCAACATTAAGCGTCAATTAAATATGATAGTAGTTGCGAACATCTTCTGTCTCCCCTAACTAATGACCGGTGTTACTGTAAGTCGACATGTAGGTTCAAGTTTATATTCAGGTTTCAACTCTCAACTATAGTGGGCAAACTGGAATACTTTTCGAGAATGCGTCTTTATCTAAATGAAAGGCCCAGAACATTTATAGTTCTCGATTCAAGATACTCTCTCATTTTGAGACACCCTGCTCCCACTTATAACAATCAAAGTCGTGCAAAGCGCCATGTTTCTCACAAGCATCACGATGGAGTAAGTAAGGAGGGAAGAGATCAGCTGAAACCCTTACAAATATCAAATAAAGTCATTGTGGAATTTGTGAAGACTGATTTACTTGATCTTTCATCATTTAAAGATATCACGCCCAGCAAGTCCAAGCACAATAAGACGTTATTGGGATTCATAGGATTGCTTCATGTGAAAGGCAATATTCATCTTGGGTTCATAACTAGGTCAACAAAAGTTGCGTCTGCCCGCCTCAATGAGACAATCAATGTGATAACTGATGTCACCTTCTATTGTCTCAACAATGATGAATTTGACAAATCAATAAATTCAAACGAAGAAGATACTGGTAACATTGAGGATACCGAAACTCATCCAAAGTTTCCTTCATTATCAGTTCAAAAGCTTCTAAAGCTGGGTCACTTCTACTATTCGGATGACTTCGACATAACATCCAATTTACAGGAGAGAGGTCTCTCTACGATGGATGGCAATCGAGTTTACGCAGACACGCCCTACTTCAGGAGCTTCATGTGGAATCACTACATGATTTCCGAGATAATTGATTTTCGCAATGGACTAAGCGCTCTTGAAAAGCAATGCTTCGACGATGCCAGGTTCTCCACAATAATTACTAGAGGTTACGCAAAGACCCTAAACGTCAATCTCGAAAACAAAGATCAAGCTCTCTTAACATTGATTTCGAAGCAGTCATGCATTAAAAAAGGTCCTCTTTTTGGTGATTGGGGCTGTGATGACGATGGTGCTGTCTCTAACTTTGTGGAAAGTGAGGTGGTCATTTTCTGCAAACGATTTTGCTTCTCGTACGTAATAGTTCGTGGTAACGTCCCTACCTTTTGGGAATTGCAAAATACTTTCGGAAAGAAGAGCATAATCTCGAGGTCATCCAAAAAGCTAGTCTTGACTAGATCCTTTGAAGCCACGCAACATGCGTTCAATAAACATTTCGATTTGCTCGGTAATCAATATGGTGATATACACGTTATCGATTGCCTTCTGAGAGACCAAGCATCCTATAAAGGTCAACTCAAAGATAACTTCAAGCAGCATTTACAGTCTTTTTGGAGTTCAAGGGAGCGAACTGACGACGAAGAAAACTATAAGGATGAGAAAGACTATTTCGCTACATCCACTAATTATAGCGTCACGGCGACAGACATGCCTGTCTCAACGTCGTTCATGAAAAAAGTCGGGTACTCGGCCTCGAATCCGAGTGAGCTTATCGGTCCGTTGACCGATTACATTTTAATCTTCGGTGCACTATTTTACAATTTTGAGGACGAATCATATGTCGGAAAACAACTTGGTGTCTTCCGTGTGAATTCATTCGACTGTCTTGCTAAAGCGAACTTTGTTTGCAAATCGATCTCTCAAGAGGTGATTGATTTGGCTTTTAGGGATTTAAATATCCGTATCGATGAGCAGTTGCGTTTACTCCATGCAAAGCTTTGGAGAGAAAATGACGAAGTTTTAAAGGACCTCACGCAGAATTTTCTCTCGACATCGACGGATGTTCCCTTCGAGAAGTCAACCAAGAAAGGAATTAAAGCCCAACTTGCCAAGAAATATTTGAATGTCGTTGGTGAGGTTAGGCCCAACGAGATGGCGATGCGGAAGCTTCTAGGTCGATTACAATCGCAGGAAAACGTAAGAATTTACAACCCGCTTCACCAATATGTTACCACTGAAATGCGCAAAAGGTCTAAGGAGTACAGTTACAAGAAAGACATCAACATATTCGCTTCCACATTTAATGTCAATGGTGATTTGTGTAAAGATGAGCAAGTGAGTCGATGGATATACCCGCTGGGTCTTCAGAATACGAAGGAGTACGACATCGTGTTCATAGGATTCGAAGAGATCGTCGAACTCACTCCCGGTAAAATGATGAATGCTCGTTCTGAAAATCTCATGACATGGGAAGCACAGGTGCAGAGAATTCTCGAAGGGCAACAATCCAGGCGCTCGAAGTATGTTTCATTATGGAGTGGTCAGATGGGAGGAGTAGCACTCCTTCTTTTTATAAAGGGAGAACACGTTGGCCAAATTCTGAATATTGAGAGCGCTGTGAGAAAGACAGGTTTAGGCGGAATGAGCGCCAACAAAGGCGGAATGGCAGTGAGTTTGCAGTATCTGCGTACGAAATTCTGCTTCGTTTGCTCTCACCTTGCGGCAGGCTTGAACAATCTCGAGGAGAGACATCAAAATTATAAAGCCATTTCTAAGGGAATATCATTCTCAAAAAATCGCAAAATCAGAGACCATGATGCTGTCATATGGGTGGGTGATCTCAATTTTCGAATATCGATGCCAAATGAGACTGTCAGGTCATTAATCGAGCAAAGAAAATTTGCAGAACTATTCGAAAATGATCAGCTCAATAAGCAAATGGCGAAAGGAGAGACTTTTCCGTTCTATGACGAGATGGAAATCACTTTTCCCCCTACTTACAAATTTGACAATTATTCACTGACGTATGATACGTCCGATAAGCAAAGAATACCAGCGTGGACCGACAGGGTACTTTACTTATCTCGCACGAAAGTCTTGAAACAAGAGCTGTACGGCTCATGTAAAGAAATTACCTTTTCGGATCATCGACCCGTTTACGCTACATTCATTGCGTCCGTCGTGATGGTCAATCAACTTGTTAAAAAGCAAGTCTCCAATGAAATCTATGAAGGCTATAAAAATGTTGTCGGAGGTGTCAACTACCTCCTCACCGGTAGCGATGTTCTCAAGTTCGTTGCTGATGTGACAGAAAAAAACATGCCTCCACCAAGCTCAGATTCATCCAAATGGTGGCTCCAGGGTGGATTGCCAGCGAAAATCAGCATCAAGGAGTTTTCAGAGGGTGAAGACGAGGATGAAGTTGTCATTAACCCACAAACGACGCCCAATCCGTTTCGTTCAAGTACAGAAGAGGGTATAAGACTGTCGACTCTCTTACTGCTGCTAGTTTAGCATTCAGTGTGGTCTAAATTGACGTCTTTATTGTTTGTTGATGCTTTCAACTTCGCTATCTTGATCTGACTTCATAATCTCCAACAAAAAATCCATCTTTGTATCGAGATCATCTAGCATTTTCTCGAGAGCAGCTGCTTGCCCTTCAGCTTCGTAAACCTGCTTGAGAGCGTCGGCGATATTAACGTTTTCATCAGGCATGGTTCTCCTCTGGTTGGTGTGCAAACCAAACCGGAGCGTTTTTGTAGGAGCACGTGCATGCAGAAACTTACAGAAAATGCAGTCATCAAAAATGAAAATTTGATCATCGAAAATCGTGGTATTCTGGTGATCCGGCTGTAGATTATTTTTCCTTTCTAAGTTGGTTCTTCTGAATTGTGATCAAGGTATGGGTAATTGAAGTACTTCATTGCTTAAAGCTTTGCGCCGCCTGAATCTTTTGTACTTTGACTACACAAGGTCGACTAAATTATTGATTAACCAAGCCAGATCTAATTAAATTACATCTTCTTCGGGTTCAATGTTTCTGAACTATCCCTTCAAGCGAAGTTGTGACTTATGTTCCTTCTGCGCTATTACCTTTATATTTTGCCGTTTCGAATTACACAAAACTCGTGGTCGGCTATTAGAAATACTGCCCACGAGGTGTACTAATAGTGTTGGAATATCGTGTACTAGCCGAGCTACTCCACTATTAGAGATTCATATCGTTTCGAAGTACTTTATAATGCATACTGCCGGGGACGAAAACCTTCTCTGCTAACTTTTGATTCAATCAGCCAATTCTTGGGGAAATTTGCAGCTGATTATGTGCGGCGTTGTGCATAACAGAGCCCTTCCATTCATAACCCCACGGACTTTCAAAAGCACACTTGAAACACGTGGGGCGTCATTGAACATCAAATTGCGGTAATATTTGTCAGAGTCCGGTGCAGGTTTGACATAATTACCTCCAAGAATAAATTAACCCCACTGCGGCCTCGAGGGCGGGGTTTTCACAAGTCGTGCTACCTTCCTATTGAGGCTCCATTCTCCATTTATAAATTTGACAAGAATCCGGAAAATTTGGGAGAGCACTTGACGATGGACAGAGTGGCAACGAGTAAAAGTGTGTCCACTCATTTTGAATATGATGCAACTACGCGTCAGGAAAGGCACAAGAGACGGTCTTGGACTCAAATTTTTACGATTATATGTGCTGGTTTTGCTATGATTTCCGATGGATACCAAAACAATGTCATGACAATGTTGAATACAGTGTATGCTCAGCTTTACCCCAAAGAGTACACGTCTAATATGAAAACCAATGTGTCAAACGCATCATTGGTTGGTACAATCTTTGGTCAGGTAGCTATCGGAATCTTGGCAGACAGACTTAACAGGAAACAGTCCATTATTATCGCAACCTTTTTCTTGGTATTCGGCACGGTTCTTTGTGCGGCTGCACATGGCACCAGTGTCAACGGTATGTTCTGGATGTTGATCATCTTCAGAGGTGTCACAGGTTTCGGTGTAGGTGCAGAGTACCCTTCATGCTCTGTCTCAACTAACGAAGCTGCCAATGAAGCAGTGAAAAGAAGAGGAGGTGTATTTTGCTTAGTTACAAACCTTCCCCTTAGTTTCGGTGGCCCATTTGCCTTGATCATTTTTTTGATCGTTTACCAGATCACGGATGGCGTCACCAATGGCCTTTGGAGGGCTCTCTTTGCTATCGGTGCCTTCTGGCCATTATCCGTCTTCTATTTTAGATATAAGATGGCGACATCCGTTTTGTTCAGAAAAGCGGCGATTAGAAAAAACACTCCCTACTGGTTAGCGTTTAAGTTTTACTGGAAAAGGTTGTTTGGAACTTGCGTCTGTTGGTTTCTTTATGATTTTGTGACATTTCCAAACGGTATCTTTTCGGCAACGATCATTTCATCAGTGTTGAAGGGGCCGGAGAAGTCTAACCTTGAAAGGGTTGCTGAATGGAATCTTCTTCTTGGAGTAATTGCGATTCCCGGAGTCATTGTCGGCGCGTACCTTTGCGATATCATTGGAAGGCGAAACACACTTGCTGTGGGATTTTCAGGGTATATCATATTTGGTCTTGTCATTGGTTGTTCTTTTAACAAAATCAAGCACATCACCCCGCTATTCATCATATTTTACGGTTTAATGATGTCCATGGGTAATTTGGGGCCAGGAGACATGATGGGCTTGACTTCTTCTGAGTCATTTGCAACACCAATAAGAGGCACGTGTTATGGACTTTCAGCCGCGATTGGTAAAGTTGGAGCTGTGGTAGGAACAAAGACCTTCACGCCAATTCAAAACAATTTGGGTGAAAACTGGACATTCATTATCGCCGCGATTTGTGGTCTACTCGGAATAGTTTGCGCGTTACTTTTCATTCCCCAGCTCAAAGATGATGATCTTATGAGAGAAGATATCAAATTTAAGAATTATCTCATTGACCAAGGGTGGACTGGTACCTTTGGGTTTGATAGTGACCAGGAGAACTCTTCGAACGATACCTCTGACGTTGACGTCGATGTGGTTGAAGAGCATAATTACGTGGACCAAGTAAAACATTGAGTCACATTTATTCAGATGAATTCGTTTAATAAATGTTAGTGAAGGCGCTACTCATCGTCATCCTCGGGAAGGTCGCGATGAACAGACTGGATTTCACCGACTTGGTAGCCTTCTTCGGTCGGTTGGACTAATGCTGTCTTCTTCACTGGTTGAACATTGTGCACAATATCACTTCCTTCTTTAAAAAGCATCGGCCAGCCAATAAGACATGATGTAGTTACTAAACCGAACAAAAAGTATGGGGATCTCTGTTTCACCGTTTGCAACAACGTTCCTTTGGGGAAGGTTGGAGTGCCTTTGGCACCATTCATAATCGTGGGGGATGCAGCTCTAGATCCAGTTGCATTTGCTATGGTGGTTTGCTTCAAGTGAATCTTTGGTGCTCTTGGTTTAGTTTGCAATGAACGGCTAGCTTTTACAAATTTGAGTTGTCTCAACATGGTCCTTGAATTTTTTTTCCTTAATCTACAAGTGCCCTTGACTGACTATATATATCATGAGTGATCGCAACCAACTCGCATACTGTGCGTCATCGCTGTAGTAGATTGCTGTGTGCCTTTACTTGGTTCACGTTCAAGCAATCACAGAACCTGGTTGAGTGCAGGCAATGCTGATTGTGATCAACAGTGAAAAGCTACTTTCCTTCATTGACAATAGTTTGAAATCAGATTAGTACATAATTAGTTAATTCGCCGAATATTTTGGTCTCAAACCTTCAAAGCTTCTTCGTAAGAAGGAGGAGGTCCATAATATTCTGTCCTTCCCTTCTCATCAAAACCAGCATCCGAGTCACTAACATCAACACCGTTCTCGAGAGCCTTATTCTTCTCAATCTCAGACAATCCCATAGCATCCCTGGGAATCCAGATGTGTGGCTCTTCATTTGTGACAGCTGGGTCATCGTAGGCAGTTCTCACAAAGTCAGGATTGTACTCAATATAATTGAGGTAAGCAGCTGGCATTTCCTCACGCACCATGTCGAAAGTATTGCTCTTTGGCTTGAAGAATCTGTTGAATGCGCTTCCTGCCTTCTCCTTGGACGTGTTTATTGGTAAAGTAGATTCAGCCCTCTTCTCGTTGGAAGATTCCTTCTCGTTGGTGCCAGTGCGGGTGTAAGCATCCGACTCGTCAGCGTCAGTTTTAGGATCCGCCAAAACTTGATCTAACGGAGAGCTGGAGAGACCCAACTGGTTACCACCTTCCCAGTAATTCTTACCCTCGGTCCTGATTTCCTTGAGACCTTGGTCGTACATCGGGTATTGAAACGTACGATCGCCAGATGCATACTTGATGGCTGATATAGGGACAACCTCGAGAAGAGGAAGGAACTTCCATTTGAACAATTGATGACAGACGGCTGTGACCAATATCCAGACACCCTCTAAAGCGACGCAAGCCCAATTCTTGCTGAATACGAAGAGTGCCAAAATAAGTACCTCAGCGAGGTAAAGTGCAACAAAAAGTTGAAACATAGACGTAGCGTAACCCCTTCCCCTCGCATCAGTTTGCACTGGTTGAAGGATATAAGTGAGGGTGTATAGGAAAGCGAAAAATATAAGGAAAAACGAAATTGCAGCAAAACCGACGACTAATGGCGCAATGACAGAGTATGTCAACGCAATCAAGCAGATGAGCTGGAAAGATGGGTAAAGCACGGAAAAGTCGGGCTGGCCCAATGTCGTATAACGGTTCCACTTAGCCCTCGGGGATTTATCTAAGATCCTTCCTAATACCTTTGACAATGCGAGACCAACAACATTGGCTAGCGCCTTCGAAGAAAAGACGAGGCCATACAAGCACAAATATGAAAGGTAGAAATTGGAGGACTTGGGAAGCTCGCTTGCCAAAAGAGGCATAGCAGATGAAGGGTCCTGGATAATGCTTTGAACTGAAGAAGCAGCAGAAGAGCCAAGGGCGCAAGCTAAGAAGGTATTCACGACTTGGAAGGCAAAGAACCAGTTTTGACAGTACGAATTGACTTGTTGAACTGTAATGCATCCTGCAACTTTACCCATCTTCTTGACGAATGGAGGAATGAGGGACATCAAAATTGCCAATGCAACAACAGGAAGAAGGGATGTAATAATTCCCATCAATGCAGATGGCATGTTATTTATAAAGTCAAGCCATGGAAGCTTTTCGGTCAAGAAGTTGATGTTCGAAATTGCACCAACGACAGCAACTGGGATACACCAAAAAATTATTGTAAGTGTCAAAATAGTGGATGCCAAAACTTTCTTCAACCGGCGCTTTGTCTTGGTTAAAGCAAGATTCGGCCACACAACGTCGTCTGGAGCGATTCCAGTGAAACGCTTGGTACCTTTAAAATCACTATTGTAAGGAATAGCTTGGTAGGCTCTTTGCAATTCCAATTGCGAAGGAAACTCAATAAACACTGATGGTAGTTGAGGGTTCGAATTGTGCTCCGCCTGCCCCTTCTTGATTTTCTTATTCAATTCTCCCAACTTATCGACACTATAATCCAATGTGTCAACTTTTTCTCCGATAAGAAATTTCAAACGATGCGTTGGGCGCTTCTTTCCATCCTTCAAATACTTGTTAAGGTCGTCAGATGGCTCGGGAAGTTCTTTTCCTTTCTTTTGAAGTTTGGCCCTTAATTTCACGGCCTTTGAAAGAACGCCATTCAAGGCTCCTTCGTACTTCGCAGATAACTTTGTTCTCTCCTTCACCTGCTTGCTTAAGTCCTTGTAGTCCCTAGCATACCATAAGTTGGTTGCAGTTGGAAAATAGCCTCTGAGCTCAGTCTCTTGCAATGCTGCCTCGGGAATCTCCGTGAGTAGCATTGTGCGGGAGGATAACAATGAATCATACATTGGAGTAGTCTGCAATGCGTGTCTAAAAGTTGTATAGTATACCAACTCTCTGTAGATGACGAAAATAACCGCTCCGAAAAAAATCCAAGAAAGGAAAACATGAGCAAAGTATCTGTTCTTGTTACGCACGTTACCAAAGGTCAACATGTCCAACTGCTTTTTACCGTTACCGTTCGTGATATTAACGGGGAACAAAATTGGCCAAAGCAAAACACAACCAAGGAAACAAATGAAGGAGAACTCGAACAAGAAACGAAGAAAGAAGTAACCATCAGCTCCCAATTGCTGTACAAGATAGGGCGTTGGCTTCTTCACCAAATGAATTGCCCATGCAAACATTCCGCGAGGACTCTCATCCGGTTGCAAGTCCTTGGAGACAGTTTCGACACTTGTTCTGGGCTCGTAGACTCTTCTCTCCGACTTACGGAGCGCCAAAAATATTAATGTGAAGACGGCACTAATAATCAACGTTGGGATCAACGCAGACAATAATTGTGAAGCAGATGAGCTGCTATCACCTGAACTTGAACCTGCCATTGGTAATTTGAGGAAGTGCTGACGGGAACGTCTGATTTATATATGTATACTCGGCTTCGGTAGCAAGCATCAAAACAAAGAACGTTCGCTGCGTAATGCAGGTCACGAGGGAAGAGGCTGACGACGCGATTGGCATGTGAACAGTGTAACTTTCGCCCTCTTTTCACAACCATTGGATATCTACAACTAAGCACTTTCTTCATCTAGCTCTTTCTTTCAATTGCAATAAAGATTATTGAGACTCGAACTGGAAGGTTTTTCAAAACTTCACGGGAAAGGGCAATGTTGGAAGAGGAGGCTGTACACATTCCACTGGTTTGCGCGACTTGCATGAAGTAATGAGCTCAGCCGCACTGAGTGTAGGAGTCATGATCCCTCGTTGCCGTCCACCGTAAGCAATATTTCCTGAAGCAACCCGCGGGTAAAATCGTCACCCCTCATTCAAATGTGGAGATCTGTTCCTCTCAATGTATTGTATCTTGTATGAGTGTTTATTGCGTTGTTTCAATGTCTGGGTTGGGACGGAAAACGAACATCGCCATGGGGTTCTGTCTTGACTCAGCGTGGTACATTGGCGCCAATTTGGAGAAGGCTATTTGATTTACCCTTAGCTGTAGGTAGACAATGTTTCATCGTGATCCAAACAGGATTTTTATTCAGAGCGGATCAATTTTCTTTTTCTTCCTCTTCTTCTTCTTCTTCTTCTTCTTCTTTATCTGGGCACTTGCAAGTACATTCGATCTGTTACAAACGTGCAGTGTATTGCAAGGGACCCTCTTACGCCTCTGGTGTGCTCTGGTATCAGTTGCACCGTGTTTAAGCAAAAGCGGATTGATTTGAGGGTTTTTCTCAGACCCAATGAATCGTTTCTCAAAGCATTCTGCCCCACATATAAATCATCTGAATCAAGGTTCACAATGCTGATGAGAGTAAGCTCTGTTAATGTCGACAATCACCAGCATCAAAAAAAGCTCTTAGCGTTGAACGATTCGTTCTCCTCCACTCGCTCGCTCGTCTACTACAGCTCGCACTTCATGGTCCCTGTTCATGTCACGGCTATCAAGTGCATCTTCCGCAGCTTCAGCTCTCTCACGTGGGCGTGATATATCCTCGTCGTTGATCGATTGTTGAAAAGAGTTCGAGATGGGGATTCCATCCAGCCCATCTATGTCACGGGCATGGCTGTCTGGCGGGAAGGTTGGACCCTTCGCATTTGGATTGGGGTGAAAGTTTCCTTGATTATCGTAGTAGCCCATGTCATATTCCCCGGCATGCTCCGTGTATGTTGGAACGTAAACATTTGGCATATCGGGCTCACGCCGAGTCGGCTGATTATATTGTCCTTGCGATTGATAGTATGAGGGAGGTGTCATCCACCTTGTACCATATATCGGCTGTATCCCTTGTCTAGTTCTTGCTCTGTTTATTCGTAATGTACCTAATATCACGATTATAATGAGAACGATGAAAATTGCAAAAAATGCCCATCTAGCACCACCTGACCAGTTGCCACTATTATAAAAGTCATCCCTCACGTGTAAACGATTCAAGGTCATGATCTGGCCGCTATGAGAGGGTGTTATTTTCCTTTCCTGTAATGGGTTGACTGGGAGATGTAGGAATTTGACCGCGCCTGATCAGTTGAGTTTTGTCGCCGAACATGTAGACTGATTGAGGCTAGCGGCTGATCGATTATTTTTTTTTTCATCTTATTTTTCATCTTATTAATATGGAAGACTTATATACAATAATTAAGCAAAAACCATACAATTAGTCCTGAGACCGATGCCTCTAAAGACGTACTCGTGGTCTCTACAACCACCGGCAAATCCCCTAGACACTAGTCTCGGTAATCAATGGTAAAATCATTCTGAGGCCCTGTTCGACCCAGAAATTCTGTTTTGCAACTGTCATAACGTGGAACTTTTGCTGCTTTCTTGATGAAGTGCCTGATCAATTTTCAATATTCCTTGAAATGATCAATCGTTCATAAAAATCACAAATGCACAAACTGAGAAGATTGGGTTAACTTCAACATTGTAAGTGACTATTAAATTGGTATTTCAAGTTATTTTATTTTATTTTTCCTTTTTTTCAAAAGTCACTATTTTTTTTTTCAGTTGGTGGTAATCGGGTGTTTTCGAGATCGCAGTAAACACTGATTCCACTATAGCTTCTTCATAAACTACATTCTTTCACAACCAATAAAAATCGACACAATTATCATGAGGCAACAGGGCGAGTCATTGGGATCAAGCGAATTGTTACTTTACAATCAGTGGAAACAGCTATCTCAGCGCATGCATTTGACTTCGAGTCCACTTCAGCTTCCTATCTCCTCATCAAAGCGGGCACTAAAGAGAGACATGAGATCCCCGGTCAAAATGATTGAAGACGTATCCGAGAATCATACAGAAAGCCGAAGATTCAAGACACATCTTTTGGCCTTGAAGCTCTTGATCAAGAATCAAATGAACAACAAGATGACGAGCTTGCGTGAACTTTTTTATAAAGACGTCTCTTCTTTTCAAAATAAGCAGAGCATATTGAACGAGGCAATTTTAAACGTATCTTCTGTTCACGGGCTCTCAATGAGTGAAGACTGTGGAGTTCATCCATCTTCCAAAGGCTTACTTTATGGCGGACCCAATATACAAATTCACGATGCAAATGCATCGTTGAAAATGAAACTTGACTACACATCCAATGAACAGCTAGTTCCGTTCGTGAGGAAGAATCTTCTGGTAGATCCAAAGCCTTCTGTGGTCCTAATTTTTGAAAAAGATTCTGTTTTTAAATCATATTGCGATCATATTCGGCGAACGAAGAGGGATATCAATCAGCGATGCATCATGCTCACCGCAAAGGGATTTCCTGATAAATCTTCGACTCGATTTTTAAGCCAGATTGCTGGGTCTTGCGAAAAGACATCGATCTTTGCATTCATGGACTCGGATGTTTATGGCATCAGCATTTTCTTGACCTATAAGAAGGCACTCGAGCAGTTTGCGAACAGATTGTATTATAAAGGCGTATACCTTCTCGACTATAAATCTGGCTGGGTCACTGTCAGTCGACGTGACATGAAATTGACGGTCTCAACGTTAGAAAGACTATTCTACGACATGCCGAGTCCGATTAAGAAACGAGCTTACAACTTCAGCAGGATGAAGCAAGAATTGACAAGAGGCCTACTACTCTTTAAGAAAGCCGAGATGAATACTTTTGGTACCTCGCACGATCACAATCATGATCTCTTTACCTATTTCGATTGTGCCATACAAAACACGTGCTGACACTATTCTAGTTGGCTCTGTACACCAGTTTTGCCCGAAGTTTTATTCCGCGTGATTTGATATGTGCAGTACATTATTCGTGTCTGTAAAAATTGTCGACACTTCGCATTTCCATAACCATTCTTCCACTGTTCTGATCAATTACAATGTCCTATTCTACTCGTCAAATTGGTGCAGCTAATACATTGGACTACAAGGTTTACATCGAAAAAGACGGCAAACCAGTTTCCGCATTTCATGACGTGCCCTTGTATGCAAACAAGGAAAAGACCATTTTGAACATGATTGTCGAAGTGCCACGTTGGACAAATGCTAAATTGGAAATCTCGAAGGAGGAGGCGTTGAACCCAATTATCCAAGATACCAAAAAGGGAAAGTTGAGATTCGTGCGCAACTGCTTCCCCCACCATGGCTACATTCACAATTACGGTGCTTTCCCACAGACTTGGGAGGACCCGCACCAAATTCATCCTGAGACCAAGGCGAAGGGTGATAATGATCCGTTAGACGTTTGTGAAATTGGTGAACAAGTTGCAACTGTTGGACAAGTTAAGCAAGTTAAGGTCTTGGGTGTTATGGCTTTGTTGGACGAGGGTGAAACTGACTGGAAAGTCATCGTCATTGACGTCAACGACCCCTTGGCTCCGAAGTTGAACGACATTGAGGATGTCGAGACACATTTGCCAGGCTTGTTGAGAGCAACAAACGAGTGGTTCAGAATCTACAAGATCCCAGATGGTAAACCCGAGAATCAGTTTGCCTTT
This sequence comes from Candidozyma chanthaburiensis, assembly GCA_030579055.1. Taxonomy (NCBI): domain Eukaryota; kingdom Fungi; phylum Ascomycota; class Pichiomycetes; order Serinales; family Metschnikowiaceae; genus Candidozyma; species Candidozyma chanthaburiensis. The sequence goes on along the minus strand of JAKUAA010000001.1, from coordinate 697,224 downwards.
TCTGGCGAATGTAAGAACAAGAAGTATGCTAATGAGATCATTGGTGAGTGCGCTGAGGCATGGGATAGATTAGTGAAAGGCTCAGCGGAACCCGGTGAGATCAGCTTGGCAAATACAACATTGTCATCTCTTCCAAACTTCGTGGAGGCGGCAAACGTCCCAAGTGCCTCTCCTCAAGCCGCTGCACCCATCGACAAGTCCATTGACAAATGGTTCTTCATTTCTGGCGCTCACTGATAATTCAATGCAGTCTCGCTCCTCCGCGCGTTACGTTGTAGTCATCTAGATTGCCTGTAGCTGTCCATACGAAATTCAGTACTCATGCTCCAACTAACAAAACTTTATGGATTTATATAAACAGTTACCTGAATTTGGTGTGACACTCAAGGATTCCACGATTTCTGATTTGGAGACTTCAGCAATAACAACTGTTGATCTTCTACTCAATCGTTCCAATCAGTTGATGAACACCCAAGTGTCCAGATTTTGTCCTTTTTTCCTCGATACTATTGAACATAAGCTCAATGACAAGGAGGATCGTGGGTTGCCAAAGCAAACACAGCTGGGGTTTGAACGTTTGGATCAATTAATGCATGGTGGCTTTCAAAACGGCCAGATCAGCGAAATTTTTGGAGTCGGGGGAAGCGGCAAGTCACATCTTATAGCCTCCTGTCTCGCCCTGAATGCAGCGAAAAAATCAGACGATCGTGAAGAGTCTCTTGTGGTTTGTACGGAGGGTCCCCTAGAAACTCGCAGATTGGTGGAGATAAATGGCGAGACATTCTTGCTGAAGATTTCGACATTTTACTGCTCTGACCTTGATTCGTTCGATCACATAATTTTCACACAGATTCCAGCATTCTTTGAAGATGCTGCAAACCAAAAGCGCAAATTGAGTCTTGTTGTCATCGACAGCATTGGCCATCATTTGCGTAGCAGCGACGACTATAGGTCTGTCTCTTCCCACATTCACGAGAAACTTAGACAGCAACAATCAATAATACGCAAGCATCTTGGTACTCAAGGAAATTCTCTTTTTGATGAGACAAAATCAAAGTTTTACAAAACCAGTCTGTCATTTAAAAAGCGTTTTTCGAAAGCTTACTATTTGATGTCCATCTATGCTGAATTGACAAGATTGAGTCGAAAATTTCTGATACCCATTATTTTGACGAATCAAGTCTCGGATTTTTTCGACAACCACATTCACCTTGATGCAGATAACATCAGCGAAACAGCAATGGGTTACATGGGGCAAGTCGGTGTATATTCTGGTTGGAGCATCCGTCTTTTGAAAAGACCAAGACGCGAGCTCAAGCAACACGAGAGCTGCCATTTTCGTAATTCGAGAAAATCTGACTTGTCGCAGATCCAAAGTGGGCAGCAAACAATTAGAGATGAAGATTCACCGTCAATTGCTTCTCTTGGTGTTCTTTGGTCCAGGCTAGCAGCTTGTAGAATACGTTTGCTGAAATGCCACATTGAAAATCTTGATGTCAAGAATCGCTTGCCTACTCTTGTTCGGCCTCTCATGCTTGCCCTAGCTCACAACTTTCTGGAGTTAGAGCCGGTTGCTTTTGAAATCAGACGCGAGGGAATCAAGAACCCGGCTTTGTCTCCTTACATTGAGATGTCACCCGATCTTCAACCCCAAATACAAGACAGTATTAATGAGAGAAGTTGAAGAGTAATTGGAAAGAGGCAGGGCCAGCTTGACGTCTTTTTTGATTTTCTCAAGCAGCGCTTTTTTTGAGCAATTATTTTTTTGCTTGATTAGGGGAAGACCAACTGCAAGTAATTAAGCGAGGGAAGGAAGCAGATTTAACTTTAGCGCCTCTTCGTGCATCGATGGAGTTTGATGTTTCAAAGATCTGAAACTTAAAGTGGCAATTGGACCATTGAGCACCTACAAGATCTCTATAGCTTTTCTGAATTGGGCTACATGTTTCTCTGACACCTTCATAGACCTGATTCTAACAATGTTCAATCACCAGGTGTCGCACAGCAAAACCTCTACCTCGTGCTCATTTCAAGTGAGAGACTCATTAACAACACGTTGAGGATGAAAGTGTGTATGACAGCGCAATTTAGAAAAGACAATACTAATATCAGTTTATAGATGAAGTTGATTTAGAGCTTGTCAACCAAGAGCTAAATTTTAGCTCACTTGACGAAAATTTAGTCATTCGAGGGGGTTGCGATTTATTCACGACCAAGCCTATAGGTTCTGACAGAAAGCTATTTAAGACAATTGATAAGCATTTGGACCAAATTTTGGAAGACAACCAGCTATCACAGTCAATGGACCAGGAGCGGAAGCAATCCATGAGCTCTCTCCTTGGGAGTTCAGCGTCCCCCTTAACCACGAATCAACAGATGATGGGTTTAGCAAGAAAGGAATCTAGTGCATCGCTGGTATTTTCTGATGTTGATGCCAATGAAGCTGTTACAAGCTTTCGAAACCTTGCGAACTCACAGCAAATGGAACCTACGTTTTACGATGAATCACCATTTGGTTCACTAAAAGATGCATCCAGCCGTAAGGTTTTCGCCTATTTGATTGCAATTCTCAATACGACATTTCCTGACCATGATTTTTCAAACTTGCAACCAACCACAGAAAATTTCAATAAGATTGATCATATTGATGACTTACGACATCAATTTAATAATGTCATGATGTCTCTAGGGAAAAAAGAAGACACTTTAGCTTGGATTTGGGATACACTCAATGTGTACATGGAGATTCACCAAAGTATTGCCTCTTCTGGGGAATTGGCTCCAAATGCCCGCAGAAAGAGTTCTTCAACCTCAGCCTCAGTGGCCTTATCTGATGTGCAGTTAGACAATGACTATGGGCTCAAGGTGTATGAATTTCAACCATCAGATCAATCAATATTGGAGGATCTTAATTACCCTTACCAAACAATGTGGTCGAATTATTGGTTTGTCTACAACAAAAAAAAGAAACGGGTTTGCTTTCTATACTTGACTGCCATAAATAAGCTGCATTTTTCACAGATGAATCGAAGCCGAAGCCCCTTTGAACTGGAGTCTAAGGATGTTTTGGAAACACGAAAGCTTTCGCAAGCATTGTCGGATGATGAAGTCATGACGGAAGGCAATGGAGATGAAGACGAAGACGAAGAATATGCAAGTATGAATCGGGACATCATCGGGGGATTAGAAATATAAATAGTCGGTCAACGGTCACCAAAAAAGATTTCTGGAACAAGTAGAATTTCAAATACCAACACACAATTAAAAAAGTGCCAGCAACGAGCTTCCCTTCCACAAAAACATGATGCTTTCGATCTCAAGAATGAAAAGAGCAGAAACGCACGATGGGAGTTCACGACCTCCGGTGGTGGAAAATGATTGAGGTTATGAAGTGGTTCTTTAAAGTCTAAGTTATGCCACAGACATAGTTCGGGAAGTGAACAACAAACTGGAGGTGGGCTCTTAACACAACAGATTTCCCAGAGCCATGTAGAGTACTTATGTCACAACCTTTTGAGCGCAGAAGACTCCAGAATGCGACACATTGACCAAGATCCGAAGCTTGAATGCGTTCTCCCATGGTCCAGTAGGACGATTGGCTAAGACCAGTCAAGACCTATTAAAGCAACCATTCCGACAAGTTCATTTGATAAATTGATCGGACCGCGACGTGATGTATTTTAAGTAATTATGTTTTCATATCATTCCGTCATGACTTCGAGCTACTTGAGTCATTGTCGATCATGTAGGAGTTACTAGCAAATGCATAGAACCACAACTGTTTTGAGCGATACAATGTTACTACCTCTGTATGATACAGCAATAATTTGAGAGTTTATTAATGAAGTTCATACTCGAGCAAACACTCGATCATAGCCCACAGAACTGTACCCGAAGATATTCATATCAGTATCTTGAAGCCCAAACTAGTACAAATGTGTGGAATTTTGAGATATATGAATGAGTAGTAGGACAAGCAATATCGGTATGATAATCTTATAGCCACGGAGCAAAGGTTGTGAAGTGCAAGCACTGGAATAAATAGATTCCAACAACTGATTTCCTGAACATCCCCAATTCAGGGGACCGTCCTCTCTTTGATATGGAAGTAACGCTTTGATCAAGTCTCGATGTATGGATATACAAGAACTGTATATCGTATCCGAGTGGCATATCTCTTATTCTACCAGGTGGCCTCAAACGTCAGTTTCCATATGCCTTTAACTAAAGGATGTCTCTTCATATATATAATTCTGGTTGTTTTCTCGAGCTTTTCGTCGTGCTACTAAGTCAAGTGGTCTATATCAATAACCTTTGAATCTACGGAGGATTTTGATCAATCGATAAACGCCTGAAGTTTGGGTGAAAACAACATTGGGCAACTTCTCTTTTTCCTCAGGGATTCCTCAAAAGTGTGGGAGACACATCTGTTGCTAAAGCTGGAATTCATTAATGGTTGCCAAAACTTTTTTACACTATTTAAATCCGCTCAATGATGAGCAGCAGTGTACACAGTAACACATCTTTGCTCAAGAGTACAAGCAGTATGTTATATCATCACCGTTCTACAGCCTAATTGAATAGGGTTGTCCAGCTGCCGTGTACTGAGCAATATTGTAGTATTTCTGACGCAATAAAGCGGGCCATTCCTTGAGACTACTTCGGTAAAACAGGTTATGGAACTAATTTAATATCGTTTGTTGATGGAGTTGCGAAGTTGACTACATGTGGGAAGATGTATGTTGCTGTTTGTAGCCTTGCCCAGTTGTTCTTTCAATATAATCTTGATCACTGTCTATGCTCACTACAGCACAAAGTGAAGCTAATGGGTGAAAGCTCATGATCGTCTCGAAAATTCTACTTCTGCAAAAAGATTTTGGGCTAGACTTGTTTTGGTGTGTCTGTGAGCGCGGTGGAAGGTTTTTTCTTCTTGTTCTACGCTTCTCGTGTTCGGATATTTTTAAGTTGGCCATGGTTAGTGGCGTTGGTGTACTTTTCAATGGATGCAACCATCGTACCAGAAATGTATTTGCTCATGATAAGACTTGTCGGTGCGGTAAGCCTAAACTTGAACATACTTTGTAGTGATAGCGCATTTTTTGATTTTGCCCGATCGTTTATTGAAGTTCGCTTTGGAACCGGTTGCCCGATTTCTCCACTCCATGTCCCATAAAGTTATGAAGTCCAATTCTTCATTAATTACTTTATGCTCGTTGGGTTTTGTTGACTCTCGCGTACTAATTTAGCTTACCAGAGTAGAGCAGTAGCAAGAATAACGAAGACCTCAACATCTTAGTATGTCGTTTATAGAGCAAATTTTCGTCTTTTGCGCTCTTAAGCTACGGAGAATCGCTATATTGGTTTTTATGGTAGTGTGCATATAAACTATCTCGGGCTATCATCACCTTTGCTTAATGCTGCCAACAAGTATGTTTAAAAAATTCCACAGTAAAGGCAACAGTCTTTATAGTTGGAGGTTATGCACCTTTGCATTCACATGCGGATGTCTAGCGTCATACAATGAAGCAGTTCTTGAACTCTACTCGGGGTATTCCTCGATGAAACACAAATCTGTGGACCCGGTGAAGCTTGAATTCGAAAGTAAACAATTATCAATCTATCAGAGATCGTCACGTGGAGGATTAGAGAAGCTTCGTTCATGGGAAAATTTAGACAGAAGCATCGTGAAGGGTAATGAAAGGTCTTCTTCTGAAGAGTTGACTCTTCGTGAGAAGCCATCCCTCACTAATTCGACTTTAGCAAAAGCTGGCGGGATAGCCATTGAACCAACGTTGTTTCACGATAGAGCATCGAACTCTACTGTGACAATCGTACACGTGGGTGACAAACTTTGTGGTTACCCTTTCTTAGTTCATGGGGGAATGCTAGCGACCATTTTAAACGAGAGTTTCAAACGAAACGCATCCTTATCCACACATTCGCAGACAAAATTGAAGGATGACTTCATGGTGAGCAAGTTGAGCATCTCATATAAGGCTCCCTCTTTGGCCAACCAATTCTTGATTGTCAAGACACAGTCCTCAAAGTCGGGCTCTGATTCACCTTTTTGCTCAGATGCGTCAATCGAAACTGCAGACGGAAGGGTACTTGTTAAGAGTGAAGCTGAAGTAATTGAAACAGGTAGAGCATCAAAACTTCTGGCACAAAGAAAATTGGGGTCATGGGCTCTATATTGATACGTAGTCACGTGAGTGATGAGTTGAGGCGAGGGAAAGTTCCTATCAATTGTGAAAAATCTCTTTTCGGGAGAAATGGATTCAGCAGTAATACCACATGAGCGAACGGTTATGGATTACGTTATTCATATGTGGAATACAGATCGCAGCACAGAATCTTTATCCATGAAAAAGTTGCATGATGCGGTCAAGAAGAAGAACCCTGATTGGTCGCTTTCAGAGAAAAGATTGAGATCTATTCTCAAGAAATTCAACTTACTACCAAACCCAGTTTCGGAATGTCTCACATATGCCAATGAGATCTCTTCTCTCGAATCTCCGATGTTGAGCCTCCCACCGAAGGTCAAACTTGTCATGACAGCTAAAAGGGGGAAGGGTCTCTTCGCCAAAGCCAACATTGAAAAAGGCGAGGTTCTTTGGAAGGAATGGCCACTTTTTATGATTCCCCCTCTTGCACTTGCAGATCTAATCAAGAAGGGTAATGCCTGCACTTTTTGTGGTCAATTGGTTAGAAGGCTGCGAACTGGCGTATCTGTGATCTCTGGTGAAGAATGCAGAACATGCCCTGAAGTCTGGTGCTCCAAAATTTGCAAATCAAAAAATCAAAAACTTCATGGGATGATGAAGCATGAAAACTCTAGGACACTTTCCAAAGTTAACCCAAAAGCTTTTTGTGATCTAATGGACTATGCCGTTAGTGAGCAATGGAATGCTCTCTACGCTGTCACTCTCATCACTGCTACCATGATCGCAGATGACACGGGCTTAAAGAGGAAACAATTTGAAGCATTGGCGAGGGTATCACAACGCACAAGATCCAAAGTGGCAACGGCAGCAGGCGGATCGGCATCCACAAACTCTTCATTTTTTGAAGGTCAGCACGAACAGCTCTGGGAGGAGGGTTTTAGCCACTTCAAGAATTGCTTCCCTATTTTATCTCAAGAACCAACTTGCACTTTAGAAAACTTTCTATGTATGCTTGGCGCCTATAACATCAACAATTTGGACTCTTCAATTTTCCTCATTCAGTCGCATTTGAATCATAACTGTGAGCCTAATACTGAAGTTGATACCGGAGAGTTAAGAAAAGATTGTGCAATCAAAGTAGTAGCTCTTCGAGCAATCAGTTCTGGAGAGGAAATCACAACTACTTACGTTAACCCGCTGCATTCATTCAATCATAGGCAAAATGCTTTAAGAATTAACTGGGGATTCGTATGTAAATGCAAGCGCTGCAAAGATGAGCTGGCGGGATTAAAAAATCAGCTTAATGGCTGTCTGGAAGGTTTGAGTCATGAAAACAAAACCGTTCATTTTGAAGGCACAGATTAGTTTAGTGTATAGAAGATATCGCGACTCACTAAATTTCATCACCATCTTCAAAGGATATGGGTAGCAACATAGCGAAGAAAACACTTCGAGCCGCCGTCAACCGCAGGCTACGTGCAATATCTCCAGATTCTTTGCTGAGACAGTCCAACAAGGTTTTTGAGAAACTAAAAACCAATGATCTGTTCATGAATGCAAGTGCCGTGGGCTTATTCATGAATATGCCATCGGGGGAAATACATACAATGGAGATAATCGAATACTGCTTTCGCTTGAGGAAGCAGGTCTATCTTCCTAGGTGTCAAAGCAACGCGGGGGAGTCAAGTATGACTTTCCTCCGTCTAAGCGATATGAGGGCAGTACTTGATTTACAACCTAGAGGGAAGTATGGACTACTTGAACCAACTACAGGTATGGATGCATTGGTTGCTGGTGAACTTGACGTAGTATTGGTCCCTGGCGTAGCATTCACTCTTGGCGGAAAACGTCTAGGTAGGGGGGCAGGATATTATGATAAATTTTTGAGTGCCTATTTCGAAATTCACGAAGAAATGCCTCGTCTTATAGGGTTGAGTCTCGATGAACAAATTGTGGAAGATCTCCCCATGGATAATCATGATTGGTGCCTCGACGAAGTAGTTAGAGCTGGCAGATGACGGTCAACAATCAATTATCTAGCTCCTATCAACCATCACACCAACCATGCACTTTTCCAACAAGCGGTCGGGGTTCACCCAGCTGTGATACTTGTTGAATAAAAATGTACCGTCAGTACCAGCACATTTCATTATCTCGCTTTCTCCCCCCGGATGAAAATCAATATAGGGAGTGATATTGAACACCTTTCCGTTTATACAAGTCCAACAATCGGACTTTTGCTTATGGTTGCTGAGTTCTGCCTTAGTTATTCTTACAAGTGGCGCTGGTGGAGTGTGGATAGGAACTCCTCGAAGTTCATGGGCAGCTGTCCTTGTCGTTAAAACGGCCCAATCAAGGGGAGAATGTCCTGGAGCTAGAATAACCTTTTTTCTCACCGACTGGCGGTCTGGGGGCTTAAGTGATGTGGTAATTTGTGAAGGTCGATGGCTTCTTCTTGAAGAGGGATGCATAGTAGTTATCGCAATGAAGTGAAGTGCATTGGGTGTTTTTTAGCGCGCTTCTATAATTCTATTGGTTTTCTATCTGCTCGCTCATAGTAAAGCATGTAGACACTTGCAGTTTCCAAAAGTACTGAGGACTTTGAAACTTCGGCAACTAGAGAATCTCCAACTTTCCAAAACGGATGTTTGATGAGCGAAGGGATTTTTTTCATCTTCATCCTTTTACTTCCTGGTCCTGTACTATCTTTGGAAAGCTTTACCTTATTGAGTTGTTCGTCCAATTCACTAACAGAGGGCCCCATGAAGTAATCACCCTTATCCACTAGAACCTCGGCCGGAGTGGCCAACCCAGAATCTATGATTTCTTGTAAGTTAGCACCCTCGGGATCTGTTTGTGAGATTGAGGGCCTTCGACCAATCAAGCTCGAGAATCTGTTTCTGAAAACACCCGGTCCCTCATCATAAGTGCCAATAGACCCATTCCCTTCCGTATCATGAGTACCTTTATTCTCCTTGGCTAAGAAGGTTTCTGCTTGCTCCAACGCCGCCTGATCAATTTCCGGCGAGATTTTTAAAATGTTTCCTGAACCGTCTCTCACAAACAAGGGTTTCCGTTTGTAGCATTCGTAATGGCCCTGGGTGTGCGAGCCTAAGTGCTTTATCATTGCACGTAGCCGATATTTGTACACGTTGTCTTCGTCAAACTGGAATTTTTTGAAATGACCCTTTAAACTACCTGTTTGACTTCCCGACATTGAATTGTCGCTGAGCATATCCAACTTTCCTTCAACGTTTCTCCGTGAGGTGATATCGGTTTCCATAGAGGGAGATTCCGTTTCCTCTGTTGAAACTGACGATGAGTCAGAATTACTTATTGACTCGCTGGCTTCCTCCTGTGATTCAGATTCGTAGCCTTGGTCATCGATATCTTCCTGTTGAACACTATCATCCTCCATATCGTTGATATCGGTAGTGAGAACTTTGGATTGACGACCATTGAAGCCATCATCTGAGTAGGTCTCCCTAAACTTCTGCAATTCCTTCACGTATTCTTGCCCGATGGACAAAGTCAACTTGTCCTCAAACGAGACTCTGCACGAATTTCGAGTAATATTTACACCATTGAATGCGGACCTCGACAAATGTATTCCGAATACCTTTGGCGGCTTGAGAATCAGTGTCTTTCTGACAACGGTCGAGGTGACAGCGTCAGCTTCGAAGTTGCCTTTTTTGTAGTCCTTGATATAATTTTCCACAGAAGTAGGAAGATCCTCGTTGATGAACAAATCAGGGTTATTACCAAGTTGAAGAAGCAGCATCAAAAACTTGTCACTTCCACGTTCAATTTCATTCTGCCCGCCTTCCTCGTTAATGATTGCTGTGACACGGCATTTTAGACAGTGATATCCTGTTATGGTCTCCGTTTGATTATTTTCGAGAAGCGATTGCAAGTCAGTTGAAGCAGTTTGAGGAGGGTGGAGCGTTAGCATGAGAAATGGACTAAAACTTGGCTTCGAAACATAAGAGCATGCGAGGCACTCCATTTGCGATAGAAGTAGACCATTAAAAGGAAATTCTGGGATTTCAATAGCTTTTAAATCTTTATCACTTCCATATTTCGATAATTCGGAGCTCAAGTTTTTCAGCAACTTTGTACAAACGAGGTTCTCAGCTTCTAACGTTTCATTAATAAGCTGGGTCAACTCATGCGCGTCATGCTGGGATCTTGACATCCTAGCGTTGTATATCCTTTCCAATTCATGAAGGAAAGTCCAGACAGAAAGAGTTCTGGTACTCATTTGTGTGTCTTGTAATCTCTTCACCAATTTGGCTAAGGCAATGTGGAGTGTGATCAGAAACTGATATTTTATCGGGGCAGTCTCTTTTCCCATGTCAAATCTTTGTCTATTGGCCTTCGATAAAAGGGCCAGGCGAATTTCACTAGATGTGATGACATTCTCGAAAGTAATTCGATACTTTTCTTCCATTTCAAATAAACTATTGTAAGATCTCAACAAGGCATTGAGATATTCCGTGAGGCCCGGCAACGAAGAATAGGCTTGGACAGAAGCATTGGCAAAACAATCGTTTCGCATATTAATGAGTCCTGTTGTGTGTTTATCTGGTCTTTTAGAAAACATAAGGTGTGGTTTCTCCTCTTCTTCTCAAAAAGTTGAGATAAGGTAAACTTGGCGTCTGAAAAAATACCGCAAGTTCGGCAGGAAACATGGGCCGAAATGCGATCCATCTGTGCTAAAGGTCTGACTAAGTATCCGAGGATACATCCTCTGATTGAGCTGTGTTCTTCGGGATCCAACTACAATCGTTTAACCAACACTTTGCAAATTTAGAGATGTCTGGTGGAACTGTTCGCATCGATGGCATTTCTCATTACTCTCCCGGTTTTAGTGAGGCAATGAGTTTTGAACTCCACTTGAGGATGAAAATAATAAACTCGTGACCTCATTGATGAAACTGTACGAGTTAAAACTGGCACAGTAACGTGATTCTGATGTTGAACAATCTAGCATTTTCACGTACATCGGTTCTTTTCTAGCTCAGAATGTGAATGTCTTTCCTTGTTTTTTAAAAAAAAGAAGAGTGGGATCGACGACATTTTTTTATTTGATTCTTCATCAACCTTAAATCTGACGTTTTTGTTCTTGCTGGCAGTGACCGTTCAACAATCAGTGTTCAATTATTATTCATCTTGAATCCATCACAGATCCTGATTTGGATTACTTGCGCACGGCTTCAGTGAATCACTCCTCAACGCACGTTTCATCTTTGGACGTGCTAGGAGAAGGAACGATAAACCGTGGCCCATCGAAGACATTTAATAATTTCTGGAGCGCATTATTTTGATCGGTCGAGTGATTGCTTCAGAGAAGCAATACTCTTCACACAATTGAACTTAAGGGACTTTCCTCTTGTTTGTTGGTCGGTCTGAACTTAGTTTTTGCCGATGTTCAATTTTACATATGAACTCTCGGGTATTGGTGAAAGACAAGCAGAATTTATATCATTATCCTATTATGTGTTTGTTGGCTTCTTCAATGAGAGTTGCCAAGCGGTTTCTTGTTCTTTCCTTCTCTTAAAATCCTTCTCGGTGTTCCGGTCCAAGCCAGTTGACACTGAACTTGAGATCTCCCTGTGCTTCCCCAGCTATGGGCCTAAAATTTCAAGAGTTTCTTTTCGAGAGACATCTCTTATGCAATTTCTCCTTTCAATCTCTATTTTCTGCTTTCTAATTTGTTCTTTTTCGTTTTCTTTGATTGTTTTGTAGTTTGATTCATTTTGCAACACATAGATGCACTAATACGCAGTTTCTATAAAGCTGGCCCCTAATTTAAGATAATAACTTCATCAGTGGACTTTGTTATTTATAATATTGAACTTGCCTTAGGATGGGCATTCCATATTCTTAAAATGTGATAACAGGCGGTTAAAAGCTGTACAATCACTTGTTGGCTTGTGAAGTAAGTAGATGCTTTGTACACTCCATGATGCTCGCTACTTGATCGCAATTTCTCGTTGTAGCAAACCAATTATGAAGTTTTCACACTCAATACAGTTCAACGCTGTACCTGAGTGGTCCTCTAAATATATCTCATATTCGACACTCAAAAAACTCATCTACTCTTTGCAAAGAGAGTCCTTACAGCGTCGAAAAGGGGATACTGAGTCAGACTATTTAATTTCGAATGAAGCATCTAATGCCAATGACCCAATTCACGTGTTCAAAACAGCATTGGATAGTGAACTTGACAAGATTGAAGACTTTTATAAGAAACAAGAAAGTCTTTTGTTTCAAAGCGTCGAAGATTTGCTCGAGGATATCGATGGGTTCAACAACGAAGTTGATGCAATGTCACTTGGTGCGAAACTGTCCCGCAAACGCCAGGCATCAAGGGTAAGTGGACTTAGTGACTATTTGTACGAGGAAGTTGGTGATGACAGTGATGCTTTTGTTACATCGACTCAAAACGTTGCCCCAACTAGTGAAATGGATGAAGATGGAATAGAGAGCCTCAAGAAATCTTCTGGTATAAGATCAGACTCCCAAGGGAGAGGGAGTATGTCACAAAGACGAAAGTCGTCTATTGACGATACTTCTTTGCCTGGTGTAAATCGTGATGGAATAATTTCAGATTCTGGGCCAGATGGTCCCCACCTTATACATGCTCTCTCTGAAACTAGAATTCTTTTGCGAAAGAGAGTGATTGGGCTCTATACTACAGTTTCAGAGCTTAAAAGTTTCATCGAGCTTAATCAAACCGGATTTAAAAAGGCTCTCAAGAAGTTTGACAAGTCTCTAGACACATCGTTAAAGGACGACTACCTTCTACAATTGCCCCAGCACTCTTACATTTTCAGTGAATCAACCATGGCAAGAGTGCAAGATAAACTAAATACGTTGGTGAGAGTTTACGCTTTAGTTTGCAATCATGGCGATGACTTAGAGTTGGCAAGATCCGAACTCTCTATTCATTTGAGGGAGCATGTTGTTTGGGAAAGAAATACGGTGTGGAGAGATCTTATCGGTATAGAACGCAAAAAACAAGCAGCCTCCGCTCAGGATACTAACATTGCAATCGATGAAAAGGGAGGATCGGGCGCTTCGAATCTTAGCGTGTCAGTTAAAAATAAAGCTTTCATGAAGCTCACTGCTATTAGCACCATCACTATTATCCTTTTGAACTTGTCTCCTTTTGAAGAAGTTGAGCAAAAAAACTGCTTTGCATTGCTAGTGTGTGCATCACTCTTGTGGGCAACAGAGTCCCTCCCGCTCTTTGTTACGTCTCTTCTTATCCCATTGCTAATTGTGACTCTAGGAGTCTTGAAAAATGACGATAACTCGAGGATGGATACTGTTGATGCTTCAAAATTCATTTTGTCCAGCATGTGGAACTCTGTGATCCTTTTGCTCCTCGGGGGGTTCACTCTTGCGGCATCGCTCACAAAGTATCATATCGCAAAATTGATGTCAACTTGGGTTCTTTCAAAAGCGGGAACAAGTCCCTCTGTTGTTCTTCTTACAGTTATGTCGATAGCATTGTTTGCCTCAATGTGGGTATCGAATGTGGCTGCTCCAGTTTTGTGCCTCTCGTTGATTCAACCACTTTTAAGAACGTTGCCCAAGGGGTCAAGGTTTATCAGAGCACTCATATTGGGCATTGCCCTTGCTTCAAACATCGGAGGCATGGCATCGCCGATTGCGTCGCCGCAAAATATGATCGCTATAGGCTCGATGGACCCACCACCTTCCTGGGGTCAATGGTTTGTCATCACTTTGCCAGTTTGCATTTTGTCCCTAGCATTGATTTGGGTATTTCTTCTTGTTACCTTCAACTGCAATTCGCATAATACCCATTTGGTTGCAATCAGGACTATTGATGACAAATTTCTGGGAGTTCAATTGTACATAATTGTGGTTTCAGCATTGACAATCATTCTATGGTGTTTTGCATCGCGTTTAGAGAGCCTATTTGGAGAGATGGGTATAATCGCCTTAATTCCGTTGATATTGTTTTTTGGACCAGGATTATTGACCACTGAGGACTTCAACAACTACCCTTGGAATATTGTTGTTCTTGCCATGGGGGGAACGGCTTTGGGGAAAGCTGTGGCATCATCGGGCTTACTCGAGACCATAGCAGTATCAATACAACGAGAGGTGGAGGATTTTTCCCTCTTTGGAGTCGTTCTCGCCTTTGGTCTTTTGATATTAACGGTAGCTACTTTCGTGAGCCACACAGTCGCTGCTTTGATAATTATTCCTCTCGTCTCAGAGATTGGCAATAAGTTGGAAGACCCACATCCAAGATTGCTCATTATGGCAAGTGCGTTGTTGTGCTCTGCTGCTATGGGCTTGCCTACATCTGGCTTTCCTAATGTAACAGCCATATGTATGACCGATGACTTAGGAAACCCGTATTTGACTGTTGGCACATTCATCACAAGAGGCGTACCGAGCTCTCTTATTGCCTACGCAGTTGTTGTGACCATAGGTTATGCTATTATGAAGCTCATTGATTTTTGAATTACAAGTCAACCACATCTTATAGTTTATAGCATATATGGAAGAATAAATCGCCCACGACTACATCTTGTTGCTCAAATGGACATAACTTTGAAACATTCGCACATGGAGCAAGCAATAAAACAAACTCAATTAAGTAGAACTTCTCTGTTGTCGGCTTATACCCAAAAAGGTTAGACTATCCTCCAATTGCTATAGGCTGGCCCTGCTTCAACATCTGCAACGCATGGTCATCTAAATCTCCCGATGCTCCACAGATGTTACATTTGAGACCCTTCCCAAAATAGAAGGGAATGATTGGTATGAAAAACAATGTAACCCAATTGCTTGTACGTACAGCGAATGCAGATTGATTGTGACATCTTCCACAATAGCATGGCACATCTCCGCCTTCATTGAGTGGCTTGTTGCGTTCGTTGACTGACTTGTTAGTGATTCATTGATATTAGCAAAGCAAGACGCACAAAGCTCGAGCCTTCACGGGTTCAATAGTCTACTCACACCCAATGAGAAAAAAACAAAAGTCCATCTTAGTTTGAAAGGACTCTTTGGACAATGATGTTTAGATTTGAGCGAGGAAAAAAAGAGTCAAGCAAAGGTGACAGGTGGTATAGCCTGATAGATAGCCTGCATAGTCGACAAACTCGACATGGCAGTGCTGGGGTTTCGGGTGCTTTTGATTACCGAAAAATGATGGTGACTCAAGCAAGTTTGATTAGGTGAACAAAAGAAAAACAAAGAACCCTGTTTAGACCTTTTGTTTTCCGTAGACTTGATTGGAGGTCGACACCGGCGACACACCCTCACTTTCGCACCCTCTTCTCAGCGTTAAATTAACGCCCGTCAATTAACTTATTCCAATCTTCTCCCACGCGAACTAATCATGGCATCTCTGAGCAGTAAAAAGATCGCCAAGTCTAATGCTCTGGTTTTGAAGGAGCTACATGCAATTTCCTTTGCGGTAAATATTGTGGCAATCTCAAGCTATTGGTTTTTTAGCAGACCAAGATCCATCTGGGTATACGTCGCATTCTCTGTACCAGCTATCATTTGCCAATGTATATTGGAATTACGTGGGAGACCTACACAGTCTCAGGGCCAAACGAAGTCTCTCGATAACATCAGGGAACCTGGCCTTTACGAGTACATGTTTGATTGTATCTACGTAACATGGGCTTGCGCTTCGCTTATGACTATCTCGGGGTCCAATAAGGCATGGTTTTTATATCTTGTGATCCCAACCTTCTTGATTTACAAGTCTCTTGGTTTGATGCAGAGTATTTGGCTGTTCCGAGAGACGAATAAAGGAAAGTCTGACAAGACAACTTTAATGGACAGAAAAGCGCCCGATGCAAGGCCACTCAGACGAAAGAAGGGTTCGCAGTCTTGATGTGTATAAAAGACGGAGATGGCTGAGAATGTATACAACGCGCATCCAACTTCTGAGTTCATCGTTCATTTTCGGTAGCATGGCTCATAAGGTGCTCTCTTCAGGAATAGCTCGCGTGTCAAGGAGAATGAATTCCAAAAGTGTTTCTATCACAAGGTCCGGTGAGACCACCGGCCCCATCGAAGAGCTGATCATTGAAAAGCTTAGATGTCTCTCTCCCACTCGTTTGATTATCAAAAATGACTCACACAAGCATAGTCATCATCAGCCAATGCAAAATGCGACAAATGTCAGAGAGTCGCATTTCAAAGTGGAGATAATAAGTGACAATTTTATTGGAAAATCTTTGGCTGCTAGACATAGGCTAGTCTACTCCTTGTTGACCGAAGAATTCAATGAGAAAGGTCTCCACGCACTTCAAATGACCACTAGAACATCCAAAGAGGACGGGGAAAGGAGATCTCGCTAAGACTGAAAGACGTATCTGTTATTTCTTTACATATTTAGAACACAGCTATCCTCAGCTAAACTCTTCGCCAGACGTCGTAGGCTCTTCCTGGACTGACGCGTTCTTAGCAACGAGTTCCACAATTCTTCTTATAACTGGAAGACTTAACCATGCTGGCACGTACGCTTCCACGCGCGAAAAGGGACGCAAGTTCACAGATCTGAAGGGATCCTCAAAATGACCATCTGTTGCAACCACTTCAAAAAGATCATCATTGGAACCATCACTTAATTTCACTTTATTTGCCACTGCTTGTAAGACATCAGGCGCAATTGGGGTTTCGTATTCGGCAACATAATACTGCGATATCAATTTCTGGATCTGAATAGGTTTTAATGCGAAGCATATTTCATAGATGATATCGATGTCTTCAGGCGTGTTCTTCCTAAGTTGCAAAAGTTTTGCAGACTGCAACAAATGGTTAAGATGCGCCGAGCCTTCATGTATTTCATGGCCTTTACACCACTCCTCGAGTCGAGTGACATTGTAGTTCAATTGCAAGCCTCTCTTCCACGACAAGAAATTTCTGCGCATTATTAAGTCGTTGAAGCACAAAGCATCCACGAACCTTAAAAGTTCGATGATGACTGCGTTCATTACTTCGCCCTCAATGAAGTAGGATTTCATTGACCAGTAAACGGTGTTGAAAAAGGATAAAATATCATCCATCTTGTATTGGACACCTTGCGAAAACACTTTAGCCAAGAAGGGTGAACTTTCGGGGGCCACAAATCCAGGAAGCGATTGAGATACGACGACAGCTGAAACTGCCTTCTTCTCCAAATCCTTCTCCATTTTCTTCATCCACATATTATAGATGTTATAGGAAAGAGACTCGAAATCCTCCTTTACGACCGCCACTAGTTTGAGATACTCGTCAAATTCCTCTTCACTCATTTCATGCGACAAAGAATCATTGGCAATAATGGTTTGTTGGGCATAAGACACAAAGGAGTAAAGCTCATGAGTATTTGAGAGCCAAAAGGCACCATTGGAGATTACCTCATCTTCTTTGAGAGTTGACACAATTTGTTGGATGCCTGCCAAAACTTCTCCTAGAAATTCCTCGCTTTCTCTCGTGAGGCCAAGTCTCCACATATCCGAAAGGATAATGATTATAATCCGAGCAGGAAACAATACCTCCTTTCTTGTGAGATCGGCTGCGACACCCGACGGAGGAATCTTGAGGCCTTTCAACAAACCCTCCACAATCTCTCTATGGAGAGGACGCGTATCCCTCAAAAGTTTGAATAATTCATCGTTTATATCATCTGCGTCTGCAGCATCGTCGTTAGATACCGCGATAACAGAAACAGGTCTTTGCAGGTCGAAGTGATGCTGCGAGTTCCATGTCCCTACACTGCTGTGCCTTTTATTATTACGCCACTTCGCAGGTTGAACCAGATTATTTTGAGACTGGAGGCTAGTGAGCTGCGCCTGTAATTGTTCAATGTGTGACTTGAGATCGACTTCGATCGTATCTCTTTTGACGAGAGCGCTTCTAGCTTCATTAAGCTCCTCAATGTTACGCTTTACTTCTTGCCGAAGATCCGACTGCTCTTTGGTCAACTCCTCAATCCTGCTCTCTGCTGTCTGGTATTCCCTCCTGATTGATTCAAGCTCAGCATTCAACAGCTCCACCTCTCTTTTGTTGGAATCGTTTTGGGAATCAAATCTTTCATTATACTCGATCTCACGACTCTTTAATGCCTCGGTAGCCGAAGTAGATTGGGAAAGAAGCTCTTTGAGACCATTGATTTCTTCCATCAAAGATTTATTGTCTCGAATCTTGGCTGTCAAAGACTGCGTAAGTTCTATGACTTTGTTTTCCAACTTATACGAGACCTCCTTCAAGTGATTCACCGACTTAGCATCCTCCTTCAATGACAAAAGCTCGCGACGTGCCAACTTTCTCCTCATGTGAGACTGAATCACGATGATAGACTGGCGTTGTTTGTTGAACTCCCCACGAGACTTATGGCGCCTGAAGGCGTTTTGAAGAACAATCGCTGATTTCTCAAGCCTAATGTCCTTGAACCTTCTTCGTGCGACAAGACCTCTTACAGCATTCTGTAAGACTGTAATGCTGTTGAGTGCTGCAGCCAACCTCTGTTTGCAAAGATGGGACCTAATCAATGTCTGCAATTTGACGGCAGCATCATATTCTCTTTCATGTTGGATTCTTAATCTGGCAGAATATCCCCTGAGTAAAGATTGCAAATTGATGAAACTTGATCTTATATCGAGATAGAGCTTCCTTTGATAGTTCCGTCTCATATTCTTCTGGATCATCACTGCCGATCTGTGAAGCTTATCGGACCGCAACTTCTCGAAGTGAGCAAGCATTCCGGCCTTGAAGAAGATTTTGGTGTTACCCAACTGAAACTTTCTCGAGTCACTTATGTTAGCCGAGAGAATGTTGTTGCACAAACTGGAAACGGACTCTTGTGTTGTATCACCACTCATCACTTTGAGCCATTCTTCGGAAGGAACGAGTATATGATACCTGTCTGCGAACTCTACGTATGTCCACCTCGAGGGAAAGCCAGCGCATGATATACGAATGGTCTCCAAGACACCACAGGCTCGCAATTGCGACAAGACCATCAAGGAGTCGAATTCCCAAGCCCGCTTTTCCTCGTTGGGCTTGATGCACCGAATATAGTGGACATTCGTGGAGTTAATGGTCTTCATCAATTCGATGAGCGAGTTTTTGAACATGGACCCAAGAGTGGGTTTCTTGGCAGAGATTCCCTTCTTCACTGTTCCAGATTTCTCCAACTGAGCAGCATTCTTGTCAATGATAGACAACACATCGGAAAGAAGCTTATTGGTAGTCTCTTTCAAAACCTCGAGATGTCCTTCTCCGACTGTGTCTCTGTTCTTTTCAATGAAGCCTTCAATATCATAAGTCACGTCTAGCGCATAATGACTAACAATAAACTTTGTTTGGCCAAACCTTGGCTTTTTGAAGACATTATTCGTGGCTGGCTTATCGAGACTTTGGTACATCTTTTCAACCCAAGATTGATCGTTTCCAGCAGGTAATCTAGATTCTTCATCGAGAAGAGCGAGAATTCCGAGTTTATTCTCGATCACATTGATACATGGCTGGTTGTCTGAAAAGTCAATGAAGGACCATTCGATCTCCTCGCGTACATATTCTTCCTGTTCGAGCTTGAAGACATGTTGATTGAATTCTTGCTGCAACTTTTCATTCGCGTAGTTGATGCAAAATTGCTCGAAAGAATTTTTTTCAAAGTGCTCGAATCCGTAAATATCCAACACTCCAATAAAAGAATTGACTTTCTCAGCAACTTCAGGCGGACAGAGATCATTATTGATGTAATCAATGAGCCAGTCAAAAATAGCTGAGTAGATATACTTTGCGAAAGAATCTCTGGCAACGATTGCCTGCTTGTGATTCAAACTGCTAGTAATCTTCTCTGACCTCGTTGTAATCTGCTTCTTGACGCACCATTTGCTGAACGAAACTGGGTCTATTCCGAGCAAATTGCAAGCCTTCTGAAGACTTGTTTCATCTGATGATAGGAAAGCATCGTTACGGGTAGCTGCTATCTCGATATTTCCGATGTGTAACATCGCGGCCAAAAGTTTGAAAATTTCCTTTTGCATTTCATCCGTAATTCCAATCAAACTAAGGGACTCTTTTGTGTTTAAAAAATCCTGATCATCTTCAACGCCCAGTATTTGTATGGCGTCACCTTGATTGGTGTACTTGAAATCTTCGGCGCTTGTCAACAGCAAACATTCTTTTTCTTCCTTTGTCATACCTGCTAGCATTTGGTAAAAGATATGGTAGTTTCGCTCGCCTTTGGGTTGAAAGACCAATCTTGATCTTTCAAGCAAGTAAGTACGAACACGAGCCCCAATAATCGACGTCTTGCGGTCAAATAAAATTTCCAAGTACTTACCAAAACGAGACGAGTTGTCGTTACGGGTAGTCTTTGCATTTCCAAATGCCTCTGTGATTGGGTTGGTGGCTAAAATCTGCTTTTCAACATCGGACATGTCAGACTTGTGCTCTGTGCCAACTTTGTGCTCAAGCTCTGATTCCTCTTCAACCGATGCAAAGTAACGCATAATATACTTCGCGCTGACGGTTTTACCAGCACCAGATTCACCGCTGACCACAATTGTTTGGTTCTCCCCATCTCGTTTCATGCAGCGGTAAGCATCTTCTGCTATGGCGAATAAATGAGGGTCAAGCTCACCTCTAGTCTTTCCAGCATAAGCTTGAACAATATCTTGAGAATAAAGTTGGTCAACCTTTTGAAAGGGGTTTGTCGCGATCAATACGATTCCTGAGTAGGTGTAGATATTCAACTGAGAATATCTTACCTTGATGGCATGTAAGACAGCTGGCTCGTTGAGATAAGACAAGGATGTCAAATCCTCCGCAGCTTCCAAGATTGGTGGGTTTCTCAAAGGTGGCAAAGCTAAATTGTCTTCCGAAAGACTGTCAGTCTCGATCGTGTAAATTGAATCATCAGTTTCGGATGCAAACTGAAGCTCAAACTTATCACCAATTTCCTTATTAGACTTGACTTTAACTCCGATCCATCCCTGTTCCTTATCAGGATACCAACAGCGGCTAAATGTTAGTAAATACAATCCGAAGAGGGCGTCTTGGATACTTGAACAAAGTTTACCTGTGACGTCGCCAAATGAACCATCTTTTCTAAAACATACGTTTCTATGTCATAGGAAGACACCATAAGTGAGAGCGTGTTTGAATTGAAGGGTGGGAAAGTTCAGGAAAAGTCTCGAGAAAAATACTCGACTCCTGTGATTTCTAAATCCGAACTGCTTTCAGGCAAAGATAATCCCCTTGCGCTTAATATTTCTGGAGTGTGCAAAAAGTTCAAAATCTAACGGTCTAAATCGAGACGAAATATGGTTGGTACTTGCCACGCTCAAGAGTTTACCTTTTGAATCTGAAACGACACATTATATGATCCATGGCGTCGACGCGATCTTAATCACGTGCCAAAGAAGTATATGCCGTCAAGTGGACGCGAAAATATTGTTTCATCAATTCACAGTTTGAGATACATATAAAAACCTAAAGCTTCGACTTATCAACGAATTGTGGGGATGTGAGTGGCTCATAAATTTGATTGAAAAGCTTATCCGCTGGCAAAGACCGATCTATCGCGGTCGTATCGATTAAAGAGCTATCAAGTTCCTTAATTGAGCGCGCTCCGAGAAGCCTCATATTCATTACCATCTCGTCCTTGAGAATTTGTACGGCTTTGTAGACTCCATCGTCACCATAAGTAGACATAGCATAAAGAAACGGTCTACCAAGACCCACGCCCTTAGCACCAAGGGCTATTGCTTTAAGTATGTCGCTTCCCCTTCTGATGCCACCATCAATATAGATTTCCAATTTTGACTCCAAGTTTCTTCTTTTGAGAATGGGTTGGAGCTCTGCGAGTACCTCAATTGGAGGTTTTACCAGGTCAAGCTGGCGTCCCCCATGGTTGGATATGACAATTCCATCAACCCCATGTTCAATAGCAAGAAGGGCATCTTCGACTCTTTGCACCCCTTTTAAGATAATCGGCATTGCCGTAATGGAGCGAAACCATGAGATATCGGTCCAACTTAAAGACGTGTCAATAAATGACGAGATTGCTCGAGCAGCCCCTTGAGTCCTATCAGCGTCTTCCCCTTCACCCTGTACGTGACTCAAGTCCTCCACATTCTTAGACCTCATGTCCTTCTCACGTCTACCCAACTGAGGTGCATCCACAGTTATAAAGAGACCTTTGATGCCTCTTCTCTCGGCATGTTGAACAAGTTTTCGCGTCACTTCTCTGTCTGAATTGACATACAACTGGAACCACTGGGTTTGCTTCCCATCTGCTTCGTCGACAATTTCGTCAAAAGAGCATGACGCTAATGTTGGTATCATTTGAATCACTCCTTGCTTTGATGCGGCTCTTGTGAGAACCTTCTCTCCGTCTGGGTGTCCAAGCTTTCCTAAAGCAGTCGCCGTAATATAAAATGGGACAGTTGTATCACTACCTAGCATAGTAGTCAGTAAGTCAATCGATGTCACGTCCATCAATATTTTGGGACGGAAAAGAATTCTCTGATATGCCAAGTGATTATTGCGCAATGCAATTTCATCGTCAGCACCCGAAGAATAATATGCCCATGCCGTTAATTCCATTGTATTCTTTGCAACATGTTCAAAGTCATGCAAGTTATACATTTGACTAAGATCTGGCATCATCTTCAACATCTTTCTCCTGTTTACCTCGTGAGCAGATGGTGGGTCGTCATCTTCGTCATCATCGTAGATTTCAGTTTCGACCGACTCGTGCATCTCTTTTGTTTGTGGTTCTTGAGGAGAGAGGAAAGGCATCTTATCATCGTGCTCGTCATACTCGACATCATACTCGTCTACCACATTTGAGGAAGCCGAGTGCGATACAGCTGACTCTGAAGAGATTTCACTTGCCGGACTATGGTTTAACTTTGGCTCTTTCTTTCTGAGAGTTGGTCGCGGTTTGCTTTCAGGATCAACCTCTCCTAGGTGGAATTCTTGAGGAAGGTACTTGGTGAGGGTGTCGCTAGGGTGAATCGGATCGAAAGCCTTTGTTGCGTCTCTCCCGGCATACTTCAATATAATTGCAGATCCTCCAGGATGTTCCTCTAAAAATGTAGTAACGTCGTAAACTTTTCCGTGAACTATCACCCAGCAATCATCCTTCAGGGTGTGATTAGACACTTCTTTATAAGTCAACATTTAGCATGAAAGGGAATGGTTCGAAAATTAAGCTCTTATTTTGGGTGCTTTGACTTTTTCTTGAACAAACCTTCCTGCTTGGCCCTATTTCCTTGATCTAATCGAGCGTGGAACAGAATATAGTTTTGCCCTCGCAAAAGAAATTTGTGTTAGGTTCGGGGATTAAGCCAGTTCCGAAAAAGGCTTGGGAATAAATCAATGGTGTAAACCTCGGAACCAGGGGGAGCCTTATATATATGCGCATTTTGGCCAATGGAAATACCGAAGTATGTCAACTTATTTCCGTTGCCTCCTATCTCTTTGTGGAGAAAGCCCCAAACCCTGCAGGAAGGGTGGGGTATTCAAAATGTAGAAATCATGAGCGAATACTTGAAAAGTGACAAACAGTGTAAAGATCACTTCTTGAGTCGTTCATGAAATCAAGAGATTTATGTATAGAAGGAAAACGACATTGTTAACTCTCGCGTATCGCTGTTTACATTGCTCGACTAGCAGGACAGAATTGTCAACTCCAAATATTCACCAGTTTCCTACTTACGTGCTACTTCCCCACTCTTTCGTTTCGTGTATTTAAGTTAGAATGATTTCGATTAGCTTTGGTCAGTCTGAATTGTTGCAGTGGCAAGAGGCGCATTAAGGCCGTCCTGCATGACCCCGTGACAAAAATTCTCCCTGGCGATAATCTCTCAGTCTCGCAATGAAGAGCAAATTTGAAGCGGCGAGGCAATCCTATCTTTGATCAACACCGAGAGAGAAATTAAAAGGCCAAGTAAGAGGGTGACGCGACCACCAACTCTGCACAGCCTCTACCAAAAGGGATCATTCATTGTTGCTGGGGTCTTATTCGAAAAGAATAGATACAAGTCTAGGGCAATTTTATTGTGCTACACATCTCACTTTTGTCCCGATATTCTCTTCACTCAACTCAAGTTTCCTCCTACATTAGCTGATGGTCCTCCTTAATGGTGTCAAATACGCTTGCGAGCGTTGTATTCGAGGCCATAGGGTTAGCTCTTGTACGCATACCGACAAACCCCTTACCATGATCAAGCCGAAGGGACGGCCAGCATCACAATGTCTGCATTGCCGTGAGCTGAGGAAATTGAAGAACACACATTCGTCGTGTAGCTGCGGCAAGAAAGGCAAATCTTCAAGCCAGCATTCGACATCATGCTTATGTCATAAGACTTCACATTGCACATGTCCATCGAAGGACAAAAAAGATGCAAAGGCTAGACGGGGTAATGAAACCAATCATTTAAGTGATAGGATAATAAAAGAGGAACCCGTTGAGTCTTTATTGACAACCAAGGAAGACCCAGATCTCATGATTCAAGACGTATTTTTCCCATTCGATACAGACCAGGGCCTTTTGGATCTATTCCATGATGGAGAAAAGTCAGTTTTGAAGGGCGAGGGTACGAACAATGGTCAGAACAAACTGATTACTGATTTGGAGCCTGGCACTAGGGGCTCATTGACACTCGACCAACTACCCAACCCCCCCTCAGATGCCGATCTAGACCTCATGGAAAACATGTTCCCGCTTTTTCCACTAGTCGGCGCGAACTCGTTCGATGATAGCCGATCATTACCACTCCTGCCTATGCCAAATCTAAATCATGGGACTCTGCAATACAATTCTGACTCACAAGACGAGAAAGCTTCAAGCATGAAGAGTCAGGTATACCGCCAGGAAAATCGAGAACACATTCAGAACGACAACTCTTCATCAGTTGGCAGAATGGAGAGTACGACCTCTTATAGCACAACTAACGGGCAAGGGTTGCTTGCTGGCTCAACTCACAATCCCCGTCCTTTACGGTCATCTACTTCGTTCAACAATGGCATGCTGCATTCTTCAGCCCGCCCAAAACGACCTGAAAGCGTGCTATCTATCGCTTCAACATCGTCAAACGCTAGTAGACAGAACATTCTCGAGGGATCAGGTCATTCATCCCATGGATTACCCAAACTGTCAAGCTCTGCTGCCTTTCCTCCGTATCACACTGACAATGGCTCTAATGATGATCTACAAAAGACTTATTTTGAAAACTCCAATTTTAATGATGGCGTTCTGCTCTCGCTTGCAAGTGACCACGAGGACTTTGCTAATCGCTCAAGAACTTTCAGCATAGGTGCCACTCCGCAATCATCGCTACCCTCTCGACAACCGCTGCAACTGCGTCGAAAAACATCGGTCTCACGTTCGCATTCCCAGTTACACCAGCCTCATATCACTGTTAACAAAGACAATCCTTTGATGACTCTCAAGTCTACCACCTCCAATGATGGCATCAACTCATTTAATGAGTTGTCTTCACTTAACAACTTTGACGACGGGAAGGAGATTCAAATCCCACTCTTTGGAGCTAGTCAAGGGTGGCCAGGCTCTCATGACCCGAGTACATTTACGGTAGGCGAGAGCCCGCATCTCAATGAACTGCCTAACGAACGCTTCTAGTTATACACACAATAGACACACATCATTGGATCTTATCTTCGAATGTATATTAGTCATGGATGGCATCGCGCAGAGTACCCCCAGAATCAGATCCTTTGATGCTGAGATCCTTCATACGCCGAGTGCTTGACTCTAGATCTAAACTATGTTGAGTTTTGCCCACGCTGATCCTTTCCAAAGACCTATGAGAATGTGATGGTTGCACGCTTCCACTTGTGAGGAGTTTAAGGAGCTTCTCATCCTTCATATCGCGAATTGTCTTGCACTCAATCTGTTCGATAGCGGCCATCATGGTGAGATAATGGAAAGTTGCCAAGGATTCTGAGCCACTAATCGATCGATCGGTTAAGCTTGACTCCTGGCCAGGTTGTTCAGCGTTTTCGAATGGGGGAGTGCTATCGCTCTCACTCTCGCCCGAATCGCTATCTGCTTCCGAATCAGTCAGTTGTACGCACCCCAGATCAAACTGTGAAAATGCAATATAGTCAAAAACTTCGGAAGCTTTCTTCACCTTTATCACCAAAATGGGAGAGTCGGAGGACTCTAGACGAAGTAACTTTCCGCTGGCAGTAAAAAATTGACGTACTAAATTTCCGATTTGATACTGTTTGCGCTGTGGACTTTCCTCAGCATGATATCGATCATCATCGAAATTCTCTGAGACATCAAGCGAATAGTCAAAATATCCCGATTCGGCTCTAGATCTTTTAAGCTGGACTTGGCATCTCGCAAATTCTTCCTTCCATGTTAGAGCGGTTGCAGCTTCCTCCGAAGCTCCATTCACGAATTTCATGCGACTCGAATTGTAAAATACAGAGAAAAATTTAAAATCAAAAGTGGGCCCAACATTTTCGCTTGCATTGGCATGAAGCAAGTAACTGGACGCAATTAAAAGACTGCTTATTGAAGTTAATCCCTTGAAGTCCTTGTTGCACAAACTTGAAGCATTTAATGCCAAATTGAGATATGGGACGATTTCATTCAACGACAAGTGGAGAGTTGCGAGTTCTTCTTTGATAATGTTGATGGAATCTTTTGACGCCACTAAGCTCGTCGTTTCCATCACTGCCTTCATTTTATGATTAAAAGCATCTATTTCTTTCTCGAGATTCTTGATGAGTTCAACAGTCGGAGCCAAGATCGAGTTCCTTGACCCATTATCAAGTTTGATTAAGGATATGACCTCCATAACACTGCGTAGTTTTGTGTCCAATTTTGCTCTCGAACTAAACAATGGACTCTTCTCTGATTCCGGCATTTTATCCAATAGTTTCGAAACTGTTTTGATTGCATATCCGGAAGCAAAGGTTATGCCCGATCTAATTGCAAACGAGACAGCCTGGTTACTCGCCTTGGCCAAGATTTCATCCATTTTGATCCTTCTCAAATGACTTGAATACGAACTGGAAATGAAAGATACAATGAAGCACGAACCAATAACTAGGGACCCTGATTGAGTCTTGAGGCGCGCGACTGGTTAAGGTTCGTGTTGATCTTCTCATATTCCTTGATCATAAGGCGCGCGTACGAGACTACACTTTTGTTTTCCTAGATCAAAATGACTGTTAGAAAGCCACTCAAGGAATTCACAACGCCTCTAGGATCTGGAGCCGGGGTCCCAAAGAATAAGAGGCCACCTCCTGTACCCGATCTGGAAGCACGGTTGCAGAAGAAATTTCGTGTGCCCTTTGCGGATCAAACAAACATAATCAATGGGACGAAAGTTTCATCCTTGAGAGTACCCTTGCGTGCCGCTAGAAATCATTCAAAATCATACGCTGAACTTGATGAAATTTCTTTGGGGGGACTGTCGCGCGGCAGCACCACAGATGAAACGTTCATTACAAAAAGAAGAGGAGCGCTACTCCCTAGGGGGGTGCTACATGACAATAGAAATGTCGAGGCCGATTCGAAGCTTCGGCGCACATTCGCAGTTCCCTTCGCTGCTGAAAACGAGGAGGCTATCCAAAGACTTAAGGCTCAACCACCGCCACCTCTTGGAACCCGTCGCAAGATACAAATACCACCCAGGCCTTTACATGACCCTACTAGTGAATTTGCCATTGTGCTTTACGATCCAACAGTAGACCGTTCTCTTGAGCAGCAGGAAAATCCAGTTGATAAGTTTTCAACTGTGGGTGAGACAGAGTCAGACAAGTCAGAGCAAACAGAACCCAAGAAGAAGAGGCGGGATAAACTGTTAGCCGAGATACTTGGAATAAATAATAAGGCGGATGCTCAATCCCGCCATCCTGATGCTCCGGTTGTCATTGATCCTCGTCTTGCAAAAATCTTGAGACCACACCAAGTCGCTGGAGTAAAGTTTCTATACAGATGTACTTCTGGATTGGTGGACCCTGTAGCGAAGGGATGCATCATGGCGGATGAAATGGGTTTGGGAAAAACTTTACAATGTATTACATTGATGTGGACTCTTCTAAAACAAAGCCCCCGAGGCAAGCGAACCATTGAAAAGTGTATCATCGTGTGTCCGTCTTCATTAGTTAGAAACTGGGCTAACGAGATCGTCAAATGGCTTGGCGAAGGAGCTGTTACCCCGCTTGCCGTGGATGGACGAAGTGTCAAGTCATCGGACCTCAACCAGGCACTTCAGCAATGGGCCGTGGCATCTGGACGTAATATTGTCCGGCCTGTTTTGATTATTTCTTACGAAACACTAAGAAGAAATGTTGAGAGGCTAGCCGGTACTGAAGTTGGGTTGATGTTAGCTGACGAGGGGCATCGTCTCAAAAACGGTGATTCCTTGACCTTCAACGCCTTAAACTCCCTTAAGTGCGAGAGAAGAGTAATCCTTAGTGGAACACCCATACAAAATGATCTTTCTGAATACTACTCACTCCTCAACTTTTCCAACCCTGGTTATTTGGGGACCCGCCATGAATTCCGCAAATCTTTTGAAAATGCCATCTTAAGGGGTCGTGATGCCGATGCCAGTGATTCTGAGAGGCAGAAAGGTGATTTGAAGCTTCGTGAACTTTCTCAGCTAGTTTCCAAATTTATCATACGCCGAACAAACGATATTCTTTCGAAATATTTGCCGGTGAAGTATGAATATGTGGTGTATGTCGGTCTCACGGCTCTTCAGCGTTCTCTTTATGAGCATTTTACCAAATCCGCAGCAAATCAAGCTCTCATAAGTTCCCAACCGCTCAAAGCGATAGATCTTTTGAAAAAGTTGTGTACGCACCCAGACCTTCTTCGTTTGCCTGGCGATATAAAAGGTTGCACGGGGCTTCTACCCGAGGACTACCTGGAACCAGACAGTTCCCGTGAGAAAGGTATTCGAGTTGGACTTAGTGCCAAGTTTTCCGTTTTAGAGCGCTTTATCGAGAATTTGAGATATGAAACTGACGATAAAATCGTTATCATATCGAACTACACCAAAACGCTAGATCTCATAGAGAAGTTGTGTCGGTACAAGCGATACGGATGCGTTCGACTTGACGGCACGATGAATGTCAATAAGAGACAAAATATTGTCGACCGATTCAACGATCCCAAAGGACCTGAATTTATCTTTCTTCTTTCTTCAAAAGCGGGTGGTTGTGGAATTAATCTTATTGGCGCCAATCGTTTGATACTCATGGATCCAGATTGGAATCCTGCTGCAGATCAACAGGCCCTTGCAAGGGTGTGGAGGGATGGTCAAAAAAAAGATTGCTTCATTTACAGATTTATTTGCAGTGGAACTATCGAGGAAAAGATATATCAACGTCAGTCAATGAAACAGTCTTTGTCGTCATGTGTTGTTGATAACATGGAAGATGTTGAGAGGATTTTCAGTGGTGAAAACTTACGTCTTCTTTTTAAATTTCACCCAGATACGGATTGTGAAACTCACGAAAACTACCAATGCAAAAGATGTCATCCAGACAAAGGACAAATCGAGAAGGCTCCAGCTATGCTATATGGCGATGCCACCACTTGGAATCATCTCAATCATGCTGCTCTTTCGATTAATGAAGATCACCTTTTGAGAAATGAACTGCAATTTGCTGATGTAAAGTTTGCCTTTCAGTACATATCTCATTGAATGATCCTTCACTTTGGATCAGACAACTAATAGGAATAATAAGAAAGATTAATTGTAAAAGATTCGCCGATAAAGCATACAGATCACCCCGCAATCTTCGTGTCGATTGCATACACCCAACAAGATCACCCCCGCAATCTCCGTGTCGATTGCATACAGCCAACAAGATCACCCCAATTGGTACATTTTGGGTCCAGCCGAATATCACCTGATGAGGAGGGGATTTTTCGATGTACTTTGTGGCAATATGAGTATGCTTGCTTTGTGACATTCGCGGCTTTATCTGCTGGTAGTCTCCGCAAGACTGCATATCTCCTTTCCATTCCCCTGTGGATGCGACGAATGGGAGATAGGGTTTACTAAAGTAGGACCCCACTGAGGGGATAACGGAGTCTTTCGAAAATCCTCGAGAAAAAGCCATATATCTCGGTTAAATCCCAATATAACTAGCTGAAAATTCGAGTTTTTCGATAAAATGCCATTTCCAACAAATTGTATTCTTATTGTTGGGGGCGGACTTGCGGGCTTATCGGCTGCCCATGAAGCGTACTTACGTGGTGCAAATGTGGTACTATTTGATAAACAAGGCTTCCTTAGTGGAAATAGTGGCAAGGCCACTTCAGGAATAAATGGAGCACTTACACGCACCCAAGTTAAATCTTCAATACAAGATTCCGTGGAGCAGTTCTATGATGACACCATGAAGACAGCGAAGGATCGAGCCAATCCGGCATTAATAAAGGTATTGACATACCATAGCGCTGATGCCGTACATTGGCTTCAAGAAATTTTTGACTTAGACCTTTCGATCGTCTCCAGATTGGGGGGACATTCCCAGCCAAGAACACATCGAGGCAAGGATGCAAAATTCCCGGGAATGGCAATCACATATAAGCTTCTCGAGACCTTAGAGAATTTGGCTGATGAGTTCCCAGAAAGAGTTGCCATCATGAAGAATACTCAGGTAATCGATCTATTGATTGACGACAACGACTCGTCCAGCGTTCTCGGCGTGAAGTACAAGGATCTCAAAACTAAGCAAAAGGGTGTTCTTCAGGGTCCGGTTATTTTAGCCACTGGTGGTTATGCTGCAGATTTTACCAAAAACTCGTTGTTGCGTAAGTACAGACCGGACATAATCGACCTCCCATCTACAAACGGCACTCACGCCACGGGCGATGGCCAGAAGATCGTGATGAAGAACTCAGGAATGGGTATTGATATGGACAAAGTTCAGGTCCATCCTACAGGCCTAATCGACTATAATGATACTGACGTTATTGAAGGAAGAAAACAGCCTCGACACTTATTTCTTGGTGCCGAGGCATTGCGTGGAGAAGGTGGAATTATCCTAAACAACAAAGGTGAACGGTTTTGTGATGAGCTTGGAACTCGTGATTATGTCAGTGGAGAGATGGAGAAACAAGAGAATCTCGGCAATGGACCTTTAAGGCTTGTTTTGAATGAGCAAAGTGAACAAAAGCTCGAGTTCCATATAAAGCATTACGAACAGAGATCACTCATGCGGTCAGTACTGGGGAAGCAGTTATCTGAGGAGATGAAGGTGCCTATCAAAAAATTGCAAGAAACCTTGGATTCTTACAACAAAGCTGCGAATCTGGAAATCGACGATCCATTCGGCAAAAAGTATTTTCCCACAACACCTTTCCTCATCTCCGAGGAAGGCAAATATCATGTGGCTTTTGTAACTAGAGTCTTACATTTCACAATGGGTGGGATTAAAATCAATGATAAATCCCAAGTGATCCACAAAGGTGACCTGGAGGCCCCATTTAAAGGCTTATACGCGGCTGGAGAGGTTGCTGGGGGAGTCCATGGCCACAATCGACTTGGAGGCTCTTCCCTCCTTGCTTGTGTTGTCTACGGGAGGTTAGCTGCCGATCAAGCATCCAGTTTCTTGATGAGAAATCTTTCATCGGCGTCGTCTAGTGACGCAACTGAAGCTGCCACAGCTCGCTTGAATCAGATCAGTTTGCACATTGACCCGAATAAGAAGCTAGTCACCATTGACCTCGCTGATAGACCTGAAAGTGCTACGCCTACCCAAAGTTCTCCCCATAGTGCAAAGAAGCAGGATAAAGGCCCGGCCCCTTCAAAACCGAAAGCCAAGCAAGGCTTGGCCACAGCTTTCGAAGTTCCAGATAAGGTATTCACTGCTGAAGAGATCGCAAAACACAATAGTGCATCAGATTGTTGGGTCATAGTCAAGAATGTCGTGTTGGACTTAACTGAATTTTTGGATGACCACCCTGGGGGACGTGAATCCATTATTAATTTTGCGGGTAAGGATGCCACCGAAAGTTTCGATATGTTGCATGAAGATGATGTGATTAGAAGATATGCTCCCAAATGCGTATTGGGCAGGTTGAAGGGCGAGACTCCGTTCCTCAAGATAAAAGAGTAGTCATAGGAGGAGAAGCCCTGACTATTATTCAAACTACGTCGTCTTAACTAACATTTTTACTTGCTTTGAGGCAGATATTTATCATGTTGAAACAATAGTAAGCAAGAATACATAGCATGACTGCACGATTAGAAGCACTTGTGGTGCACAATCGAAGGTCCAGACTCGTCGTACTCCTGCTTTGAGATCCACATTTGCTGGAAAGTAGACAAAGAGGCCAAGATGGAACCACCGATCCAGACAGAGTACTTTCTCTCTGGAGGAGCGATGATCTTCACCTTCATAGAAGATGGTGCCAAGGCGGTGATCTCCTTCTGCATACGCTCAGCAATACCAGGGAACAACGTAGTACCACCAGACATAACAATGTTGCCGTACAACTCCTTACGAACATCAACGTCACACTTGATGATAGAGTTGTAAGTGGTCTGGTCAATACCAGCAGCCTCCAATGCCAAGTCTGAAGGACGGAACAAAGCCTCGGCAGCTCTGAATCTCTCGTTACCAATCGTGATGACCTGACCGTCAGGCAACTCGTAAGACTTTTCGATAGCAGAGGATTGGGAAGAAGTGTGCATCTCCTGCTCGAAGTCCAAAGCAACGTAACACAACTTCTCCTTAATGTCTCTAACAATCTCTCTCTCAGCGGTGGTAGAGAAGGTGTAACCACGCTCTGACAAGATCTTCATCAAGTAGTCAGTCAAGTCTCTACCGGCCAAGTCGAGTCTCAAGATACCGTGAGGCAAGGAGAAACCAGCGTAGATAGGCACAACGTGGGTAACACCATCACCAGAATCCAAGACAATACCCGTGGTTCTACCAGATGAGTACAACGACAAGACAGCCTGAATATTGACATAGAAAGCTGGGACGTTGAAGGTCTCAAACATGATCTGGGTCATCTTCTCTCTGTTAGACTTAGGGTTCATTGGGGCCTCTGTCAACAACACTGGGTGCTCCTCGGGAGCGACTCTCAACTCGTTGTAGAAGGTGTGATGCCAAATCTTTTCCATGTCATCCCAATTGGTGACAATACCGTGCTCAATTGGGTATCTCAAGGTCAAGATACCTCTCTTGGACTGGGCCTCATCACCGACATAAGAGTCTTTTTGGCCCATACCAACCATGATACCCTGGTGTCTTGGTCTACCAACAATAGATGGAAAGACAGCACGAGGGGCGTCATCACCAGCAAAGCCGGCTTTGCACATACCGGAACCGTTATCGATAACCAAGGCAGCAACTTCTTCTATAGGGAGTTAGTATAAAAACATTTTACCAGTACTCTCGTGTCCCCGGTGCAACCGGTGCTTTCAACTACTCAAGCCGCGCCTCAAAGCAACTAGAATCGCCAGAAAGGGGCGTGTGCCGGAAGATCCTTACACCAAACCTCGACAACCTCGGTGTCAACAAGGTGAAGCCCAGCCGTGATGTGTATTAACACTCAAAAACTTGGAGCGTTATGGAATAAAAATTGGTTGAAGTGTCTTGGCGGTGCCCATCCTTATGTTGCCGAGATCGATTAGATGGTACGTCGGTTCAACTTTCGAAGGTTGCCAAAAAAGAACAGAACGGCAGATCCGACAGCACATCTAATCAATCACCCAAAGAGTATCTGACATCGCCAATAAACCAACCTTCAGCGTCTCTGTCTGATAGCTCTGTGCTGACTTGTCCTGATGGGCGCAACAGATGTTTTGAATGAATACCATGTCGGTCTTCCGTTGAATTGGGTAATTTGCATTGGGGCCGGCCAGAAGAATTGATCCACTATGAATTGATACATACCACCGTCCATTTTGAATTATTAGTATATCTATTCTTAACTGAAAGAAAAAGTGAGAATGGTGGAAAAAATGAACGCTGTCATTTTGACCCATCAAGACAAACGCGAAACATACTGCATGTTATCCGCCGACGGTGGCCTAGGTGGCCTCTTACAAACCCGTTCAAGATTTCGCAATTGGCAAGGAGATAAAGAGGAATTCCTAAAAGATTGCTACAATTTTGCTCTCACTCTTTTAAAAAGACTAATTCTTGAGATGGTCGCTACCTTTACTCAGTACTGGTTCTGAAATTGCTGGCTACATGCTTTTCCCTTTCCGGTTTCTTGTCCTGTTTCCGAACATTTCATTTGTTCCTTCGTTTTCGCGTTATGATTTGTCGCGCCCCAAAAAACCCCCGCCACTCGGACTCTTGAAACATCATGACAAGCCAGCGGTGCGTTTCTTTTAAAGCTAGCTTTCTTTTTTTCAGTCCTTCTTCTGAGAAAAAGTGCTAGCTAAGGGCCATCGCTTTTTGTTACCGACCTGAGGCGGCTATGATGTCGCCCTTATAATCATACCTCGTTTGTGGTGCCATAGAGGCAACCCTGCAGGATGAAGCCAAGGCTAGGATTCGAACTTCGCTCGAGTCGTGAATCTTGTGGTGGACTATATGTATTCATGTAATTTTTCAAGGCTTTCCTCGTTTCTTTCAGCCTGACACTCAGCTCAGATGTCTGTTGGTGGTCTGGAGCAAAACAGGACCTATATAGTCCTCCAGCCGGCACCTACGTGAGCTCTGATTCAAAATCGTTTAGAAATCTCGATTAGGCCGACGATATTTGTCGTCAAAGCATGCATCTCGAGTCTATGGCTCTCTTGGAAATATGGCTCTCTTAAAAATATGGCTCTCTAGAAAATATGGCTCTCTAGAAAATATGGCTCTCTTGAAAATCTACGACAGATTAAGCAGAACAGGTATTTGGGCAAAGTCGTCAGACCAGGGATAGTAAGTGATTGGGTCACCCGAATTCGCATGCTACATTCAAATCACCTTCTATGAGCCTATTAGAAATCTTAAAGTAGCTACTTGATGTGAAGCCATCACTGGGTTTCAATTATTAAGTGTGCAGCTGGAGCAAGTGAGGCCCACCGATTGCAGTTCTGTCAACACTGAAATTTTAAAGCTGTACATCATTTACACTCTTTTCGTAATGAAACAAAGCTTGTGCATCTCTTGTTCAACTTAGCATGTTTACCCCATTATCATATGTGAGAGATGGACCCAATTCAATTTGGGTGTCTGAGAAATGAAAAGTTTTGTTGAATTAAGAGAAGACCCAAGAGAAAAACTAAATTCATCACCTGCTAATTCGTTGGTCCGAAGATTTGGCCATGCTGTGAGCCAAGTGTTGTAGAGGCCAGGTCATGTATTTAGTACTTTTCCCTGTGCGAATCATCATAACCTTCTCAAAGCACTCCCGGAAGTATTCAACTCCATTTGAAATGTCTTCAAGCGTGCCATACGACCCCTATATTCCTAATCAGACCACCGGTGATGAATCAAATTCCCGAACGGCTGCTATTCAGGCAGTATGTACAAAATTTCACAAAAGTCGAGTCACCGACTGTGCCACCATAACAAGCATGGTTTACTAACTTACAGCAAATTGACGACACAGTCGGAATTATGAGGGATAACATCAACAAGGTTGCCGAAAGAGGAGAGAGATTAGACTCGATTGAAAATAAGACGGACAACCTTGCAATCTCTGCTCAGGGATTTAGGAGAGGCGCGAACAGGGTTCGTAAAGACATGTGGTGGAAGGATATGAAGATGCGTATGTGTCTCATTTTGGGTATCATCATTGTTTTGATCGTCATCATTGTGCCTATTGCTGTTCATTTCTCATAGGCTGTAGTGACAAGGTTGATAGCTTCGCTGAGTTTCACCTACAGCCTACATAGTTACAAACTTTTAATTCCAATGAATGATTTATGTATCAACTTAAAATTAGTGTTCAGACAAGCTGGCCTCGTAAGCTGCCTCGTCCAACAACTCTTCCCTAGCTGCGACAGTGTCAGCGGATTCTGCCAATTTGATCTGTGCAATCCAGCCTCCTCCCATAGGATCTTCGTTGATCAACTGTGGTCTGCTTTCCAAGTTCTCGTTGACAGCGACCACCTCACCAGCCACTGGAGCGTAGATCTCGCTTGCACTCTTGACGCTCTCCACCGATCCGATTGAGTCTCCAATCTCGTAGGTAACGCCAACTTCGGGCAATTCAACGAATGTAGTGTCACCCAATGCCTCAGAAGCGTAGGTAGTGATTCCGATAAATGCTGAGTTGTCTTTGTGTACAGCCAACCATTCGTGCTCGTTTGTGAACTTGACGTATTTGGGGCCCTCTTCCTGGTATTTCCAGACATGCGATTGGGTGTTGACGCGGAAATTGCTAGAGTTGAATCTGAAGGCAGTTCTGGGAGCAAACCTCAAGGTAGGTCTAGAGAAAGATGTGGATTGTTTAGCTAATGCTCTGATCATGATGGGACTTGAGTTTGAGTTGAAGAATAGACAAGTAAGGGATCTTCATACGGCTTTATATGAGGAGCTGGCGCGCCCCAGACTTTGTTGGAAGTCACGGGACGAGTCGGAAGTTGAACAGAGTCAGAATGGCACCACCTTCCTGTTAGAGTAGTGTATACAGGATTTCATGAGAGTCAATTGGTGTTGATACCCAATTACGGAGGTGATGATGCCTAGAATTGCAAGAGCTTGATCTTGAGTTCAAGCTTTGTAGTCCCCAATTTGTTTTGAGCAAGACCGTAGTAGAATTTTTTAGGGAAAAACATGTTCATATATTTGCGGTCCCTATGCCTACCTCGAGGCCTGCCTCGAAGCCTCCTGTGGGGACAAAAGTTGAATTTTTTGAAATGTGATAGTAAGCTAGAAGCGGCATTTGGCTATCGTAGCTCTATTATGGCACATGCCGAAACTGTCAGAATCCAAATAGATATCAATATGATGCCGAGTGTTCGATCTGCAACATAACGAGAAACAACCGAGAAGTATATGTTCATGAACACAAGCACGCAAAATATGACAATCACATTTAATCGCAAAGTCGTCGAGTGGTATACGTCAATAGTGGGAGTTTCGCTATTCGACATGACCATCAAGGAACTGACACCCATGGAACAAAGAGAAAGTAATGGGCCCCCAAAACAGGCTGCAAAAGCCATCAACGGCATCCCCATCAGAGCAATCGTCGAATTAGCAATGAGGTCTCCTACAGAATTCCCCATAGCAAATACGGTGACGCCCAAAATCTCATCACTTATACCAAGGATGAGAGCGACTTGTTTTAAAATTGCAATGACCTCAGTTGCAAACACTGAGATCCATTGAATGGAAAGAATAAACCCTAAAGCTGACCCAAGATAATTCCAAGCTTTGAAAAATGACATTTGGTGCTCAAATTGAGGGCACCTTGTGGGAAGGCATAAAATTGATATAGTCGAAGCGCAAATGAAGATAATGGGCATGTAAATCAATGCCATGCTGTATGTTTTCATATGCATCAATGAAAGCGTAGAGAACCCCAAAGTAAACTGAACTTTGAATGCCATTAGATCTAGACGGATATCGTAATGTTCATTAACATCATTGATCTCGTGAGAAGAAGCAGGCAAAGTGAAAGCATTGGAGCCTCGAACAGCACTCTTAGCATGAGTCAATGCTTCTTGTCTCACAGGTGTTGTAAATGAAAGAACAACATTTGCGGGATAGGTCAAAATAAATAATGATTTAAACCATATGGTATCATTCAGGTTCCATCGAGGAAGAAGCATGTTGAATACTTCTCTTAGCATCCTTCTCTTGAAAAGAGGTAGATCCATGCTTTCGTTTTCAGAATTTCTATCTGAATACATTGACTCATCCTCGGATGCATTGACACGATCATTTCTGGTAGAGTGTTCATTCTCTGACATGGTAGTCCGACGATTCAGCTCATCTCCATGCAAATCTTCTTCATTCGGAAGTGTCCTGTTGTTCTGCACTCTGGATGTGTGGTAACTTAACTCCTTGAGCAACACCTTGAGTCCGTAAGAACCTGTTTGCACGGGCACAGGCATTTCTAGTTCTTCCCCAGGATGCGACAAAAAGTAGCCTTCCAACTCATCTAAGATACGTCTCTCTTCGTCGGTAATATCCTCGAGCGATTCTATTCCTGGAAGGAAAATATCAGCGGTGCTGCCATTTTCTCCAGTCAATTGTGAATTTGTAGTTTGCGCAAAGGTGCTTCTGATTCGTTCGGTTGTGACTTTTTTCCGGTTTGCAACCCCCAACCATGAGTAATTCCACACAGCCACTATAACATAGGTTACATATAGTCCGATCAAAAGTATGGCTTTCGGAGTATCAAAAGAATTCTTTTCTAGAGAGTACTCAATCACTATTAGAACTGCCAAGTAGGAAAAATTATCTCTCGAATAATAAAAGAGCGGAACCTCAAATGGATGCACTAAGCAGATTGATCCGATCACAACTGTGAGGACAAATAGGGTGGCACCTAGTAGTTCTGAGATTGCCAATTCTGCAGATCCAATACTGAGCGCTTTATATGTCCCAAATATATCAGCAGCACTGTTCCCAAGAGCTAAAAGGGTCAAGCCAGCTAAGTGGTCAGATAGCTTCAACAATTTAGAAATAGTGTACAAGTTCGGGCTCAAGAAGTCGGCTGCTGTTTTGCCGAGACTTGCGAAACAGACACACAAAGCTGTAAAGGCGATGAGCATGACTGCTGCAGCGGGTAAAAAGCAGAAGTATAAGGATAGGTAGTTGATCAATCCGACGTTAAATTCTTCCGTATCGCAAACCTCACGGACGTGGGCACAACGCAACGCCGTAGGTCTCAGGTAAATATCTTTACATCCGAGGGAGGACGAAACTGTCTCGTATCCGCTTTTGAGTTCATGCGAGGTTGTCACTGATTGACTCAAGGTGGGAGGTTGCGTGGTGGTCTTGGAGCCTGTGGCTTGAAGCACTTGAGGAAATGACGAAGGAACTAAGCTAGACTGGGCAAGATGACAAGCCGCTAATAAATAAATGAAAGACAATAGTCGCATGCTTATTGTATTCGATGCTGTTAAAAATGTAATGAGTTGTGGAATCGTCTGATATACATCTATCTGGTTACCACTCAATATCTTATCTGCCTCCGCCTTCTTTCTGCGCTATGCAGTTCCAAGAATGAGAGAAGCTCTGGGGATCCTCGGGGCTGACTTTTACGTCGGCATTCGAGTGAATTTCTACAAAGGCTTCTTCAAAGCGCTTTTGATCATGCTGTTTCGAAAATGCTATCATGAACGGGGCGGGACGCTTAAGAACCCTACATCTTATTTCACCCACTACAGCTGATAAACAGCGACCCCTGGTCTATTGAATTAAAATGTTAAGCTGATCATTGCACCATCTCCCATACGGGCGCACGAAGGCAGTCCCTTAGTGGCAACAGAGTACCAACAGATGAGATGCTGCACCCAAGATCAACATATTGTTCTCCAGTCCACCAGTAATAATGAGGCTGATGCCCCAAATACAACAATACTCCGATGGTCATGGGCCAGGAACGCCATAATGGGTTCAACCTCTACGGAATGCTGTAACGTTGTTGATGGCTGTTAATTAGCGTTAAGGAAAAAAAAAAGTTGATGTGCCTCTTTTTATGCGGGTTTTTGCAGCCGGGTAACCCCATCATTTCTATACTATAGGTAATGGACAGGCGTCAACAGCGGGCACTGCAGTATCAATTTCTATGATAGACTCTCTTAGATTTACTTTTGGAGCTGATTCTCTTCAAGTCTTCTTTTGAAGTTGCTCCTGTTTCAATGAGGAATCCGACTCCTCGAAGCCTTTGATGAAGCCATGTCAAGTTCCCGAGCCGACTCATAACTCTATCAAAAAGAATTGTCCTCGAGCTTTTTCCCATTAAATTGAAGGCGACAAACAGGGCTATAGTAAAACCACTGTTTTGTTGCTCTCGAATCTGCCACTGTGGTTGAGAAAGTCGTTAGCTTAACCGCTGAATATGCCATATTCCCAACAACAGCAAATAACAATCCTCAAGCAAAACACTGAATACTTTTCAGCCCTTGAAGAGTAATGTTACTTGGATTGGGTCATCACAGACCTGGAAGCGCTCTCCACAATGTCCCAATGCCCCATGCACCGAGCAGAGTCCAAGAGGAATTACGAGCTTGATTTCTGATGCTATCTGAGGCTCTGAGCTCTCCCTTTCCTTAACTCTAAGATAATTATGTACATGTAAGGAATGGCTCGAGAGGTAATCGAATGAGGGTGGATTATTATCACACATTTGTTCTCGCGTCTCTAAAAGAACCACCATTTCTTCTTAGATTCGTTAGGGGTTTCCAGCATGAAGTCTTTGGCATATTCCCGATGCTTATCAAGCTCTTTGAGCATTTCTTCCTCCTGTTGTTGCTGTCTCCTTTGTGCCTCCAAAACATGTCTCTCTGCTGGCCTGTTGAGGGCATATTCGCCTTCTTTCGTCTGCCGTATATCTGTTGGAATATATTCGGCGTCCCTGACATTCTTTATAACGTGAAGGTTCTTCTTAGGGTGGTATAAGTCATCGTATTCAGTCTCAGATAAACCGACAAGCAACTCTTTACCCCGTAGACGATAACGGTAAAAGTCAGACATGACATTCTCTCTTCCATCATTCCATCTGTAGAAGAAAGAGAAATAAACAATAATGGAACCGGTCAAGAAGGTGCCGAACCATCGAGTCCCTGTGTTGAGTCGCTGATTAGTGTCAACTTTACGCAACACCATGTACTGCCCAGGGTATAAATTAGATCTCGGGCGGGGAGTGTAATTGAGCTTCTTCATTGTCTCATTTATTTTTTGATATTGGGTTGGTGTCTTTGGTATAGATGAGAATCCCTGGGGCTCTTGAGCCGGAAGTCTGAATTCGGAGGGATAACCCTCAGCTGGACGTAAATCAGTAGGATCATAAGGATTGTACGGGGCTTTAGGCGGAACCCAACCTTCAGGATTTGGTCTTCTGTCGTTATTGGACATACTTCAAAACCCAAATGTGTAGATGGCTTACCTTTTTTCACGCTCTGATTTTCTCGCAGTCCACGCACATTTACCCCGGTTGCAAAAAGCACTGAAATGTCCTTATCAAGTGACTTAGCTAAGCCAGAGGAGTACAAGAGCTTGATCTCCTTCGTCTGAAACGAGTGTTTGAACTGTAAGACTGTTTGAGCGTTAACGCCCCAAAGAGCAGCGATCAGGAATTCTGATCAGATCTGGTAGAAGAATCTTTCACATTGTGTGGAAAACAAAATAAGACGGTTTTGGACTAGCAGAGAAAGCTGAAATTCTCTCCACGCATCTGATCTATAATAACAATTCTAAAGGAATACTCTTATAAGAAAAGGATACAAAGTTAGCAATTTATGAGATTTTTTGTCAAGCAACCAGGCCACTTTTTCTTGATTAGCTTGCAGCCAAGCAGATTTTAAAAGTGCAAAAGGACTATCCCTGTCTCTCTAAAGTATTTGCCCTGTCTTCGTTTTATTTTTTGTAAATTCTACTCCTTCTATGTTATTGCTGGAATCAGTTTCTCATCCTCATATTATGCCTGTACCGCAATCTGCGCTTATCCAAGTATCACAGTATTGTTGCAATCGATTGCACGACTATGTATGGTTCGAGACATCCTGTCGTTTGTCGTTGCCAAAATGCTTCAAAGGCTGCCCACTAAAATCTCCCAAGAACCTGGGTACTATTCTAAAAATGTTTGCACGGATTATCGCAACCACGGTTTTGATTTAACCAAAACCCAACTTCTCCTTGTCTACAGAACTCAACGCATGTACTGGCAACAGCAAGTATTGCGTCTCTTCAGAAGCCTGAGGAATGGAAAGGAACAGATTATGGATCGGGACACCCGTACCTCTCTCGCCCTTCCCTCCCGCGGTGGCCAACGAATTCAGTTATCATGTGGCGATCAAGATCAACTACTTCCTAGTTACTTGTCACTTCATCTGTTTCATTCTAAATTTCGACGTTACTGTCCACAATCTTTAATTGTTAGCTTGAAGATATCATAGAAAATGACAGCAGATTACAAGAAGCCTCTTTTGGATGCGTCTGGTGCTCACGAAAAGGACGACGCCACCGCCACAGCCATTTTGAGGAGAAAGAAGAAGGATAACGCTTTGATCGTCGATGATGCCACCAATGATGACAACTCTGTGATCACTATGTCCTCCGCCACCATGGAGCTCTTGGAATTGTTCAGGGGCGATACAGTGTTGGTCAAGGGCAAGAGAAGAAAGGACACCATTTTGGTTGTTCTTTCCGACGACGAAATGCCTGACGGAATTGCTAGAATCAACCGTTGTGTTCGTAAC
Source organism: Candidozyma chanthaburiensis (assembly GCA_030579055.1). NCBI lineage: Eukaryota > Fungi > Ascomycota > Pichiomycetes > Serinales > Metschnikowiaceae > Candidozyma > Candidozyma chanthaburiensis. The sequence goes on along the minus strand of JAKUAA010000001.1, from coordinate 654,719 downwards.
AACTTGAGAGTGAGGTTGAGTGACATTATCACAATTCACCCTTGCCCCGATATTAAGTACGCCTCCAGAATTTCAGTCTTGCCCATTGCCGACACAGTCGAAGGAATAACGGGTTCCTTGTTCGATGTCTACTTGAAGCCTTATTTCGTGGAGGCTTACAGACCCGTCAGGAAGGGTGACTTATTCACCGTGAGAGGTGGTATGAGACAGGTAGAATTCAAGGTCGTCGACGTCGAACCCGAGGATTTTGCGATTGTTGCCCAGGATACCATTATCCACTGCGAGGGTGAGCCAATCAACAGAGAGGATGAAGAAAATAACATGAACGAAGTTGGTTACGACGACATTGGAGGCTGCAAGAAGCAAATGGCTCAGATAAGAGAATTGGTTGAGTTGCCCTTGAGACACCCCCAATTGTTCAAGTCCATTGGTATCAAGCCACCAAAGGGTATCTTGATGTACGGTCCTCCTGGTACTGGTAAAACTATCATGGCTAGAGCTGTAGCCAATGAGACCGGCGCCTTCTTCTTTTTGATCAATGGTCCGGAGATAATGTCTAAGATGGCAGGTGAATCTGAATCCAACTTGAGAAAGGCTTTTGAGGAAGCTGAAAAGAACTCCCCCGCCATTATTTTCATCGATGAGATTGATTCCATTGCTCCAAAGAGAGACAAGACGAATGGTGAGGTTGAAAGAAGAGTTGTGTCCCAGTTGTTGACTTTGATGGATGGTATGAAAGCAAGATCTAACGTTGTCGTCATTGCTGCCACCAACAGACCAAACTCTATTGACCCGGCTTTGAGAAGATTCGGCAGATTCGACAGAGAAGTTGATATTGGTGTCCCGGACGCTGCAGGTCGTTTGGAAATTCTAAGAATTCACACCAAGAACATGAAGTTGGCCGATGATGTTGAGTTGGAGGCTATTGCATCTGAAACTCATGGTTTTGTGGGTGCTGACGTTGCTTCCTTATGTTCTGAGGCAGCCATGCAACAGATTCGTGAGAAGATGGATCTCATCGATTTGGAAGAGGAGACAATTGACGCTGAAATTTTGGACTCATTGGGTGTCACTATGGAGAACTTCAGATTCGCATTGGGCAACTCCAATCCTTCTGCTTTGCGTGAAACTGTTGTTGAGAATGTCAATGTCACCTGGGATGACATTGGAGGATTGGACGACATCAAGAACGAATTGAAGGAGACAGTCGAATATCCTGTCTTGCATCCAGACCAATACCAGAAGTTCGGCTTGGCTCCATCCAAGGGTGTCTTGTTCTTTGGCCCACCTGGTACTGGTAAAACCTTGTTGGCCAAAGCTGTTGCAACGGAGGTTTCTGCTAACTTCATATCTGTGAAGGGACCTGAACTTTTGAGTATGTGGTACGGTGAGTCTGAATCTAACATCAGAGATATTTTCGACAAAGCCAGAGCTGCCGCTCCTACCGTCGTCTTTTTGGATGAGTTGGACTCCATTGCCAAAGCAAGAGGTGGCTCGCATGGTGATGCTGGTGGTGCCTCCGATAGAGTGGTTAACCAGTTGTTGACAGAGATGGATGGTATGAATGCCAAGAAAAACGTTTTTGTCGTTGGTGCTACTAACAGGCCTGATCAAATCGATCCCGCTTTGTTGAGACCAGGAAGATTGGATCAGTTGATCTATGTCCCATTGCCGGACGAAGCCGCAAGATTGTCGATCTTGCAGGCTCAGTTGAGAAACACGCCTTTGGAACCTGGCTTGGAGTTGACAGAAATTGCCAAAATCACAAACGGGTTCTCCGGTGCTGACTTGTCTTACATTGTTCAAAGATCCGCCAAGTTTGCTATCAAGGACTCCATTGAGGCCCATATCAGACTTACGAAGGAGAAGGGCGATGTGAAGCAAGAGGAAGGCGTTGATGTTGATATGACTGACAAGCCCAAGGCCGAGGACGAGGAGGAGCAGGAAGACCCAGTTCCTTTCATCACTAAGAATCACTTTGAAGAAGCCATGACAACAGCCAAGAGATCGGTTTCTGATGCCGAGTTGCGTCGTTACGAAGCTTACGCTCAGCAGCTACAAGCATCCAGAGGCCAATTCACCAACTTCAGGTTCTCTGAGAATGAGGGCATTGCTGGCGAGTCTGGCGCTGGTGCCGCATTCGCAAATGAAGCTGATGATGATGATTTGTATAGTTAGAAGTACTGAAAGTGGGTATTAATCCAATATACGGTACAGTTGGCTTACTTCCTTGATAAATTTAGAAACAGTCTAGATATTTAACACTCTTCGCATAATGTGGGGTTAAATCGAAAAGATAATCAAACCTCCGAACACAACCTGCGAACCATTTGACAAAGTCTTGTTCATAAAGAATAGCTTGATAGAGGGATCAAGATTTTCATTTACATTAAAAACGATTATTCTTGTCTTTGGTAAAAAATTTCTTTTGGTGGGTTGACTGCGTAGAACTTTTGTATGACGAACAATAGGAGCAACAAATGGAATTGAGAAAGTTTGCTTTTAGACTTCAATCTTTTTAAATATCGACGAACTATCTCTCGCACAAAAAGTGCCGTCTTCTACAAGAAGTGCTTGATGATAGATTTTCTTGTTGTATAAGTATCATCCAAACGATACCCTACTGTTGCATTTTCCTTTTTCCTTTCATCCATTCCATCTCATCCCATTTGCATCATGAAAGGACTTTCAAACGGAACCATATTCGCCATCGGGCCTATTTTCCTTGTTGCTGCTGATTTTATTGCAACTAGATTTTCGAACGGTCTGCTGAAAAAGGCTTCTACTAGGACCCAGTCTTTGTTTAGAAACCATGTCTACGGAACTCACTTCTACAATACTGAACTTCGCAAAGTCAGTAAAAACCCTTAAGCTGGCTAAGTATACTTTATATTGGGCTGGAATCCCATTCTTTGGGCAATAGCGACAGGATCGCAATGACATCCGTTTAGTTTACATGGGTTATATAGCATTTTTTTAGGGAACAAATGGCATTTCAAACGTTTAAGAGCTTTTTTTCAGGTGCTTCTCGCGGGATCTCTTGGGAACCCTTGCAAGCCAGTAGAAAAACAAGGTACCAATCATGTTGATGAATGGATAGGCAATGAAAATGCCGATATTCCTCCAACGCAAATCGTAATCGGCTTTAACAGAAGCCAAGAACGTGTTGGTGGAGCTAACAGTGCAAAATCGACACGAATTAGTAGCCTTCTCGTCAATCAAATAACCTCCAGCAACCAGCATGAAAGGCTCCATGTACTCACCACAGGTTCCCAGCGCAGGTTTGAATGACAACAACTCCACATCCGAGCAGGTCACATCAGAATTTGCCAAACCGACGGACAAGACGGTGGACACAAAATATGTGAAAGGACTAACTCTGTACATGAAGATCCAAAACTGTGGCATATCGTGTTCGGAGGATAACACACCACAGAACATCAAACTCATACTGAAAAGCAAACTGCACAAGTTGGCAGCATTGTTGGCTAGATTTGAGAATGACATAGTGAGCTGGGCCATGGTAGAAGTGAAGACATAGAATATCACGATGGCAAACCACATTGTAGCGCCACGCTCAGTCACTGTGTTGGTGGGAACAGCATTATTGTAAAATCCAACTGGGTAGTACCAAACGAAAAATGCCAAAGTACCACACAAAATATTCCAGGGGATTTCGGCCGTAATCAAGGATAAGATGAACGTGATCCACGAGTATGTTCTAGAGGGCCGTTCTCTCACTTCATAAAGGTCTCTTTGAGCAACAAAATGTGGGAGATATTGTTGAACCAAGGTGTTGAAAACCACCATAAACATGAAGACAGAGAACATCTGGTTTTGAAGACCTTGCAAACTTTTGTCCGCCTTGAAGAAGGTAAAACCATTGAACATGGGAGCAGCTATGGAAAGCAACACTTTTGAATAAGTGTAAGATGGAGTTCGCCAGTACTGTTGAAAGACTCTTTTCAGTACCTGCTTGTATTGGGTAAAGAGACTCACGGCATACCTTTTGTACTTCTCTGGATCGTCCAGTACCGGTCTCTTGGGAAGCTCCCTTTCCATTTCATCAAGCTCAGCGATAACCTCCTGACGTGCAGCCGACTTGAGCCAAACTTGGTGATAGTCTTGTTGAGCATGGGAGCCAGGAGCTGCTCCAATGATTTCCAACATCCATTCTACCGGATTGGCTTCTGGCGGACACTTGGGAGCACCTTCGCCTTCGAAGTAATCAATCATCTTTTGCGAATTCTCTCCCAAATCACCGAAGTAGACTGTCTCTCCACCTTTTTGCAAGAAAAGTAAACGATCAAACTCTTTCATCAAAATCGCCGAGGGTTGGTGAATTGTACACAAAATGGCTTGCCCGTGATCAGCTAGCTTTCTGATCAATTTGCAAATAGACCAAGCAGTTTGAGAGTCTAAGCCTGACGTTGGCTCATCTAAGAACACCAACAATCTGGGTTTTGCGACCAATTCAACGGCAATTGTCAACCTTTTCCTCTGCTCCACGTTTAACCCTTCACCAGGGACTCCCACAACAGCGTCGGCATAGCTAGACATCTCCAAAAGTCTGAGAATGTATTCCACATAACTGTCTCTCTCTGCCTTCAGTGTCGTTGATGGTTGTCTCAAATGAGCAGAAAATTGTAAAGCCTCACGAACTGTAGATGTCTGTAAATGAAGATCTTGCTGCTGGACGTAACCAATTGATCTTTGGAATGCAGAGTCAAGCTCTCGTCCATTGACCATTCGCTTACCATCAGTCACTTCACCGGAAGTCAATCTCTCAGACAAAGCATTAAGCAATGTTGTTTTTCCGGCTCCAGAGGCTCCCATCAAAGCCGTCACTTGACCTGGCTTAACCCATCCATCTACCGAATTCAAAATAATTCTGTTCTCTGATTTGATTTTGACCTGATATGTGAGATTTCTCCAGTGAAAGATATCAGTTGCGTTGAGAAGCTTGTTATCGCTGGAGTCAGTGTCATCCTCTTCGTCAAAAAGCTCCTCACTTTTGAGCTTCTCGTCAGGGGTCAAAGACTCAATATCACTTTTCTCTTTTAATTGCTTTCTTCTCTTCCGCAAGGCGGACTCTTGGAAGACAAGAATTTCCCCCTTTTGCATGGCACCTTTATTGACCTCAACAAGAAAAATGTAGATAACGAAAAAGAATGCAGCGAATCCCATTATAATGCCCCAATTTCTCCATTTGTGTTCATTTCGATAGTCGAAAGATAGTCTGATGTAAGTGTCACCATTGACAAAATCCTGTCCTGCAACTGCACCTTTTACCAGGCAAATAACACTGTCACCCAGAGTTGGGTACCCTGGTCCCGATGGAATGTAGAGGGAGCAAGGATAATCCACTCCGTGAAACTCATTTGCAACTAAAGCTTCAAAAGCGTAAGCGACCACGTCGATGTAGTTAATCCATCTGCACCATCCATGCATATCCTGAGGTGGAATAACGAAACCCGCAAAGATAGTCAAAGACATCAATAATAACGCAGCTGGTGTCATGGCCGATGATAAGGATTTTGAGGCAGCACCAATGCATCTGAACAAGTGAGACATAGCAAGGGTAATCGAGAAACTGATCAATAAGTAAAAGAAAAAGTGCCCGGCACTTCGTCTGAAATGGACTGTAAAGTAAAGGATGATGTTGAAACAAATGCACTGAATGATTTTTGGAGGTAGCTCAGACATCACAGATGCAAAAGCATCGGCAGCAGGGTGGTACAAGGCATAAGTCTTGTGTTTTTCAACGATTGGGCGTGCTTCGTAAAGCGAAAAGATTTCCAAGAGAGAGCCGAATGCGTTAAGTAAGACTGAAAAGAACAAAACAGCCGTCCTTCGATAAAATGACTGAGTGTTTACTTCCAAATTGACAAACATCGTAGAGACAATGACTGACATGATGACATTGCCTATAATAGCAAATAGAGTGATCGAAGGATTCCCCTTCGTTCTGCTAAAATTCCTTTGTGTCAAATATTTGACTTGCATACCAAAAGAAACAGTGTATGGTGACTTTGCTCTCGCATTCTTTGCTTGTCGAGCATGATGATAATCGTTGAACTCCTTGCGTTTCTCCTCTATTTCATTGGAGCTGAGGTACTCATCGATCCTCTTCACTATCTTGGCTCTTTCATTCGAAGACTGCCAGTAGTCGTAGAACTCTTTAGGGGTTCGAGGAACTCTATTCTCGTAACCTTTTCTGACGACTCTCTCGGCAGGGTTCGTTAAAGAAGTCAAGAAGTCAGCGGTGGTTTGTCTCTGGGGGCAGTCAAATCCCATGTCCATAAAAAATTCCTTAGCAGATTTGGCTGAGCCGTGGTAAATCTGGTAACCCTCGTACAAAAGAACGACATTATCAAACAAATCGTACGTATCTTGAGAACACTGATAAATGGCAATCAAAGGAGTCGTTTTGGTGACCACAGCGGAAGTCTTCAAAGCTCTAACAAACTCTAGGGCAGTTGCAGAATCCAAGCCACGAGTTGAATTATCCCAGCACTGCAAACAAGCCCTGGACAAGTGGACTTCGGCAATCGAGACTCTTTTTCTTTCACCGCCAGAAACACCTCTAATGAACTCATTGCCAACTTTGGTATTCCGCGTGTGAGACAATCCGTACGTAGCCATAGCAACCTCAGACATGTGTCTTGCATAATCCTCTCTTGAAACTCCTGCTGGTCTGTTTCTAGGAGTTCTCATTTTGGCTGCAAATTCCAATGTCTGTTGCACGGTCATTTGTGGAAAATGGGCCTCTGTTTCGGCACAATAAATCACATCACCTCGGAAGTGCTTCAGAATGTCTTTGGGAGAGAGACCATCATACAGCACAACTGAGTTTTTGTCAACATGAAAGCCGTGTGTTTGAGACGCAAGGGTCTTGAGAAACGTCGAGCAACCGGCACCTGGTCTGCCCAAGACAACTGTGAGTGAGCCAGGTTCAATCATTCCGTCCATTGGCTTCAAAATGTCAAATCTGTTCTTCTCTCGGTGAGAAGCCGACCTGTTTTGTATGAATTGAGAGATTGTTTTGTAGATGCCGTTGCCGAAATTGGATTGGTAGTCGGCATCGGTGGCCTGACCATATGCTCGAAGATCTTTGTAAACCATTGCTAAAGAAGAGGGCTTGTAGTATTCCGGATCGGAGCAGATGAACAGGTGCATGTTTTTGACCCAATACCTGGAGTCGAACTCGTCCGAATTGGGGTCCAAACGAGCATCTAATTGGGCTTGGTCCATTGGATTTACCCCTGGAACTGATATTCGGCTGAGTGCTCGAACCAATGATTGGTTCCCCAGATCTCCAGATTCGGAGTGATTGGAAACGGTACGAGCCAACAGCTTGATGTCTGCGGCAACATCGTCTGTGAATCCCTGGTACTGTTCCTGACTGGAACGGTCCTCATCCGACATTGTGAATGGAGTGTTTTAAAATGAGACGATTTTTTTGTATGCGGCCAACAAAGCTTTATGTACTTTATGTCCATCACGATCATCGGGACGGCTGTCTGAATTAGGGGCATCCGGCCGGTATGCAGCCGCTGTGCGTAACTTTCAAAAGATGGGGAACACCTCGCTACTAAGCTCCGGTAGAATTTACATTGTTTTCGTTAAAATTGTACTAAGGCCCAAATGAAAATTGTCATGTTGCAGGTATTGTGGCTATTTCCGTCTCCCAGTGATTGAATAGCCTGATAAGATGGAGGGTACGGCTGAGTCTCATGCATAGAGTCGTATTCACGCAACTCAGTATCTCGGACCGGAAAGTTTAGGGGGTCCGGGATGCCGCTACACTAGTGGTTGAAAGTTCGGCACTTTCTTTTCCGTACTTCCGCCGTATCGCAGTATCGCCGAAAACAATACAAAACACAGAGACACAGGGCCAATCTGGGATGTGAGTCCCGAGCTCGGACAAGCCATTTATTCATTGTTTTGTTTGGTCCAGCCAAGCCTTTGTATAAGTTTGATGCTCAAGTACGAGGAACGTTTTTTTTTTTTCTATGCCAATGTTTTAGAAGCCGTTTTACTTCGCCCCGAATGGTTCTTGTGGACTCTATGAACTACGCTACTCTTGATGATATCGACTTTTTCATATTTGTGAGCTTTTGTTCCCTGAAGAGTGAAATTTCGAATGATCTTCATCATCTGTCAAGTAGTAAAAAAAGCTCTCCTAAGTAGGCATGTTATTCAAAGAACACTCATTTGTGGATGGTGCCAAGTGTGACAGCGTGATGATATTTGAGAAGCTGCTGTCTTCCCGTAGCACACCATGAACAAAGAGGCTAGAGATCTAGCGAAAATCACAGGATACAATACGAATCTACGATAGCTTGTCCCCTGATTCTGCCCATTCTTTATGACCTCGCGTAAAATACTTAACCGCGTCCATCAATGAGCAGCAGAGTCGTTTGAGCATCAACGATTTTGACTGTTGCATATTGGAATGAATCTCAGTAAAGCTCAGCTCCTGAAGAACGAAGCTAAGTTGAATTATGCATGCTATTCAATGGTGCCAGAATATGTTTCCTTCTACGTTACGCTCAAGCTGTACGATATGATAAGCACTTCACCTATGAACTTAAATCTTCACGCCTGGCATGTCCTTACCAATTCTGGCTGCAATTCCGACAGGGTTGGCGATTACGCTATCCAAGTCCCAAATGCCGCTCTTGTAGTAAACATCCTTCTTCAAAAAATCAAGGATTTCTTCCTTGGATTCAGCGTACAAGTGGAAAGTGCTGCCAGCGAATTGAGTCTTCTCCACGTCCTTGTAAATAGCGCCCACTGACGTCACAATACCGTCATTGACAGTTTTTGGAATTCCCTGAACATGCTCAGCTCTCACTGGTGTTCTATCAACGCCTGGCTTGTCAAAAACAATGACATTCCACTCAACTTTGGCCATTCTCGAAATATGTAATAGATCCTTGACACTCAAAAATGTAAGCGCGCGAAACCTGGTGGAAAAAAAAGGTCCCACTGGGGTTCGAACCCAGGTTACCGGAATCAGAATCCGAGGTGATACCACTACACTATAGGACCGGAACCTTTGTGGGGAGCTAGAAAAAGTTGAACTTGTTCGACTTGTGTGTTTTGTATATAAGGTGTCAAATTTGCATCCAATCGAGATTTTATGACGACCAGTCTTAGCTTTTCTTAGCTAGGGGCATAGCGAACCCCAGATTTTTATCAAATGACTCAAATAAGGGCCAAAACTGCTAGGGGAAGAAATTGAAGCCCTCTAGTGGATGTCAGTGCATCCTGATTTTTTTATTCTTTTTCAACGAATATCAATTCAAAAGACGCCAAAAAGAATAAGTTTCCAACAGAGCCTATATGGTTATGAATCACAGCTTCTTCAGCAGAAGCTGAGTGAACCTGGGGGAACGCGGCCTTTCTCTATGAGAACCTCTCAAGCCCGAAAGTCACTGTGCCGCTGCTGAATTTCAAAATCTCAGATCACATTGTGTCAATATCCTAACGGATCAATCACAGCTAAATAGCGGTCCACTTCCCGAACCGTAGGGTACTGAAGCTGACTATTCGATCCAGTGTTCTTCCGAATCAAGTTTTCCGCTCAGAGATATCAATCTTCCTTTGACCATCTTCTGGTGAGTATGCTTTTACTAGGTATCTCCCCGATAAAACGGTTTTATAGCGTTTTATAGCGTAAGAAAGGATAAAATGAGGATGGTAGAGCCTCTTAGGCCTCTTGGGCTCCTTGGGCAACATGGGCTTCCTTTATTACAATCTGCTATCGACTTAAAATTCTTCAGCGCTTATTGCGAGCTTTTATTCTGAACTGGTCAATTTCCAAACGGCTTTGAAGCCCTCTTTGAAAAAGAAGCAGCACAGCGCTTCAGCTAATAATTTCCAATTATCGACTAAAATGGCTAGTTACAAAAGGAGCGGATCGTCATTTTTACTTTGATAATCCTCTGGCAACATAAGTTCTCGTCACTAGCCAGGCCACTTGAGAAACTTACGGTCTCTCTATGTGCTCCTTCAACGAGGTGATTGAGAAATGTCTCAGTGAGTTTGTATCAGGCACTGACGTCAGGAAGTTTGAATGATCCCAAAAGCTAACTTGGCATCACCGGGAGATATTCATCTCGACAATGACGACCAAATTAATAAGGGCAGTAACGCCCGTCTACGCAAAGCCCTCGAAGACTCCAATAGTTCTTAGGTGATGAGTATATTTTCGTTAACTAAGAAGCACTCGAAACTTGTTCAGTAACTTTCTGTCGTAATAACTCGATGCAAAAACGTTCGTAGCTAGCAGAACGTACTATCTTCTAGCAGTCTGGTCGCCGCGAGTGAAATAAATGAGCGGGTCCTCGTCTACGAGAGAGCAACGACAATAGGCCTGATAACCTCCCTATCCTTTGCGCAGCTTCCCATTAATTGATGTCTTTCAATGCCAAAGCATGGAATGTATGCATGCCAACTGATTAGTTCTCCAATGGAGCGTAGTACTTGATTCTCTCCTTTCTGGGACCCAAGTCTGCTGTTTTGATACCGGCACCGAATTGGTTGCCGTATGGAGAGTGTGTGGGGATAGTTGCAGTTGGCACGGCACCAATCACTTCTCTTCTGTGCTGCTTCAGGCCAATTCCGCCCTTGTCTCTGATGAAAGCCTTGATGAAAGAAGACTTATACTTTTTTGCGTACGCCTCGTTTCTCATTTGGACACGGTCTTCCACCTGGTTGTACAAGGGTGTCTTGATCACAGGTTCCTTGGAAGATCTGTAAAAGAAAAGGGAGACGCCAGCCAAAAGAGCCACGCCAAAGACCTTGGTGACGTCTATTTCGTTCAGCGAAGGAGCTGGGGCTTCATGGTGGCCCGAGGAGTTATACCTTCTAAAGTTCAATCTGGCAGAACGTGCAGTGGCCCTGAACATTATTGATTTGTAGTTAGTGGTAAGTTAGTGAACTAAAGATTGTAGACACTCAGATGCGAAATGCACTGGCCAATGAAAATCAGCTGGTTTTCAATTGAGCATGGCACGTAAGTGCCAAAATTCTGCGAAAGCGCCGGCAGGACAAAAAGCTAATGGATGGCTGCGAATCGGGTATATTTTATTCTTCTTAAGGCGAACAGATTTGAAGCGTGGATTATGGGTCTTTTGATTTTTTTTATGTTGCGTGCATACAAAGTGTGCTGGTTCAGATTAGTTCTGTAGTTTTTTTTGGATGTGGAATTTGTTCAGTCTGAGGACCTGGGTGCTCCCTGGAGTGCCAAATAGAGAAACATCTGAGTTTTTATTATTATGTTTTTCTTTAAAATTTTTGTTGTTATTATTTGTTCCTTTTTTATTCCTTCTGTGTTGTTGCTCTTCCGAAATCTGCCAAACTAGACCGTTCTGGAATTTTATTTGTTACTGTGGGTCGGTGGCATTTTCTGTACCGCGGTTCTTGTGGAGGTTCACAAAGCTTCTTAGAGCTTCCCCAGTTGCAAACGAGATCCAATTACTCCAAATCTGGAAAATCTTCATTGGATTGTCTGGAATGACTCGATAATTGGGTACTTCAAAAACGCAGTTTCATTAAAAGAACACAAATCTCTTTTGAATCTAAAGCTCTAGGTGCCGCCACATATCAACTCAACTGAACGCCTGCAGCAAATACTCCCTTCCAAACTTCAATACTTTAACCACCCTCGAGTAATCGGGTCAATCTCCAGAAGACCCCTTTCAAGACCCCCGTATTTCTACATTCGCCTTTCGTAGCATGCCATCGGCACATATCAACTCAACTATACATCTAGTAGCCAACTCCAATTAAGTAGTCGGCCAACTTCTCCACAACAGCAGTGGCTTCCTGGGGCTGAACACCAGATGGGTAGTGGGCAACCACAATGGCCTGTTTGGTCTTGACCGCAACAATGCCAGTGTCATCGAGCTTACCGTACACAGATCTGTCGTCAGCTCTCAACAAGAAGTACTTCTGGCCCTCGATATGCAAACCGTGGGCCTGCAAGTTCAGTGGATCAGCGTAGGCGCCGGCAATGGACTGGATCTCCTGAGGAGCAATCTGGAATCCGCCCGATTCGGCCCAAAGAGAGTCTCCGGCGGCCGAGTAAAGCGCGGCCTTGTCGATCTTGCCGGTGGATTTGAGGCTGTCTGTATAAGCGTTCCAGGACATTGACAATGTTTATTATGAAAGAACTTTGACAAGTTGTCTGAATAGAGAATTTATACCTTGCCATGTCAGGCCTCACGCATTTAGTCCTGGTGCACGGGTGTATGCCCTACCTCAGACAATATCCAACTTGGCCGAGTTTCGTAAACCACTAAGCAGGACTAAGTGTGAAAATATTGTATGAATTGGACAAGCGCCTAATTAAAAAGTTATTTTTTGAAGCTCGATCATTGTTTTTTGTACTTATTATTCGCTCTATAGTATGATCAGCATGTCCTCGGCAGTTCCATTAGTCTTTCTCTTCTTTGATGGTGGTTCATCATCTAATACTATCGTTGTCGTTCCCATTTCTTCATCGCTTTCCGACTCTGGCTCTGTGAATTTCACCCTTGCCCGGAGCTGGAGGTCGGGAAGGGCACTACCACCATTATCGTCAACCTCCTGGATGTAAAGCTCTAGGTTTTCAAGCTCTTCCTCTTCGTCCTGGAACAAAAGGACTTCATCAGTGACCAAACCTTGGATTTCCCGTAGCTTCTTCTCAGCATTGTCATCAAAATCAAAGTCGTAAATTAATCTCGACTTGCCCAAAATAACCGAGATATCTCCTGGATAGCCATATTTTGCAGTCACTTGATTCACAAGGTCCTGAAGAGTCATGTCAAAGTCATTCTTGGTAAGGCTCAATATGGCCTTGGAGATACCTGAACTTGCACATTTTGGATTAGGTCCCTCAACTAGAGCAGATGTGATCCTTTTGTTGGGTTTTATTGAGATGAAAACACTTTTGGTGTCCCTAGCCAGGAAACCGCTGCTGAAATACAGCAAGGACCCCAAGTTCGAGAAGCCGCTAATGATAGCGTTAGTAGTGGCAATAGCAGGAATGATGTTTCCGGCGATTTGTTTGATATCAAACTTGGTCTTTAAAGGTATATGAAAAACGTGTGATCTCAAGTTAGCAGCTGCAGAGACAAAGTTGAGCGTGTCTTCGTCATCCTTGTCAAACGTAATAATGCTCTGCCCGCCTGATCTAATTCTCTTTTGAAGAGCTTCAGTGGCTTTGTGGAGGACGTAGATATTCTCCAAAACGGACCATTCCAGTGTGTCATCAGTGAGGATTCTTTCGCTTTCTGTGTTGTTTATGAGCCTCAGAAGATCTTTTTTGTAACTTCCATCAAAATCGAGAGGCTTGGGAGGCGTCCTGTGCTTCCAGAGACTCTCCAATCGCATTGACTTCTCAACATCGTCCTTATAGATCTTAGTGATGAGTTTAAAAGAAAAATCATCCTCATAAACCAATTTCTTGAGCGCGTACAACTCGTTGGCTTGCAGAATTATTCTATCGATTTCCTCTTGGTCATCTGTTTCTTTGCTCAATTCAGCTTTGTTCACCTCTTTCTCCAGGGTCTCGTCAAAGAGCTGTGTGAATAAGAACTCCTTGGCCCAAACAATACAGTGAACCGGCTGGGATGGAGTAGATCTGATTGTGCATACCGGGAATGTCTGCGGTGTCGCCTTTGGTTGACATTCGAAGCATTCTGTGCTGTATGGGTAAATTGGTTGAATCTGGCCCTCAAAGCCAGTGGTTCCTGATTCCATGAGTGGAGTCTGGAGGAAAAGGGCCATTTTGTTGACGTATCTACGCGCTTCTAGATTATCTAGCGCATTGTATATGTAATCAAACTGTGACCACCATTTGAGTGGGAACAAATTGGTGTCCATCACATTCCCATGATGTGGAACCAACTTTGAACCAAAGAAGTTGAAGCTTTGCACCGCCTGCGCTATGGTGAGGGATTTCAGTTTATCGATATCCTTTTGACGAAAGAGGAACTGGCGATTCAAGTTTGATAGCGTGATCGTATCCAAGTCAACAATGTGGATTTCTCCAAATCCTGTAAGAAGCAAGTCTTTGAGCAACTCACAGCCAATGCCGCCAGCACCAACCATAACGACCTTGGAAGATTTTATGCGATCCAATCTCTCAGGTCCTAGAATTTTTTTAAGGTAGACATCCTTTGGCATTTTGGTTGTGATATGGTTCACGAAAGATTGGTAAGTGAGTATATCCGGTGGTGCATGGGTGTAACGAGGTCCGATACCGAAATTCATAAAATCTCCGTAAATACCGAAAGAGTTGAATTTGTTTTTAGTTTAGTGGCTAAATCGACTAGATTTCACTGACCATATGAAATAGTAAAGCTCCCCGGGAGGGAATAGAATTTTTGTGGGGTGATTATGTTCACTCATTTTTGCTCAACCTTCAATTCTTTAGTAAATTCGCAAAGTTCCTTTGAACATTTGCCTGACAGCCAAATTCGAAGAGTTTCAAAAAAAAAAAAAATAACGGAAAAATTGCAAAGTTTTACAGAACAAAAACCAATTTTACACTTCAGGATACTAGCATACCCTATTAAGTTCTCTACGATGAAGATAGCTTTACCGCTAGGTCACAGAGTCATTCTAAGCTGCCGAGGCCTATAGCTAGAGGCATTAGCTCTTGCTTCTTCTCGAGGAAGAAGACAAGAAAAAAAACTTATGATTCACGCGGGTCGATTGAATGTTTATCGCTATAATTTAGGACAGGTATGTTCAGAGGGACGAACTGGAACAATAACTTCACAGGTGCTTCTTAAAAAGGCAGAAGGCTGACAGAGATAAAAAGCATCCAAAAAATTACTATTTTCCGCCAGACTAATCAAACAACGTATTGAAAAAAGTAATTCACCTAACACTACACCATATTCAGTTACGAAACGTACTTGCTTTAAATATCTCGGAAGGAGCCAAGACAAGACTACCTCAATTTTTTGAACCAGACCTTGAGTTTCAGTAACATTCTTTATATTTGCCAATATGGCCCATGTCACAGTACACTCGAAGGAATCATAAGCGATAGTTCAACACATATCTACTTGCTCGTTTCACTCCTAACAGGTAGCGCTTGTTTACTTAACACAGCTTTTCTTTATATATTTGCTTCCACTAGGGATACTAACGACCGACAGCCGCATCAGCTGCCGTGACTCTTCTCAGCTGCCACGACTCTTCTCGTCTATACACTCACAAACAACGACCACACGCCCTTCAAGTATTGCACAATCTCGTCTCCTCCTAACTTAGATTCACCGTACAATCTGTCAACGAAGTTGATGGGCACTTCGCCCACGTTGAACCCGAGAGCCTTGGCTCTAACCATCATTTCCATCTGGAAAACGTAACCCTTGGACTTGGTCTCGTCAATAACCTTTTGCAAAACCTCCTTCTTGTACAATCTGAACGAGCCAGTCAAGTCAGACACGTTGGGTCTCAACACAGTGGCTGCAAGAAAGTTGGCTCCTCTAGACACCAACTTTCTCTTCAAGTCCCAGCCGTAAACACCGCCGTTACCAGCATAACGGGTACCGGTGACAATGTCGTAGTCATCTTCTTTCTGCTTGGCGATGAACTGGGGAATGGCCTCAGGATGGTGGGAGAAATCAGCGTCCATAATAATGACAAAGTTTCCAGTCACATATTGCAAACCGTGCACGTAAGCGGTACCCAAGCCCAACTTGCCGGCTCTTGGCCTCAACTGAATATGCTCAGGACCAAAGATATCAATCAATTTTTCTGCCACTTTTTGCGTTCCATCAGGCGAGTTATCATCAACAATAACGACTTCCCAGTTGATTCCCTCTTGGGTGAAGGTCTTGTCTAAAAGATAAACAAGAATGGGCAAGTTTTTCTTCTCGTTGTACGTGGGAAGGATAATGGAGTATTTGTTTGCCATTCTTTTTGATGTAAAATCCTCGTTCTTGGTATTTTGGACTCGTGATATCGAAATACGTGTTCTGCACTGTGTGTCGGAAAATCGAGAATGCTCCCTACTCTTAATTTTGCACCCAATAGCATTTTTAGATATATACAGCTATCTATCCAATCCTTTCGTTCCTCTCCAGCTCTCAAGGATGCATGTTGCCCATTCCGTTTATAAAACAATCGCCAAGCACGTATGTAAAACAAGGTTAAAAAAAACCCGGGGACCTCCACAAGTAGCACCGTATTCCCTCAAAATATAAAAAAAGCAGAAAAAAGTATTAAACCGTTCTCCCTGTTCATTGCTCGTTCAAACTCAATGACTTGATCTGGTTCCCAAGCAAATTGATGCCCAGGTTGTTAAGCAAATTGTCGTCTGGATGCTGTCCCTTGTATGAATAACCGGAGCCCTGAAGACCAGGAGAGCTTCCAGACAGACTAGATTTCTGCCGCTGCTGACCTTGAATTTGTGGCGATGCCGACAGACTTTGCAAGAAAGCCAAATGCTGAGGCAAGTGCCCTGGAGCCTGACCAAATTGGGCTTGACTTTGCAAATTCTGCTGGCCCAGCTTCTGTGGAAACTGAAGCTGCTGCAACTGAGAAATATTCGAGTAAAGCCCGCCATTCTGAAGCGGCGAAGATGACGAGGACTGAGAGCCATGCGAGCCTTGTCCATGTCTGGTCAGATGAGGCTGGGGTTGCTGAAGACCCAAAAAGCTGTTACTAAGATTCAAAGGCTGTCCACTCGCGGTAGCTGCAGCAATTGCTGCTGCGGTGGTGTTCACTGAGTGAATGGAGCCGGCAGCAGCAGCGGCAGCGGCGGCAGCAGCAGCGGCATTGTGATTGTTGTGACCACTTTGGTTCGTGTGGTTGTTATTATTATGGTGGCCGTGGTGACCATGGTGGCCGTGGTTGTTAGCGTGGCCGTGGTTGTTTTGATGGCCCGCATGATGATTATTATGATGGTTTGAATTGGCCGTCGCTGGTTTGGCTCGACCACATTTCAAGCAGCACAGGTTTTTGGCAAAATTGTGATACTGGCAGTTTTCGTTGGTACATTTCCAGTCGCCAGCACGGAAAGGCACACTGTTACCATAATGCATCCGGTGGCCCCCGTTGTTTCCAGCCTGGGGTCCGGCAACTCCATTACCATTCACGCCCATGTGTCCGTGGTTGAAGTTGTAATTGTATCCACCAGGCTTCATTTGAGAGCCCTGGTAGTAGTCATTATAGACGCCATAAGCCGACAGAGGCGCTTTTTCGTCATGCTTGATGCGCCTTTGCTGTTGATTGCCGTTGTTGGAGTCGAGACTTCCTCCGTACATCTGCTCCTGGATTGCAACAGCACTTGTTGCAGGAAACAGACAACGGAAACAGGCGATTCTTCTCTGGAAGTTCGAAAAGCCACAAGAGGGGCAGGTCCAGTCACCAGGACGAGGACGATTTTTCGACAGCGGAAACGGCGTCAACAAGTCGGCAGCTTTATCAAGAACCCGAGTGGACGACGCCTGCACCTCCACGACCCTGTCGTTGAGTACACGGCCGTTCATGAACAAGGACTGGGCTGCTTCTTCGTGCTTAGCGAAAACAGCAAAGCCACAGATACCCTTGGTTTTATTTTGGGACTTGGCTTCACCATCGGCGTTCTTCAACGTCCAGAATGCGATTGGGCGCCCGCCGAACTGCGTGAACCACAGCTCCAACTCCGACTGTGTGGTGTCAGACGGCAAATTGGACAAGTACAAGATTTTGGACCGTTCTGCCAAAAAAACCTTAGCGTCATGTGCTGTGTCGTAGGGCTTCGTGAGAACAGTTGGGTGGTCCTCCACGGGCAAGGATTTCCGGACTAGCTGGGCCAAGACACGGGCGTGGATGTCGACCAAAGGCACGTCTGAATCATCAGAAGCCCAATTTTCTGGAACATCCACGGACAAAGCGGTGACTAAGTTGCTGAGGTAGGAAGAGGGGTAGCTCAAAGCCTCGGGATGGGTCAGCTGCCACTTGGAGTATTCGTTGAAAAGATCAAACACCCGGGGATGTTGCAAGTAAACGGGCAAAACCACCTGTCTATCACGAGCCTCTCGAGGCAAGGTGACCCTCAAATTGTGAATATCCGTGGTGATGAATGAAAAATCCTTATTTGTCACGGCGCCCGAAACGCTCTTGTCAAATTCACAGATGGCATCTTTGAAGCACAAGGCTGCCGGACCGTTGTCGCCTACTTGAAGGCTCTCAGGCTTCAGCTGTTCCAACAGTTCAGCATCCACAACACACCACAGAAGACTGAGAAGCTCAGCAGGATTATGGCGCTGCAGAGAAGGCAAATCAACGTCCCACGTGGTCTCTAGGTGGACAACCACGTATATATCGGCCATGATTTGGGGAACTAAGGAGTGTATTAGGTTGTGATTTTCGATGAATTTTTTCTGCTACTGGTGTGTATAAAGCGCGCCAGCGAGCCTTACTGACTGGGGATATTGGTCCATGAAAGTTTCTTTTTTTTTGTGGGGATACGGGGGACTTTAAGTATAGAGTTTATTTGAGTCGTTCTTTTGGTTTGACAAAATCGGTGGTTTAAATGCGGGGTTGTGGAGATCTCTGGGTGGTTTAGTGAGAGGCTCATGGTCATAGATACCGGAGTGAGAGCCTGGTTGCAAATTTCTGTAAATTGAACAGGCCATCGGGAGAAATGAAGAGATTTTATTGATGGGTGGTGGGGAATGGATCTATATTTGGCATGGATGGCATTTTGCAGTTTTTTGTGATTGGACGATGATGTAAAGACGATACCTCTGGCGGGATCAACAAGGAAGTTTGGGCAAGTGTAGTACCCGGAGCTGAGAAGAAAAAATTAGAGAGATCTTGACAAGCTGGCTAAAAAAAAACCACGGCTTTTAGACGAGGGTCATCTCCCAGTCACATCCGAGCTGGCAATGGCTGCAAAATCCAGGCGAAACTACCTTAGGAGTGAAAAGGCCTTACGTGTGGCTTGATTCAGTTGCAGAATTATTCAGGTCTGGAGCTCTGTTTAAATCTAGCTTTCCTTCGGGCAATTTGAATCCAAGAAACCGAATGGACAATGCCATACCGTCCACTTTTGATAACGTGCCGCTTGCTAATGGGCCCAGTTGAGCCAAATAAGTCTTCTGAACAAGATGTTTCTTTTCTCTTTTGTTTGATATAATGCCGTCAAGTCCTGTTCAGCTATAACGCCACCATGTAGCTTCCAGAGACTCGCCAATCGTAACAGTCTGAATTTGAAGTTCCCTGACTCGTCCCTCTATAAGGCCCTATATCAAATGAAAGCAGCGCCTGATATAGATGTCGTACCCTACGAAGCTATCACCGATACTTGACAATTTTCAAACATCAAAGTCTAAACGAAGTGGTACTCAAAGGTGTTGTAATAGCCGCATAGGCATCGATAGCGTAAAACCATAACCAGGGTACTTTCATGCCATGTTTAAACCAGAGAAGCCACCGCTTACAATTTAAATTCATCAAATCGAAATCTCCAACACCACAAGTCCCCGGCGACGGGAAGATTCTCAAAATTACACATAGAAGCTGTGTGAGGCACCACCTGGTTACCGCTGGAATATCCCTTGATGTACTTGTAGAGCAACTGGGCTGTGGATGGGTTAACGGAAATTGTGCCTGCGTCCCCAGAACAAATGGGACTCTTGCCAACACGATAAGGAAAGGTTACTTGTCATCTTCCGTAATACACAAAGATATGAGACAGGTATAGAGCCTGGTCAATATGGAATGCCTCGTTGGAAGCGTAGCTTATAGATTTTAGACCCACAGCGGTGACACGAAACACCCTCATTTGCACCCACCAGGCTTTTTGTCCAACTTCCCAAGCTTCTGCTATGCAAAACCGTCTGGATTTTGACCTAGTAGAAATTGGAGGGATTGATAGAAAGCCAAAGGAGTAAGTAGGATTGTTTTCTTCGAGCTTGGTCTCAACGACCGCAACGGCAATGATAAAAGCCTTGGAGACGTGGAAAAGGCAACTTAAAGACAGCAGAAAATGAAGATTTGTGGTAAGAAAAAAGTGGATCATAATAAGTGTGGATAAGCCAGATGCACGAATCTGTGGGTTTGAAGCTGTGGGTTTGAGCCGCAGGCTGTCAGGGTCGAGAGTTTTAAGAAGGCGCCATGAAAAGTCAAGATTTTTTTGGAATTGGGAAGTCCCGCTCTACTCGGGGTGGAACCTTAACCTTTTCTGTCCGACTCAAAGCTTCAAGTACCAGGGAACCTCCACCTTCTACTACAGTGCTGCAGAGTTGACAGGCTTGGCCTGCACACTCAATGGCTGCAAAAAACTCGCATACATAGCTGGGCTTTTTGTGTCAGGCTGCTTTTCTCCCACTACCACTTCACCACCAGCCATGCAATTCAGCACCAAGCCGTTTTTCAAGAAACAGAACGAGATTTTGAATCTCGCCGACACGCCGACCCAGAATCAGCGCAAAGTCGGCAAACGGGTCCTCCCGATTGACGTAACTCTGATTCCAGTCGAGTTCACCAGGATGCCACCTTCGGGCTTCCGTGGCCGCAAGAGCCTCAAGCGCCTTTTCAAGAGCTTTCACCGTACGCGTGCTGCCACTACAAAGCACGCCGCTGAGCGCTCTCACGCTTCCCGTTGGCGTGCCACTCCATTCACCCGCCACAAGGCACCAGCCACAAGCAAAGACACCCCACGCCGCCAGAGCCGTCTCTTTCAAGGCGGCAGCGAGTTTACTCGCTTGGAGGTCCGCAAGCTGCGCCAGGCTGTCGAGGAGAGTGTCGATGGCCCCCGCCGGACGAGGTTCATGATTCACTGGGACGGTCTTCTCCTACTGGAGAGCTCAGACGCGGGCACTAACGCCTCAGTGGATTCTGCCACAATTGATACCAGCGGATTACAAGATGGTGCTGTCGACGCCGGCGCTGTCGACGCCGGCGCCGTTTCTACCGTCCAAGACGGTGCCATGAACGCAGAACCGGTTTCCACTAACCACTCCGGGGCCTCCTCCGCCGGAGCCTCACACTCCACCGGCGTTGGCTCTACAGTCCGCTTCGCCGACCAAGTTTCGTTGCCCGCTGCCGAAAAAAGGTCTTCCGTTGACGCTGGAAAGACGTCTTCCACAGTGCCAGTGTGTGCTGCCGTGAGCGCGCAGTCTAATTCCCCAGACCGCTCGGGTCCCCAGGACCCTCAATGCTCACCTCCCCAGACACAGCAGACACAGCGGACACAGCAAAAGCAGCACCAGCCACGGCCGCTCGGCCTCAAGCTAATCAGAGTCGTGGCACCCACGGCCGACAAATTCCCGAAAAAAGCAGCCGCTGACTTTGGCTCCGCCGGCCCCGCTGGTCCCTCCAGCCCAGGCTCTGCCTTCGCGCTCGCCCCGGTGCGCTGGGCCTGCCGCCTCGGGGCCAGGGCCGCGCGCTTCACCTCCGCTGTTCGTGAAGACTGGGCCTTCCGCCGCCAGGAACGCAGAACCACGAGAGAAGTCAAAAAACAGGAAAAGAATCTCCACCGCCTCGAGGCCGAGCGCCTGTTTGACTCTCTCGTCTCGCGCGCCCGTGCCGCCGCTTTCGAGTGTGTTCACGCTGACTTGGACCAGAAAGCCGCTGCCGCCTGCCAGCTCCAGCAGGCGCGCCAGGCAGTGTACGCTCTCCACGCCCAGCGCCGGGTCGCCCACGCAAAGGCCAAGGCGGAGGCGAAAGAAACAAAAAAAACAGAAAAGGCTCCAAAAGCAACGGCACCGCTCTCGCCGCGGCCCTCGAATTCTCCCTCGATTTCGCCCCGCGCCCTGCGTTCCACGGCAGCCTCCAGTGTCTCGTGCCGCCACTGCCTCCTTTGCCTCCAATGCCGCTCCAGCCTCCACTGCCACGTCTGTGGCCGGAAACGGCCGCTCGCCGCCTGAGTCGAAGGAGATTGAGTAAAGTTAATATAATAAAAAAAAGATAAAAAAAGATTGTGACGACATAAAATATATCTACAGAAAGTTAGGGGAATCAATGGCGTAGAATGTCGAGGCGTTGCCGCTGCGGTGGCTGGTGTGAATCCACTGGTAGATTGGCGCTTGAACTGCTTTGTGTCCGCAAAGCTGAATCCGCTAGTGTGTGATTGTAGTTTTTTGTGTCGAGAATATCAGTGAGACGTTTGGGTGACTGACCAGAGGGTCTTGTAGAATTGAATTAGACGATCTTATTGGAGATTCTTACAATAGGGCGATAGTTTGACCGTGAAATAAAGAAATAAGTTGCAGAGAGTTTGTTGTGTTCTTGGTTTCAAGATCATTCAGCGAAGAATTAAGAGGAACACGATAGAGTTGTGGAAGTGGGTGAGAGGCTCGAGATTAAAAAAACCAGTGTCTTAGCGTTAGGTCTGAAATCTTGTGGAGTCTCATGAGCTAGGAAAGTCGTTTGGCTTGTTATTATATTCGCCAGAGATGCCGTGAATTAAAGGCTAGGGATACTTTGCTGAGCTGGAAGCAGACCACATCGAAATAGACTAGGATCCCTTTCGAGAGCTCGAATTTCCTCCACCACCTTGTTGTTGTCTTCTCAATATTTTATATTTATCGCTGGATTGAATAAATTTCGTTCTCTTCACAAAAAGTACACCTTCGATGTTTCAATTGTCTTGTAAGAGATACATAAAAGCAAAAGTATTATCGCAAAGCGTTATACAAAAGTGAAATTTGAGAACCATTATATACATCAAACACGGTGAAGTCCTATTGGTGAACAAGACGTTGTGTGGATTGGATGCAAAAAATGATTAATTTGTACGCTAGAATAGTCGTATTAAAGCTTACGCTTGATTATCATGACAATCTTGCCAATCTTGTCGCCGTAGTGAAAAAGCTAATCAATTCCCCTTGGACACCACTAAAACTCACCCTATCGAATGGTGCTTCTGACGGTGTTAACTCAATCAATATTATATCAACAAGTTTTCACGCTGCTTAAAGCAAAGCTCCCATTTACTCAACTCCCGCAACTTACCCAATCTCTTCGTCCACTTACCTCGTTGTCTTCGTTACATCACAAGACTCTTCCCCTCGACCGTTATCAGTCACCACAGCGGCTTAGGTTGACAGCTGATCTGCGGCGCATACTCGCTAAAGTCCACACAAAATTAGTACCATCTTTTACTACCAATAAATCCCTCGCACAGCCTCAAGCCACAAATCTCATATCCACCAGCCCCACTTACCCAGAACCCTGGACCCTAGCCACAGATAGACACCGTGCAGCTGGTTCCTGCACAAACCGCTACTCAGATCAAAACGGAAGTCACTAACCGCAATGGCAACCTCAATGCTAGACGATGATAATAACATCTATGGACCGAGCCAGCTGCGAGTTTTCAAAACTCAGCTAGTGCTTTCCTTGGCCACGGGATCCTCGATGTTCTTGCTTTTCTGCTTTTTGCGCCGCAAATGGCCCCATATGTATGCTGTTCGAACGCTACGAAAGAAGCTGATCCGTGATCGCTCTTTGCCCAACGATCTTTTCCGGTGGGTCCTTTCCGTCTGGAAAATCTCAGAAAACGAGGTACTCGATTGTCTGGGGCTCGACGCCTATGTGGTGCTTACATTCTTCAAAATGGGCATCTACATCTTTCTGCTTCTTGCTTTCTGGGGCGTTATGGTGCTTAGTCCTGTTCGCTACATCTTTACTGGAAACTACGACAGGGATAACATCTCGATGTTCGAGCAAAATGGCGCTGGGTCGCGTATGGACAACGACTTTCCGAAATACCTTTGGGTATACCCGTTTTTCACATGGGTGTTTTCCGCCATTGTTTACGTCAAACTCTTTGATTTCACTTCAGCAGTGATCAAGACTCGCCAGAAGTACCTCGCCTCTCAGGATTCCATTACGGACCGCACAATCAAGCTAGACGGGATTCCCAAGAATTTGATCAAGGCCAATGACCCAACGCGTCTCAAGCATTTTATTGAGGATTTGGGCATTGGCCATGTCGTAGACGTCAAATTGATCTACGACTGGTCGCCGCTCGAGAAGCTTTTCGACGAGCGCCACGAAGTGATTTCCAGCTTGGAGAAGCTTTATTCTCACTATTTCGGCTTGAAGGTAGATCTTTACAACCAAACTCAGGTACCTCGGGTTATACCAGAACACGCTCCGGAGCTTCCTACAGCCACGTTCTCTAAGAAAAGTCACTTACGCAAGAAAATCGACGCTCTTGCTGTCAAACTCATTTCAGTGGATAAGAAGCTCTCACATTTGCAAGACCTCTACGACCCCAGGACATCAACCATGCCGATCGATGACGGTGAATTCTCGATCATGCCTTCGGCTTTTGTCACCATGGACTCTGTGGCTTCGGCCCAAATGGCCGCTCAGACCGTCCTTGATCCTAGAGTATACAAACTTATGGTTTCCATGGCGCCGGCAGCCAAGGATATCGAATGGCCTAATTTGAAGCTCACACGCTACGAAAAGGCCTTCAAGTCTTATATGGTGACGTTCTTCATCATCCTCAGTTATTCGGTCATCTTCTTTTTAGTCACCTCCTTGTCGACATTGATTGACGTGAAAACCATCAGCAAAGTCTGGCCTGCGTTAGGGCACAAAATTGCCGAGTCAAAATGGCTCAGTACCTTCGTCACCGGTATCTTGCCTCCCATGTTGTTTTCCGTCATCACCGTCCTCATCCCATATTTCTACAACTATTTGTCGAAACTTCAAGGTTACCTGTCGTCCAGCGAGGTCGAGCTTTCGGCTCTTCTGAAGAACTTTTTCTTCGTGTTCTTCATCTTGTTTTTGGTATTCACCATCACAGGTACATTGTGGGATTTCTTTACCTCCATTGGCGACACCACCAAGTTTGCTTCCCAGTTGGCAGCCTCGCTTAAGAAGCTTTCCCTATTTTATGCCGACTTGATACTTTTGCAGGGTCTTGCGATGTTTCCAGTGCGTCTTCTTCAAATTGGTGACTTCTTCATCCTCAATATCGTTGGCAAGCTTTTCTTGCTCAGGGACATGTTTCTCAAAACGCCCAGGGATTATCGGTTCTATTACTTCACACCACCTGTTTTCGACTTTGGCATTCAACTCCCCCAGCACATCCTAATTTTCATCATTATTCTTATCTATTCGGTTGTTTCCACCAAGATTGTCGCGTGTGGTCTAGTCTATTTCCTCATGGGCCACTTTGTGTACAAGTACCAGCTTATTTATAGCTTTGTTCACCCACCCCACTCGACAGGAAAGGTGTGGCCTATGATATTCAGGCGCTTGATGTTCGGTCTCTTGATCTTCCAGCTCTTCATGTGTGGCACCCTAGCCTTGGAAGGAGCTATCTTGTTGTCGATTCTTTGTACTCCATTGTTTGTGGTCACTCTCGTTGTGTGGTGGAACTTTGAGAACTATTACGTTCCCTTACATGACTATATTGCGTTAAGAGCAATTCAGAGTCCATTCAATTTCGACAAAGAGTTTGACGACGACTCTCTGCTGTTTGCAGCTGGCTCGTCGCACAATCTAGGCCTCGAAGGGGGCTTTAATGCCAGCAGCGACAGCCTTACTGCAAGAAAGCCTCCTCCGCAGATGCCTGAACCAGAGCAATTGGCCGGATACCCCACCCCGTCTTCCGAAGGCGTCTTACTGCCTACCGAGAATTCTGCTCTCCTAGAGGGTGATTACTCAATTTCTTATAGCGCAGGCGCAGTAAGGCATCGGCGCAAGGTGTCCACTGTTGACGAGGAAAGAGAGCAATTCACTGATTATACACACCCATATCTTCGAGACCCATTGCATGGCCCGTGGATTGGTTTTGACGGTGATCACATTTCCATGATTGAGTTTCGAAAAGGAGCCAATTCTTCCACGCCGGAACCTGAAGGAGCGGATTGTGAAAGCCATGCCTCGCCTGTTAACGAATTTGTCATTCGCAAGCAAATTCACGCTGCTGAATGGGAGTAAGAATTGGCAGCTCGTAAAGTTTGGGTGCTTAGCAAGACAACTTAGTTCAACTAGTACCTGAACAAAGTCACCTATCAGGTGGCTGAGCGTTACAAGAAGGGCCCTTTTGTCGAATCTAGACATGGTTTGGGAGGCAAAAAGAACAAAAGAAAAAAGGAATAAACTCGAAACAATGGAACGCATTTAACAGTCTTCACAATACGCTTGACACGAGTCTGCATCCCTAATTCAACGAGCAAAGGAGGCTCGAAGTTTTCTTAAAATCTCTTTTATTTCTTATACCATGTGGAGAATTGCCAGCAGGTTACTATAGACGGGCGCGATGTGACCCGACTATGCGAGGCATTGTTCAAAGCGAAACTAACTTCGAAACAATGGCGGCAGAGGCAGCACAATAGCGAGAAAAGCATTGAAGAAATAAGGTTGTGGCTGAAGAACGCCGATCTCATTGTGGACAATATGAACCACTCATGAGAAAAGCAGACCATGAAGATGCGACCCACAGGGTTAAAGTCCCGGATGATTGGGCAATGCTTCACAGCTAATTCAAAGCTACTGCGAGATCAAATTAGGGAATTTAGTTGAGGTGCTCCATGCGGCGGTATGCAATTTCCATTCTGAGCTCTACGGATAAGTGAAAATATCACGCAACATAATTCTCGTCAAGTCTATTATTTACATTATCGCATCAGCGTCTCTTCTTGCGCCTCTGGGCGGCGAGCTCGTCGAGCTTTTTCCGTCGAAGGCCCCAGTCAGAGACGTAGTCAGGTCGGTCTGGATTGTAGTCGCAGGCCACACCAAAACGCTTACAATGGTTGCAAGCGGGCCGAGTTTCATCGCACTTGAGGTGTTTAATTCGGCATATCCAGCAGCCTTCTCGGGAACGTTTTTGGGTGTGGGTTCTCTTATGTTTTTTCTTTTGCACGGGCTGGGGCTCTTGGTTCTCACGAATTGGTTTTTGTTTGGGGTTTTCTCTGGGGGCCGTTTCTGGAGGCCGTGCTGGCGAAACTTCCATTTCTTCATGTGTCTCTGGAATCCCTAGACCGGTGCGTGAAGGAGAGTTAGTTGCCTGTGGCGTTTGCAAAGCAGTTCGGCGGTTCAGAGGCAAAGTTGCCAAACTAAGTGCTGTTTCTGCCTTGTTCGTAGTAGCGAGGTAGTGGTTGTTGAGGTGGCGCATGGGCAGCTCTGGGGTTTTAGCGAAGGACTGGATGGATTTGTTGAAGGATTGGCGGGAAGTGGGTCCAAAATGAGCTGGTGGATTTTCTAGATGTCGCAGAGACGAAGAGCCAACGAAGTGGCTAAAGCCCTCTGGAAAGCCCGAGTAGAAGCCCCAGGTCTCTTCCGAAACAGAAGAAACAGGCGTCAATACCGACTGTGTCGAAGATGGCGTATGGTACACCGGAGGCTGGGATGCTGGTTTATGAGGAACAGGCTGCTGAAGCAGCTGGATGCAAAGTTCGTCGTTTTCTTGCGGGATTTGTGGGTACGCCAAGGGAGGCCCGTCATTGTGAAAGAAGGCGTGTTCCACCGGGCCCAGGATTACCTCAGGCACGGGGCAAACGTCTGGAATACTTTGAAATTCGTCCATTGGCGGTGCACTCAAGCCCAGCACATCCAGCGTATTCTGTCGAAGCAATTGGACGTGGAGCTGACGACGGTACGGATCAGGCGGCACTAAAGAATTCTCGGGATCGAATTTTGGCCAGAGGCCAGGATTGTGGTGTTTGTGGGGATCCATCTGGACCTGTGCGGAGGATTGGTGGCACAATAATTTTGCAGCCAAATCGTACTGGGGATCGACAAGGGATAAGGGCTCCGGGCCGTCGAGAAGGTCAAAGGAAAGCGAGTCGCTCCCGTCAGTAAAAGGAGGTCTGGAAGCTGGCGAGTGGAAAAAGGATGTCATAAACGAAAGTGAGAGCCTGGGGAAGCTTAGACAGCGAGGAAGGCGGTGTTGAGACAGGCTTCGAAGGCTCAATTGGCACTGGAGGCAGCGTGAAGACGCCAGGGAAGGATTGCAAGACGCTGTGATGAAGAGTCTCGAAAAAGCTGTGGAGATGCGAGGCCGGGGAGCAGTGGCTCTTAAATGGCTCGGCAGAAAGCAAGCTCGGGAAGACGAGGGGCCTAAAAAAAACTGTAATCTAGCGTGATTAGGTTTTCTTCCCAAACAGGCAGCTATTAGGAAACACAAGCGGCTTTAAATTGGAGGCTATTGGGGTTATGGAGGAAAAAGAAAACAGGGTTGGTATTTAAGGCGGCACCTGAAAACCAAGCTGTCTCCCCACGGGCGAATCAAGGCGATAATAATAAGAAAAAATAATCGCAAGGAACTCGAAAGAACAAACAATACAATATGGGCCTTGCTGTACGATCAAAACGTACGTTGGACGAAGGCTGCTGTGCCTGGGGCTCGGAACATGCACGGCAGACAACTTAAGATGAGCTCTATGCACCCAGTGCAGCGAGTGATGCGAGAAGCGGCAGCGGGGCGCTTGTCTTCAGTCCAGCGGAGTGGGACTCGGCTTGAATTACTAGGCTAACGTGCGCTGAGTCGCTAAAGCGAATACGGCGCAATGCATCGCAACGGGCAGATACGCACGTTATTCACGCAAGCAGAACAAGCGGTACAGGTGGCGCAGGTCCAGCGTAGAGGACAATAGGGAGGCTTAACTGTCTACGCGACAGGCGCAGACGCATGCGCAGCACCACAATAGAGTCACCTTGCCTGGGAAGGATTTTGGTTGTGGAAAAGCACAATGATAATGAGATATTGAGGGGCCTCGACCAAGAAGTCAGAGATTAGTAATGGCATTTGCCCCTGACCTTCTCCTTCTCCAAATTTGCGTTTTGTACTCAGTTTGCTGGCCTATCGTACTGCAACATCCTGCAACGACCTGTGGAGGACCCAGTCGAGACGAATTTTCTCCGAAGTTGGCAGCCTCGCCAAAAACCTGCCTCGACAGTACAATCGGGCGATTATGGGGCTTCTCTTGTGGGGAAGATCGTATCGTCTTGTGTTCGTTCTCTAAAACGACGGAGAGTTTATCCGCTGCTAGAATAACGGGAAGCGTGTTTTTCGTAAATTGGGCTCTAGAAGACCCTGGATTTTGCGATGAAATTCCGGCGAACGGCTTTTCGGACTCAAGTGGCCATCAGAGTTTTTTTGATATTGGCTACGGTCTTTGCCTGAAACTTGAATGGTTATTTGAACTACTAGATAGCTCCAGGAGTGCTTCAAAAGCTGAACCAACAACTGGAAGCTTATGGAATCCACGTGTGGTACATATTCCTCTGGGCACTCCAATGTGAATCGCTTTGCGATTCGTGTTTTTCGACGCTCCACTAGTCGGCTATCTGAATGACAGCGGAACAGTTTATGTTGCTGCAAACACTCGAATCTTTGGGCGGGGGGAGACTCGTCCACAGCAAATTACTGAGGTTAGCAATTGAGAGAACAAGGTGATGGCAGATACACTAAGAAGTTTTTTTTTTGTTTTTTCGTTTGTCACAGCCTGAACAGTATATCTACAGAAACCCAAAAGACTGCTCAACCTTAAGATTCTAGAAGGTTCATCCGGACAGCGCCACACAAAGGCTCTTGCCATTGGTTCTTTGTCATGCAGCTCCGCTGGCTCATTGATTACTCGTCAGACCCAACAACCCAGCTTTGGATGACCCACGTTGAAAAGAGGCGCTCGCCAATTCCAAAATGAAACCAACAAGGGTTAGGATGACTCTCTTGTTAATCTAGAATGCAAGTTGACTTTCGTCAAAGCAAGCAGCTGGGACACAAAGCAAGTATTAGCGCACCAGAGAATCGAAGTAGCAGGATTCCCCTCGAACCCTTGAGCTAAAAATATGTTGTTTCTTTTGGTGTTGTTGACATCAACATAGACACAGTCAATTAGCTGGAGCCACAATGCCGCCGAAATCCCTGCCGCTCACAGACCTGAAAACCTCTCATGGAGGTTCGACGCCTGTCGCTTAAATTCAATATAACATACTGTGCATATTCTTTCGATGCACGGCAGCCGGCCAATATCCGGAGAATCTGTTTCGGTGAGACTTACGAAAGATAAGCTTACTTTTGTGTGAGATAGGTGTATGGAATTCCGAGCTCTGATAACACGAGCCCCGGCTCTGTGGGTTCCAACAGATCAGATATAGAATGGAAGCGGCGCCACGTTTAAAGGACCCTGACGTTTGTTGCTTTTCTTGCATCGGCTTTATACGCTTAGCATAGAAGAGAAAGCGCCTGCGTTCCAAGCCCCAACCCGATGAGTCCCTGCTGCAACTGAGATTCTAGGCGACTCAGATGGTCACGAAAGTGGCGATTCTTGTGTAGAAGACTGGCTGAGTCTCATGTGCTGCTGCCAAAGCTTTGCTGCTGGAGTGCTTAAATTGGAGGTGATGTAACACAATCTGACACCATGCATTGTTTTTGTGTAACAAGCAGCACGAATCGTTTGAGAAGGTCTGAGCCACCATGGGTTGGGGAAAATGAGAGATCGAGCCGTCGGCGATTCTGACATTGAGCGGTGTTCTTTGCATCGATATGACACGAATCGCACATGAATATCTGCACTGGAAGCAGCTTTCATGTCGTCGAAGATGTGAAATGCAAGTCACCGCCCAAGTTTCGAAGGAGAATTCGGTCAGGAAAGCCCTTTTTGGATCCACGCATGCAGTTCACGGGATTTCTTAAGCTCTTGAGTTCCATGGTACCGAGGACTAAACTTAAATTGGGCAAGCTAAGCCGATTTTATTGTCACAGTTGGACAGTTAGAGTTTGCGTTTTTTAAGAGATGGCAAGAATTTCAGAAGAAGAGCCTCTTCGGGTTCGTGATGAATTCGACTTTGCGGAACAATCGATCAATGGAGTGCTTTAAAAAGTTGCAAACTTTTTCCCTGATCGCCATCGGAAGCAAAAAGAGGGAACAAAATTTGACATTTCTCGGAACACGGGCCCGTTGCCGGAGATTTAAACTGCAACGCGGTAAAGTCGTAAAAATGTGTAGTGTGATTTGCGACGAACAGGGGCCCCTTAACAATTCTAGCCTATACTTGTTGATGGCAGGTTCTTTAAAGATGATCCTAAGAAATTAAAAAAAAAAAATTAATTCCCATGAAATTGACCCTTCGAGCAATTTTTTTAGTTGATAGAGGAGAGTGAGCATTGTGATGGTTCCAAAAATCTGCCTGTGTTGATTATTAGCCCACCAGCAACTGTGGATAGTTCAAAGACCAAACCGACGGTGGCCATAATTTCGATGAAAAATGCCCTTAAATTATTTTTCTAGCATTCCGCCTGAAGAAAAGTCAATGAATAGAAAAGAAATGGATACATTTCTACACTTATCTCGTTCAATCGCCCATCAATTCGATTCAAAGCCAACCAGCGAAGACCTCCGTGCCAAAGCTCACAGCTATCGGCATCATAAACTGGAGGAGTTTTGAGAATAAAAAGTTCAAAAAATCATGAGCCCTTCAAAACCATCAAAACCACGAAAACTGGTGCTTATCTAAGCTTATATCCTCGGCTGGCTGTGCCACAAGGAAGTTGCAAAAACAGACTCCAATGCCCAGAATGAGAGAAAATTCAGCAAGTTAACTACCTACCCCACTTTAAATAAATCACCAAGACCGACTTCAAATCAACCCATTCATCGAAGCCCTAAAGCCCTAAAGTGGGACACACACGACCCCGATACACATCAGAAAATTTTCGACCCGTTCTCACTCTTCACATATTACTAAACTTTTGGATTACCAGCGATACCGACGGTACCTCTATTCGGTGGAGCACAAATGGCCAAAAGGAGAACGACTGTCCAGCATTATATAATCTGGGGTACCTGGCTGCTTGCAGCGTGGTTTTTCAGTTCGCGTGCTGGACACATCTGATATGGTGTTTTTGATCTTTTCTTGTAAATTGCTCTTCAGGGGACGAGGGCGTGGTAGGTAGATTTATTAGAAGAACTTGTGAAAGGAAGAATTTCGATATTTCGATATTTCAAAACCTTTAGTAGCAGGCCCCTAATGGCCTCAAACGTATTTTATCTTTATGAAACCAAGGCCGACTAGGCACGGCAAGGAAGCGGCTTCCAAAACCGATTTTGCCTTCTGATTCACGAGTTTTTTGATTCATGTGTCTTAGCGGGTCCATTGGGTGCAAAAGCCTGTGTGACCTGACATTCGCTTAACTTACAAAGTCATTCAATTCCAACCCAGAATCTGATAAGGGAACAACTTTGAGTCTTCTCGAGATGCTTCCAACGGCTCGATGAATCGCAGGCTCTTTAGATGCTGACATTTCCCTTCATTCGGGCCCATCCGACTCTGTGGCTATTCGACTGATCAGAAAACGGTCTTATGTTGTTTATGGCCAATCAACTTAAAAACAGTTTAATATTTGTTTGTGTGTCTCGGCACCAATGGCATTTGTATGGCCCAATATGACCTATCCACACAATCTCTCTCCTTCCCAACGACCAGCTCAATTCTTTCATAGGAAAAGTGAAGATTCTCTTCTTCAGAAAGCATGGCCACGGCTCCATGTCTCATAGCTACGATAACCTAATAGGCAAAAGCTGCAAATTTACGAATTCCATAAAATTTCCATTTCGTTGGGTCAATTGGCCAAGAGGATCGAAGAGGGTGAGCTGTGAATCGACTTCTTGAGACATACTAGTTCAATTCCACCTACAATTCCAATATCATTTCAATTTCAATTAATCTCTTTGACACTCTCTGTTACCGCCACTCCAGCAGAATCAAAAAGCTGACTCCACAACGTGCAATGGCCCCATGCTCAATGGGCTGATTGCCTGATGGCTCAATGTCCAGGTACAGATTCCCAAAAGGAAAACGCAATCTGAATGTCCAATTCCTCATCAATCCTATTTTTCTATCACTTCCCCTTCGCCATCTCAAGTCCTCACCAAATTCCACCTTCAGCCTCAGTCGGCTTATTGAACGGCATTCGTAAACTGTGCTAAAACCGCGCTATACTGTCTAGTCAGATGTGCAGCCGCGTTGTTCCACATCTCCAATACTACCATGTCGAGAAATGGCGGGCTCTGATTGGTCGTATCCAGCGCGTCTGCCAAGTTCTCCGTGTCAATTTGCTGAAACCGGTTGACAATTTTCTCGGCCTGCGTGAGGAACGCTTTGGTTATTTTAAAAACAACCCGCGTCACTGTGTACTTTTAGCCGTGCAATTTCGCGTATTGTACCCCTAGCTTTTGATACCTCGGTTTCATTTTCGATATACCACTTCTTCCTTTTGACTTTATTCTGCCAAAAAAACTTTGCAGTTCCATCACGAATCGCTTTTTCATCACCTCCACATTCGCTACACTCGCCACACTCGCTAATGCCCATTTTGAGCCACCAGGTTCGAAACTTGAAGATCTCCCAGCCCCTAGTAAATGACCAGGTCAACTCGAAACTACGGGCAAATGTAATTTTGGTCGCCAAGTACGATTTTCACGCTGAATCCGCCTCCGAGTTTTCGGTCAAGAAAGGCGACGTTCTCAAGCTTTTGGATAAACTCGCCAATGGCTGGGTTCTCGTCAAATCCGTGGATAAAGTCACCTCCCCGGGGCTCGTGCCGTGTCTTTACGTGGATATCGCCGTCAACGACGCTTTAAATCCAATAACTTTGCAATGGCTCCACGAAACCGGCACCTCGGGATCGACGATATTGGGAAACACCACATTCTACGATGCCGAGGTCAAACAGCTTCTTCGTAATAATTCCCCCGTCACGATCAACAACAGACCCTACCCGCTTGCGGCTTCCATAAACAATTTCCTCATGTACGATAACCGTTACTGGTACAGACTCGACATCACCTACAGCACCCAGGAAAGAGCATACTTGTGCCGGTATTACCAGGACTTTTACTCGCTCCATGCGTCGCTTCTTGAGCATGTGGAGCAATGGCACCTGGCGTCCAAGGAAGCAGAACTTCCCGATTTCTTGAAGTTGCCCAAATTGCCTGAACCCATCCCCAGCAACAAGAGGGAATCTGCTGAGCTCAGAGCTTTACTAGTCAAGCGGTGCAAGGACCTCGATGCGTATATCAATCTGCTCATTCTGAACAAACACTACCAGGTGCTGCCCCCGTTGCTTAAATGGCTAGACGCCAAGTATGAGAAAGCGCCTGGCTTTGTGGTCGCTGAGCTGCTCAACGAGACCAACGACGTGATTAATGAGCGTGTTTTGCCCGGCTCAGTCAGAATATACTCCAAGCCAAAGGCGGACAATGGCACAGAAAGCGAGAGACTCCATGCTGTGTTGGACAAACGTGAGGAGGAAGATCAGGCCAAGAAGTTCCCCTTGAGCTCGCCCAATCCAAACGACCATCAGGGGCCCAAACAACCAGTCTCTCGGAACATATACAACCACTATCAGCAGATTGCAGGGTACCTGAACGAGCTCCAGCGGGCCAAAACGACCCGGGATCTTCTGCGTTCGAAAACATCAAGAGAGGCCCGCCAGACCCCCACCAGAAAAGCACCCCCAAGCGAGCCGTTACCCTTCACAAGACTGAAAACCACGTGGCAGCCCAAGCGGGCCGCTACAGCCCCCACGAAGATCCACACAAGCCCTAAGCCTCAGCAAGTATCCGTCGCTTCAGTGAATGGGAATCCGTTCGCCAGGACGAATTCAACGAGGCGCCCTGGTGGATCCGAGTCGTCGGCACCGACTTCCGCCGAAACGTCGTTTGACACCAGTCTTTTTTCGCTGCCTCCATCACTACACAGCCGGTCTGTTCGAGGCACGCCAGAATTGGGCCCGGGCCAGTTACATTGCGAAATCAAAACCCAAAGCCTGGATTTGCTTTCGGTTCGCCTCAACAAGCCCGAGGTGACGTCGCTAGCCGAGTTCAAGCGGCTAATTTACCAAAAAGTGGCCTTCAACAACCTCTTCATCATGATGCCTGAGTCGGAGACTTACGAGGAGATGGAGGGACAGCCTGGCATTCTCGAGCACATTCGGGCCAGTGAGAATGTTAAGGTGCTAGTGACATGAGATGTGGAACGTCAATGTTTCCCCACATTCTGTCGATGTTATGATAATAAGTTGTTTCCCACAGGCGGCGGCGCTGCTTGTGGCAAAGTAATACCTAATCTGTAATAAATTTACGAGAATATGAATATTCGTTCCCCCCCGACAGCACATTTCAGTGTCACCACGAGCACTTGGAATGCACGCAGCTTAAAATAGTAAATTCTCAACCAAGCCTGCGTTACCCATCATGGACTTTCGATTTGTAAACATTGGGACCAAAATACTCGATACCCGAAGACAGCGCAAAAATGGGACCATTATTGGGAAAAAATAAAGTGAAGAACGAAAAAGCCCCCACCGTTAAGTCAAAGCTCGGCTGCCAATTCTGCATTTTCGCATTTCGTTAGACTAAGCATACCGCTCAGCTGAGCCGCTTACTGGCTGTAATTGGCTGCTCCTGCGTTAGCCAGTGAAAAAGGGGAATTTTATTTTTGTCCTGGGCGCAGCGGTGACAGAACCGATAGACGAGAAGCGTCGTTTTCCAACGGTTTCCGTTTCGTAGCTGAGCCGTCGAGAGGGAGGCTGAGACACAGCGCAAACGAAAAAGAAACATTCTAAATCTGCAATGGTTATATTCTGGCTTGATTGAATTTAGATTTCTTGGAAGTGTGAGGCGACAACATGGCCACATCAGCTTTTGACTCTCAGCTGCACGTCGCTGCAGCATCCGCGTCGGAGGCCGAATATTCGCGCGTCGTTGATGCCGCGGACTACATATAATCAACAAAGACAGCGCCTGGAGCGAGAGACGCGTGCGGCGCCATGCATGCACGAGGCTCACACAATAGTTGTCGTGTTTTGCTTTCCCACAACTTGCATATTCATTCCATCACCGGATGCACTTCAATTGTCTACCACACTTCATTCATTGATTCAAAACCACCGGTTTCAGCAAGCCCTATTTCGTCTGAGTTTACATATTTCCTCCCGGAATTCTCGCTGACTAGAATACCCTGCAAAACAGCCTCGTTGCTTCTCACAGCCTCAAGCTAAACAAACAGTTCATACATATTGTTTGCGTTCCCAGCTCCATTCACCCTCACCGTCATTGTTCGTGTGTTTTGAATATATTCGTCGGGATCTGCATCTTCTGCTCTGTTGATATCCCAGGCCTTCCTTCAGTCTTCCAACTTTGCCTGCAACTTCCACAACAACCATGTCCACGAGTCTCTTTGCTGCCAAGCAGTACAAGTCGTCCCGAAACTTGAAGAAACTTGCCATTTCCTCACCCATCAACACAAAATCTCCAACGGCTTCGCTACAGCTGTCACCGCTGTTTTCGCCTCTTTCCAGAGACCCAGTGATCGTTTTGAGGGCCCGCTACGATTTCACAGCGGAGTCGCCGGTGGAGATCAGCGTCAAGAGAAACGACTACGTCAAGCTCGTCCACAGGCCCGGAAACGGCTGGCTTTTGGTGAAGTTTATCGACAAAACAGATAGCGGGCTTATTCCAGCGTCGTACGTGGATATCGCCGCCAACGACATCCAGAAGCCCATCACGCTTCAATGGCTTCTTGAGACCGAGGCGCCAGCCCAGCGGAAGAAGGAGCAAATCCGGAACATCCGTATTAATACGGTGCTTCAAAACAGAAAGATGCGCTACCTCTACCGCTTGGACATCACCATGAACTCGGGAAAACAGATTTTTCTCTGCAAGTACTACCAGGATTTTTACAACTTGCACTTTGCGCTTGTCACGGCGCTAGGAAGGCTGGTTCCTCTTCCTGTGTTTCCCAAACCCAGAGCGCTGCTAGACAGAACTCAAAACAAGACGTCGCCGGACCAGGCGGAAATCAAAAACTTGCTTGAAGTGGCAGGCCAGCTCAGCAAGTACTTGAGACAGCTTTTGATCATCGAGAGCGTCCGGGCGTGTGACGAGTTTGTGGAGTTCCTTGAGGACGAGCAGTTCAAACGGATTGTGATTCGTCCAGAAGATCCCCCCATTGCCGACGCCAAAATCAACGACATGCTCCACAAGGACCTGGTGAATATTGTGGACTCGTTGCTGCGGGCGGACATGATGATTAAGAGTATTTCCACGCCTTCTCCAGTTCAGACATCTTCGCCTCAAAACCGACCAAACCAGAAAAGGCAATTGCTGGCGCTGCCCTCGCTAGCAGCGTTGATTCCGCTGTTTGTGTCGCCTTCCGAGGTTCCTTTGGCGACCAGCTCTCCGGAAGAAGAACCAGAGCCAGAATTGCCGATGGCCGAGTCCAAATCGTCCCAAACACTTTCCACATACTCGTCGCTTCTTGCGGGCTACGGCGAGGACGAAATGGGCTCGAACCTCCAGGAATCCCGATCTACGGAGTCCAGCGAGTCCCAGTTGAATCTGAACGAGACAACGTTGCAGGACCCCATTGACCTTCCAGAAACCAGAAAACACGCTGCCGCTTTTAAAGGCATCGACATGAGCCACGATTCCGTCAGCACAATCGGCAGCAAGGGCATCAGCTGCACCCACTACCTGAGCGGCGAGGACCTGCTTATGCTGAACCGCCACAAGAGCCAGTCTGTGGAGCCCAAAACGCCGATATTAAGCTTTGATGGTTTTGTGAGACACCCACCGAATCTTTTTGACGAGGACGAGCAGATCAAGCCGTTGCTGCCCAAAAAGCACAAGGAAGCTTATATCTCCGCCTCGTCTTCCAACACTACAATCACACAGAAGAAGCTCGGCGAGTTTGTCCGGATTAAGGTGACCCTTTGCAACGAAGACGACGATAAGGTCGTTTTGCGAGCCCGCCGCAGCGAGTTGCATTCGCTCCAGGCATTGAAGCACATGGTGCTGGCGAAAATCTACGACGATCTGTCGTTGATTCACCACTACACGCTTCGGCCGGTTGAGGAAGTGCCGGGCCAGGCTGTGGACGAAAAGGGGCTTTTGGAATACGTCAGAAACGGGCCCAAAGCCCACCTCCGCCTCCAGAGGCTTCGCTGAGGATCGGGATATCGGTGGTCTCGCCGACGCCAGTTACAACCACATATGAGAATACACATGATTACGAGGAAAGTCTAAGCGCGGGGATGCAAAGCCGTAGAAGACACAAAACCCTTCCGAAAGCAGACACAATGTGATTGTGTTGCTTCTTTCTTGTATAGGAGCACCCGCCCAAAACGGATCATAACGAGCGCTTTCGGACAGGGCCGTTCTCATAACCGTTTCAAACGGCTGGGAAGAAACAGGCGATGTAATTCTAGAAAGAATCGTAGCGCTTAAGTGATTCTACCTTGTGATATCTGTCACATGCGGCCTCCGGGGTGACGTCGATCGCCAGCATAAAATACACAAACTCTGCGTCGTGCACCTTAGCGAAGACAGCGAGAAGCCAGCATTGTTCATCGGTTCGTGCCGATCGGCCGCCGAAGAATTGAGGGAAGTCGGGGATAATGCGATTTTCTTATTTTGCTGTACGGATCGAGCTACGCAGGCACCGTGTCGGGACGAGGGCGTGTGAAGTGTCCATTTCCGGCAGCAACATGGTTTGACTTTTTTTGTGGACTTTCTGCAGCCGGAACAAACTAGCGTTGAGCCCGGACCCTTTAGTGAGAGCCCGAGTTCGATGCGCCGCTAATTGAGAGAGTTCCATGCACGTTGGGGGGCTTCGAGCCACCCAGCCTGTGTGTAAACAATCGCCACAGCACAAGCGCAAATAAACGAGTTTGGGCGCGAATCATCACAATATTCGGTAACGTTGGAAGAGGAGAACGGTTACGAAGTTTGGGTGGGACGAGAATACGTTCTAGTAGAATTGAGCCGGCACACAGACCGAAATGGGCCCACCCGCTACTTGCATGAAAACAGAAGTGTCGCTTTGATATATGCACGGCACGTTGAGAGACTACTTCCCTCACGTTAATGCACGGCAGGAGTAGGTTCCTGCATACACGCTAATCGAGACCTCCTTTGGGATTCCAGCGCCAGCGCTCCTCCATAGTGTATGCGGATTTACTAGTCACAATAACGTGCAAAAAAGAAAACCTCTTCCTCCTCCGAGTTCACAATCCAAGTGGCTGGTGTCTTCTGCACTACTTTGCGTGGGCCGTATTGAAACAATACCCGCCCCAACGAGATTTTCCTTTCTCGTGTGAAGCCTTGTGTCCATATAAAACCAAAGCGCCGGATTCATAACCATCACAGTGTTCTTTTAGCTGAGCCCTGTCCTCGGTGTTATCCATCTCAAATAGAAAAAGCTTTCCGGCTGCTGCTTCCCGATTATGACTTCCCTCAGTGTTCCTGGTGCTTTCACCAACAACTCCGACTCAGATAGCGACGATTCGTCTCTTTTTGACTCGGCCCCTTCCAGCCCCACGTCGTCTACTGCGTTGAAGGAAGAACACAAACAACCGCCCAGCCTGAAGGCTCCAGCTCGTGCCAGCCCAATGGCCCCAAGCAAAACCAGGCCAACGTCGCAATACGTAACTCCACCTCTTCCCATGGAGCCAGGCCGGCTGATCAGTTTGAAGAAAACGCCCAGTCAGCGCAAAAACAGCGAAAACCAACGCCGCTACTCCCTCACTCTGGCAGACCTCCGGCTTCCTCCAGGAAAGCTCAAAGCACAGAAGGAAAGCTCCAGACCAGATTCTCGTGAGTGGAGCACGGCTAGAAAAACCCTGGGCCTGGTGCCTAGGGCCGCCAATTGGCAAATACCCCCACACATTCATGCCCAGCGCCGATTGCATCTGAATCCACCCACCAGGCACACTTCGGTTAGAAAGTCCAAAGAGGAGCTAGATCCCGCCAACGTGCTCAAGCTCAAGATCTCGTGCCGAGAGTCGCTCGAGGAGATTGTGGCGCTCAAGCTTCGTAAAGATAGGCTCCGGTCTACTGGCGAGCTTGTGGATGTGATTTTGTTCAAGCTAGCGGGAAAGTTGCCGTGCCAGCGGGATAAAGTGAAGATAGCGCTTGTTTTCCCGGACTCCACGCTTCCCGGCGTGACCCTTAAGAGCCCTGGTGGCCGAGGGAATAACTGTGAGTGTGAGTCTTTCACCATGGGCTACATCCAGGCGAAGAGCAAGATCTACGTGAGGGTGTGCTCGTGATTGGGTGCATTGATTGAATTCAGGTGATTTACTATTAATTGACTTCGAGTGATTGAAGATATTGTTTGGCCTATAGGCGATTTTGGTGTGTTTGTGTAGCCTGGTGTATTGGCAAGTGTCCTCTGAGAGGTTGTATAAATATGAATGAGAAGGAACGGAATTGACTGTAGCGGTTCAAATTAGGGAGAAGCATGGACAGAGGTGGTAATTGAATGAGTAGGAAGGTGTTGTTTTGATAGCTGACCTCATTGCTGGAGAGAGTTGAATCCCATTAAAAAGCTTTTTGGCTAATCCTAAATTCCATCATAGACTAGTATCTGACATTCTCTACATCCTATCGAAAGCTCCTCGGAGTTTCAAATGAGGCGGCTCCGAATTAAAAACCCAAACTCAGGCAAATTCATTGCATTCAACAGACCCCCAATCGCTTTTCCCAATCGCTAAAAGCTATAGTGACCAGCATTCACGGTCATAAATTCAACGGAAGATTAAATTCACTTTTTAGGCCCGCTGTACTCTTCAGATTATCCTTCACACATCGTCCTTAATGCTTCTGGTATCCCCGAAACGGCTGCAAAACGCACTAACGCACCATTACACCGGTTTGACAGCCCCACGTAGAATGTTTTGAAACTGCTAAAACGTCTAAAAGTGTCGAAATCCATTCTTCTAGAAATCCTCGAGTTTGCTTTTGCAGTCCTTCACTGAATCGATTACGGTTTCATGCGAGATCACGGTTTTGTAGTGACTGTGGAATGCCTTTCTGCCTCGGCTATAAGAAGTACTGGAGTAACGGTTGTTTCAAACTTACCGTTGTAAGACTTTTCAAGCAAAAGAGGCGGGAAGCTGGCTTTTAATAACGTTGAGTCATTTTGTGGCAGGAACGAAAGAATGTGGCACTATTTGGGGATCGTGAGGCTGCGCTTCCAGTGATCACTTATAGTTCGGCATTGTCTCTTTTTAAGACTCGAGTTGTGACTGAGTGAGCTTTGAGAATACGAATAGAGGGCGATTGGATGCTTGTTCTTTGACGTAAGATATCACGAGGCTTAGTACAAATAAGGTCTCGCTTAAATGACTTACATGCAAATGTAGGGAACTAGCTGCAGCGGAAGCTTAAGCCAGGGAAAAAGCATGAAGAAACTCTCGGCTCCAGAAAATTAGCTCTTTTGCGTTGCATGGAGTATGGCCTGATTCTTAAGCTAAAGAGCAATTCAACCCATGTCGATAAATGGCATTCGGTAGAGCTCTGGGCAGGATAGTCGGAACAGAAATCACCTATTTTGCTATCAAACCCTTTTTGAGCCTACTATAAAGCTCTAGGGTGAATACAAATATTGTGTTACAGGAGCTCATCAGTTTAGGCAACCTTCTACGCCTCATATCGTATCATTGTCCTAAATCCTGGCAACATCTGACAGCACACTTGGTTTAAGTAGGGCTAATTACGTTTCGATGGAGTAGTGGTACTTAAGTAAGAGAAAAGCAGTAAGCTGTTTTTGAGCCAAGGGATTCCATTTTCCATGAATTGGCCATTCCCCGTGGTCTTTCGGATATTCAGTAGACATTTCGAGGAGGAGTTTCTGGACATGTTTTTCTACTGGGGCCATGCAAAGTTCTTCTAGAATAGATGGTTAAAAGCCCAGGATGCTCAATTCGCCTATCGCTTGATTGGGGTTCAGAACAAGTAAATAGATAAGAACGAAAACCATCTCGGCGGCCCGCTTCCAGACTCTCCAAAAAGCAATCCCTCAAATATATCTCCACAAACGCCCACTATCCACGAAACAGAGTCAATAAGCAAATCCGCTTCTCCCACTCCTCCCACGTTTACTAATTTCGCAGCCATACTGAACCAGCCAGATTGAACCAGCCATACTAAATCAAACACCCATAACCAACAAACAACTCTTCAACCCACCTGCGCCATTCAGCCCCAACTCCAAGAAATATCCCAAAATTACCAGCACCTAAAATTTCCCCAAATCGCCCTTCCCGCACCTCACCAAAATATGCGAAACTATCGCAACTACCAACTGCCCATGTTTTCCCAGCGCAGCAAATACTCAGCCTAAGTACTATCATGTCCGACATTTTCGCCATGGATGAGTACGACGTGGCGCCCTTGGTTGCCGGGGTGCTGCGGCTTAATTACCGGCTTTTGGACGAGCCGCCTGACGAATCACCAAACACGGAATTATCAACATCACCACCGGCCATTTCGCCGCCGTTGGGCATCTTCGTGGAGCCTGAAAACGACAGCTCCGACACTTTGCCGGAACTACCCCAAAACGGGGCGCCTATGAAGGTCAGGCGCCGCAGCAGTGTTTCTTCAGCTTATGAGGTGGAGCTCGGAGAATCCTTCGTTTCGCTGTCTTTGAAGACCAGCCACGTTTCCAATTATAGACCGAAACTCAGCGACTTTGAGCCTGTCACCGTGCTAGGCCAGGGCTCGTACGGGAAAGTGCTCTTGGTGAAGGAGAAAGCCACCGGGAAGCTTTTTGCCCAGAAACAGTTGCAAAAGGCGTCTTTGATCATCAACGACAACGAGGTGCACCAGACCAACTACCAGCGGACGCTCAACGAAAAGACGATTTTGGAGAAGGTCTCGCATCCGAACATCGTCAAGTTGTACTACGCCTTCCAGGACCACAACAAGGTATACCTTATTTTAGAATACTTAGACGGGGGCGAGCTTTTTCACCATTTGGCCCAGCAGAAGTTCATGAGTGAAAAAGACGCCTCCTACTACATTGGCCAGATCGCCTTGGCCTTGCGGTACTTGCACAATTCGCTCAAAGTCATTTACCGGGACTTGAAGCCAGAAAACTGCATGCTCAACGCTATGGGCAATTTGGTACTTACGGATTTTGGGCTTTCTAAGGTCTCCTCCAGAGACGATGCTCACCACTCCATGATAGGCACAGCACAGTATATGGCCCCAGAGGTGATTTTGGGGAAAGAGTACGATTTCTCCGTGGACTGGTGGTCCTTGGGGTGCGTTGCTTTTGACATGCTCACGGGGTCGCCGCCATTTACAGGCCAAACGAATGAAAAGATCATGGATAAGGTTGTTCATTCGAAGAAATACTTGAAGTTCCCATTTTACCTTTCCACAGACGCCAAAGATCTTCTTCGGAAGCTCTTGCAGCCTGATCCAGCCAAGCGCCTCGACGTGGACGCCGAATTTTCAAAGTTCAAGGGCCATCGGTTTTTCAGGCACTTGGACTGGCTGGAT
The DNA here is from genome assembly GCA_030579055.1 of Candidozyma chanthaburiensis. Taxonomy (NCBI): domain Eukaryota; kingdom Fungi; phylum Ascomycota; class Pichiomycetes; order Serinales; family Metschnikowiaceae; genus Candidozyma; species Candidozyma chanthaburiensis. The sequence goes on along the minus strand of JAKUAA010000001.1, from coordinate 611,454 downwards.
TTGGAGAAACCGTACGAAAAAGAAGAACCCGTTCTCCCACCCATCATGCCAGTTATCACCGATCCGATTTTGGCTGAGAATTTTGATGAGGAGTTCACGGGAATGCCCTTCACGCCTCAAAAGCCTAAAGGCCAATTCCTCGGCGGCAAAAGTCCTGGTGACATTTTGCACGTCAACGGCTTCACGTACACAGACGAAAGCTACTTAATGAGTGCCTTGAGGGGAACGGCAAACTAATCGTTGGAGAAAGTCAGCCATTCAAGGGAAAGGGCACATTGATAGAATCACTACACTAATTTATTGAATTGTATTATGCATGGCATATATTGAATTAAATTATGCAAGGCTTGCAATCTGCAATTACATGTAGACATAAAAAGCAGCTAAGCCAGTAAGGGCCACCACTCTCACAGCTAGCGCCACAAAAATGTTGGCCTTATATGACATTTCACTCTGATACTTGAGGAAATTGATGCAAAATAAGTGGCTGACAAACATGCCAGTGAAGACAGCCACGAGAGCCCCCGTAGAGAGGGATGCGTAGAAAGGCAATGCAAGGGTCATGGTGGACACGAACTGAGCCAACACAAGCTCAGCCATGTATGCAAAAAAGTAGAAGATGCTGAATTGCTCGATGGTGACGCCGAAATTCCGGAAGACAGGGTCAACTTGGTTCTGGGGCGAGACCCATTCGTCGTAGTTTGCGTTGGAGAACTTGGCAAACTCGTAGAAATCGTGGCTGTTATATTGACGGGCGTAGGTGGGCGTGAAGAGCTGTGCCTCCAAATCAATTGTGTTGTAGAGCGGTGGTTTTTCGCTAGGAAGAAGCGACGATGTCTCGTTGTTCAAGCTGAAGGTGGAGAACCGCTGTTTGATTTGCACCCGCTGGAGCCGGCGGTAGAAAGATTTGGGCTTGCGTTTGCGGCCCAGACTGAATGGAACCAACCAGTGGAACCATCCGAAGAAACCACGCCTCAGGGACTTCAGGGAAGCCGAGATAGTGGATGTATGAGACAGATTGGGGAGTTGGCTGGTCGACGAGGAAGAACGCAACATCGAGCAGCTCTGTGGTCCAGGATCTGTGACTGCAGACTCGAACGAGCTGTTAGGATCAACCAGATCAACTGTCTGGTCGCCCAGGTCTTGATTGAAGAGCTCTTCGTATGGATTATCGCTGTATTCCACAGACTCGTTGTCAGAGGCCAAATGCAAGGTATTCTTCGGCAGAACGGAATACAAGCGGTCCATGACGCTCAGGTAGGACAGAAGGCTCGACATTATGGGCATCAGCTTGCTCAGGGTAAGTGCCTTCTTTTTCGAAAACGAGTCCAAATTGAACGAGGGCCCATTCCCCACCTGGGGCTCGTCGAAGCCCAGCAGGCCAAACGACTCCACTGAATCTCTGTGCTTGACCTTCGAAGGAAGAAGCGGAGCCCGGCGGCAGTCATCCCAGATGGCCAAGTAGTCGTAGAATTTGCGATAGAGCTCAATCTTGTTTGGTGCATAATGAAACAACGCTAGCACCACCACAGGGCACAGAAGCACCAGGGCCACGTTCATAGCGTGGTGTAGCACTTTGTCCAGCCCTCCCATACGGGCGGCGATCACCAAAATGCTGAATTTGAAGACTTCTTCTAAAAATGGTACAAAAAGAAGCCTGACAGCGCCACTAGGAGGATCCTGGGGCAAACTGAGGGAGGGCACGATGGCGGTTTTGGCCACAAATGCTAGAAGTGGGATCAAAAGGGCCAAAATCGAAATCACAAGCACATTCTGGTGGATATCTAGATCCTTTGGTAGAAGCACTTGGGTGGAACAAATCAGCAAGTAGAAGGCTAGCACCAGCGGCACGGCGACGCTGATGTAGGTGCTCCAAAACATGCAAATTTGTATAGATTTCTGTGATTTTATCAAATTTGTAAAAAGTGGTGGCGTGGGACTTCTGTGGGATATGGCTCCTTATATGTGGCTTACTAAGGTGTACTACACGCAGTCTGATAGGCTGAGAGAGTGACGCTTGAAGAATGTCAAGCGGCAGCCGCATGCAGGTCCGAGATATCACCTTCTACATTAGTCTGTGGTGCAAACAGCGCCATGAGGAGAATCCGCGAGGTCGTGTGACTCGGGAAATGTGTAGGACGGACGCTTTATGGTGGGGTTTGCGTCGGTTTTGAAAATTTTCAAAAATGTGCAATTTCAAGTTTTTGCTCAACGACGCCGTCGGTGGGGATGAATGGCCGGTTACTGACGGGTCGAGATGACCAGAGCTAAAGCTTTCGGCTGTAGAGTCTCGGGTTACCGATTGATGGATTCTCCACCTTCCCCACACGGCTGTTGATGTTCTCGAGGGAAACGGCATGAGACGGTCAATTGAAGTGAAACCACGAGAGTACAACACAGGGAAACGGAAAATTCATCACATGCTCCTTCATCCACAAATTCGTTTCCCTGAGCTTCCATTCCCTGAGCTTCTCCGAGATTGACCTGGTATCCGCACGTGACCCACACCAAGTGAGTGCGATACTAAAAATCAATGGCAATGGAAACTCCAATTACCATCCCGACATGCCCGATTCAAAACGTGTGATTCCGCTCGAGTCGAATCCGGAAATCTTCAATTCCTTAGCGCAAAAGATCGGCCTCACCCCCGTGCTCTTTTTCCACGATGTGTACTCGCTCTCCGAACCGGACTTGGTTGCGCTTTTACCCCAGCCAGTAATGGCCGTGATCATGTTGTTCCCCATTACCAAAGGATACGAGGAGTACCGGAAGCAGGAAGATTCGAAGTCTAGCAATAGCTCCGATAAGGTCGTCTGGTTCAAGCAGACAATCGGCAATGGCTGCGGTCTCTATGCATTGCTCCATGCTCTTGCTAACATCCAGAAGGACTTCATAATTGAAAATCTGACCTTGAGCAAGTTGGTGCTTCTGCAGCTTTCTCCTCTGACGCTGAATGAGGAGAAGGCCAAATTGGTCGAGGCGTTGGAGCAGAATATCCAGCTTGATGAGAATTACGGTTCACAAGGGCAAACCGAGGCTCCCGAGGCGGAGGAATCGGTGGAATACCACTTCATCACCTTCGTCAGAGGCTCTGATGGCCATTTGTACGAATTGGACGGCCGGAGAACCGGTCCAGTGGATTTAGGCGAGGCTCACGAGACTCACATTGTGGTGGAGCCAACGTTGATCGAGAAGATCCAGTTCTATATGGATAACACCGACGAGGACCAAAGGAACAACTTTGCCTTGATGGCGCTTGCGCCCGCTATATGAATAGACTCCGCCTGATGCATGATGTGTTCGACAATGTTTGCCAAAAATATCTAGACTTGGCCCTTAATATCGATTCTCTTGAACACACCTTGCTCTAGTAACCCCAATATACGAGGTTTCGCCTGTGAGAGGTCCAAATCGTTCCCGACGATGAACATATGCAAGTTGTGTAGTATGAGAAACTTGTTTGTGTTGATGCCGTCGGCATTTAATGCTAATTGTTCCTCCAAATATGCCAAAGAGAGTCTTTTGAATGCTTTGCCCATGGTTGCAAAAGCCATGAATCGCTGTTTGGGTATGATATTGCGCTTCATAAGAAGGGACGCTAGCGGGACTTGTGCATCTGTGAATTGGCGGTAAAGCCTGAATATGCTGAAGTAATCTCCAGTAATTATTGCTGATGACAATTCCAACGCTGGCTTTATCCACTTGCTAAAGTGATTGTTGCTGTACATCTTCTCAACATCACTTCCGAGAAATCGAAGCCTTAGCTTGTTGATTTCAGGGTTGTTACCTGTGATTATCATGTACAACACTTTGTAGACGACAAACTCAGGCAACTCGTATTTGGCTCTGTCTATCTCATATAAGGTGAAAAGCTGAGACAAACATTGGTTGAACTCGCCCAAATCATTGTGCTCAATTGCTATTCTAGCATGAGTCTGGTACACACGCATGGTGAACTGGTTCTTCTTGTGCTGGATAGTCAAATCCTGGCGGATGGCCTTGAGCTGGTCGTTGATGTAAACATACAGAAGCTTTTCCGAGTAGAATCGCTTCAACACAAAAGGAAGACAGTCTTCTAAAACCTCTTGTGGTCGTACGTTCGAAGGGATCGGTTCGGATGTGAGTCTGAGAAATGACTTTTCCAAAGCCTTGGAAGTACCCACAAACTCCCTATTACGATGGAGGTTTGCTGGCAATGGAAATGGGCTTAAACTGGAGTTGTTGTCCAGCCCAAATCTCTCCATACGCTGACGTTTTCTCGAACTGGAGTCGAATTCACCACCAACCCGTTTGCCGGTCACCTTTGACCCATTTTCGGACGCTGTGTCCGGGAATCCGTAGCGGTCTTGTAAGTGCTTTTCGAATTCGGCGTCACAAACTTCAAAATCGACTATTTGAGGGGGAATCACACTTTTGGATTCGCTCACCAACTCCGAATTTGCGTTGTTTTGCAGCCCCTTCGAGTCTGGTAATGAAGACTGTTCCCGTGGAGGCTGACTTGGTAGAGGTTCATCTGAAGCAGGACTATGTGATGCAGGCTTTCTAGAAATTGATTCCAGGGTTTCAACAAGATTCTTGACGGAGGAGCCTTGGGTATCGAGTTCAAAACTGTATATTTCACCGGAGCCCTCCTCTGTCTCGCTTTTGTTCTTCATGTTTGCTGTTGGCTCTTTGTTAGTATTTTCGATCACCGAGCGAGAGTTCTTCTGCCTATCTTCTGACTCAGTGGAGGCTAAGGATACCACAGACTCCAGGCCAAAAGGAGATTTGCTCGATGCTTCTGAAATCAGGCGAGAGAGAGCCTCTGGATCTTCAATGCCCTCAGACTGTTCCTCTTCACCACTCTCTTCGTTTTCAGCTCCATCGGGCTCTTCAGTGTTCTCTTCCTCAATTCCATCTCCGATGATCTCTTCGTACTCAACTCCATTGGCTTCTTCAGTACTCTTTTCCTCACCTCCATTGGCCTCTTGGTCCTCCTCGAGCTCGACTCCATCAGTCTCAAGATTTGCATTATTTTCACTGTACTCTCCACTATCTTCATCTTCTCCCTGGTCAGACTCCTCGCTCAGAGAATACCCTGAAATGATTGGATGACTGGCTTGAACCATTGGACCAGAGCCATTCTTGACGAACTCCGGTTTTGGGTAGTATAGTTTGCCATTGACATGGACAATCTTTCCTTGGGCCAAAAACGACAAATGATGGGGCTTGAGATCGTATAGCCCCACCTTTGGAACATGCTTGATCTTTTCCACATGACCTATGTATTTGTGCACCGGGAGCTTCAAATTGGCTTCAGATACTTCCATTGTACCTAGCTTCTTCCTTTGGGCTCTTTTCAATAGTTTACCTTGATTTTTGGATTTGGGAGCGACTTTGGTATTCCTCGCGTGGGCTGCGGTCTTTTTGGCTGCAACATGGTTGTTTTTGCCAATCTTTCCGGGTTTGGGAGCCGTTATAGGCTTTGAAGATTTGCTATTCACCGGTTTCTCTGCAGTTTTTGGGCCCGGTTTGGGCTTTGGTTTGGCATTCACGGACTTATTTGCGGTTTTGGGGCTCGTCTTAGCTTTTGGTTTCGTATTAGCCGGCTTTTTGGCAGGTTTTGGTTTTGGTTTTGGTTTGACATTCACAGGCTTTTTGGCTATTTTAGGCTTGATTCCCTTTTTTTTCTCAGAAGAAGGCGGAGGTCCAGAAGCTGGACTGGCAGACATTCGGCGATACGTACCAGTAAGGAATTATTATATATTAGTTTGAAAGGGTGGTTTTAAGTTCATGCGATTTGGAAAGAAGACTGGGTAGTTGAAAGTTTTGGCCTTGCGTGCAGTATGCAAGGGCTGAATGGCTGGAGCCAAGAAGGGAACTACGGATTTGGAAAGTACTATTTTTTTGATTTGGTAGGGGAGAAGTTTGTTTGCTTTTCTTTGCTTTTGGTTAAGCTGAGGAAAGTGCTGGGCATCTCAAGCTGTCACCTCAAATCAACCATTCTAAGAGATTGCACAGTTGGAGAAATGCATATTTATGGAATATAGCTGGTTGGTTTTAGGGACTAGAGAAGCTATAATATAGCGTTTTTGAGCTCAGACGGTTGTGGTTTTGGACGGGTGGGGATGAAAGGACATGTTTATGAGTCTTGGGTTCTTCGAGTTTCTTTTGCCTTAGGGAGGGGGAAAAAAAAAAGAACTCGGACGCTTTGGGAGTTGTTTGGCATGGTTTGTGCATTCCTCGGATATTGTAATCCATCATTTATTGTCAGCGAGAGGGAGAATGGTACAAGCTTTTTATATCTCCCTTCAAAAATAGCACTTTATTCAATTGATAAAGCATTCTACAAAGCCCGGGTCGATGCAGAAGTTTTTTCTTGAGTACGAATCTAATAATCTCGAGGAAAACCAGTAATTGATACTTTCAGCTTCACCCCGACGTTTCAAAGCCATTCAACAGATATTTTGCATTGTCGTCTCTTGATTCCGTGAGCCTGATGTTTGCACTTCCAATTTGAGAGGCACTTAATTCCGAATAATCACACATTGGTGAAAAATTCTAAAAATGTTATATTGGCGAAAACGGTGGAGTGGACTTCATACCTTTACGAGTCAACAAGCACGGAGACGTCGAAGATTTGTCCTCCTTCTAATAGCTGTTAACCATATTCCAATTATACAGTAGCAAGATATCTCGTTATTACGTGTACTGGAAAATATGAGCCTTGACTCCATTGCCTTTTTTCTGTTATATGAAACGCCAACTACAAGATAAGCTTCAGAAAGAAGGAGAAAGAAGGGGATACGGGTAATGAAATAAAGTGTGAAAGAAGAGGATCATCAAAAGAATTCCTCGAAGAAATGAAGGACATAATCTTCCGAGAGCGGCCGAGAAGACCTTATAGCATCTAACTTCGAGTTGACTCAAACCAAATTGGATCAGAAAAAACTGTGAATGAAGCGAGCAGATAAGTGGGGGAAGCAAGTTGATTGCTTGGAGAGAAGATGACTTCAGTAGTAACTTTAAACGACTCACTGACGGAGCCAGGCTAAAGGAAATTCAGAACCCAGAGTATTGCCCTCGGTGGCTTTAATCAAATAAATGAGTAGCAAAATGACGAGAAGCTCCCAGTACAAGAATTTTTCTTTGAAGCTGATAATAAGGTTCAATGAGTAACTTGTTGCCATTTATCCCATTGTGGAACCTTTAACTCATTTCAATGATCCCAGGGCCCTTGCATTTGACCTGCAGAGAAGGTACCTGTCAAGACAAAAAGGTGGCTCAAGATCAAGAGTTTTGAGGAAGACACTTAAAGAATGATCCAAACAGCTGGGTAACGACTCAATGGTTAAGGAATCGAAGAACCACTTGCTATGTAAGGGCTAAGTTTTGGCTTTTCTTAATGTTATACCTGCATATTACCACAGACCCTACATACCCGAGATTGTCAAGGGTTCTAAGCCCCTTTATGGCTGTCAAATATACTTTCCCGTAAAAGTCCCTAAAACCAAGCTCAAAGCTCACCAATGAATTATAGTCCTACTAAGGAGTGTTAAAATAGCCTGGTGTGCAAAATGACACCGGTGTCTACTATAGGGCATGACCAGCCAATTCGTACTCGGAGGAATTATTCGACTTGTACTTTGAAAAATTCGCTGGAAGAAGCCTTTGGGACACTGGTAGTCTGTGAATTGAGCTCTGCTAGTCTGTAAGTTCAGCATGCTGTATTGTACGAAATCGTCCGACGAGCCGTTACCGAGCGATACTTCTACCAGCAAACATAAGCCTTCAGAGTAATGTTGAATCCACCGAATTTATATCAAAAGATGATAAGAAAAGGGCTTTGACATCAGTGTCACAATCAATCCTCATGACTCACCTAAGTTATACTATAGTATGGTCAGACAGGTTGTTACTGACAAGGAGACGGAGACGAAGCAAAACCTCAAACTACATACACAAAACCCGAGCGATGTCAAATATATAAGAAATAGAAACAAAAAGTGATATTACTCCGTATGCTCTTCGAATACGGAATCCCATATACTTTCACCTGCACGGACCTCTCTATCCCACATTACAAAAGCAAACTGCCTCTCTTAACGCCATTTCCCAGGACATTCCATTCCTCACCATATCTTCAATTCAAAATTCGAATTTGCCCTCCCACTTCTCTGCTGCCAACTGTGCACATGTATACTACTCCTCACTGTCTCGCTGACTCAAAGACATCGACCCAAAACAACAAAAACACATCCAGTTGCCTCTTTCGACCGCTAAATCAGCCACATTCAACAAATAATATCCAAAATACCCCGAACAACTCAATTCCCCGTATCCCGTATCAGCCAACCATATCCCCACATGCAGCACCAGGTGAGGGATCTGATCCACTCCTACTACTTTCCAGAAAACACCAAACACCATCGCCAATGAAATCGGCCATATTTCTGGAACAAGAACGGCCCTCGAAGCCCCGAGGCCTCCGCCGCTCCATATCACAAAAAAAAGCAAAGTCTCTGCTGCCGTATTCGCTTCCTACAGCTCCTTCCAACTCTCCAGCGCCTTCAACGTCGCTGCAGAAACCCAAGCTGTTGCCGTGGAACGTGGAGGACATGATTTCGCTGTACGTGGCGCTGGGCCGGCTACCGCCGCTTCTTTCGCCAACTTTGCCGCCTCAATTCGCCAAACCTGAACATGTGGGGCTGGAAAACGACGAGAACGACGCTTCAGACAACGACGACGAGCTGTCGAGGCTGGTAAACGCATCTGATTTCGATAATCTACCGATTCTGCTTCTTTCGCCGACGCTCCCGACGATGTTTGAGCAGAAATCGCTGACCCCACAAGCTCTGGGGAAACTGCCTAAGAAAACGTCGCCATCGGGCCGGGTCCGCTACATCAATAAGCTTCACGATACGAAGAAACCCCGTTTTCTAGTCAGAGTGGCGCTCCCGCTGTCTACACTCAAGAACTTGCAGCCTAAAGCGCTTAAAGGCTTGGGTATTATAGAAACCGGATCGAAACCAGACAGCCCCGTCCAGAAAAACGAGCCAGTGGTTTTCTGGCAAAAACAGGCGAAAAGCGCCAGTGGCCAGGCTGACCGTGTCCGGACGAAAGACCCGCTTTTCTCTGTGATGGTGGAATTCGACTGGATTCTTTGTCTAGCCATTGCGAGTGACTACGAAGAAAAGGCAACCAGCGGGAGCAGTGGACGCATCTGGAGCACTTTCATCGAAGCCATTCCTCCGTTCGTTTCCAGAATCGAAAAGTACATCAAGTCACACAATGTCCAGGATAAGAAAAAAGCATATTTGACGTTTCTCGTGGGCGTTCTTACAAACCTCAAGGCGCTAGCCATAAAACGTATCACCAGGAGCCTCCAAGCTGTCGCTGAAACGCTGGACGCAAAAGGCAAAACGGCGGATATCTACGCTCAAATACTAGATTATCATCAGACACTTTCAGACAATCTTGCAGAAGCACAATCGTTTTTCACGCTTTGTCCTTCTCCTTCCACAGTGTTTCCCAAAAGCTGGCACAATAGAACCACGCCGGTACAAAAGCCGAATACAGATTTACCGCTCCATCCGGCTCTGGACAAATACTTTGCTCCTCTAGGATACTACTCGGACCTACGAGACGCTTGTGGATATCTATATTGCTGTCTCCGAGAATTTATGGAGGTGTATGGATCGGATATAAACGAGGGAAATAAGTACACCTTCCAGTCCGGTAAGAAGTACAGCAATTGATTTATTTTTTCGGCCGGACCATGTACTTCGACTTGTATATCCAACTGTTGCCGATATCCTTCTTTCCGAAAAGCTCTGCTAGGCGGAGCCAGGCTGCAGACTTGTGGAAGTCCTTTTTGTGATTCTTTGATTTGGTGCCCCACAACTCGCCAAGCTTGACCATAGAAACTGGATACCCTAGCGATGCTGCTTTGCTGAAGAGTTGGATGGCAGATATGGTGTCTTTGGCAGGTAAGCCCGAGCCAAGAAGCACAGCCTCACCGAGTCTGTGGTAGGCAGAAGCGAGTGTGTTGTTCTCTTTGTTGTTCATGGATATGATTTTGGAGATGGTGGAGGAGGTCATTCTCAGAAAGTCGTCGTACAAGTCGAACGGGTCCATTGCGTCTGGGGTTTGTTTGCAGACCATTCGGACCAAAGCTTGTGGCTGAAGCTCGTGGAGCCTCTGGACGTAGTTATTTAGCGAAGGTGTGTCCACAGGGTCGGTTTCAACGATCTGTGATACAAGAATGCATCGACAAAGCCATTTGACACACGAGGTGTCATTTTTCTTCACTCCAAGGCCGTATTGGAGCGCCATAGCGTAAAGAAACATTGCTTTTGGGTAGTTGTTGGGCGCATTGCCCGCGAGTTGTAGCTGGTACAGAGCCTCTCTGTCGTTCTGGTTTCTTAGCAGAGATGCTTGTTTGACCATTGTTTCTAGCTCTGGGTTGAATTTCGTGTTGGGGTTGAAAATGGGCACATCTGCCGACGAATTGGATGTCTGGGAAGAGTGTGACGTCAGTCTGAGGCCATGTGCGGGCTTCATGGGGGCATGAAGAGGTAGAGGTAGTTTTGGCAGTGGAGTTGGTGATAAGGACTCCATGCTTTCGTGCCCCGTGAGACGATTTTCAGTCTCGGGCTCAAAACTACCTGGCATTTTTAAAGACGTTTCCGACGCCAGCGACGACGCACTTTGCACTTTTTGCACTGGATTGAAACGAAGTGACAGACTACTGTGTGAGTTCATGTCAGCGTGAAAAGAGTCCACAGAGACACCAGGCCTCTCCAAAGGCTGCTTAAAAGGCCCAGATCCCACGTTCTGTAAAGGCAAGCGCCCATTGGACGAGCTGTGTGAGCTTAATGCCCGGATAGGCGGTCTTTGAGCTGAACTCTTCATTCTAGTTAAACTGATGGCAGAAGACGCCCGGACGGGCTTGAAACGCGGATCTCCACCTCCAACGACAGGTAAACCACTCAGATGAAGCAGCAGCGGCAGCAGAGCCTCCTCTCCATCGTCATCGAGCCCTAACCGATCCAATAGTCGACCAGTTGATTGTATCAGAGCGTAGGACTCTCTTCTCCGCAAAAAGTCCTCGTCGTAATCCTCGTTTTCCAAGTCCAAGCGATCAAGCAAACGGCCAGACGTGGACACCGAGTCGAAGGAGTATATGGAGGCGGCATCTGAGGGTCTCTTATTCTGGGTATCTGATCTGAGGTCTTTGGCAATTTCCTGCTCAAGCCGGTGCAACGGCAGTTCCATGGAATTGGCAGGCCCCTTATTTCCGTAGGGCACGTTATCGAGTGGCATGGCCAGCGAGGCGGTGCAGATTTGGGAAAAACCGAATAGTGGAGTTGTTGAGCTTTGGAACAGTTTGTGGAGTACCAGAGTGGGTCACGTGACCCGGTTTGAACCTCGAGATCCCCGAGCTAGGGCTGGGGATATATTGAGTGTTGTGAGTGGGATTTGATTATTTTGGATGGTCTGTACGGGTGGCTGGGTTACGGTTTTGGCTGTGGCGTGGAGAGAAACATGTTTAGGCATTGGTCACAGAAGGAAGGTACTGATGGTGCTTGGGGGTGAAGGGGTGGGGGAGACTAATTAGGGGCGGATAGAGATCTATAGGGAGGTTTAATTAAGAGAATTTGGTCATTTTTCTGATTTTTTGTGAATGCTATTTTTGCGGGGTGTTGGTATATTTAGTGCTTTTCGCAGCCATTTTGTAAAGAGGGACGTAGGTCAGTGAATGGGCATTGCGTTATAAAAAGTTAGAAAAGTAAAAAAGCATCCATAATCTTAGTTGGAAACTGATGGCTTTCAGTGAAAACGGTCGTTTATAAAGCAAGGAGATGCATACATTCGAATTGGTGCTGAGGCCAGTTATGATTTGCGGCACTCATAGCTTTCAGTCCAGTCAAAAATAGAACTTTTTTGATTGATGGCCGTTGGACTGTCAAGTTGGTTTTGTTACCCTGTCAAATTACTTTTGTAACCCTTTCGAGAGTCTTTTAAATTACTGAAAATGGCAGGTTTGGATCATGTGCATCAAGTGGCACAGTGACAAGATGAAAACCCAAAGAACAATTATCAACCTCAGAAAGCTTTGAGTATCCCCACGAAGCCATTTGCGTTTTCAGTTCATCCATTGACAGATTCGGACATTTTGTCGCCAGCCGAAAACGCAGTCAACAGGCTTTAATACATCGTGCCGTCACCAACGCAAACTGGCAAACGGCCTCATTTACGTCAAGGCGCATGGAAGCTGCAAAGGTCTTGTTTGATCAAAATTCCGGAATATCCAAATTGCACAAATTATAGACACCGAAAGAATACACATCGATTTCTTAAAGAATTGTACCACTACAAGCAGCGTCTCCAGAAGCCGGCTCCAAGCGCCTGATAAACAATCCAAATGAAAATCCAAAAAAAAAAAATACCTCACTCGTCCAGCGAGTCTCGTGTAGATTGCACAAATCTGCTCATAGCGCAATTGGTCTGTCACGAAATGCGTTCTGCTCTACCGCCAAAGCAGTGAATTCACCGAGTTCCGAAAAATCTCCTCTGACCGCCGTTTCCAAACAATTTATTCTTTTTAACCCCGAAAACCCCGAGTTTCCGAACCCTCCTATTCCCTCAAATATTCCGGAGCCGTTTAGTCCATGGCGCGCTGATTGCACTATCGAGAAACACCTTCACCAAATCTCGAATTCTCTGCTACTTGTTTTTCTCAGAAATGGACGTCATCAGCCCCCACCGCCCAAAATCTCTGCCTGAGCGAGACCCCTCCACTTTGCTGAACTACTTCCTGTTCAAAGTTCACCACACCAGCTTGGATTATTCCGTTGACTGGAAAAAGAAGATTCTCCATGGAAAAGGCAAAATCGCCTTGGAGACCGTGGAAGACGTGACTCAGGTCGTTTTGGACTCCTCTTTTTTGGACATCAAGAGCGTTGCTGTGGACGGGAAAGAGGCCAGCTTCCAATTCGGTGAACAAGGCGTTTTGGGCTCCGAATTCGCCATCGACGCTAAGATCCAGAAAAACACTAAGTTTGAGTTGCTGATCGCATGGAACACCACCGATAAGTGCACGGCCTTGCAGTTTCTCGAAAAAGACGCCACCGACGGCAAGCAGGAACCATACTTCTTTTCCCAATGCCAGGCCATTCATGCCAGGAGTCTTTTCCCCTTTTTCGACACGCCTGCGGTCAAATCCTCCTACTCCTTCTCCGTGGAGCTGACACTTCCTGTTATAATGAGCGGTAGACCTGCCTCTGTCAACGGCAACACCTACCGGTTCGAACAGCCCATCCCCATTCCATCGTATTTGGTTGCAATTGCATCGGGAGACATCACCAAATTGCCCATTGGGCCTCGTTCCCACGTCTATTGCGAACCCAGCAGGGTCAAGGCGTGCCAGCATGAGTTTGAGGAGGACATGGAGAATTTCTTACAGGCCGCTGAAAAGTTGGTTTTTCCTTATGAATGGGACCAGTACGACGCTCTTGTGTTGCCCCTGAGTTTTCCCTATGGCGGTATGGAGAACCCCAATGCCACTTTCGTGACACCCACGTTGATCAGTGGCGACAGGGAAAACGTGGACGTCGTAGCACACGAACTCGCACATTCGTGGTCAGGAAACCTCGTCACCAACTGCTCCTGGGAGCATTTCTGGCTCAACGAGGGCTGGACCGTCTACTTGGAAAGACGTATACAGGGAGCCATCCACGGCGAGGCAACCAGGCACTTTTCGGCGATTATTGGCTGGTCTGATTTGGAGAACGGGATCAAGGCCATGGGCGATTCTGCTGAGCGTTACTCCACGCTAGTTCAAGATTTGAAGGACCGCAGCGATCCCGACGACGCGTTCTCCATTGTTCCTTACGAAAAAGGCTCCAACTTGCTTTTCCTCATCGAACGCACCGTCGGCGGTAAAGAAGTGTTTGACCCATTCATCCCGTACTACTTCAATAAGTTCAAGTACTCGTCGCTTGATACGTACCAGTTTATGGACACCCTTTATGCATTCTTCAAGGACCACAAAGCCCAACTTGACCAGATTGACTGGGAGCTGTGGCTCTATAAACCTGGTATGCCGCCCGTGAAGCCAGATTTCGACACCACCTTGGTGGACCAATGCTACAGCTTGGCAGACCGTTGGTTCCGCGCAGCACGGAACAATGACGACTTGACCAAGATATTCAAACCATCCGATGTCGAGGGTTTCACAGCCAACCAATCGGTCGTTTTCTTGGACACCATGCTGTCTTTCGACAAGCTCGATAACTTCAAATGGAAGTACTACAGAGGCGCCTTGCACGTGCTTGACCAGGTGTACCATGCCTACGCCACGTCGTCCAACGCTGAGGTGCTATTCCGCTGGTTTGTGGTGCAAGTGGGTGGAGAAAACAGGCAATTTTACGACCAGCTTGGTGAGTGGCTTGGCACAGTGGGCAGAATGAAGTTCGCCAGACCGGGCTACAGACTCTTGGCCAGCGTAGACTACGATCTTGCGGTCAGCTATTTCAAGAAGTTCGAAAACGGTTATCATCCTATTTGCAGGGCCATGGTGAGGAAGGATCTCGGCTTGTAAGGGTCTGTAATGGTTTGCAAAATCGTTTTGACTTTCATAATCGTCTCCTAGTCGCCAGATAAATCTACAACATCTATATGCATAAATGGACGAAGTGGTCCAAATAAGGTCTCAGCGATAGCATGGCTGCAAAATTGGTGTACGGGTGTGCTTCGCGGCGCGGTTCCAGTCCCTCATTTAAAGAAAAACACATAGACCTCTCCATTAAACATGTCTGGCCTCACGATTCCCTATGTTCCAGTATGTGTCCTTGATATTTTAAATTCACTTTATTCCTATTTTGTTTACTAACATCAGCTCTCGAACCTCTCCGAGAGATTCACCATGGAAAGACTCAGAAGTGACGTGTCTTACCTTCAAGGAACCGTCTCCAAACTCAAGCCTCCGCAGGAGTTTTTTGATTTCAGAAGGCTTTCCAAGCCTGCTGATTTCGGCGAGGTCCAGTCCCGTGTCGGCTACAACTTGGGCTACTTTCAGGCCAACTACATCTTGATAGTTTCAGCTTTGAGCATTTATGCTCTTATGACGAACTTGTTATTGCTTTTCGTGATTGCGTTTGTTGGTGTGGGTGTTTTTGGAATCATGAAGTTGAACGGCGAGGACTTGGTCTTGCCTGTTGGTCGTTTCAATAGCTCGCAGTTGAAGTTGGGGTTGATCTGTGTGGCTGTGCCGTTGGGATTTTTGGCCAGTCCCATTTCCACGATGATGTGGTTGATTGGCTCGCTGGGTGTTTGCGTTTTGTCCCATGCCTCATTCATGGAGAAGCCAATCGAGACCGTTTTTGAGGAGGAGGTTTAAAGGATAGCTTATATATACGGACTGGAATAGTATTTATCACAGGGAGAGGTGTAGGGCGGGCAGGGTGAAGAAGAAAGTGGTTGGGGTTTATGAATTGAAACTTCTGTCTGTCTCAACGTCTGTTGCTTTATTATATCATGGTGACAAGAACGAAATGAAAAAGTCTAATAGAGAACCCTCATTACATCTTGCCTTCTTACGGTTCCAATTGAGGAAGTCGGACTAAACCCACTAACGGACTTCAATGCCTTTAAGACTTTCTTTCAATGTCTGAACTGTTTGGCCTGCTTACTCTACATTCCTGGAATTCGTGTAGTTAACAACCTCCAGCCTCCGCTCCGGTTCATACTAAATTAATCTATTCCTTTGAAGATCGCCTCCAGGCTTTTCATCCCCAACATTCCTGTTCTACATTGAATCTATTGCATGAGTGTATTAGATATACCTAACAAGGACCAGAACGCTTAGAAGTTCAACTTAGATCTTCTCCAGTGTCTTCTCTTGGCGTTGTATCTGATGGTGTTGTTGGTCTTCAATCTGAGCCACTGAGGCAAAGGTCTGTTCTGCTTGGAAGCCTTGCCCAATTTCTGCTTGATCTGGAAGCTCTTGTTAGCCTGGATGTTAGTACTGTCTTGGGATATCAGCGAAGGACGAAACTGGATGAGTGGATATCGTGGGGCAGACGGTATTTTCATATAAGAATGTCTTGTGGTTCGGCTTTTGGGATATCAGGAAATTGTATATGGGGATTGATGGTCACTGAATCGTCGTATAATGATCACATCGACTTGCAAAAAAAACATAACCGGACCAAACCGCTCGATCTGCTTTCAATTCTCATGTTGCTGGCCTCCGTTTCTCAACCGTTGGGTCTGTACATACTGGCATCGTAGTTGGTGAAGATGAGAGAAATTGAAGATTTTTTTTGTGAGAAGGAAGTTACAGCGGGCCTGCAGGGAGCGCACTAACGAGGTGAGATGTACGGGTGTATTCCACTACCTTTGGCTCGGTGGTTGTGACTGCTAAACCGCAGTCTGCAGTACCTACTCACAGTGCTAGCGCGATCTAAATTTTTCACAATTTTTCACCTCCAACCACAACCAAAAGAATGACTAGAACCTCCGTTTTGGCTGACGCCTTGAACGCTATCAACAACGCCGAGAAGACCGGCAAGCGTCAGGTCTTGATCAGACCTTCCTCCAAGGTCATCATCAAGTTCTTGCAGGTTATGCAGAAACACGGCTACATTGGTGAGTTCGAGTACATCGATGACCACAGATCCGGTAAGATCGTTGTTCAGTTGACCGGTAGATTGAACAAGTGTGGTGTTATCTCCCCAAGATTCAACGTCAAGATTGGCGACATTGAGAGATGGACTGACAACTTGTTGCCAGCCAGACAGTTCGGTTACGTCATCTTGACCACCTCTGCTGGTATCATGGACCACGAGGAGGCCAGAAGAAAGCACGTTTCCGGTAAGATCTTGGGTTTCGTGTACTAAGCGTGCCGGGGGTATTTGTACATTTATTAATAGAGGCTACTCTGGAATGAGTGTAGGTTAGTGTTGGGGCGGTTTGGCGCCTTGAAACTGGTACCATTGAGTTCCTAGACTTCCGTAGATTACAGTGGCATCGGTGGTTTGGCCATTTAGGGCATTCTGTGTAGAGTTGAAGACGGTGGAAACGCCCTGGGGTAAGCTGGTGCACGGGTGTTTTTGACCGGATTTCGAAAACCTAAATGAATGCGGTGGATAGGGCTGTTTGTAAGAGTGCTGGAAGCACACATCCAACGCTATCTCGACTTGGGCAGTCTTGGAGCTCGTTTGACTGCCACGTCGAAAACCACCAGGGCTGGAGCCCTAAGGTATTCTCAACACACGTGACCGAAAAAGCTCACCGCGCCTGCACGCACTACACAAAAAATTCTACCCATCAGATTCTAAAAAGTTCCTCCAACTAACCAGAAACATCAACATGTCTGCCGACCGTTCCCAAGTTTTCGGTGTTGCCCGTATCTACGCCTCGTTCAACGACACTTTTGTTCACGTCACCGATCTCTCCGGTAAGGAGACCATCTCCAGAGTCACCGGTGGTATGAAGGTCAAGGCTGACAGAGACGAGTCTTCTCCATACGCCGCCATGTTGGCTGCCCAGGACGTCGCCGCCAAGTGTAAGGAGGTTGGCATCACCGCCGTCCACGTGAAGATCAGAGCCACCGGCGGTACCAAGACCAAGACCCCAGGTCCAGGTGGTCAGTCTGCTTTGAGAGCTCTTGCCAGATCCGGCTTGAGAATTGGCAGAATCGAGGACGTGACTCCCGTTCCCTCCGACTCCACCAGAAGAAAGGGTGGTAGAAGAGGTAGAAGATTGTAAGAGTGCTGCTGTTTGCCGGGTGCTCTGTGGAGGTTAATGTAGATAGTGCGTGTCCCACTGGGCGAGCCTATTCGTCATAAATGTACATTTAAAGAGAGATGAGTGTAGGCAGTGTAGGCTGGAATGATGGGGGGATGAAGTGTGAGGTTGAAGATGGAGGGGGTAGGGTTTTCATGTCTCCACCAATTGACTGGGCGACCTGGAGGCCTTGAATGAATTGGTTTCTAGATATGGCTCAATGAGAAAAGTTTGAAGAAGTGTTGGTTTAAATGGCTTGCTGGGAATTGCTGTATGTTGAGTTTTGGGGTGACTTTGGAGGGTTGTATTCCTGGCTTGTGGAATGATCAAAGTCTGATGCTCTATGTGTTAATGATGGATATAGCTGCTCGTTGAAGCACGGAGAACGAATACTAGTACATACCGCCACTCGGTCTCTGTTGTAGGGCTTCCCATAGCGCTAATGAGTGCTCCAGATAAGGAACCTCTTTTTCCCAGAAAGCTGGGTTTAAGCTTTATTGGAGTTCAGTACTCACGGCAACATGATCGTTTCTTGGAAAAAGGCGAACCTGAGCACTATACTTTGTTTGACCCGCTAGGTTCGTTGGAGACAAAGTCAATCGGGGTATCAAGTATGGTTTCCACGGAGGAGCTAATTTCCAAACGAAAACTTGAAAAAAAAAAAAGATAAGAGTGAAAGGATAGTAAGTGAGGATAGAAGAGCGTTGCCTTGTTACATTGAATAGGTGGAAAGGTGATGAAGTGACTAAGACTTTGTCTTTTTGTGTGTATAAAGCCGTGCTGGGGATGGAGGCATTTGGGCCCGGCTAGGCCCCCTATCGGTTTAGGACTTACTGCAACAAACAATGAATTCCATACTATTTAATTGACCCAAGAGCTTGGTTTAAAATCAAGCAGTTTTAAGTGAGAAAACCAAGATCAATTGCACTCTAGATGGAAGACAGACTCTGGGTTTTCTCCCTTGCAAATCAAAAATCTCTCCAATCAAAATAAGAATAGACTCCAACAATTTTATAAGCCCCCATTGACCATGGACCTATGGTCCACATGTAGCCCAACATTTTAAACGATGAACCATCATCAACAGGCCATACGAGCAATTGAGCTACACATTCTCCAAATGCCCCATAGACTTTCCTTTAAGCCATTGCGCCATTTACCGTTCACAATTCAATCGAATGTGAAGAATTTAAGAGTATCCAAATCCGTTAAAATCGGCCTACCGCAAAATCACCAAGTATAACCATGCAATCTGGCTCTTCCCCTCCGGGTTTCCCGGCATCTTAAACCCATGGCAACGTCAATCTACAAACCTGTCATTTCCGTCTTCAAGGCAAAATCCATACCGCTTTCTACAAAGTAACTCATTTCCGTTGCTGCCATCGCCAAACCATATTCCGGACTCTCCCCACATTGACACCCAGAACAATGGATTAAAACCGCTCCCTACAGACACAAAGTGATCACTCTTGAACCAAACTTTCCTTCCCAAATACACCTGTACAACTCCGAGTTTACCGTCTAGTCCAAGTAAAACTTGATATGTGTTCATCAAGCTTAAACCTGATTTATGCTAATCAGAAACTCTCCATAGCATCAGATTAGACAGCCACAACTGAATCAATCCAGCACATAATACACCGCACAATATTTCCCTTTCACACAACTTCTCAGACGTCACTCTATCTCTCTTATCACATCCGCATTCAGCAAAAGTAACCGCCCAGCGCTAGACCACCAAAATCCACATTTTAAAAAATGCCCCGACCCCAGAAAAGCGTTCCTTCATCTCTGGAAATTCCCTTGCAGCAGTGTCTCCACATGCCCTTTTGGGTAAACAGATCCCGCTCACTATAGATAAGGGTTTTCGCAGCCATTATCAGCAACGGTTTATAAGAAACACACTGGAGCTGTAGCTGGCCAGCAGAATGTGGCAGTATTTAATTTTAGTGTTTGTGGTGCTATTGGCCTCCAAGGAGGTCCGTACAAAAAGGCCCCAGTTGTTCACCAAGTACTATCGAAGGTATTGCAGTTATTCCAATCCAAGCACACCAGCTCTGAGCAGAAAAGGCTCCTATGCCTCGGAAAAAGAGCTTCCTAAGCCGACTCCGCTTATGATCACGCCGGAGCAGGTTCAGAATTACGATGACAGACCTTGGCGCCCTTTCAGATGGCCATATCATCAGACCATGTCCATTTTCAAGCTTGATATCAACCACTGGTTGGATATGGACAAGTACTACTGGCGGTACATCGAGGAGAAAAAACGTATTTTCACGACCTACGGCAAGCAAAACATCGACTGGTTGCCGGACTCGCAGGATGCTTGTATGGAACTTATGGAGACCGTTCTGCAACACATGATAGACAGATACCCATTGCTCTTCACCGTTTTGATCGATAAGAAAAGCAAGGGCCGTGTGGTCAAAAACGAGCTCACCCACGAGATTTTGGATATGACGTTGCCCTTGAAAGACCATCCTTTGGTGTATGTGCTGAAAATGGCCAAGGAGGATTTCTACGTTGTCAAGTACTATCCAGAAGAAGACCAGCACCGGCTTGTGGCGGCTGCCGTTCCGTTCCCCGGTGGCTCTTTCAGCATCTCGAGCAAAATAGGAAAACACATCGATGCCATCCACGAGGATGTGCCTTACTATAAGGAAAAGCTCAAGAACTCCATGGAAAGATGGTTCAAAAGGCTTTCCCCCAATGACCCTGTTGAAAGAGCTTCCTGGTACATAAGCTGGGACCACAAGCTCAAAATAAGCAATGTGTACCAGCTCCCTGAGGTTGCACCCGACTTGGAGGAAAGCATGAGACTGGCTGAACCTGGTTCTTTTAATGTCCGTGTGGAAAGACAAACACTCAGAAGACTACCCAAATCGCAGGCGATTATTTTCACCAACCACCCTGTTTACTATTCGCTCGACGAAATGAAAGACGAGCCTATGGTGCCTTCGCTTATCCGTAAGATCTTGTACGAGGGTCCTGGAGACATTGTCAAGTACAAAAACTTTGAGCTTTTCAGAGACCACCTTTCGCCATATTTGGACGGGCTCATCGAAAAGCAGATTGAAAGGGGCCTTATCACCGAGGATCAGCCTGTGAAGACGCTTCCTTCGTATCCTTTTGCAGCCTGGGCTAAGACAGACTTTGACTATGTGAATGGCTGGAACAACCCGAAGATTGATGGTCAGAAGAAGGACTATACAGCAGAGGCCAACAAGGAGAAACTTTATAGCAATGACTAGGTGATGGTGAAGTGATGTAGGATTGGAGTTTTGGAGTGGGAGATTGGGAGTGGGGGTTTTGAAGGTTGCCATTGAAGAAACCGGTCATAGTTTTCGTCAGAGGTGGAATCTTCTCTTGGTGCCATATTCAAGGTGTTCCAGCTTCGAGCAGTGTACCAGGCATAAATGGAATTATTCTGAGTTCTTCATGGACACAAGAATCCGTCCTTCTACGTTCCAATTCGAACACAATGGGCGACCATTTCCAGCAAATTTGAACTCACATGGCCTCCTCTATCCCAAAGGACCTGCCGAGGATAAATTCTTATTTTACGAATACACAAAAACAGTATCTCAGAAATCCAATGCACTCTATTCCATAAAAGCGGCTTTCATCTTTCTTTAGCAAACAGTGAAGTTTCTTCACTATCTGACTACGGCAGCCTGATCCAACAGAGACGATGGGCTTAAGGAAATCACCAATTCACACTCGCTTCTGCTGAGATCCGAGATTCCTCGGCATAATTGATCTTTCAGTTCCAACGTCCCGAATGTTGCCGCAGTTGTGTATGAGCAAATTTCGGGCCACCAGGGTAAAGTCCCTTTCCTTCCCCAAGAGTTCGTCCGAGGTTAACCCTTAGGCCACATCAAACGTTGAAGCTTAAGCTCGCTCTTCCAATAATCTTTGTCTTTAAAACCTACTCTCAACCTAACCAGATCACAAACCTTGCCATGTCATATAAACTCTCGGTAAAAACAGTTGTGTCCACAGCCATTGTTCGGGCCAACGACACGACAATCTCTCGGCATAAACAGCCTGCCTGTGAAACCCTATACATCCAACAAAATTCGAGTTAACAGATACTGGCAAGGCAGACGGTTTCGAACTTTTCACACTGGTCTCGGGCTTAAGAACACCTGCACCACTGGCTGCAAAAACGCCCCCAGCTGTCAAAACAGCGTCAATTTAAGACCGTGCATGCGCAAAACGTCAAACCACCCCTCCATCTAAATCCTGGCTAAACGCCGACAAACAGCCAAAGCACCAATTACATCCGACCGTCTCCTTGCTTCCCTCGAACGGAATCTCGCGGAACGGATTTGCGCAGTACTCGCATATATAACCATCGATAGCCGTTCCCTTACGCATTAATGTCCACTGAGCTCGAGATCCTTTCAAAACCACAAGAATCTGTCAACGTCGTCACCTTGGACCAAACTCGTGCCCAGGCACTGGGCCAGACGCTGCAGGCAAGAGAAGAAACGCTTAACCCAGTAACGTCTTTTTCTCCTCCTCAGACACCTCTCCATATAGATGAGCAGGAGAATATTTTTGCCAAAGTGCAGCCCCAGCCCGATGATACTTTCCCAGAAGGCGGCTTGAGAGCCTGGCTTGTTGTTTTCGGTGTTTTCATTGGTTTGGTGATCAATTTCGGCTTTTTGAACGCTGTGGGGGCCATCCAGGCTTACGTGCTGAACCACCAGTTGGCGGGTGAAAAAGTCAGTTCTGTTTCGTGGGTTTTCTCCATCTACATGTGTTTGCCGTTTTTCTTGGGTGTCTTTGTCGGGCCTGTGTTCGATTCCAAAGGCGCCACACCGCTCCTTATTGCTGCTACTGTGCTTCTTTTTGGCGGGTTCATGGCAGTCAGTTTTTCCAACCTGATTGTCGCTTTCATATTTTCCCTTGCAATCTGCATGGGCCTGGCCCAGGCGCTTGCTATTACCCCGTTGGTTTCGTCCATTTCCCATTGGTTTCTCCTAAACAGAGGCAAGGCTATGGGTATGGCTACTTTGGGTGGTTCTATAGGCGGCATTATCTGGCCCATTGTGCTTAACAGTTTGTACAGCTCGGTCGGTTTTGGCTGGGGTATTCGGATCTGTGGCTTTATTTGTCTTGCCGGCTCCATCACGTCGGTGGTGTTGGTGAAATCCCGTTTTAGAAGAACCCTCGTTGACTCAGACCAGGACCACTTGGGAAGACACAAGCGGATTTTGTCGACAACCAAGTCGTTTTTCGATCTCTCGGCGTTCAAGGACTTGCAGTTCTCGTACCTTGTTTTCGGCGTCTTCAGCACGGAAATCGCCTTGATGTCCATTCTCACATACTTAGCTACCTACGCCATAGCGCAAGGGCTCTCTGAAACGGCCTCCTTATACCTCTTGACGTTTTTCAACCTTGCTGGTGCTTTTGGGCGTTATATTCCTAACCATCTTGCCGATAAGGTGGGCACTTTCAATGTGATGATTCTGATGCTTATTGGCTTCGACATTTCCATTCTTTGCATCTGGCTCCCTGCTGGTCATACTCGGGCCGGTCTTTACACCTTCACCGTTTTCTGCGGTTTCTTCAGCTCCTCCATTTTGGGCTTGACGCCGCTTTGCTTGGGTTCTATTTCACAGGTTGACAAGTTCGGCCATAGGTACGGCCTCATGTATACTTTTTCCAGCACCGGTATTTTATTTGGTGTTCCTGTGGGTGCTGCGCTTATTGGCAGTGGGACTGAGGCTGATTATCGCCATTTTATTATTTTTTGTGGTGCTTTTGCCGTCGTGGGTACTCTTCTGTGGTTTGTGAGTCGCTGGTACATTGTGGGACTCAAGTTTAATGTCAAGGTTTGATAGGATTTGTGACTTAGATAATAGAGGGATTTTACAAAGGTTTGTATCTGGGAAGGTTGTGGGAGTTGTAGATATGGTGCTGTGGAGACATTGCGTTTGGGGTTTTTCACATTGAAGAGTTTCAGAGAAGTTCTGATGGAATAAGGGTGAAAGAGACAACATCAAGATTAGCTTGTTCATGGAATTCTGAACAGAATTAAGGTCTACTCTGTGGAACTGAGCGATGTCTTTCCAGACCCTCTAGTACCAAGGCAGGTGATCTCGTTCATCAATGTTAAATAGGATATGGAAATACCAACTCTTTTTAGCTGGTCCCTATTCTTAAGATGAAAGAGTTGAGATAATTTCTATTCGAGGATGTGAAGAGGATACGGAAATACCAGCCCTTTGGCTGGTCCTTTTTCGGTCTGTTCCTTCTATATGGGCTCCTTTTTCACCAGCTATTCATCAAGCGCGTTTGGACTAGAATTATCTGATTAGATAAGGACGGTGCAAATGAGGCAATCGCCGATTTCATCAGGCAGCCCTTTTTCTCGATTGGGTCTCCACGGAAGTCCTTACAAGAAGAATTCGTACCATTCTTTTAAACAACTCCTCCACTTCCAGCACGACAGCTAGGTTTGACTGAACCTTTCCCGTTCACCAATGACCTCCACCTGAATAAACCCGAAAGCATGCCCTCAAACCCCCATGTCAAGTGTTCACCTACGCCCTCTTCTTCGTCTTCTTGGGCCCCTGGGGCTCGGCAGCCTGCTGCTTCTCGGCCTCGGCCATCTGGACCCGCTTTTCGTACGCTTCCTTCTGCATTTCCGCAAACAGATTCGCCATATCTGGGAACAAAAATTGCATGGCCGTAGGAAGAATCATGATGGCCAAGGAAACCACAAACATTATCGTGTACAATCTGTTTCTGAAAATGAATCCAAGCGGGCTTTGCATGACCATTTCCTGGAGCTTGTTTCCTGGGGTTTCTTCAAACACCTTCACAGTCAGGGCTTCAATCAAAAGCGGCTTTTCGGCGCTGACCACACGTGCCGATGTGCTGTTGACGTCCTTCAGGCCCAAAATGTCCTCTATGACCAGAATTTCTCTTTCGGCAACGGAAACACGGTATCTGTTCTTGCGGATATTGAAATCGTGGGAATGGACTAGTAATAAGTACTCCCCCTGGGCCAAATCTTCCACATCAAATTCGTACAGCTTCTTGACGAGGTACTTGTGAGATTCGCCGTATTTCGAGCCCAATCCAACGATCTGAGCGTCGATTCGTGATGGGTAGTTTCTGTGAATAGGCAAATTCTTGCCTGAACGGAAATTCTCCATTTCTAGCTTTTCTTCGGGCACATTGACGACTTGGGCCTTAAAGCCGAGAGCATATATGCCTTGGAAAACGCAAATAGCGCCCACAATGCTGGAAAACTTCATTATATGGATAGTTGAATTCGATCTGATATCTATAGTGTAGAGGGGTTACCCGGCGCGCGCGACCACCCATATATGTAGAGATGCACCTCAGTTTTTTTTTTCTCTATTGTACCACGTATGTGTATTATTGTAGAGCTACAATTCCGAAAGCAATTTCGACTCCTAGAATTGTGACTCTCTACAACACATACCAGAGTAAACTAGTCACGGTTTATGCCGGGGGTAGTCACGGGATTTGCGGGTTCAGCAGGCTAAGGGGAGCTCTGCTCTTTCTCATTTTTGCTGAACATTCTAGCCTTTCCAAACATTCTTAAATCTTGAGAGCTGTAATTGTAAATTTCGAGAGAAGCAGTCGTGAATGAGACAGGCGTCTCGTGAATCGGAGAAGTAGTGTCTGAAAACGGAGAAGTGAACCTCAAGAAGTGGTCTGGAAGAGAAAACCTTCTTACAACGCATCATCTCGGAGTTAGGGTATCTTATTATGCAAATGGGTTTATACCCGGTTTTCTTTGAGGCTTCGGGAGCCCCAGCGGTCGTAGAAGTAAAGCCCGAGGCCGATCAACAAAAGGCCCTGGATCTGGATACCCGTCAAGGCACCGAACCAGAGACCCTCTGTCTCTGCCGAGAGCCGCGAGGCAAAGATTATGCTGACCACAATGATGACAATACGCTTCATCATCGATGCAATGGAGTAGGACAATGCCGGCACCGATCCTAGTAATACAAACGCCAACACCGTTTGGCAAAAATGCGACAAGCTGCTCATGAAAATTAACGCAAACACACGGCCAAGGTCGTGGTGCTCGTCTGGCGCTCCTTCGAAATGTATGGGTTCTGACAAGTCTCTGTACAAGCTAGTTGCTTCTTTGGCACAGAAACCGCTGAAGGAAAATGCAAAGCCAATGACGGAAATGTAGAAAATGACGGTGAATTTGTCGGGCTTGCCGACGCCCTTGACCACCGAGGCAAGCGCCGAGAAGGGATTAATGGTGCTCTTCGCCTCTTGCACCTTCATGTCGTAATGTTGTGCTCTGTTCTGGAGACATTCGTTCTTCTCGTCTAGCGACAAGTCCGACACGGAGTAGGGGAGGCGGAGGTTGTCTTTCCGCTTATTGAATATTGACAGCGGCAGGAGGAAGTCGTTTGAGGTGCTTTCTTGCTTTGGGGGAGGGAATGGCCCGAACTCGGGTGTAACGGCACGAGATCTGTCTGTGTTCAAGACCAACGATGCGGGATTAGAGATGGCGCCCGAGTCCCACGTAATGAGCTCCTTTCCGTAGATTTGCAGAGTGGCCATGATGACGGTGCTGAATACACAGAACATCAAGCCTTTGAAATGGGCCTCGTTGAAAACAGGTCCAAGCGACGCCTGGGCAGAGAAGCCAGCGTCTGCCATGATGATCATAATAACGCCCATGAGGAGAGGCAACAACAGGAGGTATGTGAGCACGGGAAAGTGGACTTTGTAAAAGCAGCGATATCCGGCCACAATGAGCAACGGCGAAAGCGCCTTCATACTTGCCACGGTGGCCACGGGGATCAACAGGGTGGCACAAAGCGAAAAGTACTTTGCTGTGAATTGGAATACGCCCAAGGGAAGCACCTTGATGAATATGCGTTTATCGAAAACAGCATTCGATCCGTTCAGGGGCACGGTTCCTTTCGGGAAGAAAAGGTGGAAGCGGGAGTAGGTCCGTGAAACAAATATCATCAGCGCCGATAGAAGCGCCCCTAACAAAAACTGGAACTGTGAAAGAAATAGTGGGTAGGGCAACTCAACCATTATCACTTTCGTCACCTGAGAAGTGAAAGACAGCACCAGGTACCAAAGCACACAGATGAGCAAGGTTTGCGTGGAGAAGGGGGGGAGCCACAGTGAAAAGGCCATATTGTCCGGGAAAAAAACCAAGTACCAGTTGGTGTTGAAGATATTTTTGGAATGTTTTCTTGATGTACTACCCCGATGAGGCTTAGACAAAGGATTGGCTGGTACCTGAACTGAAGAGATTTTCCTGCACGTGGTATGCGCAACAACACTTCGCCATCCAGGGTGCCAATCTGCGGCGGCATACCGCGCTGGGACTTGCCGTTTTTGGCCGTCTACTGTCCCAAAACCCGATAGCAAAAGACAGCAAGATCGAAGAATCCTGAATTTTCCAGATTTTGCGACCTCGATAAGCAAAGGTCTGACGGCAACTGGCAACCAATTTTCCTTCACTTGCTTCGTGGTGGCTTTGCGGCCCTCAAACCCTGTTGACGTTTTTGGACAATGCTGGACTCGATATAGAAGCCCTGGCGGTGTTGGGCTGAAAAATACTTTTGGTCTTCAGGTTGCGAGCCACAGTACGCAAAGGCGTTCCAGTAGCTTCAGGGGAGCTTTGTGTGTGTGCCTTGTCATAAAAAATACCAAATCTGATAGAAAGATTAGAACAACGTCACTCTGCTTCGGCAACAACGGCATCAAACTCTTCATTACTTGCGGAGCAACTTGAAGATCTGATCAACCTGAAAATGTTAGCCCCCACTGCGATTGTGGATCCAGAATCCAAGTGCGCCAAGTAATCAGTAGAACTGCCTTATTCCTTGCTCAATTATCTGCAACGACATAGACCTTGCCCTGTGAATCGCCAATTACCGCCGCTAGCAGGCCTCGGCAAAGCTTATCCTGCTTATCGGCTTCGGCTCTCTTGAACACTTCTAGCGCTGTAACTGAGCCACTAATGTGGCTTTCCAAGGCGACACTCTGAAGCATCAGGAGCTGCCAGCCTTTGCTGCTGCAGTCGAGCTCGTAGAATTGGAGAACTTTTCTTGGTGTGTCGTAGGCAACAGCGACTATCTCGTGGTTCCAGTAAACATGGCGTGTGTCGTTGGGGGAATTCACCGATGTGCCGTTGAGTCCTGCAAACGTCACCACACTGACTTTGCCTGGAGCTAGCTGTTTTTCAATAATCTGGTCGCCGTTGATCGTGAAAAGCTCCAAGATGTTTGCGTAGCGGGTGCTGCTCAAAATGGTGATGTTGCCTGTGTCATTAGAAACGGCAACATGTAGCGGAGTTATGCTTCTCTTGAAGCTGGCAGAACGGAGTCTCCTCACAAACATAACCCTCGTGAAATCCCACACAATCACATTCTGGTCGTTGTCAACACTGACGCCGATCTTGAACGTCTTGCTGTACTTAAGCGCTTTGATCTCACTTTCATGACCTCTGAGAATATGCTGGAAACGTACTGTTGGCTGTGGTTTGGCAAAGTATTTCCACACCTGGATGACTCCGTCCAGAGCAGCAGTCACAAACGTCTTGTCGCCAATCTGCGCTAAGGCGGTGATGTTGCTCAGGTGGAGATTCATAAACGACGAAGTGTTGATGATGAGTGATCCGCTTCCCACTAACAGTCTTTGCAGCAGCGGCTTTCTGATCAAAAGGTCGTCTTCTGAAGAAACGCACGAGGGTCTGCCGATCCACTTTTTGGTTTTGGCGCTGATTTCCAACTTCTCAATCGGCATGTTGAGCTTGGATTCAAATGTTCGTGTTGGTGGATACTTTTGCGTATCGAGCATCTGGAGATACAAATCAGGGCCATTTAAAACTTCTCTGGCAGCATGCGGCTTGCTGAAAATTCTCATCGGCGTTTGTCCGAAATTGTTGATCATTCCAATCACCGCTCTGCGTTCAACGTCATCGTCCACATCCTCTAAATTGACTGCCCCCTCGTACGACAGGTGATGGAAAACATTCAACGCTTTGACGGCTTCATGTCCTGTCTGTTTGTAGCCAAATACCAAGTCGATCCATTTGTGCAAATTTGCAGAAACATAAGGGCTCTCTAACGCTTCTCTATTTCGTGCAACAAAGATTTTCGGGTCGCCTTTACTCCATTTGGGAAGCTCCACATCGTGGATGACTTTTCCGCTTTGCAAGGCGCCGAACTCGAAATTGTTCTGGTTCTCCAAAAATTCAGGGAGAAAGAAGAATTCCGGCGTGAGTTCTCTGACGTCTGTTGTGTTATCTCGCGAAGCCGAAGTCCACGCCTTTTCAATAGAATAGAAGAGTCGATCAGCATGATCGAATTTCCCTCCCTGAAGCAAAAGATACGACTGGACGTAAGGCTTCAAGCGGATCATGTACGAGGACACAATCATGGCAGACGAGTAGTGTGTTCCATAATGAAAGGGAGGCGACGAGGAGTCGTCTAAAGTCCTGAGCGCCTCGTATCTTTCAGCGAATTGCTGACCACGGGCCTCATTTTGAGCTCCCATGGGCTTGGACAAATCACGAAAACTTTTCGGATCTGAAAGGTCGAGTTCCTCGCTTTCATAGTCTGCAAGGACCCAGGGGAAAACTGGATATTGCGTTAAGTCGTTGAACGTTCTGCCTGCCATGGTGTTGACCAACATTAAATAACGGAAATTGGACATCTCTCCTTGTTGCCATTTTTTCGTGGCGTTGGCGATCCCATATTGCCCAGCGTTGAAGTTGTTGGTGAAAGCAGAAGTGAGTCTGGAAGTCAAAGAGTTTTGGTTGGATTGAGAGCTGCTGTGAGAAATTTGAGAGGAGTTTTCGAGCGTCATGGCCAAATCTTTATCCATACCTTTGGAAGAAGCATACGGCAGGAGCTTTCCACTTATCAAATTCCTCTGTTTGTTGGAAAGACACGTTATCAAGATACTGGCGCCGTCGCTGAAGAACATCTCGAGAGCGATGTCTCTCAACAAGAACTTTCTTTTGGTGATCGAGCTCAATTTCTCAAGAGACCAGCTTTTGGTTCGGTGCGTTTTTGCATTGCCATTGACGCCATTGGACTGGTTGTTGATGAGATTAAGATACGGATCTCTGAGCTCCAGTGGGGCATCACACGCATCTATCACATTGCCATCAGAGCAGTGGAAATAGTTCTCGATGAGGTAAAGGTGGGTCATACCCAAAATCATCAAACTCTCGATAATCTCGAGGCCGTTGATTCTCGAGATATTCCACACATACTGGATTTGGTCGCCCATGAATAAGCTGCGTAAAACACGACGGTTTTTATCTTCAAAATCGGACGCTTCAGAAGCACCACTTTCAGAGGGAATCTCGATCTCTTCAAAATCATCCTCGGGAGCATCCATTAAAGATAGGTCGCCCACGTTCGCTTGAGAAATCGCATATTCGTAGCTTTGAAAGTCTCCCATATTCATCTGCTCCGCTTTGATTTTCTTGACAGGGATTTCGATCGAGTATGTGAGTTTGTCGCTTTCCGCTAGCTGGTCTTCAATAACCAAAAGCTTCCTCATTCTGTCTGTGCCCTCAATATAGTCCAACATGTAGCTCGGTTGGGAGGAAGTCTCTTGATCAAACAACCTGGTGATCTCGTTCTTGAGACTCGCAAAAGAGGTCGAAAAGTAGTTGTTGTTGTCGTCAATGTCTTGCAACTCGCGGTTATGGTTGGTGAGTTCATCATTGATAATCTTAACCCTAAGCTTCTCACAGTCCTTCTCGAAACTCTTGATGTAAATCGTGTCCATGTATCCAAGACGACCTCCATTGTTGAGCATGACCCGAGTCATTTCAAGCACGTTTATCTTGCCCACATCCTTGAGCTTACTCAATCTGAAGTGGAGGTTTTTTGAGAATATGTGCTTGATGGCAGGAAAACGGTGGAGATGCCTGATGATGTCTTCATCATTCCGACTCACCAAAATGGCGAGAAAGTCCCGGATGAGGCTGTCTGAGTTAGAGTAATCCGAGGCACTGGTGAGTTGCTCAATCACACTATCGAAGGTGTTTTCCCGCATCATATACGCTGCCCGCAAAAAGTTGATGAAGTGTTCGGCGATTTCAGACTGTATTTCAGTTTTGAGCCTGGTAAACTGGACCACCAAAATCTCGAACACTTGAGCCAAATACGTCCCGCTCAACACCTCAGCATCAAGAAACACAATCTGCTTATAAAGCAAAAACTTCACGATTTCGTCTAGCTGGTCCTTGAGCTTTTCTTGACCATCACCATCGGTGTCTGCTTCTGGAGAGCTGACTAGAAGTTTGGAGAGTCTCAATACCAAAGCAAGGCCTGTGATCTGTTTGAGCTTTTGTAGTCCGTGTGGACGACGTTTTGAAAGACTGCTGGCTTCGAGCACATTCAATGCCGCATTAATAAACGTCATCATATCTTCATCGCTGACGAAGTAATTGGCATCAATGAAGTGCTCGGAGTAAAACAAAAGAAGTCCTGAGGCTCCCTCTATCAAATTAACCTCACTTTCGTTGGAGCCGGAGTCAGTGAAGAAATGGTTGAAGTGACGGAATAGTCTAGGGAAGGTGGAGTCGAGAACCATCTTCAAAGTGCTCTCGTTAAGTGGCTCCAAGATTTTGAAAAGAGTCTTGACATCGTGCATCTTCGAGATGAAAATGTCACTTAAGGCAGCAGAAAGCTTCTCGGAAGCTTTCTTGAAGCTCTTCTTGAAAGTCGCTTCCGACCATTCCACGGAAAGCTTGAGGTGACCTTGAAGTTCATAGATTCCTTCAAGCCATTCACGACTGGTGAAAAAAACGGCCAAGGCGGGCGATTCGTTGAAGCCTGCTTCAATCGTATCGATGTATTGGTTGATGAGATGAATGGCATTGAATGTGATAGCAAAGTTTTCCTCCTCTTGCAGTTTTCTGTGGTCTGATTTCTTGGGGGAGTTGGGTACACTAAGCACTCTTCCGTGGCGGACACTCAACTCGTACATTGAGCTGAGCACCATATTATTCAAAAGAAGAATGAATTCGGGTGCCAATAAAGTCTTAATGCTCTTAACTTTTTCGATTTCCAAAATCTGCGGGAGAGTAGAAATTGGAAGCTCCTCGACACGGGTGTCCAATCCAAAACCAGCAAGAAATAGCAAGCTGATGATCTCGTCATCACTCCACCATACTTTGAGAGAATGAGTCAAAACGTCAAGACCTCGACTAAGTTGAAAGAACTTCTTCAGAATTCGAGGACCCAAAATCTTCAAAAGGCGAATGAGGAGCGTCAATCCACGACACACGATCTTCTTATCGAACTGCTTTGCTTCAACATCATCTCCACCAGAGCGAAAGTTCAACAAA
Source organism: Candidozyma chanthaburiensis (assembly GCA_030579055.1). Taxonomy (NCBI): domain Eukaryota; kingdom Fungi; phylum Ascomycota; class Pichiomycetes; order Serinales; family Metschnikowiaceae; genus Candidozyma; species Candidozyma chanthaburiensis. The sequence goes on along the minus strand of JAKUAA010000001.1, from coordinate 579,335 downwards.
AGAAGAAGCCAGTGGATCGTAAGTGCACGAGAAAACTTCTTCAACTGCTTCACAGGGGCGTCTGAATCACAGAGTTGGCTTGTCAAGGAATCCAATGCCGCATAGCCAATTTTTTGGGAAATCAATCCCTTCTCCTCGCTTCTGTAGATCGCAAAAATGATGAAATGGGAAAAGGATCGGATAGTGTCTAGCGAAATGTCGGTTCGCAAGATTGAGCTTAGAACATCGCTGAACTCTTCGATTTCCTTATCAGAGGCCTTTTTGCTCAAGAGTTTGAACTCCATAAAATGCACAAGACGCTTGAGAAGCTTCATCCTTGCTAGCATCCTAAGGTTATAATCTCTGTTCTCCACAGAGCTGACCAATTCCACAATGGTGTTTTTGAGAAGCTCTTGGTCAGCGGTGCCGTCGTAAAGATGGAAATCGAGAATAAGGAGTTTGAACGCCAAAGCATTTTTGATGAAGCCTCTCTTTGTGTGGACGTTATAGCCACTGAAAGAAAGGAAAAGCTCAAGGAGGCTGCTGTCGAACTCAAGCGTTCTGTTATACCTTTCCTTGTATTGCTTTAGCAAAAGAATCAAAATGCAAAAACCGTCGTTTTTCTCAAACTCCTTGTAGATTCTCCAGCTGTTTTTCAAACATCCAAGAAGCAATTCGATGGACTTGAATATGAGTTTATTTCTGTCAGCCCTATCAAGCTGAGGATCGTTGGATACAGAGTCCACTAGCGTTAGAAGAAAGCTGGCTCCCCCTAAGCAGTATAATCCGCCATTGAGCGATTCAGGTATCAAAGCGATGTAGTCTCTGCTCTTTGCTTTAAGAGCATGGTCGAGGAAGCCCGATTCATTGCTGTCGAAAATAATGCTGGATTTACTGAATTGCAGCTTTTTTAGGCAATTTATAATCTCAGGTTTTTCAAAAACCTCGAGCTGGTTCTCAACCTTGGGCGATTTTCCCGAAAGCCGTCTAGCCGAGTCGTCATCCAGAGCTAGCAAGCTGAATTGAGCACCCAAATCTGTAAGATCAGCCGGATTTAGGTGATTGAACAAGTCAGGTATCGTCTCCTCGGTGAGATCTTTCAGGCACCAATTGAAGCCAACTCCTAGAGCGTAAGATGTGAGAATCCGCTCTTCGCTCAATGCGCTATCTAGAATTATCAAGTCTTTGAGGCGGAGCTCGTCTCTCTTGCTTTTCAGAAAATCGTCTGACTCGGGATTGCCAATATAAAGCTTATTCCAAGAGCCGATATCCTTTGCCATGGATGTGCACGGGATGGACTCGCTTTTCTGGCCATTTATGAAAAGATTGATATTACGCAAGTAGTCGTATGTTAATGTCAAAAGCGTGAAGCCCTGATTGGAGGTGCTCAGAAGATCGAGATGCTGGTTGAAGGAGTATTGCATTCTGGAGCTTGTGGCCTTGTTCACAACCTCCACCATGAACTGCGTGTAATTTAGAAGCTGGACTCTAATGGACGTGGAGGTGCTGTTGGAGGCGTCTGCTAGCAGAAAAAGAGGAATCACGCTGAAATCTTCCTCCTCGGCGTTTTCCACGGGAACATCGATTTTGAACCACATTTGCAAGGTGAAATTTTTTGAGTTAAATTCTCTGCTGAGCGGTAGCGGCAAGTGCTTGTTCCGGAAGCTGTTTAATGTGAGGGCAGTGAAGTGGGATGGAAACTCTGCCACAATTGACGAGAGGAAATCGAGCAAAACGAGTTTTGAAGACGCCGGCACCGTGGCCGATCCTTCTAGAAGCGGACTAAGAAGCTTTTTGAGCGTTTTCAAAGGGCAGCTCAACTCCAACACGGCCGAAAGAAGAGCCGCTTTTTGCAGAAGATGGAGGTCCTCGAGATTTCCCAAGTAATCGTCCACAAAAATGTCCACAAAGCCGGAATCGAGCATTTGTAAGCGGGCTGTATTCGGGCGCATGGCTTGAAGAAGAAGCTCATACACCGCCAGCTTGAAATCCAGGTACACGTCGTTATCAAGGCTATTCAATTGAGATAAGCAATTGGTCCACGCTGCAGCATGGGAAGAGTCAAAAAACACGTTTTCAAGCGGCAACAGCACCAAAATATTATTCTGCACAGCCGCTGCCGAAAGCTTGCTATCTCCCACTGCATCTGTTAGTTCAGTCAGCCAGTTTCTGAGAATCTCGTCGTCTAGGGTATAATTGGAAAGCACGGATTTGGTCACGAGGTCAATAAGGGCCAAGTCGGGCGAGGAGACGTGCTCCTGCGTATTGGCAGACATTTTGTTATTCAGCGGGCACTTTTAATGGTCAATTGGTGATGTAGTAGTAGTAGGTATGCACCCCAGAGGATCATGGGGTTGGTGGGTCACGTGCGGGTATAGTTAAGTTGCACATTAATGGATGGCCTGAAGCGATTTTAGGGGAATTGATGACATAGTTGACTTTATTGGCTCTGCTTCAGGTGCTGGTGTATTTTGAAAGCTTTTGGGGTCTTGTGTGTGGATATAAGTGGATGAATGTAAATTTGTGGACGAGGCTGAGCCGGAATAAAAAGATCGGGAAAGAAGAGGACTACTGAGGGCTTTCTGATTTCTTAGTTGTTCTTTTTCTGTGCTGGTTTCATTTGGTGGGGTTGGTGGACATGATTTCTGTACTTCGCAGCCAACCAAGGTGGGATGAATATGAAGTGCTGTAAGTGACGTGTGTGAATTTTTCAATCGATTGTGCTTGGTAGATTGTGTTTTTTTCAATCAATTGGGCTCTGTGGAATGTGCCTTTTGTTGGGGTGATTTTGATAGCTCTCTTGAAAGGGCCAGGTATTCTCTAGCCAGGTAGTGCAATAGAGAAACGTTGTGAAGGTTCGGAGTCACCAGTAATCAAGAATCCTATCCCAAGGAGGTTGATGTTGATTGTAGAATCGAGCTTTTTAAGCTTTGGATTTCATCCAGCCAAAGAATATTGAATTTTTGGTGGCCCACTGAGCAAGAGTCCCTGAGTGTCCTCGAAAATAAACATGAAAGAATTTGAAGTCCATCAAAAAGAGGCGTTAGAGGAGAAATTGTGAAGGCCCGAAAACCGTATTTAGATGCTTTCAGTCGTCCCATTGTCAAAATCGAAGCCCTATCTGGATTTTATCCATGCTACATTTTTTCGCCAACTAGACTGGTCCGTTCAGGTTCGTCTGGTACATGTTGAACGGGCTCTACCAGTCTATCATTTCATATTATTCCCAAAGAGGACCTGGTATCGGCAGCTTTTGTACATCGTTAGAGCCGTAAAAAGCAGAGACTTAAGGACAACCACTAAAGCAAAATGAATACAATGTCAAAACATACTGTGGCGCTGAAAGCAAAGTCCATGCATTAGGATGATGACCTTTTGGTACCGATGGTAGTGACTAGGGGATTTGCTTGCGGCTGTAGTGACCACAGCTCTTTGAGGGCACGGGGCTCAGAACTGATGATAGGATATACTTACTTATTGTCCATTTTAATCAAATAAATCAAGTAAAGAAAACAGTTACTACTGGAGCGAGCTCTCTTTATTGAGTTCATTGGAGGAATTCGATGGCCTTTGAGCAAATAGCATTTTGGCAATAGCAGTCTGGAAGAGGAATTAGCAAGCGCCTAACCCGACAGTTGAAGGGTCTAAACCACTCAACCACCATATCTCTGAATCAACTTCCCATTTCTTAACCACACCCTTTATCAAACGCAAACAGTCTAACCAAAGTAGCAGACATAGTCGATTCAGACCTGATTCCCGATAGCCACTCTCCAAAGTATACATGTCAGCTAATCTTCATAGCTTCTTGTTCTGTTCAACGTTATCATTCAAGAGACTCCAGAAAGAGTAACTCCTCCCACACAAAACCATGTAGCTAAAAACTACATCTTAAACCTTTTAGACTTTTTCAACAGAAGCTGGAGGATCAGCTTCTCATTTTACTTCCCCTTACCATTCATCCCCCGTTCTATTCCTCGGCTCGCCATCATATTTAAGAATTGCTCATAATCTGGAAATCATGTCCTCTTCTACCAACATATCCGGCCCACCCATTGCTGTTCTTCCCCAAAATCAAAACCAAAATCCACCTCCCCCTTCGTCAAAAATAATCCTCCAATCTCCAAAACTTCCAAATAATCCCTGACCCACCTCCCCCTCCTTCCGCTATGGCTGCGAAACACAGCTACATCCCACATCCACAGCATAACCCATACGAATGCCCGATCCAAAACCACAAAACCCAAACCACCAATCCAACCCACCAATTCAAACCGCCAATCCCAATCCCAAAAAATCAACCAAAAAATCAACCAAAAAATCAACCAAACCCTCCCCAACCCTCACCTCTTCACTCCACTTATCGCACCAGAATCGCGCATCAACATTCACCTACTACTGATCTGGGGAATGGCAGAATCGGAAGCAGCGGTGCATTTGCAACGCACCCGCGAGAATTGGCACGCGTTGGCGTCTTCTTCCCCTCAAAACGGCGACGTGTGGCTGGTGATTCCACGTTTTTTCTGGGAACGCCTAGTGTCCACTGAGGCTTCTTGTCTCCAAGAACTAGCTCTGGAGATGGGCCGTATAGACTGCCTGCTGCTCGTGGACGCCAACGGCGCCATGGCTCCCGAGGACGAAACTACATGCATGGCGATTCCTCCCGAGTTGTTTCACAGCTTGGCCCAGGTTTTTGGCGTCGTTGGTGATCCTGTTGCTCGGGCGATGATTGTGGATGAAAACGGCGTGCTGGTGGAACGCGTGCCGCCTGTTTTTGTCGTGCACGTTTTGGTCAAAGAGGCCGGTCCCAGACCTCGGCCTTCGCTGGCCTTTCTGCTCTCGCTGGCCTCCACTTTCCAGACCTTACATGATACAGTGCGTTCCCAGGTGTACAAAAACGCCCGGACGGCGGCTCCGCTCCGCTTGTGGTTTGTGGAAAACGAAGCAGCCCGCAATTTGCCGGCCCAGGTGTCTGTGGCTGCTTTTGTGGAGATGCCAGGCCGGAAATCCCTAGTCACGCCCAATCTCTATACTTCCACACTCAGAGCACAGGGCATCGAGGCGTCCAAGCTCCACGTGGTCGTGGAACCGGCAGAACGCAAAACTTTCCTTGTGGACGCTTATTTGGCCAGCCACTCTGTGTTGGACTACGACGCTGTCACCTCTCTGGGCGGTCACTGTGGTTTATCCAACTTGGGCAACACCTGCTACATGAACTCGGCGCTCCAGTGTCTCACCCACATCCCCGAGCTAAACTACTACTTCTTCTTCGACTTGTTCCTGCGTGAATTGAACACCAGCAACCCGTTGGGCTACAAAGGCGATGTGGCCCTGGCCTTCTCTACCCTTTTACACAAGCTCTACGGTTCTGGTAGCCCGTCAGCTGTCACTCCTCGCGAGTTCAAGTATACCGTGGGCCGCCACTCGTCCATCTTTCACGGATTCCAGCAGCAAGACTCCCAGGAGTTTGTTTCGTGGCTCTTGGATGCGCTCCATGAGGATTTAAACAGAATCCACCAGAAACCGTACTGTGAAAAGCCCGAGCTCAAGGACGAGGACGTCAATAATCCCGACGCCATTCGCCAATTGGCCGTAACATGCTGGGACCAGTACAAAAAACGTAACGACTCCGTCATCGTCGACTTGTTCACTGGAATGTACCAGTCTACCTTGGTGTGCCCCACCTGCCAAAAGCAGTCCATGACTTTCGACCCGTTCAACGACTTGACTCTTCCCTTGCCCGTCAACAAAAAATGGTACCACCAGCTCATTATTGTGGATCTTTCTGGAGATCACGCTGCCTCTGGAAGACAGCCTCTCTCACGCTTGGACGTGGAGCTCAACAAGTCCTCCAACTTCGAAGACTTGGTCAAATACATCAGCAGCTTCTTGCGGGTGCCACTAGAGCATCTTTTTTTGTTCGAGCTCTTCTCGAACTTTTTTTATAGAGACTTCCAGGAGAACAGTGCCGCCTCGAAGTTCTACCCCATCAACGAGCTCATCAACGAGAAAGATATCGTGGTGGCCTACATCATTCCTCATAATGCTGACACCGATATCATTGTGCCTGTGCTTAATACTGTTCGTGAGGAAGACTCCTCGTATGACATAGCTGATCCTTTTGGTATTCCGCTTTTTGTCACTTTGAACAAGGAAACAGACGCCTACAGTTTTGGTACTATTAGGCAGAAGCTCGAGCAGACCGTGAAGTTTCTTACAAATGCCGATATGGAAGCCAGCTACAAGGAAATCAAGGGAGACTCCAATGGTGCTCGTTTCAAAGCAGACAGTTTTCCCTTGATCCACAAGCATCAGCATGCATCCGATGATCTAGACATGGCGGAACCAGATACCGAAACACAGCCGGCAGACGAGGACTATGATTCTGACATCTCGTTGGCTCATCCACAGGTAAGCGCCGATTTCGGTTTTGCAATCAAATACTACGAGGAAGATGGCACCAGCCATATCAACACTCGTGGGCCAAGAAGGTATCAACCGGGTTTGAAAATGCGGTCTCATCTGATGCTCCTGGAGGAAAGTGACCCTCATAGACGGCCCCTTCACATTCCCCAGGGCAGGCCTTCATTTTACAAATTGCCATTATTGGCAGAAAAGCTTCCCGAGCTCAAACGCAAGTACTACCACTACCCTGAGCTTGCGGCGGAGACTCAAAGAATTGAGAATGCTAAAAGTGAGTCGTCTGAGGACACCAACACTGCCGAGCTGGAAATGTCGCTTTTGCTTAACAGACCACGGTCCGAAGAGGCCACCGCAGAGAGCGACGTTAACAACAGAGGACAGCTGGATGAGGACGAAGACAGCGATACAAACTACGATGACATCGAGCCACTTCTGGCCCTCAGACCGCCTACTCTACCTCCCTTGCCATCCAGTGAATCAGATCACGAAGCCAATAGCGAAGACGGCGCTCCCCACGAAGACCAGCCTGTCGACTTGGCCAAACAGGAAAAAAGTAAACCACTTCTTGCCAGCAGCAAAACCACACTTGTTTGTGAGTGGGACTCGCAAGTGTACGACCGGTTTTTCAAAGCCCGTGACCAACAGGCATGGGAGGAAATGCCCAACATTCCCAATCCCATTTTGGAAGACAACAAGCGGAAGTTGGCCTTGCAGCAGAAGTCCACCGTGTCTCTTTACGATTGTTTCAGGAACTTCAGCACTCCCGAGGTTTTGGGAGAGCAGGACTTGTGGTACTGCCCTCGGTGCAAAGACCACAAGCGGGCCACCAAAACGATCCAAATCTGGTCTACGGGCGATATTCTCACCATCCACTTGAAGAGGTTTTCTTCTGCTCGAGCCTTCAGCGACAAAATCAACATGGTCGTGGACTTCCCCATCGAAGGCTTGGAGATGAACGAATTTGTTCAGGATGCCACTGGCGAGCCACTCATTTATGACTTGGTCGCCGTTGACAACCACTACGGAGGTTTGGGAGGCGGCCACTACACAGCATATGCCAAAAACTTCCGGGACCAGAAATGGTATTACTTCAACGATAGTGGAGTAAGCGAGGTCAAGAACCCTCGCGAATGCATCAAGGGCGCCGCGTACCTTCTATTCTATAAAAAAAGAAAGCTGTCTGCTTTCGCTGGTGGCCAGTCTGTGGAGCAGCTTTTGAACGAGGGCCGCCTGTCGTTCGAAGCGAAATTACAAAACTTGAGGCAACAGCTGGTTGCAATTGGCCAGCAGACCGAGCTTTTCAACCAGGCCCGAGACGAAATAATGCAAAAAGCCAAGGCAGAAAGGCAAAGACTTGCTGAGGAGGAAGAAGCCAATAATGAGGCCATCACCTCCAGCTCCGACGACGACGTGTACGAAGATAGCAACACCGCCGGGCCGAGGAAAGTGAGGCCCACATTGGTGCTGTCTGGCGACACCGACTTTGAGAATCTGCGGAAACAGCGGTTGCTCTCCAAAGGAGCCGATCTGCCTCGGTCAGTGAACATCAACCACGAATATTCGTCGTCTGTCTCGAATGTGGCCAGCCCCATAGGGTCCAGTGGCGACGTCGAGCTGCCTTCCAAAGAGGACGCCATCTAAACAGGCGTAATAATTAATCGATAGCCTGGTTATCAATTGTAGATAAGTAAGCTGAAATTTATCACCTGGAAATTGAGCATCAAAAGCAGGAATATTTTTAGATACCGTCGTAGGATGGTCGGAGATGAGGCATGGCAGATAGCCTCAAAATATTCAAACATTGCTTTCACCAAGCCTGAACATGATTTGATACTGTAGACGAAGACAGCTAAAACGCCGTCTTTGAAGCTGCAGACATGCAAACTCATTCGGAGTCCTGTCACACTAGACATGACTATCACTCTCTGTAGATCAAACAGATCACTAATTTATGCTCTCTCCTTGGCCAAGCTGATAGCATTTTTCAAAGCTTCTAGCGTGACATTGGCGCCGCCTCCCGCTATACTCACATGCTTGAGCTTGTTCTTCGAAGCCACGATGTTCACTTTACTTTCACAGCATGCTTCTTCGGCTTCACCCTCCAAATCCGCCAAAAGCGCTACCTGACCGTCCGAGTCATCGATTTCAACCAATCCAAAACTGGACGAAGTGGCAAGCTCTTCCTTGTTCAAGTGCAAGGGTGTGGAAAGGTCCTTATTAGAGTCAATGCAGAAAGTGTTCGACAGTTGGTCTAAATGGCCAAAATTGCCTCTGGACCGAACGGGCACTCTCACATTGGGATCCACGCCAGAGTCGCTGAGGTAGATCCGTGGAAGTGACACATCTTGCAAGGCGCTTATTAGAGCATGGCTGACCACATCGAAAAGCGGTCCTTCTCTTGAAAACACCTTGATGTGGGCATAAAGCGCAAATCTGTACTTCTTCTTGCTCACGCTCACACTGGAGAATACCGTCTCAAGAGCCTCCTCGCCCAAGGTCTGGTCATCCGGGTAGATAATGCTCTCTTCGCCTGTAGCCTCATCCTTGATTCCGTACCCTGGCTCAATGTCCAACGACAGGTACGGAAGAAGACGCATGTGGTACACCAAATTGTACAATTTCTGCAGAAGAATCTGCTCCTCGTCACTGGGGGCGCCCTGTCTGCCTCTGGCGACTTCCACCACCGGGTACACCGAGGTGTGCTTGGAAGCCTCTTGATTTTCAGCCACAAAGTCCTCGTCCAGCCCGTTCATTTCGGTTATCCCCAAAGTAATGCCGCAGAAAACATGGCAATCTCCGTGTTTGACCACAGAAGAGCCCACAACGGCGTCTGTGTTGACATTGCCTAGATTACCTTGGGAAGCGACGACTTCTCTAAACTCGGTAAAATCACGCAAGCAGGGGCGGAAACCCTGGGCCAAGTGTCTTTGAAGCGTGAGCTCTGGCGAAATTCTCGCCAAAACGGACGGAGGAAACACAATCAGCTGTTCGGTAGACATGAAGAATGTAGTAGGTAGATGAGATGAGATCGGTGCAGTCGCGATAGTTGGAGTAGGCTTGGATTGGGATTTTGTAGATGTGGGAGGAAGTGCAGAGTGGCTTTTTGATTTCTGGGGAGTAATTTTCGTTCTGGTTTTTTTTGGTGTCCTTTTTGGTGTTTTTGGTGTTTGGTGATGGGTGTTGTATTGGTAGTTGATGGCTGCGAATATCCAGAAAGGTGGTTGAGAGATGTTGGGTTACGTTTTCACTTGATACTCGTTTGCTTGTACTATGCATGTTCGTTTATCTATTTGGCTTGTTTTCTTTTTTTGCTTGCCGAAGAAGTCGATGAAGGCGGAATTTACCGTCTGGAACGTTGGCGTATTCTATACTCAGTTCCAAAAGGGCTAGCCCATGATAACCACTGGTAGGCACAATCTCAAGCACAGATATCTTAAAAGCCCAAATATATAAAGGTTTAAGTCTTGCTCTCTTCTTAGCTGCGTGAAGTGAAAGTATTCCTCTCTCTTCGCTTTCGCCATACCACAAACCAGGCATAAACTTGGGAAAGGTCAACAGCTCCAGAGATTGAAATCAACCAATGTTTGAGTTGATTTATGCAATCCCTCATCCCATTGTATTAGACTTGCCGAAACTGCTTTGCATTTGGTTTACTATATCGCTCCATCGATTCCTCTTCTCTTCAGTCCACAAGCGAAACTCGTGGTTTACCTAATCAACCTCTTTCCATTATAAATGAAATTTGAAAATATCCATGGACTTTTCACGTCTCTCCTACCATTCCTGCCAAAGCATACATGCTGCTTCTTTCCTAATACAATATTCCTACAAACCTCGCATCATCCTTCCACTTCTTCCTTCTCCATTTGCGGATTTATTTATTTCCTAACAATACCCCCATCACACCAGAAGATAGTTGAAAATGTTCTTCTGCGTGAGCTTACTGTCGTCGTGAATCGGCTCCTTGGACTTTCCCACTACGTAGTGCTGCAGTCTTCTCATCTCCTTCAAACTGCCTGGAAGAGGTGCCTTTTTGGTCTTCTTGGTCTTTTGGGGCTCTTGCACCTTCCTCTTGCCGGAGGTAACCGTCTGCCATTCTCCAGCAAACATGGCATCGGGATCCCACGTAATGAGCTTCAGGCTCATTCTGGCAGCTATTTTCTGCTGCCTCTTGTAAGCCACCAACGAGAAGGGGGTATGCTGGGGCTTCCACTTGTGGATGTTTTGAGCAAGTAACACGAAGTCTTTGCTGTTGGTGTTGGCGTTGTTTGCTGGGGAGTGAAGGTTTTCCTGGTTCCCTGCGGTGTTAAGATAGCCAGCTGCTGGAGAACGCAGTAGACGGAAAAGAGGCGCCAAAAGCCAGCTTTCAATCTTTTCTGTGAAACGCCTGAAGATGGCGAAGGTGAAGCGACGGCGCTTTGCTTCAGTGGGCTTGAGAGCTGGAGTGCTCTTTGAAAGACGGAAAAGCATTGGAATTTTGTTCATGGTGGATAATGGACGGGAAAAAGAGAGAAAAGGCTCTCTATTTATAATTGGAAGGGAAGCCCTTTCTGAGGTGACCAGATATTATTTGGTATTACCGTGAGAAACCGTTAGGGAAAGTGGGAGACCCATCGGCGTTTGGGTCACGAAACTGACACCAGTCACGAAAGTGATTAGTTCTACGTTTTGGGAAAGTAATTTGCAGTGTTGCAATAGAGAGGTAGTTTTGTTTGATTCGGAAGGACCATTGTTGAGAGGAATTGGATTTTACTAAAGCCTCACCAGTGAAGCTGCAGTAACTTAAACAAATCAATGTCTTACGAAAAGCTAGAAGAGAAGTTTAAGTCAAGCTATCAGACCTGGCCGAAGGTGGTGCTTGGATGGATTTAGCCTCATCATATGTGTGGGCATATACGGCTCATACCTGATTGAAATCCTTATAGTCGAGCCAATTCTGAGTCAGAACTAAACTTCTTCAGTCCTGATTAATCCGTTGAAGAGTTGAGGGATTCGGGGCCTCAGTTTACCTGAAGCTTCTGAGGGATACATTCTGATACCTCGCTACCCCTTTGGAGACTCTTTACACATTACTGAAAGATTGTTAGTCATTCCATTAATCCATTTAATTTAAAATAAGAGGCAAGATTCAAAGGAAGATTCTAATGGGGGAAAAGAAGTTTAATAGTGCAGTCGCTCAACTGTGAGGTAAGAAAGCCAGAGACTACAGACAGGGAGGAAATCCAATTAGGGATACGATGACCTTGCCAGATTAGTTTTGGGCAAGATATTCAATTTGTTAAATTTTGGTCTTGAAGATTTTTTAAATGGTGTTTTGGATTTGAACATTTGCAACTACGCGTTAATTGCGAAAGATTCTTGGAAACAAGCGTAGTCTTCCAGATTGAGAGGGAAATACATGGAAATATGAAAAAAAAAAATAAAAATGTAATTATTCAATAGTAATAGTGGTGTTGAAGAGAGCAAAAAGAAGAAAAAAAAAAAAAAGAAAAAGAAATATTGCTAATGATTTGAACATGGCAGTTAAACGAAGCAGGTGATAAGATGTCTCGTCAGCTGAACAGAAGAGAATTTCTGAAATGGCACGCTCACTCATTAGATGTTTTGTTTTTAAGTGAACCTTTTTTTAACAAATATTAATCAATGCTTTCTTGAAATGGATGAGGTCGTTGAAGACTCTTTGTGACCGGTCATACGGAGGCATTCCATAGAATCTAGACTAGCACTTCTATGAAAGCACGAACAATACCAACAGGAGTCCTTTCATTTACGCTGACTTTATATTAATTCATATCAAACGCTTTCCGTAAACTGGCACAGTCATTGATGTACCGAAGATTTGTTCTCCAAAGCCAGAGGTAGCCACGATTTATCAATCTTCACACCATCTAGATTGATCCAAGATTGTTCTAAAATCTATTTTCTCGCTTAGTTAATCCGGTGAACTTGAGGTTAGGCGGTCTTGTGATACGGCTTTAGGTCTATTACGATTAGCCCAACCAACCCTTTAATTCAGCACCATCTCCTAAACGACCTTATGTCACCTTTAGATACTAGTGAAATCAGTATTTATTTCATTTGCCTCAGCCACAGAATCATAAGCAATTGGGGCCGGGTGAATTAGACTTTACAGATGTGCTTCCAGACAGGCCTATCTCGTAAACTGAGGGTTCGAAGCCCTTATGGATAATGCTACTATTTCTGGATTAATGACGGCATAACCTTTTCTTTCACGTCATAGGCTCAACACAACGAAGCCCGTAGTAGACAAAGCAAAAAAAAAAGAAAGCATTCTCGAATTAAAGACGATACTGCCGAATACACTTTTCAGAAACATTCACAGCCAGTTGATTACTTCGCAGTCTAACGGACACAGCATTCGGGGAGCTAGAGACACACAGTCAACGGTCCTTGCTTTCATGCCCTTGGAAGAGAAAAATTCAAAGTTGGTTGTTCGTAAGGATAAGTAATTAAAATGAGCAATAGAGTAAGAGACGTAGTACATCACAAAATGAGCCCTTCAGAAGAAGCTGATGTCTGGCGAAACAAAGAAAGTCTCTCGTACGGCGCTACTCGTCACCGAACCTCCACTCTCCAAACCAAACCAGCCTCCTACAAAAGTCCAAGAAAAACGGGCCACAGGAGCATTCTCTAAAACCTAGGTTCTCCGTTTCCCCAGACCTGCCAGGACCACATGCACCGAAAAGGAAATGATTTCCCAGCCGTTGGCCCGCCCAAGCCCCAGGGACCATTCTCTGGTGATCCAAAAACGCTGGAAAGTCGAATAAGCAAAACGAAGAAATGTCGAAAAAAAAAGTATCACTACTTCTGTCTCTAGAGCCTTCGGTGCTTGCAGCAAGGAGCCTTCCTCCCCTCCTGATAGTGCTTATCTACGAGAAAGATCCAATCACACCCACGCCGATTGTCCCCTCTTTCCTTGTTTCCGCGGCGACGTCCTCGGCTCATGTGAAGTGGAATCCGGGGTAATCGAAGAAACTACCATCTAAAAGTTTTGACAAAATTTCAGCGACCGAAACTTATTTCTCCGCCTTGCTGAAACTCGTAGCAAATTCACCCGCCTGCCTAGATAGCCGCTACTGATAAGGAAAAAAATGCTAGGTCGCGAGCACTCGGAGCATTTTACGTGGGCAAAATCAACTCTTCATAATTTTTTCCATCGGCCTGTCTAGTAAACATCACCTATTCCCCCAGGTCCCCTCTCTATATACTCTACCGCCTTCCCTTCGCCCTTGGGGCCCTTATCAGCGGATCTGACTAAAGACCGCCGGCGATTGGCCGATGGAGAGGCACCACCTGCATATAGCGCTGCCCCTGCACAGAGCCCGCACAACACAATCGCACCCAACTGCTCCATATGCGTGCTTGACACCAAAAGTCTCTCAGCGTGCTTCTCGGTTCTGCACGAGCAGCACGGTTTTTTAACAGCCATTTCTCACCTCCACTTTTCCAACTTTTACACCACTTTCTACCTCTTAATATGGACACCGACGTCGCCCCTCCACAGGTGTACGCCTACGACGAGGTTCCCGAAAACAGATCCTGGGCCGCCTCCCTCCCCGTGGCCAAGGGCTTGTATAACCCCGAATACGAAAAAGATGCCTGTGGTGTTGGTTTCACTTGCCACCTCAAGGGCCTGGCTTCTCACAAAATCGTCAGCGACGCCAAAAGCCTTCTCTGCAACATGACCCACCGAGGGGGTGAGTTGAACCCTAAGGACGGTGACGGAGCAGGTTTGATGCTGTCGCTTCCACACAAGTTTTTAAAGAGAGAGTTCAAGTACCACTGTGACGTGGACTTGCCGCCATTGGGCCAGTACGGTACGGGTAACGTTTTTTTCAAGAAGGACGAGGCCGTGTACGAAAAGTCCAGAAACACATTTGAAAATATCGCAACTTCGCTTGGGCTCCGTGTTCTAGGATGGAGAGCTGTTCCTCACGATTCTTCTATTTTGGGGCCTGCTTCGCTTTCCAGAGAGCCTTTGATTTTGCAGCCGGCCGTGGTGCTTGCAGACGTTTACGGTACTGAAGTTGCACCGGAGGAGTTTGAAAAAACCCACAAAAAAGACTTCGAGAAGAAATTGTTCATTCTCCGCAAGCAGCTGTCCCACACAATCGGTCTCCACAACTGGTTCTACATCTGCTCGCTCAATGCCAAAACCATCGTCTACAAGGGCCAATTGGCGCCCAACCAGGTGTACGCCTACTACTACGACTTGGCCAACGCCGAGTTCGAGGCCCACTTTGCCTTGGTGCATTCTCGTTTCTCCACCAACACCTTTCCCTCGTGGGACCGTGCCCAGCCGCTTAGAATGGCTGCCCACAACGGTGAGATCAACACGTTGAGAGGAAACAAAAACTGGATGCGTGCCAAGGAGGGTGTGATGAAATCGGCCTTGTTTGGTGACGAGTTGGAGAAATTGTACCCGATCATCGAGGAGGGCGGCTCGGACTCGGCGGCTTTCGACAATGTGCTTGAGTTGTTGGTGATCAACGGCGTTCTTTCGCTTCCAGAGGCAGTGATGACGATGATTCCCGAGGCCTGGCAGAACGACAAGAACATCGACATGAAGAAAAAAGCCTTTTACGAGTGGGCCGCCTGTCTCATGGAGCCCTGGGACGGCCCAGCGCTTTTCACATTTGCCGACGACAGATACTGCGGAGCCAACTTGGACAGAAACGGCTTGAGACCGTGCCGTTACTACATCACGGACGACGACCGCATGATCTGTGCGTCTGAGGTGGGTGTGATTGACATTGAGCCCGAGAAGGTGTTGCAAAAGGGCCGTTTGCAGCCAGGCAGAATGTTGCTTGTGGACACCAAGGAGGGCCGGGTGGTGGACGACCGGGAATTGAAGAAATCGGTGGCTTCCCGGTTCGATTTCAAGTCGTGGGTCTCGGCCAATATGATCACGCTAGACGACCTCAATGCCAAGTTGACCGGGCGGGAAATCAGCCTTGACCACAAAATCGAGGAAACCGCCAATGTCACTGTCCAGACGGACCCCCGTTTGGTTGCCTTTGGGTACTCCCACGAGCAGATTCTCAACATTCTCTCGCCAATGGCTGATGGAGGAGAAGCTTTGGGATCCATGGGTAACGACGCTGCTTTGGCCTGTGTTTCGGAACAGCCCCGTCTTTTGTACGAGTATTTCCGTCAGCTTTTTGCCCAGGTGACAAACCCGCCCATTGACCCGATCCGTGAGGAAATCGTCATGTCCTTGGAGTGCTACGTTGGACCCCAGGGCAATCTCTTGGAAATGCGCCCGGACCAGTGCAACCGGTTGTTGTTGAAGCTGCCTGTGCTTTCCACAGAGGAACTCAATGCCATCAGAAATATTGAAAAAGTGTACCCCTCGTGGTCGATCACCACCATCGATATCACCTTCGACAAGGCCGAGGGCATCCAGGGCTACATCAACAAAATCTCCGAGATCTGCCAGGACGCCTCCCAGGCCATTGCCGACGACCGCAAGATCATCATCTTGTCCGACAGAAAAACCGGTTTTGACAGGGTGCCCATTTCGGCGTTGATCGCTACGGGTGCAGTGCACCACCATTTGGTCAGACAGAAGCAGCGGTCCAAGGTGGCGATTTTGATCGAAACGGCCGAGGCCAGAGAGGTCCACCATGCCTGTTGTTTGGTGGGTTACGGTGCTGACGGTATCAATCCGTACTTGGCGATCGAGACCTTAATCAGAATGAAGAACGAGGGCTTGTTGAAGAAACAGTACACGGACGAGCAGCTCGTGCGCAATTACAAGCACGCCGTAGACTCGGGCATTTTGAAGGTGATGTCGAAAATGGGTATTTCGACTTTGGCGTGCTACAAAGGCGCTCAGATCTTCGAGGCCTTGGGTATCGATAACTCCGTCATTGACCGCTGTTTCGCCGGCACAGCGTCCAGAATCAAGGGCATTACGTTCGAGTACATTGCCCAGGATGCGTTTTCCCTCCACGAAAGAGGATACCCCACGAGAGAAACCGTCAAGCCCGTGGCACTTCCAGAAACCGGAGAGTACAACTGGAGAGACGGAGGAGAAAAGCACGTCAACGACCCCGCCGCCATTGCCCTGGTGCAAGATGCCGTTCGGAACAAGAACGAAAAAGCGTACGATGCCTACTGCAAAAAGGAGTACGAGGCGATCAAGAATTGCACGCTCCGTGGGCTTTTGGACTTTGACTATGAGGCTGCAAAGCCCGTCCCCATTGACCAGGTGGAGCCCTGGACGGAGATTGTGCGTCGTTTTTTCACCGGCGCCATGTCGTACGGGTCCATTTCCATGGAGGCCCATTCCACGTTGGCGGTGGCCATGAACAGACTCGGAGGTAAGTCCAACACCGGAGAAGGTGGAGAGGATTCCGCCAGATCCCACGTCAACGAAAACGGCGACACCATGCGTTCTGCCATCAAGCAAATTGCCTCGGGCCGTTTCGGAGTGACGTCGTACTATTTGGCTGATGCCGACGAGTTGCAAATCAAAATGGCCCAGGGAGCCAAACCAGGTGAAGGTGGAGAACTCCCAGGCCACAAGGTTTCGGAGCTGATTGCCAAAACAAGACACTCCACGCCCGGAGTGGGCCTTATTTCGCCTCCTCCCCACCACGATATTTATTCTATCGAGGATCTCAAGCAGTTGTTGTACGATCTCAAGTGCCTGAACCCTCGAGCCAGAACTTCTGTGAAGTTGGTTTCCGAGGTTGGCGTGGGTATTGTGGCTGCCGGTGTGGCCAAGGCCGGGTCGGAAAATATTTTGGTTTCCGGCGGTGACGGTGGAACCGGTGCAGCCAAGTGGACGTCGATTAAGTATGCTGGATTGCCCTGGGAACTTGGACTTGCGGAGTCCCACCAGACGCTTGTTTTGAACGACCTCAGAGGCCGTGTGATTTTGCAAACCGACGGGCAGATCAAAACAGGCCGTGACATTGCCATTGCGTGTCTTCTTGGAGCCGAAGAATGGGGTTTTGCAACCACTCCGCTTATCGCCATGGGCTGTATTTTCATGCGCCGTTGTGAGCTCAATGTGTGTCCCGTGGGCATTGCTACCCAGGATCCAGAGCTCCGGAAGAAGTTCCAGGGCACGCCGGAGCACGTCATCAACTTCTTCTACTACATGGCCCAGGAGTTGCGTGGATACATGGCCAAGTTGGGTTTCAGAACCATCAACGAGATGGTGGGCCGGACGGAAACCTTGAAGGTCCGGGACGATTTGCGGAACACCAAGAACGCCAACATCGATTTGCTGCCCATTTTGACACCGGCCCATACCATCAGACCTGGTGTGGATACTCACTGTGTGAGAAAGCAGGACCATCGTTTGCACGTTCGAATCGACAACAAATTGATTGACGAGGCCGAGGTGACGCTCGAGAAGGGCTTGCCTGTGACCATTGACTGCAACGTTGTCAACACCGACCGTTCTTTGGGCACTACGTTGTCGTACAGAGTCTCGAAGAAATTTGGCGAACAGGGCCTTCCTCACGACACTATCCACGTGAACGTGACGGGCCTGGCGGGCCAGTCCTTCGGAGCGTTTTTGGCGCCCGGTATCACTTTGGAGCTTGAAGGTGATGCCAACGACTACATTGGAAAGGGTCTTTCTGGAGGCCGCATCATTGTGTACCCACCAGGAGCGTCCAAATTCAAGGCGGAGGACCAAATCATCGCCGGAAACACCGCTTTCTTTGGAGCCACTTCCGGAGCGGCGTTCATCCGTGGTGTTGCTGCTGAGCGTTTTGCAGTGAGAAACTCCGGTGCTACTATTGTCGCCGAGGGAACCGGCGACCACGGCTGTGAGTACATGTCGGGCGGAAGAGTGGTGGTTTTGGGATCCACCGGCCGGAACTTCGCCGCCGGTATGTGTGGTGGTATCGCCTATGTTTTGGACATGGCCCAGGATTTCAGCCAGAAGGTGAATGGCCAGACTGTGGAGCTCTCCAGCGTCACAGAGCCTTCGGAAATCGCCTTCTTGCGTGGCTTGATCGAGGACCACCGCCACTACACCGGCTCGGAAGTTGCCAGCCAGATTTTGACCGACTTCAACCGAATCCTTGCTCGTTTTGTCAAGGTGTTGCCCCACGACTACAAGAAGGTGCTTGAGAAGGAGAAGCAGAAGCAGGCGGAGGCCAAGAAGAACGAGATGAACAGCTTCATGAGGAACTTCAAGGAGGACCCGGAGTGTGATGCTACAAATGGCGAGGCAGCCAAAATCAAACAGGGCCATGTCCACAGAGCCAAGAAGGAAGAACCCAAGGTTTTGGACCTCGAGGACACCATCACGAACCCGGAAACGGAGAAGAAGGCGGTGGCCCAGTTGGACAAGCTCCGGGGATTCATGAAGTACAAGCGCCGGAACGAAAAGTACAGAGACGCCAAAACCAGAACCAAGGACTGGAACGAAATGACCACCCGTTTGACCAAGGACGAGCTCAAGCACGAGACCGCCCGGTGCATGGACTGTGGTGTTCCTTTCTGCACTTCCGACACCGGCTGTCCTATTTCCAATGTGATTCCCAAGTGGAACGAGTTGGTGTTCAAGGACCGCTGGTACGACGCTTTGCAGAGGTTGATGATGACGAACAATTTCCCTGAATTCACCGGCAGAATCTGCCCTGCTCCATGCAACGGTGCCTGTGTTTTGGGAATTAACGAGGATCCAGTCAATATCAAGCTGGTGGAGTGTGCTATCATTGACCATGGATTCGAGCAGGGCTGGATTAAGCCCGAGCCACCAAAACACAGATCTGGATTTTCCGTTGCCGTGGTCGGTTCGGGACCCGCCGGTTTGTCTGCTGCCGATCAGTTAAACAAGGCTGGTCACACTGTCACTGTCTACGAAAGAGCCGACCGTCCCGGTGGATTGTTGATGTACGGCATTCCCAACATGAAGCTCGACAAGCGTTTGGTGAAGAGAAGAACGGATCTTTTGGCTGCTGAAGGAATCACTTTTGTCTGCAACACTGCTGTTGGTGATGATATCACCGTCGAGGAATTGGAGGCCTCCAACGACGCTGTGATTTTTGCTGTGGGCTCCACCATCCCCAGAGACCTCAATATTCCCGGCAGAAGTCTCCAGAACATCGACTTTGCCATGCAGCTTCTTCACCTGAACACCAAGGCTCTTTTGGACAACAAGCTCGAGGACATCCGCAAGCAGGTTGCTGGAAAAGACGTCATTGTCATTGGAGGCGGTGACACCGGTAACGATTGTCTTGGTACGTCCACCAGACACGGCGCCAAGTCCGTGACCAACTTTGAGTTGTTGCCTACTCCTCCAGACTCCCGTCCTAAGGATAACCCATGGCCACAGTGGCCCCGTGTTTTCCGTGTGGATTACGGCCACTCGGAGGTGGCTGCCCACTACGGCAAAGACCCCAGAGAGTACTCGATTCTTTCGAAGGAATTTGTTGATGATGGAGAGGGCAACGTCAAGGGCATCAAAACCGTCAGAGTCGAGTGGAAACGCTCTGACTCTGGTGCCTGGCAGATGGCCGAGGTTCCTGGTCTGGAGCAGTTTTTTGCTGCCGACATTGTGCTTTTGTCCATGGGTTTCTTGGGCCCTGAAACTGAGAAGCTTTCTGTGGAGAAAACCAAGAGAGGCACCATTTCCACCAGCGATCCAAGCGGTTACAGACTTTCTGGACACGATAAGCTTTTTGCTGCTGGAGACTGCCGTAGAGGCCAGTCTTTGGTTGTTTGGGGCATTCAGGAAGGTCGCCAGTGTGCTCGTGAAGTGGACAATTACCTCATGGGTGCCACCAGATTGCCAGGAAACGGTTCTGTTGAGCAGAGAAACTTCAAGTTGTTGGAGGAGCTTGCGGAGAAGGTGTGAGTTAATTGTATAGAATGTGGAAATTAATGTTGAAAATTGTAGAGTGGAGAGGGATGGGCACTGATGCAAGTGTAGTTTAGTGTAAAATGCACGATGGCTTTATGACAATGAGAGTCAGATGAAGAAGTTGATTAGAGGTGAAAGTGCCGTCTGTCGCTTTCCTCGGGTTTCAACGGTTTAAAGTTGCAAAACATTGTAGCCACGGTAAGCTGCGGTTGGTTGAGTTTGGGATGGTAAAATGCATGGATGATGAGAAACGACATAGAAGATGGAGGTGGGGGAGTTTTACTTCATTTTTCGCCAGATCATTGATCAAAGGTCGATTCATAATATGCTGGACTCTTTTGTGTAGCCAAAGCTTTGAGCTGTGGATATTAGTGAATTCATGGAGGATTGTGGCTGCGATTTCTGCCAAAAGGAAAAAGCCAAAAAGCGAAATTGACTACTGGGAGGGTGTAGCTTGCATTAAAAGAAACAGTTTCAAAAAGCATCTGGGAGTTTGGCTTTGTCCTTCGTGTTTATCGGCATTGAGTTGAGGCTGACTACAGACATTCAATTCCTCTCAGATCTAGTATTCAAGTGGTGGAGAAATGATTGGAATTTCGAAATACAATCGCTCGAATTCTGGTCAGCCTCAAAAGAAGATCATGCAAATGTGATATAGACGAAAAGAGGCTAGGTTGCTTTAGTAAACCATTGCGTCTCAATCGCATAGCATCGAATGGTTATGGGTGTGTATGAGGAAACCCGGAGTACCGTTTAAGCTTTTAGAACGGCGTCCATTGTTTACGAAGCAGATGCATCTCTGTTGATCTGTGGCTCCAAAGGGAAACCCGATCTCCGGATGCTGATGGGAGATATGTCTAGCATGGATCAATATTATGGGATTGAAGGAATGTGGAAATCAAGACTAAGAACCACAGGGATTAAGATGTGTATTTTGGTTTATTCCAAAGGGAAT
Organism: Candidozyma chanthaburiensis; assembly: GCA_030579055.1. Taxonomy (NCBI): domain Eukaryota; kingdom Fungi; phylum Ascomycota; class Pichiomycetes; order Serinales; family Metschnikowiaceae; genus Candidozyma; species Candidozyma chanthaburiensis. Next base: position 558,123 of record JAKUAA010000001.1, on the reverse strand, counting down.
CAAGTTGCTTTTTATTTTTCAGCCATGTCTCCGTTCTTTCTCGCTTAACTTAAGTTGACGAGTAGATACAACGAATGAAGCCAGGTCTTTGATTTTCTCGACTACCTTTTTGAAACCCATCTAGCTCATAAAATTGGATTCTTCGATTGAATCACGACAAAGCTGTTTCAGGAAAGGAGAAATCACAAAGTTCCATAGGACAGATCTTTATCATGACTTCTTCTACTAAGTTTACATGAGGCACTGTACCACATCACAAAAAGTAGCATTTTCTTGATAGCTCTAAGATCAGAAGGTAGCAGAAGAGATGACTTGGACACAGTCCCGCTAAACAATTAAAGTATTGAAAACCATTTAAGCATTAGCCCAGCGCTAACAACATTCACACACTGCGGATCACCAAACAGCACAGTATCGATCTTTTAAAAAAAATGCCATCAGACAGAGTGATTGAAACACCATAGTTACCAAAAGGAAAAAGAGAAGAGAATTGAAAACCTGGAGAAGCTCCATAAGGAAATTTTCCGATCCCTTAAACTTGTCCCAAGATGCTTTCCCACTGAAAGTTATCCCTTTTGTAAAGTCTCAAGTCATGTTGACGCCAATTTCAAGCATCCAAATGAAGAGCCCCCAAAAGAACCCAAACAGTCAGTTACCGCCAATCGTACTACTATCCATTGGAAGCAGCTCCACAGGCAATTTCACCTAAACAGCCATTTCGACCTTAACAACCATCTCTCCCAAATAGGCCAAATCCCGAAGAGTCAAATGCACCCCAAAAAGGCCAAATCGTACTACCTTCAACCATAAAAGTCTAAATCAACAAATACGAACCTCACGCTTTTGGTGCTCTGCAGCTTCCTAATTCGCCGATTCTCAACACAAAAACAGCCAGTGCCTTTGCGGTATTTGCCGGTTTGCTACGATCCTGTTCTTCAAAGCCTCCACCGAGACGAAGCCTCAATGACCCAAAAAGCCGAAGCGGAACTTTCAAATCCTTAAAATCAACAATAAAAAAATTGAAACCTCCAAAAAATCCGAAATTTTTGGCTGGAAAAAGTTACCTGATGTGGCCTTATTGTTGCAATGATTCTTCGCCGTTGTCAGGGTGGTGCAAACAGGACGCCCACTGCTGCTAAAAATAGAACACACACCAGTGCGCCGGTGTCCGAGAAAAATACGGAAAAAAGCCAATTGGCTTATAAAAGAGCCTTGCCAGAATTCGAAAATTCCCAGGGATCAAAGGCCGGCAATGATCCGAGGGCAGGAAGGGCGGGACAGCTGTTCACAAGTGTGGGTGATGGAAGAGTGCATAATTACGGCGCTTGTGCGCAAGTCGACCCTCGAAAGTCCCTTTGTTCTAAAAATAAGACTGCACACAAGCCAGTGCCATGCTCGCCCGCTGCGCGAGTCTGATGCCGGAGCCGAATCAGGATATGTTATTGGTAGCGTCACCTAATCCCGCAGGTTTTCAGGATAAACTCTTTTGACCATGGACGATTGAGTGGTTTTATGGGTGCAAGGATGCACTGGCCTGGGCAGGATGTCTGTTTCGTCATCGAAGCCTTGTAGCCAGAAATCCAAAACCTCTGTATTCAAATCCCAAATCAAATCCCAAATCAAATCCCAAATCCCAAAAACCAAAACAAATCCATTCTTCCCCGGCCCCGTGGTAGCGCAGATCAAAGAAATGCCCCCTTTCGTGGGTTGCGGTTTCTCGGCTGTTGTAGGACAGGGCGGCTGGTTGTCGATAAATTAGGACAGTTGCGCAAACTCAGGAATGAAGGCGCAGCCCCGCTGCCATCCTGGGGAAACAGGGCTTTTATATTATTTTGGCTTTTGGCTGAGACATTGAAGTGGAGAGGATTTTGGAGAGTTTGAAATTGGCCCATTTTGAATATGTTGTAGTTGTGGAGGCGGAAAACAGGCCAAAGTCAAATGCGCTTTTTGGTAGAGGAATGTTCGCCTAAGTCGGCACCGCATGTGTCTCTAGCCGTTGATGTCTCATGTCTCCTTCTTCTTATCTCTCCTGAGCGGCTTACAAGGCTCCTTTTGCAGCCACACCAGAGGCTTGATTCGGGTTTGATATGGCAGATTCTTTCAGAGTTGGAGGTTACGGGATTTAGAGAATAAGGATGGTGTTTTTGTACTTTCTAAGGATCAAAGGCAGATGTTTGGGGCCGATTCTAACAGAGGACTATTCTGAAACACAGAGGGCTACTTTTGAAACACAGAGGGCCGTTTTGAAACACAGCGTTTTTTTTGACTTCAGCACCACAGAAGCCTTGCCCCCCGGTCCTCGCTCCCTTGATTCGTCCGCCTGCGTTCTCGTCCAATCGCTTATTGACGCCGACTCAGAATAGCCGCCGGTGTGGTCTTGGAATCACAAAATCATAAGCACTTGCTCCTTGGCAGCTTCTGTGGCATGGGGGAAAAGACCCTCCGGATTCGCCGGGTGGTACTTTATGCTTTTTATTAAAGCGCTTTGTATTGTCCAGAAATTTTCTAGTATTTTCAATCATCTTTCTACTGCTCTCTGTGAAGTGGCTCTGTGACCCGGGAGACCCCCGGAAGTGGGCCAACATGCATAGGCGGGGCTTTTGTGCGTCGGCGCTAGCACTCGACTTCCGGGGGCACCACAATCAACCATGGACCTCCGGTGGAGCATCTGCAGTTGCATGCTGAGTACTTACTCCCCTCCTGCCCGGAAGTCGCCCCATAAGTATAAAAGGCCCACGGCCCGCCTCACTTTTGCTCTTTTTCATATTCTGAGTTTTCTGCTTGTCCTTCGCTATGCAATTTAAGTCTTTGCTTGCCGTGGCTGCCCTCTCTGGGTTGGCCGTCGCCAATAGTATGTTGACGCTTTTTTCCCGGTTTTTTGTCTGATTTGGTTTATCCCTTTCCCTGTCCGTCTGGCTCCATTCCTTGAAAAGTTCATCCAAATGAGCCGCCTTCCTATCTTAAGTTTTAAGCCCCATCTCCTCCAGGAGCCTCGATCCAATCCCGCCCAATATGGCTTTTTTTTGACCCGGCTACCTACCGAGGATTCCCGCCGCTTCTGGGCGAGTGTTTCCCTCGGTGGTTCCGGTCGCTCGACTTCCTAATGCGGACGTTATTGATGCATTTGTTTTGGTGATGCACACGCACGCCCAGGCCTCGCGCTTAAAGTCGCTTTCTCGGAGGCAGTTTTTTCCGGCCTGATGATCCGGGTTGAGGCGGCGGGTTTGGGTAATCGAAAAGTGGCCAGAGCCAAAATCCCGATCCAAATCCCCAGATCCATTCCCCAATTCTCTCCAATTCTCCCCAATTCTTTCCAAATCACAAAAAGCCCGAAATCTAAACACCTACTAACCCCCAGACTCTACCTTGACCACCGCTACACCATCGGTTTCCAGCGGCTGTTCTTTCGACGACTTCACCGCCACCAACAACGACCAGGTCCGTTCTGTCCAGGCCTGTGCCACCGCCGTGGGTGACGTTTTCATCTCCGGCTCCAACGTCGACCTGCTCGACTTGACCGGAGTTCGTGAGTTCTACGGTGACTTGAAGATCAACGGCACCAAGGCCACCGTCTTTAACGCCCCAGACTTGCAGTTGGTGTCTGGCCAGTTCACGCTTTCTCGTCTGACTCTTTTGGGTAACGTCAACTTGGCCCAGTTGACCACTGTCGGTACTTTGGTTTTCGACGGTTTGCCAGCTTTGGAGCAGACCGGCTTGTCTTCCGGTATCACCTCCGCTGAGTCCATTACCATCTCTAACACCGGTTTGCACTCCTTGGAGGGCATCAACGTCTTCAAGTTGAAGGTCTTTGACGTGAACAACAACGCCGACATTGAGTCTATTGACTCTGCCTTGCAGTCTGTCACTGACCTCTTGCAAATCAACTATAACGCCGACAAGGTCGAGGTTGTGTTGGACGAGTTGACCCTGGCTAACGACGTTGTCTTCGAGAAGATCTCGTCTCTTTCCACCGCCAACTTGACCTCCATCAACGGTTCTCTTTCGCTTTCCAAGAACAAGTTCGACAGCTTCGAGTTCAAGCAGCTTGAGGAGATCGGCAAGTCCCTTTCCATCAACGACAACGATGAGTTGGAGGAGTTCGACTTCCCCAAGTTGAAGTCCATTGGTGGTGCTTTGAACATCGTGGACAACGAGAACCTCAAGTCTTTCTCTTACTTTGACAAGTTGGAGACCATTGGTGGCTCTGTGAACATCGACGGTGACTTTGACAACGGAACTTTCCCAGAGCTTAACAGAGTCGCTGGTGGTTTCAACCTTTCCACCACCGGTGAGTTGTCTTGTTCCGAGTTCACCAAGTTGAACTCCAAGGGTGACGTCAGAGGCGACAAGTTCTACTGCCGTGGTGCTTCTTCCACCGTCTCTTCCTCCTCTTCCAAGAGCGGAAACTCCAACGGTGAGTCTACTTCTTCCTCCGGTTCTGGCTCTGGTTCTGGTTCTGGTTCCTCCGGCTCTAGCTCCAGCTCCTCCGGTTCTGGCTCCTCTTCCTCTGGCAGCTCTGCTGCTGGTGTTGCCGGTGTGTCCAGCTCCTTGGTTCTTTTGGTCACTTTCGTTTTGGCCTTTTCTGGTGTTGGCGTTGCCATGTACTAGAGGTAGAGCATTACATTACAGCGTGCTCGAGACATTCCAAAACCGCTGCCTAGGTGGCGCCGGCGGCTGCTGCCTGCTGCTTAATATTTGTTCTTCTTTCGTTTTTTTGTTTCGTTCCATACTTAGTCCGAACACGCTTTAATAGTCAGAGATTGTAGATGCCGAAGAGGCAGACTCCACCTTTACAAACAAGTCAACTGAAGATATATGAGGAAGTTTATCATGATAGCTGCAACTGCTTCAAAATCCTTCGACGTACAGGCCATTATAGTTGTATACTTGACTGAGTCAAGTTATTGAATAATCAACCAGTCGATTCTGAACCAGTCAGCAAATCTTGCCACTACTTTTGATGAAGCCGTTTCTCCTAGTTACCAAGACGCTGATCGGATGCTAGTGGAGTTGATTCTACTAATGCCCCAAAGAAAAGCAATTCTGTGATTCCAAGTAGGCTTCAGCCCAGTCGTGACTTAGATATCATTCTAGACGAGATTCATTTCAAAGTGTTGCAATTGATCAAGCAATTTAAAAGAAGTCTTGAAAAATAGTGGTCAAGGCGAAAAGCACAATAAAAATGGCCAGAATACGCTGGCATGTACAAATACATTTAAGTTAGAGAAGGAAGACTAGAGACTCTTGAAAAAAGTAAAGCAGCATGTCGTCGCTATTTAATTGAGTCTGGTGCCGAAGGAGAATATCACCTTCCGAATCAAGAACAATCTGAATGCCATCGTTTGGACCTATCACTTCCTCTATAAAAGTCTTCGATACAACAGCATCCACACATTCGTTCACAACCTGGGTCAGACTTGGGGAATCGCCCAAAAAACTACATAACCACATTAGAATAGTTCAGGAAGCCGATCATCTTTGGCCTACGAAGAGATTCTGGAAACCGATATTCTCAGACCAGGCATACATAAAAAGAGCCTGTCATACATCGACAAACACCAGTATCCGTAATTTGACAACGATAATTGAAACAATTGAAATAATTGAAAAACTTGAGATAATCGAGATCTCGAGTTAAAGGAACTATTGCTAAGTCGAATAATTGCCAGTCAGAATAATGTGAAAACCAATCTCCCGTCTTCCTCACATCAGTGCTTGTGCTGTCCCTTTATCCCAACACACACCAAAATCAAAACAAGTAAGCCGAAAGTAACAAACTCAAAATCCCTACATCTCTTCTTCCCAAATCCAAGAAAATCCACAACCAACCACCGATTCCGACCTGCATACACCAACATAAAACAAGAAATCTCCTGAGCAAACTATCAACACTTTTCTCCATGAGATTATCCCAAATTGCCGCTTTAGGTGCTTCTGTGTTGTACGTCAACGCTGCTATTGAAAAGCGTGAACCAAAAAACGTGGCTCAGTTGGACAGCCTCTACCAGGCTTACGAAGAGGACCACCACCAAAAGAGAAAAAACGTAGCCAACATTGCCAACTTGGAACACCTCCTTCAGGAAGAGCAGGAGTCCGTGCAGAACGACAAAAGAGAGGCGTACAGAATCGTCGATGTGAAATCGATTTTTGAGCTGGAGGAAGAGGGACACAAAGAAAAACGCTCCCAGAAAATAATGACCCTCCAGGGCCCCTTGATCGAAAACGTACTCACGCAGGTGAGAGACGTCTCTGTGATTGCGGCGTACTTGAGAGACCTGGAGTTTTTGGGGCAGTTGAAGGAGGCTCCATTTGCTCTAATTATCGCCCCCACTGACGACGCTTTGGCTAACAAATTGGATGGCCACAAGCCCTGGGAGTTCCCCAGAGATCCAGAAAACGAGAAACATGCCGAAGAGAACATCGCTGATTTCGTCAAGGCCCATTTGGTCGTTTCGGACGGCGATGTGGAACAGATAAACGACGAGGTTCATCTTCACTCTTTGGGCGGACAGAAGGTCGCTATTCGCCACGAAGAAGCCACCGATACTTTCAGTGTCAAGCTGGGAGGCAAATGGACGAAGGTTTTGGCGGTGTACAGAGCCGAGGACGGGGCTGTTTTGGTGATTGACGATGTTTTCGTCAAGCCTTAATGGTCTGGCTACAGTTAAGGTGATGAAGCTGTTTGGAGTTTGAACCGAACAGTTTGGTCTCTGCTGAAGCTGCGGCTTCAAGGCTTCAACATAAGCCACGAAATGAATGAATTACGAGATAGGTACTTCAAAGATTTACATCAGCGAGGCGCCTCAATTACGGCGGGAAAGGAAAGAGAACGAGTCGTTCGGCTCATTTGATCTGCTCACCCTGATGCTAGGACCAGGGTAGTAAGGTCAGAATTTTGGATACGGTTTTCTCGTTTAGGTCAAGGATAAGGGAAACCAGTATCATAATCAACGAGGGCGCAGACCCCAGCTTTAGTTCTACAATATGATGTTTCAAAGAATTGGATAGTAATCTGTAGCCGTACTCGCTCAACACTCGGGCACACCCCAGTTCTACAATTTGAAATTCAAAAAATCATATCGTCAACAGTAGCCGTTCTTCATCTCTTTCGGTCATTCTAATTACTCGCTCAACACACTCATACCCGTTTGCTCATGCGAGCTGGAGGCAGCCGTGTACGTGAGCTTCCACTTCACCTTCAAAGTCTTGCTCGTGGGGTTTTCTATGGTGACGTCTTGCGTAATGTGCCTGGTGGTATGGCCGTAAATGAGGTTACCACTCTGTGGTTTCAAGTCCAATTTGCAGCCCTTGGGCACCGCAAGCGAAAGCAAAACGCCCAGTTTGGTAACGTCCAGAGTGTTGCTCATGTACAAGCGAGCTTTGTAAAGCGTAGGCGAGGAATCTCTATGAGGTTCGGCCTCGACCTTGATACCGTCGGTCTCGATAATCGTCTGGGCGTTCTGCTTACCGGAAGTTTGCACTTGCGAAGCTCTGGCCGAGTTGAAGGTGTTGTTGTTGCTCTGGAGTTCAGGCGAGGGGGATTTCAAGTCTGAGAGGAGGTCAAAGTCAAAAGCAGACTTTGTGGCTGGAGCCGCTGGAGCCACTGGAGCCGAAGGAGCCACTGGAGCCGCTTGTTGCTGGAACATACTGGACGTCGACAGAGAAGACTGCGCTGGAGCAGGTCCTCCTAGAGAAATAGAACCTCCTGCTCCGTACAAGTCCAATGGATTGACACCGCCAGCGGTCGAAGCGCTGCTGCTGCCACCGCCAAAGTTCAAGTTGCCCAAGTCGCTGAGCAAGTCGTTGTAGCCCTGCTGGTCTTTGCCTGTCGTGTCAGTGCTGATGGGCTCATCATCGTCAAAGTCAATCAAATTCAACTCCTTGGCAGCAGCAGCACCGGAAGCTCCGCCGCTGACCTTGATCTGGGCAGCCTGGGCAGCATCGCCGGTCTTCAATAACTGGTACTTTTCCAACAATTGGTTGATGAAGTCGTTGAGACCCAAAAGCTCCAGCACATAAGCCTCGTCGTCGTGCTCCTCTTCGACGATTTTCGTCACCACGGAATGCGACGACTTGATCTGGCCGTAGAGCTCCGCAATCGTCTCGTTCTCTTCGGTGATGCCGGCGCCAGAGGCTTCCACGGAATTGAGCATTTCAGCGAAAATCTCGGTTTTACGACGCAACCTCGCCACGTCGTCATTGACCTTCTTCTTGTTCTCCTCCGAGTTGTCCTTGAACCCCGCCATGAGCTTCATCAAGCGATTGGCCTCCTGGAGGTCCTGGGGCTTTCCTCTTCGAATCAATTCTTGCAACTTAGCACTGTGAACAACGGCCTCCTCCTTCTCGATTTCGTCCAAGGATTTGAGCGTGTCGCTCGGATTGAGCACTGCAGCGTCTTCAACATTGACCTCAGGGAAAATGTACCCCTTGTTGGCCAACAAACGGTGCATGTCTCTGATGTAACCAAAATCACTCTTGTACTTGGACGTCTTGCAAATGGTCTGGTACCACTCCTCAATCTGGGCCAAGATGAGCCTCTGCACACGCAGATACCGCAAAGACGGCCTTTCCGGGAACTTCTTGACCAATTCGTTCAAGAACTCCTTCCGGGAAATCTGGAGCTGGAACGGATACCCACAGTTTTTCACCAAATGGTCCAAAAGCGCCAACGCCAACTCCGCCGTTTGCGGGTCTCTCTGGTTCACAAGCTTCACCACGGCAATGGCAGCGTCTCGGGGCAACGAGCCCTGTTTGGCATTGACATAGTCACAGATCTCAAGATTAAGAGCCAAATTGGGTTCTGTAAGCGTGGGTCTGCAAGCACGGTCTGGGGGTTAGTGGAATTGGGAAACGGGAAATTGATAACATACATATCCGCCGCAAGAGCTTGGGATTGATCTTCAGAAGCGAAAAGGAGTCACCCATGGTGGTTTTGATGAGGTGGTATCGGTCTTGATGTGCTGGTATATCGGGTGCACGGGTGCGGGTCCTAGTTGCTGGGCACGAAAGAGGAAACCAGAGGATGCTCTCGGTATTTGTATTTTATTATAGGAATGATTTTTGAACTGTCAAGGTTTGTTAAGAGCGGTTATAGGATTTTGGAGGGTGTCGGTGATTTTCTGAATTGAGTATCCTATTGGCTCTGAACCCACCCAATTGGGTAGTAGAAGTTCCCAGGCCCATCGGAGCCTCTAATTTCAGTGGTTTACTTATTGCAGTATTTGGTTAATTAGTGAAGCTTTTAGTGAAGCTTCAAGTAGGCAATTAACTGAAGGTTCAAGGGAGAAATAGCATACTCTCCAGTTCAAGGTTTCCCGCCTCAACCAGTACTGGTGGCCCATGGTGGCCCATGGTGGCTGTAGAGATCTTGAAGGATAAGCTTTTGCCTTTCGGTTTCTTGGTGCATTTGTTCGGATCGTTTAGGAGTGGATTATTTGTCCTCCACTATCCACGTGTATGAATGTACAAAGCCGTCAAAACCGACTAAATTGGGCCCTTCTGGTCAAATATTGGAGCAAATAGGAGAGTAAATCTAGCATTAAATTTCAATTATGAAAAATCTCCCGAAGGAAGGAGGGCGAGCTGTTTCACTGACTGGCTGCAAAAATGTCGTCGCTGTCTCAGTTCAATGACCCACATATCTCCACGTTTGTGACATGGAAGCAACCCAAAGTCTTACAGGACAACAAAGAGGTATACACAAACTACACCACCAACTTTGGTCCCAACATGCTGTGAATTGGGCGTAAACCCTCGAGGTCTACTGGGGTAGCAACGACATTGTCGCGTCTGATTCAGGCCATAGTCGGCCTGGTTTACAACATGGGAACCCAATGGAAATAAATTTATAATTCAGTAGAAAGCTTGACCAAGATGCTCCTCCAATTGGGCAGCTCAATCCAGCCCTAAAGCTGTGTTGGCCCTAGAACCGATTGTCTGGGGAAATATACTATCAAGCCTAATCGAGTCCATGATAATGTCACAAGATTCAATTTTGGTAGGATAGTAAATTTGGAGGTGCCCTGGCGAATGCAGCCACAAAACCCACAAGCTTCATGGTTGGTACGATGACTTCTGTCTAGAGGCCGTGTGAAATATAAGCTGTTTAGCGTCAGAATAAGCCTCATATCGATTAATGAATATTGGCACGTCCTAAGAGAAGGCCAAGAACCGCTTAAGTGTGAATCTCTGCCGGAGTAGTGTATCATGTCTTGCTGCCAGACCCAATATCAAGCACTCACTGTGTGAAAGACAAGTGACTCCAGGCTCTTCAAAAAACAGGTCAATTTGACCAGGAATGCAGTCATCCATTGTTGAAGTGATCAATTTGCCTGTTTCACAACTAGACTTTCCGGAACCGCTCAAGTGTCCATCGAGTCAGATCTCCTAAGCTTTCCATTCAGCCCCAATGCAAACTAAGTGCAATCTTTTTTCTGAAGCAAATCTTTGTTGAAGAATCGAAGTTAAAAAAAATACAGGAATGGCATTTGCCCTTCATAAGAAGTGTTACGTGATATAGCGAAAAAGAAGTATTTGGAAGAGATCATATAGAAAGCAGGAGGCCTACGCTACAAACATAGCGTAGCAGCGTCCAATGAGCCCACAATTCCGATAACCAAATTTTCTAGCTAGTAGACACCAGCCATTACTTCTAGCCCAAACCAGCCAACTCTTTTAAACCAACCATTACTTCTGGCCAGCCCTTACTTCTAGGCTACCAACCATTGCTTCTAGAACACCAGCCATTGATTTATAGACGAACTATTCCAGAACAGCAACAGAATTAAACCTCTTAACATAGGCATTAGCAGGAAATGTAGCGAGCTGTACCATTCCCTCAAGACGGAACTCCTTGCTGGTATAAAACCGAACCCACAAGTCAGATGCACATTTATGTATTGTCGTAAGCGGTACCTCCATTACCAGTCTGACCACAATCCTAAGCTATACTAACATTTTGGTCCGCCACTGTGGGTACTAATTCTAGGTAGATCACTCGCATCGCTTCTTCCCCAAAGCACGATCAAGGTCTCTGACTCTCGAAAACTCCATAACCGTCGCCATTTTTCTCGATGTGGAACATTTTCTCCATCTGATTAAAGCACTTTTGAGGTCGACGACGAGGTTCTGGGACCTTGAGGAACGAGTCTTGGTGAGTGCTCTATAGTAGGACTTAGACATCCTCTGCATTGAATTTCATCCTCTGCATTGAATTTCGAGTAGGCTTTCACTGGAACAAGCTCAATTGCCTCTTTTCAAAAAATTCAATTTCCAAAGGACCTCCGTTGTCAAATTCCACTTTCAAGGCCTTTTTCAATCCACCTCGAAGGCCACTTTCATCCACCTTCAATCCACCTCCAAGGCTCTATCCACCCTTACCACACCTCTACTCCAAATCTACCTTTTCATTCCCACTCCAATTCATTTTCCATTCTAAAAACTCAACACCCACTCCACTCTCACCAACTCACTCTTGTTTCCAACTCACCTCAAAAATCCACCCCACAATCCACCGCGAACTACTCTTCTTATGGACGACGACCCCCTCCACATCAAAGGCCTCGCCGTCAGCTACGACTACCTCATGTACAAAATCCATGACCACATAGCGCTGCTTCTGGAAACCACGTTTGCGCTGGTCGAGGCCAAACAGCGTCTTATTGAACAGGACTACTTCCAACAACAGCTACATCTAGACGAGTATATCGCCGAGGCCCAGGCCCAACTCGGCCAGTGTGACGAGATCGAGCTTCTGTTCATGAAGCTAGAGCAGCTTTACGCGTTTGTGGACGATTTCAAGCTTCGGGTGGCTCGTCTAGAAAAGGAGTACGCCGCCTTGTAGCTACACCTTCTGAGCCGGGTTATCTCGCTGGTACTTCTCCACGAGGTACTTCTCCAAAAGCACAAAGTTCCGCAGGTTGCACTTGTACAAGACGTTGATGAAGTCGCCCACCACGGGAATGAGCCCAATGCCAAAGTCAAACATGATATTGGCCATCATCTTCAGGTGGAGGCCCGCCGGCAAGCCGCCTTCGATCTGCTGGGCCTTTTTGAGCAACTGCAACGCGAACAACAACGCTAGAACATCGCCAATGGCCGGAATAAGCCCGATAATGCCTGCCCATCCAATGCGGAGTCCGCAGAGACTAAGCTGGAGATCCAAACGGTAGGCCTTCCGCTTGACCGAGGCCAACACCTTGAGGTCGTGTTTGGGGATGAAATCGGGGAGTCTCCGCTTCCGTTTGGCGCCCTTGCGCTGGTAAAAGTGCAAGTCCTGCTCTGGGATTTCCTCACGGTACGGGTCCTCCTCGGGGCCCATGGCCACAAGGTGGTCGAGGTTTGTCTGGGGTTAGCGGGGCGGCAGAAAAGACCGAAAAAAACGCACCTTTTGGAGAAAATACTTATAGAGAAGCAGTGACATGGAGTTGTTGATGGTGGACTAAGCAAGCTGCTCCGCCATATTCGCACGTCAGCCGCATGTGCCAAAACAGCAACTGGGGCATTTCGAGGGGAGGGCTTGGGAAGGAAAATTTTGTGTAACTTGCTGATTTGGCTGTCATATTTGCTACTTATATTATCAGTACAACAGCCGATAGGAGATAAGGCGGGTGCTTTTCGCAGCCATGCAACGAGACGCATCACGACGTCAAATGACGTTAGCGGGGTGTACCTGGCGGTTTTGGGGGTATATAATGGCTGGGTGAAGGGGACAATGTGATTATTGATTTTAGGGGGAATAGGCGCTTTTGGGGGTTCTGGTTTCGCTGCTTTTGTTTGGTTCTGGCGATGGTGTGGGGCAACGCAGGGGAAATGCCGCCCAGCAGAAAATGTCTGAGAAGGTTGGAATAAGGAAAAAGAGGAAACCCGGTGTTGATTTTGGGAGGGCAGTCAACGTTGGATCCAGATTTTGACGTTCGCTTGTTTCAGGACGAGGTGTAACGCCGCTTACAAGATTGGACAAGTCACGGATGGAAAAGTGAGTCCCGATTGGAAAACACTCAATGATACACTCTCATTCAACTTCCCTCTCGTTCAATTGAACTCCGGCTCATTTGATGTTTATTGCAGCCTTGAAACAGATGGGCCCCTTCCCAGCTTCATGTTAAATTCTCAGGAAACACACATCATGTCACCCCAACCCTACACCGCCTCTCCGATGGCATTATTATATTAATTCGTGAATGCATATCTTCGTGATTGGACTCCAGTCCAACGCTTATACTTTCTTGGCGGCCTTCAACTTGGCAAAGTACTCTTTACGCAAGTTCCGCAAGTCTGGAGGCTGCTCAATGCCCAACTCGTTACGCAACTCGTTGATATCCTTCTCCAAAATGTTCTCCCAGTACACGTTGATCAACGGCCTCGAATTGAGCCCGCTCCGGATCGCCCAGGGGTAGTAGATGTTGTACAAGCGTTCTTTCTGAGAAGGTTTCAAACGCAAAGGCGCAAAGAGCGCCCCCAATCCCGGCATGGGGATTCCCATGTTCATAAACTCCAACACCTTGACCGCGATCTCGCCCTCAATGATGATAGGCAACCCGGTGATGGCATGGTAGAAGTCATGGCATTCTCTGTACCGCTGGAAAATGTACGCCAACTCCTCGTCGTCAATGTACCGTACAGGCACTCGTGTATCGGGAGACACGCCCTCACGATCAAGCCAATTGATGTAGGTTTTCCCGATCGAGGAGTCTGGCAACGAACGCAAATAGTCGAGGTCTAGCGACGTGCTGGTTATACGAGGTCTCTCCCTCAAAATCTGCCGACCAACGGGGTCCAGCAACATCTGCCGTTGGAGACGGCGCAATACAGGCCGGATGGCCGTTGACTCGCCCAAAGCAACGATGTTCTCGTTTCTTTCAGGGTGAAAATACGAGCCCATAGCCGAGCCTAGAAACATGAGCACCTTCTCAAAATTGTAGAGCGGCACGTGGCCCGGATACTCGGGCTCCAGCCGTTTCCAGTACTTGTTCTCGAGCATTATCTGGTTGGATTTGTTGAGAGCCTTATTGGGGTCGTCGTAGTGGAGCTCTCCTCTTTCCATTTTCGACGCAAGCCTGTTGTTTTCGTTGAACATCAACGAGCCCAACGCTGTGATGGCCGTGGGGAGAAGAAAGCCTCTTTTTTGTGTGAGGGCGAGTTTTCTAGCCTGGAGCATGTTGGAGATTGTGGTATGATCAACGCTTTTTTCAAGCGCACTTTCGCTTTTATGGTTGCAACCCCATGCAGACATTAGGGATAACGCCGAATTCACCAGATTGAGTGATGGTCTCAATTTTGAAAGAGCAAATTTGGCTTTTTGAAAGGAATCTTTTTGGATGACCAGCAAAATTCGATTCGACTCCGACTCCGACTCAGATTGTCGTGTTGGAAAAGGTGAGATCACCAAGTCGACAACACCAGAAATAGGATTCAATAAGGACTCAGAGGGCCAGAAGGCCAAGACCGAAATCAATCATGACCCAAGATCAAAGCTTCGACTTCGTCCCGAAATCGGCCCTTTAATCAATGCCCACTGTCATGACCTACATCATCACTAGGCTTGGAACCCAGCCGGTTTTAACGTCAGCGGTGACACGTCTGGTACGCAAACCCAGCAAGAAGTATCACAAGTCCCACGGCAACGCTTTTTGTGCGGACCCGATTGGCCTGTTCGTAGAGCTCTCCCATTTGCGGGTTCTTGACTTCCGCCCCTTTGGGAAGATGAAGCTTATACTCCAGCTTCTCTTTGGGCACGGAGTCTTCGCTGCCGAGATCAGAGCTATTCGAAATCTCGTCCACATCCTCGGATCCCGAGGACGAATCCTTCACTAGCTTGCCTGTGCCAAAGTCGAACGACGACACATCCATGGATATAGGCCGGGATAGACTACTCTTTTCGTTCAGGGACTCCAAAACTCTCTCCACTTCATTTCTTTTCTTTTCCTCAAGATCCTTGCGTAGGCCAGCCTTCTCTAACTGTAGTCTCTCTACCTCATTCAGGAGAAAGCTCAAGGCCTTGCTCTTTTCACTGAGTTCCTTCTCATGGTGTTCAATCTTCCCCTCGTACTTCGCCAGCTGCTGCTGTAAAGCTTGGTCGAAACCGCTCTCTCTTTTCTTGCTCTCCTCAGTCAAATATGCCTCGTTCAACTCGTGGACCTTGCTCAGGTAATTGCCTAGAAACGTCTCGAGCGAGCGAAGCGAGTTATTTTGCTGTTTGACCTTGGCCAAGTTGACAATAAGCGAGTCTAGAGTCGACTCCAAGTCGTTGGGTTTTGTGAGACGGGAATTCACGAATATGCCACTGCTCACAGGGTCAGCAGTGGATGCAGAAAAAACGTCTTCCATGCACGGCGTGACGTCGGAGAACATGCCCTGTTCGAAGGCCTTTGTCGTTTTGAACTCGGGGTTTTCGTCTTCTTCCTCTGGTTGCTTCTTTTTACCGTGGATCTGCTCGTAGAGGTCCTGGATGAAATCGAGATGGTGCTTTTCCGAGCCCGTGAGTTTGGAAATCGCATCTGGCGTTAATTTGGGCATATCCTCGAGCATGGGCGTCGAGGGGGTGTTGGAAACAATATTTATATCTTCCACCACAGCGCTGATCTGCTTGTGGCTCGTCTCCACCTGGATGTTGAAGCCCAAGTTTATGCGGTCCCCGATGTTTATAGACACGGGCTCGGCGGCAATTTTCTCCTGGTTGACGTAGGTGCCGTTGGAGGAGCCCATATCCTGAATCATGAGCTGTCCCAATTTGGGGTCGATGAAGAGACAGGCGTGGTTTCTGGAGAGCACACGCAGGTCAAAGTAGCCATTGGAAACGGAGGGTTTGACTTTCAGCCCCGTGGGTCGGCCCAATTTGCACAGGTCTGGGTAATATGGAACATGGACGAGTTTCCTTACAAAGGTGTCGTTTAGCGGCACCAAGGTGACGTAGAACTCGGCCTTATGGCGCTCCAGCACTGCCAGAGATGCTTTGGGTTTCTTGGGAGCGGCAATTTTGCCATTAGAGGCCGTTTTGGCATGGCTTCGGGCCTGAACAGGTTCTGGAGTAGGAACCACTTGCGATTGTGAATTGGACCTTTTCCGGCCTAGATTGTCCCGAGGAGCTAGGTGCGTCAGGTGCTTGCCTGAGCCAGGCACCCTGTGCATTTGCATGGACGTGGCGGTCATGGCACTGCTGGAAGGGAAGGATGGGTAGTAGGATAGCTATGGATCAATGTGGTGATATATGGAGCACCTCCGTACACCAGAGGTTTTCGTCTCTACGGCGGGCTGGAGACGTTTGGTGGGGCAGGGGTGATGTAGTGACTGAAGGGTAGGAAAATGGTTTCTTATAGAGTGTTTCACGGGTTTTTGGCGTAGAAAACAGGGGATACATTCTCACTGACGATGCAAACAAGCCTCAGAAGAAGTGCAAGATGTTTAAGGCCGAGGATCGGGCCTTTTAAAAAAATTGTTATTTGTTTTAATAGAGCTTCTCCGGTTTTACAGAAAACCTGGCTGGTCTGTCTCTTTGTTCGGTTTATTGCTGATGTGTAGAAGAGAAGTACTACCAGTCGCGAAATAGTATCAACAACAATATCAACATCAACATCAACAAGGGCCAAAAACCCACACCCCATTCGCTCAAAACTAAAAAAGTACAAAAAGAAAGAAGCAAAAAGCAAATGTCGTCTCCTCCACTATACACAAGCGCCAGGATCTTCGAGGACCTGGTGGACCTTCTAGGGTCTTCCCTTGAGTCTCTTGAACAAGCCACCAGAGACATCCCCAGACTCAAGCAGGTGCTTGATACACAGAAGGTCTTTGGCCTCGTGCCCGAGCTGGACCTCAAAAACGCACAGGCCCGGCTCGAAAACGAAACACACCCCCAAATCACGTATCTCCTTGAAAAGCTCCAAAAGGAAGTGGCCCGTTTGCAGCGCAAAAAGATGTCGCTAGAGTCCGACTTCAACCTTCGTAAAGTGCGTTTGGATATGGCGGAGAAAGGCGTGGATGGCGAGAAGGAGGCCAAGTATGAGAAGTTGAGGATGCTTAGGACCAAAAGAGACAGGCTAAAGTACAGTTTGTCTCGCCAGAGGTTGCACAATTACCGGCAGATTCCGCTGCTTCCGCCGCCCGGACGCGAGACGTGATGGTTTTGGTGAATGTTGGTTATTTTGATGTTGTATGGTGATTTGAGATTGAGGAACAAAACATAGCTATCTGAAAGTCCGAGAGCTAAAGGCTATCAAAGCATGTGGATGTTGTCCGTGGACATGTGAAGACGGTTTTGGAGTCACGGAACGTTGATCCCATTGGGTAGTGACTGATCTTCGATCCCGACCAAGAGGATTCATTGGGAAACCGATTATACCGAGGAAATTTAACAAACTGATCAATTGAGCTTTTAGCTTGCAGGATCGAGGAATACAAGAAGTACAGTTGACATCTGAAGCTTCTCGCCAGATGCATTAATCCAATCTTAAACAAGGTGAAGATGAATGCGGTATATGTCCAGGCTCAAAGATCGTTTTGGCCATGAACAATTGACCTTCTGGAAGATGTGACAGGTGTCTTCGAAGTGGTGCATTCTCTTGGCAAATGGGGCTGTTTCAAACCAACATATCTCCATGCATTCTGGAGAACAGTCTGTTTGAACTGGAGACTATTATCTCTTCTTTCTGTTCCAGGGTCTTTCCTGTCACAGGTTAACCCTATCTAATGAGCCGGCATGAGCTAAACGATGACTGGATCGAAACATCTTGGAAAAAACGCTTCCACACTGGAATCCGTGAACTTGTTGGTTAGCACCTCAGTATGCGAAGGCTTCCATGTTCAAAATTTTCGATATGTCCAAGGCTTTCAAAATGCCAAAAATACAGAGGAATGCAAGCCTTTCCTTGCCTCCAGTTCCTCTCCAAGGTACAACCACTAGATGTGCAACTTCTATCAACTATTTACTGTGCGGAACAAGTCTGTCCTAGTACCCTGGCATGAACAATTTACTTCTCAGCGGCAAGAAGCTCCCGCCCGTCCATGTGCTCAATCGTCCCAATACTGAGCAACTTGGCGATCTCCTTTGCAAACATACCGCCTGCCTTTTTCACATCCACATCTGCATCCGGCAACAACTGTTTCAACGACGTCGCCTTGGTCCCTGCCAAACCGCACATTGTGTACGTATTCAAAAACTTCATGTCTGGATCGACATTCAAGCCTATTCCGTACGATGTGATGGCCCTCTGGATGTTACAGCCCACAGAAGCGATCTTCAAGTCTTGAGGAGCCATCCAGACCCCTGGATTCTCGTTCACGTAGCTTTCCAACCCGAAATTCTTCTTCAACATGTTCTGTACACCCCGAAGCAACACAGCATCCACAAAGCACTTCACAGTAAGCTGGCTGAACTGCTTCAAGTCCATGATCAAATAAGCCGTCAACTGGCCATTTCCATGCCAGGTGACCTGTCCACCCCGCTCAAGCTGATGGTATTCACACCCAAGAGCCTCGTATTCGGCGATTTTCCCAACCAACAGCGTGTCCTGCTTCATCTGCTTTCCTCCAGTGTACACATTGTTGAACTCAAAGGTCAAAAGCGTGGGAAAAGGCTTCATCGAAAGCACCTGCTTCAAGAACTTGTCCTCGTAGTCGCTAAGCGCAAAGCCCTGGTCTGTAAAATGCTTCAGCTGCTTGCGGATCTTGGCCTCCATCTTCTTGAAGTCCAAATTTGCAGCTACCATTTGGCTCTGGATGGCCTCTCCTTTTAGAAAAGGCGTGATTCCGGGAAAGTGAACATGCCGAAGTGTTTTATAGTTTTCGTTGAGCGGGAGAAACTTCAGACAAGTGGACTGGGCCCTCGCTGGAATCCGTAGCATGAAGCAGTTTCTGGTTCTTGACTCGGAGTACGCACTCCTCCATATATGAAAAGTGTTGATACCTTGGAGAGTCAGACAACCAGAGCCACACGTGAACGGATTCCGAATTGGGGGTGTTTTCTTGATTCTCGGTTTTGTTCAGCTAAGAAGACCTGCTGAGCGTGATTTGAGGCGATTTGACTGCTCCTTCCACGAAATCCATATCCCACTACATGAACTGATACCACACCAAAAATGGCCAAAATCGAGCGGAGCCGCGTCCGCAAACTAACCTGGGACCTGCGCAAGTTCAAAAGCAACCAGGTGAAAATTGGCGGGTCCGGAATCGCCAAAAACGAGGTCGAGGCGGAAAATCTCCAGGTCGCCTTGCTTCTGAGTCTCTATGTTCCTGGAAAACAGCTCCAGCGGTTGAACGAGGCCTCCAAAAAGCAGCTTCTTGAGCATTTACCGAGGTTGGTGGACCAGCCGATGTTGAACTTCGAAATCCACCTTTTTTTGGCGTCCATAGCGACCAACTTCGTCAGCTCATGGTACTCCAAGTTGGGCACCGAAAACCACGAATTTGTCGCTGAAGTGTACCGCTCCTTGTGCTTGCTTGTGGAGGATTTTGTGCAGCGATTGGCTCGGGCCGTGGCCCAGGAGCGTTTTTTGTTTTTGGTGGACGACTTCGCTGAGTTGTTGAAGCGCCATCTTGAGGAAACGGAACAGGTAAACGGAGAGTTTCGTTTTTTAGCGGAAAGCAGAAACCCAGACGTGAATAGGATCATGAAACCAGCCTCAGATGGTGAATTGGTGGATGCCTATTTGGCTTCCAAGCATGCGATATTCGACCCACAAACCGCAATTGAACCGTCACAGGAGCCCAGAAACCTTTACTTTCGCGTCCTAACCCACAAGCTTCTCGAAGCGACCTTCTTTGGCCGTGAGGAGAACCCGCTAGATTCGGCAATAGTCGACCAGTTCGTGGTGGGCCTTGTGGGAGACTTTATATTGCAAAAGGCATTCACAAAGCTCTCCTCGCCGTCGTTTATTATTGGAACGGTGCTTGCGAAGATTGGAGAGATTTCAGCAGTGGAACCCAAGCCCCAGGTGAAGCAGTCATTGGTGAACAGAGTCAAAGGATTGTATTCTACTGTGGCGACCGTGGCACAAGCGGCTGTGGCTAGAAAGAAAGAGATCTTGGCCACTGAGGAGACCACGAAATGGCTGGTTTTCGCCTCTCCCGTGTTTGGCCTTTTTAATTCGATTTGCTCATTCCAAAAACGTATCCCCGTGGCTTTTCACGGAGTTTGCATCGCCCTGGCGATTCTTCTGTCGCTTGGAGTGATTTCCGAAAAAATCAGTGCTTTTTGCTCTTCACATTTGCTCCAGAACGTGGCTCAGAGCCTGTTTCTTGAAGACCAAAGCATGGCAGACAATTTGAAAAATCTACGTATGATGTTGTTTGACGAGCAGAAAGAGACCGACCAGTCACACCCCCTGACAACCGAAACTTCAGAACTTCTCTTCTCAAATGTGAAAACCATCTTGGCAAATTCTGGCGTCCCTCTACGGGTTTTCTTCTATATTGGGGAGACTGAGGAGTCCATACGGCAAAATTTTTCCACCAGTTTAAGTCGCTTTGAAAGCCAGGAAGTATGCAACGATACTGCCGACTCCAGCAAAATCAACCAGCTCCTCATCATCCAAATCCTTGATCTTTTAGCTGCAAAGTTTTACCCCGAGTTGTTGGACCCAGTCGTCTAGGTGCAGGTCGCCGAGTCTGATAAGATTGAAGTATCTCAACTATCACCAACATGTCTGTTGAGGAAATAGTGGCAGCGCTTGGAAAAGAGGGGAAATACAGCTATAGAGGCGTTCTAGAAGCAGCCTCCAGCTGGCCCTCGTCCAATGCGGATTTACAGACGGCCATAAACACACTTGAACTTTTTGCATATGGAAACTACTCCAGTTACCTCCGACACCAGGGGCAGTTTCTTGAATTGCTGAGCCAGCTACAAAAGAAGCTCATCAGGCTGACACTCATTTCTGCTTGTAATGAGAACGAAGGCTGCGAGGTTCCCTTCGACGTTCTTCTCCAGGACTACTCGCTAGAGCAGGCTCTAGAGGGAAAGGAGGAGAACTTGGAGCAATTGGTGATGGAGATGATTGACGAAGACCTCATCATAGCCAAAATCGACGAATCCCGGCGGTCATTGAAGATTGCAGAATCTCTCTTTGTGAGGGACGCTTTCAACGATAGGAAGTACACACTTCGAGTGCTTGACCACGGAGAAGTCCAAAAACGGTCAGTTTCAGAGGCTAAAGCATTTCTTCAGCACTGGATTGACACGAAGCTTGCTCCGGCACGGGCGGAGCTTCGAGATGAGGACCTCGGTAGTGGGATGTTTGAGCACCTGGTGAACTAATGGTATAGGACGGGGAAGCTATGGCGATTTCAGGGGTATCGATACAGTCAAGTAGCTCAACGATGCGGTAATTGCAGCTTCTTCCGATGTCGGCACAGGCTGCCAACTGCACCAGGCTTTTTGTATTATATGTGCAATCAAGGCACGAAAGTGGTTGGGGAGTACTGTCTTATTAGTTTAATCCCATGTTTCAAACAATTTCAATCTTTCAGATCCTGAAGGCTCCAAATTCATTGACACGGTCGTTAGTTGGTAGATAAACTGAGGTTGAGGCGTTGTTTGATATCGGTAGTTCGAGAGGGCCTTGGAATGTTTGAGACAGCCCACACAGCTCGCTTCTTTCTACGTCGAAAAGTACACCTTTTTCATTCTTTTAACAGCCAACAATGGGTGTATGCTGAAATATTCAACTTAACCCTAGTGCAAGTAGCTCAATTGAACTGTTTGAGTCGATTAATTCTTTCTTTAGGGTCGACCAAAAAAGACAAAATGTCGAGAATTTGTCGAAGTAGCCGGCACCCCTGCCAATGCTTATGTCTCTATAAATTTCGCCTGTTTAACTACAAAGCTCTAGGCAGACTGGTACCACCGTTTTACACAAAGATATGCTTTCAGAAAAAGTTATTATTAAGAAAACGTAGCAATGCTAAACGAACTGGAAAATTATTCTGTTGTATGAGAACAATTTCAACTAGAATTGAGCCTTTTAATCTATTGAATCGGTCAATTGGGAAGACCTCACATTAAAGGCAATTAATAGAGAGTTTATAGAATAATGCTACAATGGCCCACGAAAGTCTCGGACACTTCACAAAAAACTCTTAGTAGTTGCTCCCCGTTCAATCAAAAGCTGCTCGATTAATTCAGAGAACAGTTCAATATGCGTTAAGTGCATTGATTCTCGTTAAACCATCCCGAAACGACACACGTTCCTTTACTTCCCACCATGTTAAACCAACTTAAATACTAATTTAATGCAAAGGAAGCGCATCCCAGAAAATAAAACTTAATCCATAAGCCTGTAAAGCAAACCTGTTCATGAAATACTAACACAAAACTCATCAGCAGGCATAAACAAACCCGAATAAACACCCCCTCTTTCTACAATTTCCCAAATTCAGTCCATGTATTATGATAAATAGTCGTGATAAGCCATGCCGGAGGGCGGACTAAGCAGTGAAGAGCTTGCCTACGATACCAGCCACACCACCCTCTTCTCTCTTCTCTATCTCGTACACACCGTACGCAGCAACACCAGTGCCGAACGTCAACAAGTATATAGCGTAGTTGTGGTAAGCTCCGTACACTCTGGTGGGAATATAGTCAATGATACACGACTGGAAACCTACCCAGGAGTGGGCAAGCAAAAATGCAGACATGGTAGAGTCAAGCACCACCGAAGGACCGCTGAAGAAAGAAGCACCAATCAAAGGAACAAGACCAATGGCCACAGCTCTTTCACCGGTCCAGTGGGCAGATCCGTGCAGCTTAGCTGGTTTAGGAGGCTGGTAAGCATCGTTGACGGTTCCCACAATGTAACCGGGAGGCTGGGGAATTGTCTTAATGTGACGGGCAGCCTGCACAATAGCACAGGATCTGTTGGCGAGTTGTTTTTGGGCTTGGAGGCCAAGACGGGACAACATGGTGAAGGAGTTGGAGTTCAAGGTTTGGTTTTTTAGGTACTTCACAGAGGAGGCTCCCCGGGTTTTCTGCCTTACTTCACTGCGCGTTGATTGGTGGCAGGAAACCTGTACACCAGGGTATTTGAACCCGTGGAAAGGCGGGTTTTCGGGACCGGTGAGGCTAGGGAGAGTCGAATCGTGATGGGTGACAGTGGAGGGCATGAAATGGGTGAAAAAGCAGGGTGTTTTCGTGGTGTATAGGTGTTATGCCGGGGGTCTGTTCCACGCGGTTTGCCCCGGGATTCCTTTCGCAGCCATTAAATCTGAGGCATATGGGGTGGTGGTAAGAGTTCTGATGGAATTTTGAATTGGAGGTTGAAAAATCAAAATGTTCAATTGATTGGAGAATTGAGAGGGAAAGGGAGGAAAACTGACCAGAAAGGTGCAAAAGCATACAGTTTAATACCAAGCAATCCCTATAGTATTTCTTTAAACGCACTAACCCTTTGTTAAAAAGGTTTCCTGACGAAAGATTGTTTCTTTGTTAATTTCAATATGGCTAGCTTCTTGATGGAGTTACAACAGCAAACCGATATAGAGATACCAAACTCACATGCATAGTGGGTCCACAAGCTGAAGAAATGGGATTTTTGATTTGAAAAAATATGGTGAATGATTCTAGTAAATAATCCAAAAACAGCGAAGAAAGAGTAAGTCCAAAAAAGACTAAGCTACAAGTCTCGAATGCCCTCGGATTGGCGGGAAGGTTGAGTGCCTGCAATGTCTGGTTTATCAATTCCGTATTGTCATATCAACGTCAAAATTTAGATCGTTCTAAATCAGATTCTGACGACTCCAAATGCCGATTTCAATCGAACGAACAAACAGTTCGAACTACACCCTTAGTGCTCCTCGGTAGTCATGCTTCAACACGTTTCGATCAAGTCAAAAGATCGAGAAGCCTTACGAGCTGTTTTTGTCCCACTATGCTTCAAGCGAACACCTTCAGCATTCAATGTCACCACTCCAAATACCGATGTATCCCTGGTCTTTCTATTTACAAGTCTGGCACAAAAGCTTCAGATTTGATGGCCGCATTTACCAGAGAAGCCAGATCAGCCCTTGCTTCATATGAAAAGCATTTTCTCTTCAAAACCCCAATCACTCCTCATCCTCGTCCTCGTGCTCCTCAAGCTCTGGCACCCTTTCTGGAGGACCAAACCTTTCCTTGAGCGCCTTCTCCAAAATCCCAAGCGGACCCTTATAGTAAACAATCTTAGTGAAGCGGTTCACGACGCTATCATACCAGGAGGGAGGATCCCGGTCAAAACCACGTAAATCATCCCGAAGCGCAACACAACGCTCTTGTGACTGTTTATCCTTGAGCTTGCCATACATGACCACCAAATTGTCGAGAACAGTAGTGAGTACAGGCGTTGCCCTGGCAAGGTTCCTGTGGTCAAAGTAGATTTCATCGACAACTTCTTCGCCCCAGGCGACAGCGCTCTTCTTGTAGTTTCTCGCCCACAAGATCTCAGAAATATGGCTTTTCATTTCAGCACAGAGCATCTTGAGATTGTCCTCGTCGCAGTTGAAGAGCGGGTAGGACGCCTGAGTGAACTCGCCAGACACAATAGCCTTTTCGATGCTGGTGACGCTCTTCAAGTTGGCCAAGTATATGTTGAGTGCCTGAGAAAGCAACTGCGCCTTTTCCTTCTTCCCCTTCGTCTTGCTCTCGGAGGCGTACACGAAAGCTAGACTGTTGAGCGAACGGATCAATTCGTCAGAAACCCTCAGATCGTCCTGAATGAGGTAGTTTTCCAAGTGCACTTGCAGAAAGGTCAGCGCTAGCATGTCAATGGCACGCTTTAGGTAGGCTTCTTTTTCCGCTTGAGGCGGCGAGATCTCACTCAAAAGGCGGCAACACTGACTCATTCTCTCGGCATCACCGAGTCTGTAGAAAACCTCATCGTTGTCTATGACCTGCTTGAGCATGCTGACGGATTCCGTGTACTTGCCCTTCGCCAATAGGCTGCGTGAGTACCTCAAGACGATGTCAATATAGAAGTTGGCGAAATCGGCGCCCTTCTTTTTGAGCAAAGCGTCGCTACTAACCAAAGGCACGAGGTAGTTCCGTTCACCATCGACCTCCTCGTCAAACTTGAAATCCGGGTCAATTTCTTCGCCGAGTTTCACAAGCAACCGCCTGTAATGCTTCACCGCGTGCCGCGGCAGCTGGAGCACATCGTCTTTACCGATTCCTTTCACAGCAATGACGGTGTTTTCTAGGCCCACCAGAAACGGAATGTGCTGTCTTGCATCGGCGTCCTGGTACAAGAGGTACAAGGAGCCGAAGCAGACGATCAAGCCGCCCAAATAGGCGCCTCCAATGATATTAGCGATGGTTCCTCCAGACCTTAAGGAACTGATAGTGCTGGAGGAGAGGGGCCTGGCGGGGATTCGCCGCAAAGGAGGCAATCTCGTGGCGCCCCTTGCTTTAAAGAATATATTCTTGGAATTATGAGCCAACCGAAGCATTGTGGCCCTCGGTCTATGTACAAGTCAAAAGAGGTAGTAGTTGATGCTGATGAGAACCATGCAGGCAGGTATCAACAGAGGCAGGCAACAACAACTGGTGATCTGCGTTTTACGCCGAATACATGTGATACCACGCTATGCATGCATCCAAAGTGTTCTTATGGATCGCCACAAATTGGCTTGTTACTGATCCTGGTCTCCGACACAAGGAACCGAAAAGAAACTACCATTCTAGAACTCAGGCAAACACCTCCCATATATATATCTGTGGTGGACGACTAGCAGTGTACAAGCTGTGGCCAATCAGCGTGGCCCTTTTTTTGGCGATATTAGCAGGAGGAGTCTTATTCTGGGTCTTTGAGGCCTCCTGGCTATGGCACAATATCCTGCCTGCTGTGGTTATCATTTACTCATACATCTGGTTTTTGACTATCATGTTTATGGTGAAAACCGCCAGTGGCGATCCTGGATTTGCTCCCAAGAATATTCACGTTTCGTATAGCCCCGAGCTCATACGAGACGATAGTCAGCGGGCTCCTGACGAACTTTACAGCACCGTCTCACTTCCATACTACGGCAGCAGTAAGCCAACCACAGTGAAGTATTGCATTACCTGCCACATCTGGCGTACTCCTCGCATGAGCCACTGCCACCACTGCCACTCGTGTGTGTACATTCACGACCACCATTGTGTCTTTTTGAATAACTGTGTTGGTTTCAGAAACTATCGCTACTTTCTCTGGTTCATGTTAACGGTGGTCTTGACGTCCGCCATGCTTTCAATTCTCGGCTGGGTCCATGTTTACCACTACAGGATGGTGGAGGACCCTGCGGTGACGTCGTTTCGGGAGTCCATCTCCAAAAACCCCGTCGCTTTCCTTCTAGCATTGTACGGCATCTGTGCCTTCGTGTACCCGGCCATGCTCCTTGCCTTCCATGTATTTTTATCCGCCAACAACCTCACCACGAGGGAGTATCTCAATTATGTGTATACGACGAGGAATCTCCCCGAGGACGAACGATTTGTGAATGTCTATGATACTCAGGGAATGCTCCGCAACTTGTGGAACGCCTGGATAGCCATGCCGCAGGGGGTTTCCACACGGAACATTCGAGGAGCTTATCAGCGGGATGATTTACGGAATCAGCCGCTTAGAGCTCTCGAGACGGACTGGGATTGATGTTCAAGGACAGCGAGTAATCTGGCCATAGAAGCTTCAAACTAAGTTTGGCTTTTTTTGGGTTGACTGTTCGATACGGCTTACCAAATCTGGCTTGTCTGACTGGTCAGCAAGGCAGGCTTGGCTGGATTGAGAACCTTCAGTGTGCCACCAGAGCCACTATCAAATTGTCTGGAAATCCAAGGAGAAGTCCAATCTCCAAAAGTCAAACTGTTCGCTCATATTTTAGTGCAGAAGAAACTGGTTTTTGAGATCTCGCTAGAATTTGAAGCCATTTAGACTCACCACTCAACGACGCTCCCTTGATAATAATGACCTGAGGATCGAATCGGGATTACGCTTGGGCTCAAGTAACTCAATAATAGATTAATTGCATAATTAAAAAAAAAAAAAGAAAAAAAAGATTCAAGATTTTGCAAATTCAACTGCTCCCCCTACGCGCGCTATTACACTTCCCTTTTTAGTCTAACATCAACACCACTTCCTCCTCAACATGAGCCTGCTGCCGACCAAGGGCCCCCAAAACTTGGTCGAGGCGTTGGCGGTTAGTCCATATTATCATTTATTACCCAATCGGGAAATAACTCCGCTTCTTTCCTTCTTCAGCACGAATCATCCTGACTCCGAGACTCTTTCAGGTTCTGATCTGAGTCTCAGGGGCGTGGCCAGCAGAGCTATGGAGGCCGTGAATGTCAACCCCGACGCGTATAAAGATGCAATAGACGCGATGATGGAGAAATTCGAAAAAAACTCCGATGTGAACTTGGAGAAAGTCCGATTCAAGAAACCAGTCATCGCTAGCGAGGGCTTGGGCACGCCAGAACTCCCGAGGATTCCTCATTTACAGGAAAGAATGCTTCGCTTGATTCCAGATGTGGCTAGTGAATCCCTTGTGGAACACAATGCGGAGTTAGGTAAACCACAATTGGGCCCAATCAAAGGAGTATTCTCTCCAGAGCAGTACGACGAGCTCATTGCCAGGGAAATCGAGACCCAGACTTCG
The DNA here is from genome assembly GCA_030579055.1 of Candidozyma chanthaburiensis. Taxonomy (NCBI): domain Eukaryota; kingdom Fungi; phylum Ascomycota; class Pichiomycetes; order Serinales; family Metschnikowiaceae; genus Candidozyma; species Candidozyma chanthaburiensis. The sequence continues at coordinate 530,535 of JAKUAA010000001.1, read as the reverse complement.
TGCCAAAAACGCAGCATCAACTTCACGTCTATGAGGCCCATGAAAAGAGTGCACCTTGATCAGGAGCATCTTGCTGATTCGACTCTTAGAGGTATAGTTGATATTATAGATAAGGTGGGTCTCGATGATGACGAGGAGGTTCCTCATTCTCTGGTTTACAGAGAAGAATGTGGAAGGCGTATTATCACCTTTGAAACTCTTCAACTGTTGCACCTTTACTTCACTCGTTTGTCAGAGTCAAATAGTGTTTCCCAGCTTCCTGTGGAATATCTTCGAAGAACACAGCAACTTTGCATGAACCAAATCAAAGGAGTTGAAAAGCTGCTAAAAGAAGCCGTCGTTTCTTGCAGACTTCTCCTTTTGATTATCTCCACAAGGGGTTTAGAGAAGCAGTTCTATATGGAAACTTATATTTCGAGTGTGGCCGAACTTTTCTCAAATGCCGTGATGGAATTGGGCTCTACCGAGAAAGACACAGACTTCATGGCTTGTGGGGGTTCTAAACTCATTCAAGAACTCTCCCGATATGTTGAATCGGGTACCACCAATGAACGCATTCTCACCAAACTCGAGTATAGCTGTTTCGATTTGATATTTGGAGAAGGGGCCATGTCAGCAGATTTTTGCTCATCACTGGTACAACTCCTCCTCTCGATATACCAGTCTTACGATCACCAGCGGTCATTCCTCGTTCATGAAACCTTGCACAACTTCAGTCGCATCCAGCGCCAACAGAAACCCATAAAACTAAACACTTCTTCGGGTGTCACGATCTCTGCGTTTACTTTGTTGCTTATAAGACTCATCCAGTCGGTGGACAAAGACTATCCTGCTGCAGAAGTCGAAAGTTTTATGAGGATGCCCAGATCATCAAATCCGACTGCCCCAGTGAACGCAAAACGCCAAAATCTTCTCGATAATCTTGCGGGCAAGTTTAACGAGTCACAGCAGCTCTCCCTCACTGTCGCTAGGTTCTGTGTCGAAAAACTCAATTCGTCAGAAATCAATTACAAAGCTGCATTCAACATCCTTCTAGAAGATCTTTTGAAGGCCCTCTCTCTCCCAGATACCCCGGGTGCGGAAACGATCCTCACCACGCTTATCAGCCAGCTCATCAACGCATTGTCCAAAGGCTCCATTCAAAATGCCAATGACCCTCTTGCTCTCGATATCGTTGGACAAGTTGGCATTCACATACTTAGACTCAAAAAGGAGACCGGGTTGGATTTTACTCTGAATGGTCCAATGGAACCCACTACGATTAAGCAGCTAGCAGACCTCAATCTGCAGAGCATGGGCCTAAACCTGGCAAACGAGAACTATATAACCTTGAGAACTTTGACAAGATTTGCTGCAGTTTTATCCAAAGCAGCTTCTGGCATCTCTCAGCATGGTTATTTTCACTCAACCCCTGACAAGAAATCACGATTGACAGAAAATGAGATTTCTCTTCATCTGGCAGTGGACAGAGTACTTTCATTACATCCTACAAAGTCTGGAAATGACGAACCAGCGGCTTACACAAACCTCAACCTTGCAATTTCACTCAATGCCTTATACGATGATTTCTTGACATTGTTGACCCAATGCCTCGAAAGCTCAAAAGTACGACTCAGCACAAAAGCAATAAAAATCTTGTCAGGTTTGGTGGAGCTTGACCTGGATGTTCTCAAAATGGCCAAGATCAGTGCATCTGTTTCCAGGCTCCTAGAAAGCAATGCTGCCCTGTCAAGAGATGCTATTATTGAGTTACTTGGAAGATACATATCGTCCAACATTGAATTGTTAGAGAGATACTACAAGCCAATATGCTCCAGATCCACGGATGACAGTGTAGCTGTCAGGAAACGAGTTATCCGCATCATGAGAGATTTTATTGCCATGACTCCAAACATCGAGATCAAGGCCCACTGTTGCGTAAGGCTCATAAAAAACTTAGAAGACGCAGAGGAGAACCTAAGAGATCTTGCGAGGGAAACATTGCACAAGACTTGGTTTACTTCTGAAATGGCTTCAAAATGCAAAGAAGCAGTGGTTATGATGACAAAAGTGATCACCCATAGCACTCAAAGTCAAAAGTCTTTCGAGCAATACATTTACTCAAGCTCGAAAGGGAAGAGGTACTCCATTGAAAAGAAGCAGTTGAGGGCAATTACGGACATGGCTTTAGAAAATGCAACCGATCACATTGATACTGAAGATCAAAGGATGGCAGAGCAGACTTTGAAGCTCGTTGCCATTTTCGCTGGACTTGAAATGGATGTCTTGACCCAGGATCATCTCATTTCCCTTCAGCCTTACATTTCCATGTCAGAGTCAAGCGAAGATTTATGTTACCGTTCCCTTCAAATAATCAGGTTGTCTATTCCAAAGTACCCTGCCTTGAGCCAAAAGCTCGTGGCTGAACTTCAAGATGTGATTCTCAAGAAGTTGACGAGATACAACAATCGAGAGCTTCAAGAAGCAGTGCCTATTTTGAATTATCTCAGCGAAAGATTCAACTCTAAGGGAAGACTCACGAACGCACTCGTCTCATGTGTGAAACTACTAGGCAGCAAATTGAGCCAAATTGACGATTCAAGTCTGCATTCTCAAATCGTTAAGCTCTTGCAGTTGCTTGGCTGCTTTGGGTCATTCTGCGAGTTTGAAACCCAGAGGGAAATCATCGAGAAAGCACAAGTGGGCCTTAAGAGTGACGAGACTATTGTAAGTCTTCTAATGAGATTTGTGATATTTTTCACGAAAGAAGATCTACTGGTATCTCTCAGGACAGCTAGCATCAAGAGCCTTTTGTTGATATGTTCATCTCATCCAAAAATGTTCCTTTTGAAGCCTGTGATGAAGATTCTCAACACTGAGTTCAAAAGTGGGTCACACAGAATGAAGCTCACGATCCTAGAGGGCTTCAACTCCTTCCTCCTCAAAGAAGACGACGAGGCCGCAAAGCGTAACCTTGAACTGTCAAGCTCCTCGGATAAGAAAATCGATGTTGATGTTTTCCATGGAACTTCACAGAACTACATTAATGATAGTGTTTGCCTGAGCCTTATCCAAAGCTTCATTACTCCAACTCTTGACCTTTGCGTGCAAGATGCTGGTCCGCTTGCTCTCACACCAGTGAAGTTTCTCGAGCTCATCATGAAGCTTGGTTTCGCTAATCCAAAGGTATGTGCTCCTACAATCATTGCCTTAGAAGCTTCTCCGAACAAGTTCGTGAAGAAAATAGCTTTCAGTCTACACAAGCAAATATTCGAGAAACACGAGTCGCTCGCTGATAGGAACTACGCTGAAGCATTCAGAATTGCCGTGGAATATAATAAACGAGTGGGAGGAGCCGAGTTCTGGAAAAACGTGCTGTTCCTCAGGTCAGTCTACAAAGTGGTGAGCAGAAGCTACTCTAGCAAAAAGAGGTTGATTCTTTCGTTAACCCGTCTTTTCACAGTGGACTCGTCATCGAAGGACTTGAAGGTAAGTATCCATACAAGGGACACGATAGTATTCCTCGTGCTCAATCTCTCGGTTTTGCCGTTTCTGTCGCTCGAAGAGGTGTGCCTTGTATTGTATCACTTGGATCGGAGCATCACACACGAAGGAATTGAGATAGCAGATAAGGTATACTCGACTGTGGGGTCCAACAGCAGCGCAGACATGTCCGTGGAAAATCTCCAATTACTTTTTGTTCATGCCCAAAGCCACCTTGCAATGATATATCTTCGTCAAACCCTTTCGGCCGCTTATGCTGTTCCCTTCTCTGTCATGGAAAACTTCCTGCCCAATCGAGTGGACGTGGAGCTCAGGCAACAGCCCAAGGCGATCACGTTAATCGACTTCCCTCTTGAGATTCTCGAGCTCGATGTGAATCTCTCGCACCCAAGCAGTTTTGGTCTGCTTTTCACTCGCTTTGTCACATCTGTGAAAGACTTCTCCTTGTGATTTCATTCTAAAAAAGCAGAGGCTCAATCCGAGGATACTGGAGCGGCCCAAAGACGAGATCGAAGCCATTGTGCAAAAGAAGCCGCAGCAGGGGCCCAAGCCTTTCAAGTCTTTCCTTTTCCCGTTGTTCCTGAATCAGAGCCAGAGCCAAGATTGCCTCATCGTTATCATCCTCCTCCACAGGCTCGCTATCGGCAGCTCTAGGGTTCCGTCGGCTTTCGAATTCCTTGATGTCGGTTAAACACTGCTCGTTTCGAACCTCCCAGTTTTCATACTTCAGCACAAGTTTTCGAAGTTCGGCAATTGTGGCCTGTCGTTTCCACAGAAGCTCCTCAGCATCCAGCTTGTCGTTGATATACGTCAATTTCGGCAATTGACGGGCCCAGTTGTTTTGCTGGAGATGCATCAACTGCATTCTGAAGTTGTCGATCTCGTTGGCGATTCTGTTTTTGTCGGAGCCAGTCATGAACTTCTCATCACGCTTCATTTTGCGGTGAAAAGGTAGGTACACCTCGTCGCTGAGCGGGTCGCCCTTGGTTCGCTGTCTCCTCGGAAGCATCACCTCTTTCTTCGTTACTTTGGTCGATTTCAGCGTGGCCAGCCTCGCCGGTAGACGGCTCATCTCCCCATAGTATGTGAATTGGGAGCGGTTGTGATTTCCCGAATCAATGTGGATCGGCTCGTCCTTATACAAAACTGCATTGGCCCCGTCGAAATCAAAAAGCTTGGACGCCCCCTTGGAGCGCTCCTGCAGCCGCAAACGTCGCTTCTTGTCCATTCACAGTAATCAGCAGCCTGGTGTTGATAATGGCGCGCTTGGAGAAAACGGAGAAGTAACTACCGCGAGATCCACATCATGAGCTTCCGAAGAAGAGACCGGAAGCCGAACTCCCCGGCGTCGGCGGAAGAAAAGCCGGAGTCAGTAATCTTCCGGCCCCGCCGTGCCCACTCCATTTTGTCATTCAAATTGATCTTGGGTCTTTTGGTGTACTTTCTTGTTATCATACACTATTTCGAAAGGGTCCGTGTCAAAAGTGCTGTCAACCTGTGCCAATGGGATGACTGGGAGCTGTGGAGCGGTGAAAAGGCTGAGGTTGTCCCCCACAGAATTGCTTTTATTGCCGACCCTCAGCTTGTGGATGACCATACTTATCCGAAGCTCCCCAGACTCGCGAGTTACTTGCTCAGACGAATGAGCGACAACTACCTCCACACAAACTACAGATTTATGCAGCATTACCTTGATCCCGACACGGTTATCTTTTTGGGGGACATGTTCGACGGTGGCAGGGAATGGGGGGACAAGATGTGGTTGGACGAATACAAACGCTTCAACAAGATCTTCCCCAAGAAAGCAAACAGAAGGTCAATTCGGTCGCTTCCAGGAAATCACGACATCGGGTTCCAGAACATCACCTCACACAACGTAGAGCGTTTTGCTGCTTATTTTGGTGAGCCCAACGACTATTTTGAACTCGGCAACCATACCATAGTGCAATTGGACACCATCTCTATGTCCCACGAGGATGCGGCAATTCATTCCCCAGCACGTGAGTTTTTGAAATCCTTGAACTCGAAAATCAATCCTACAATGCCTAGAATGGTTTTGACCCATGTCCCGCTTTATCGAGATCCAAAGGTGGAGACTTGTGGCGCAGGCCGGGAAAGCCCTCGCCCATTTCCACTTATGAGAGGGCACCAATATCAAACGGTGATTGACTTTTCATATACGCTGGCGATCCTCTCCCAATTGTCGCCAGAAATCGTCTTCAGCGGTGACGACCACGACTACTGTGATATGCACCATGTTGATTACACGGACAACTCGAAAACGTTGGCCCGCGAGATCTCCGTCAAGACAGCATCCATGACAAACGGCATTCGGTACCCAGCGATCCAGCTCCTTTCGTTGAACAACCCGTACGACCCCAACCCGAAGTCAAAGCTCGCCTCCTCAGACGACTTAATCACCTTCAAAACCAAGATGTGCTACATGCCCACGCCATACACCGGCGTGAAATTCTACGGCCTCAGCTACCTCATAGCCGTGGGCATCTTGGTTGCTTGCATAGTATACCCCGAACGAATCGAGATCTATCTCGACAAGTCTGCTGGGTCCTCGCTGGTTTTACCGAGGTTCTGGCAGCATTGCATGGTGGAACATGATAAGCATCACACTTTCAGGAAGAGATTAAATGAAGTGGGCTTCCACAGCGCCATCTTGTTGTGGTCGATATTATGCATTCTATCATTATACAATAGAAAATGAGAGCTTTGCCGCTCAGTTATTTGCGTCCAAAGAACCGCTCGAGGTAATTTGGAGAGAAGTCCGTTCTCTTCGAAATGTACTGCCTGACTGTGTAGATTTTCAACTTTGCCAAGTGACCTTCGGTGATCAACGAGTTGATCAAGTTAGGCTGCACGGTAAACAAGTTACTGATTTCCTTTAGAATCTGGAAGTTTTCGCTGAGCTCTGGAATATCCCAGTGGTCAATGACAGACTGGTAGTTGATCACATCTTGTGTTAAAACAAGGCCACCGTTGGAGTTGACTTGAAATTTTTTGAAATGGTCGAGCAAAAGCTCCAACGTAATCATGCCGATCTTGATCAACATATCGTTCAAATTCTTGTTGTTCAAGTATGTTGATAGGAATCGGTGCACATTTTCCAATAGAGATGTGACCTCCACACAAACCTCCGTGTAGACCTTATTACTCATGCTGGCGTCGTCACAGACAAAGTCCTTCTTTTTCTGTTTTTGCAAAAGCGTGGAAAGCTTCTCCGTAACAAGCTCAATGGTAGCTGCCAAAATCAAGTTCAAACTCTTCTCGCACCGGGCGACGTAGTTATTGGTCAAACTAACCATTCTATTTCTGATAGCAGGGCTGTTGACAGCACAAGGAAGGATGATCTTCTTGATGCACTCAGATAGAAGACGCAACACTTCTGTGGTCAAATTAAACGTTTTCATGTACTCAAGTTCACATTCAGGTTTCAGTCCAGCCACGGAGAGCTCGAATTTGGCTCTATCAAATGCAACCTCAAGACCACCTCCAATGTAAAGTCCACCAAAATCTAAGAGAAGAATCTCGAGCACCTCAAGAGAATACTCGGCAGACTTGGAAGGCGCAAGTTCCAAGATTCTGGCAATAGCCTCAATGGCAAGCTTGATGATCATTTGCACTTTGGTGATATTGACCTCGCCAAACTCCATGTACTCTGTTCTTCTCTGAGCCAAGTCAGCGGACTCTCGGCTCAGTTGAGGTCTGTCTGGTAAATGCATTTTCATGAAATCTTTGAACTTGTCAAGACGCTTGCGCTTGATGAAATGGAAAACGTGCTTCTCACTTGCACCAATATCGCCGGATATTAGGGCATTGTTGGCATTTTGATTGTTCAGATTCTCCCACTCCTGGAGAGCTTCCTCGAGCGTACGTTTCGTAATGGCCTTCTCGTTGAATTCAGTGAACTTCGTGGCGAGGAAGAAAATAGACCGTTCCAACATGTCTTTTTCCATGCGGAAGTAAGTGTCATCTGAGAGATAGTCGATAAACAAGTCGTAGTAGCTCTGGTCCAATGTCACAGCGAGTTCGTTGTTTTCGTCGTAATCGTTGAGGGCAAAGTACTCTTTCATGTCCTTGGTGAAGTCGCCCACAAGCACGTACAAGGCGTGTAAAAGGCGAACGTGAACCAAAGGACCATGAGGCAGCGAGTACAGCAAAAGAGTGGACACCTTGTTGTTGATCATCTGAGCGTAGACACGCTGAAGAAGCATTTTGAGCACTGGCACGGGTTTCTCGAAAACCTGCTGAATCACTCTCAGCTGGCCACGGATAGAGACCTTGAGTTTGTCGAGAAGAATCTGGGTTTCCTCATTGTCAAAGACATTGAACACCTGGAAGTTGGGGTCGGCTAGTTTTGTCCAGATCGCCTCGTCTTCCAAAAGCGAGTATCCACTATCCTCATCCTCTGTCTGTTCTGTCTCGTGGAAGATTTCACTTTTGTTCATGAACGCCTGAACGACACTTGCACCACCGTTGAACTCGAACATAATGGAGGCAATTTCACGCATTTCGTCGTAGTCGGAGTCCTCGCTGGCGAACTCGTACCTTTCCACGAACCCCTGCTCAAGGAGCTCCGAGTACTTTTCGATGGTAGTAACGCACTTACCTACCTTAGGAATATTCCCGGTCATGGAGTCGATTTTCTTCGCCAAAGTAAGCAAATTCTTGACCGTCCGGGCGCACTTCATCCTCAGCTCGGTGTCCCGAGCGGTGCGTAGTTTCTCGAGCGGGTCATACTTCTCCTTGGTATAAAATCCATGGTACGAGCGAATCAAGAAGATTGTGTCGACCGAGCGGTCCCTGGAGTTGGTGATTCGGTTCAACTTCTGGTTCAATGGGTCGATTATATCGGAAATATGCGATATCAGTGTGTCCAAGTCGTCGAACAGCGACACTATGTTCTCCACCTGCCCAGACAACTTGAGCACCTGTTCACTGTGACGCAATTCGAACGCCTCCACGTCTTTTTCCGTTTGCTGGAGTTCCTTGTTGGCCTCTTCAGACAAATGCTTCAAGTGGCGAAGCGTCGATTCGAACGTACGAATGTACGGCTTGGGGTCCAAGTATTCTAGGTTGTTGACCTCTGCACCTTTCAAGATATGGTCTTTGCTCAATTCCTCGACAAACTCGTGAACGGAGAGCCCCTGTAGAAAATTATCGAGTGTGAGGAGCCGGCGCACGTCCTCGTCGAGGTCGTAGATGGCGAAACTCATGAGGATGTGGAGGTTGGTTTACTTGGAGCTATGTGTTGTTGAGACCTGTACACCCATCAACACTCCGGAAGCGGATGTTCACCGAAAGGGTAGTATTTTAAGGGGAGATTTTTAAAATGAGCAAGATGTGTTTTTCGAAGGTTTGATCACTTTGGTGAATGGAGGATTTTGGGTTTTTGTGGAGCTCGTTCTTGTAACCAACTCTCATAGTCACATTCGTCGGTGTACTTAGTAGGTATTATGGATCACTCGGAAGGGATTTTCAGCCATTGATTTTTAGGAAGGATAATCAGTTTTTTCGAAACCCACGAGTTGAGGTCTATTTTACTAGAAATTGGTCATTTTGGCTTATTCATAGCTGATTATCATCATAGCCTCTCCAACTGATTCGGCCAAACTGCGTGGCTTTGAGTAGATTACGTCTTTGAGCTTTTCTATCTTGATATAGCATTGAGGATTTTTATTGTTCTCTGTCCTAACTGTCGTCTTTTCAATGGTTGCCAGTGAACTGCGGGCTCAACCCCACCCTTTCTTGAAACCATCAACCTTTCAGCTTACTTTTCCTTTCTCTTTTGAAAGAAAAAGGTGATATTATGGGCTCGAATTATAAATTAAAGCACTCGTAATAGTTATCGTGGAAGACCCTCTGAAGCTTTCTGAGTTGGGGGTCTCTGAATGCTGGCTTTCTTTCAAGACGCAAAACTAGCCTCATTAACTTTGCACTTAAAAGGCTTTCAAGCTCACTTTTGTCCGAAAAAGGCTCTGTTGGATGACATTTATACCAGTGGAATTTTTTACTCTCTGACCACTGCAACAGGACGACTAGATTTTTGAATACGTCACGATGGTAAGAAGTGGGAAGAACAATCCAAAAGAGCTTGGGCGAGACTGGGAAGGTAAAAAAGACCAGAAACTGTTTATTGATGGATAACAGGAGGCTCTGAGTGCTTTACCCGAGCTCTTGCATCACCAGAAGATACGAAACTGAGACGTTTTCTGGCCCACAGTGAAAACTACTTTTTTTTTTTGCTTGATTCATCTGATTAATATATATATATATATATGCTCCATTTTCAAAAATGTTGATGCTTTTTATTGACTGTCATGACCACTTAAGCTCTGCCGACCTGAAGTGTGTTGCATTTCTTCATGATGTTCATCAACTATACTCATTTTGTAACCAAAAAGCTTAATCTTGTGGAAGCCAAAAAATGAACTGCACCTAAATAATGATTTAAGCCGATTAAAAAGGGGCTGTTCCCCAATGCTAAGTGAAACTTCAAGGGAGAGAAACCGGGAACTGCTGACTCAAGTATGGACTTCGATGAAAGCCTACTTCCTATCAAAACAGGATAATCAACGAGAGTCTTACTGAGTTCAAGATACAAGCGATGAAAATCTTTGACAGATGAACACCAAAAAGCAAACAACCTCGTTATGTAATCTGAAGAATCTGTCGTTGACCTCACGCTGAATCAAGGTAGTGGAGCCATTGAAGGAGGCACTAATGAAGATAAACAAACCCGCCAGACTGTATTGGACAAGCAAATTCTCCTTCATGAGAAAATTTTCTATCAAACAACTGTCAAATTCGACTTTCTTGTAAAATCATCCACTCATCGCATCATGAGTAAGCACAACTCAATAACTTGGTGCATCATCACTACATTCTCACACACCTCCGTTCTACAAAAGCTTGAAGATCAACACATTCAGTATTTACCTATCTAAAGCCACACTTAAGCGGACACCTTGAAGGTGGTGTGACATCTACCACAGTACTGTCTGTCAGGGTGGTTGGCCATGAAAATACCAGCGCCACAGGTTGGGCACTCTCTTCTCAATCTCTCAACCTTACCGTCGTTGTCGACCTTGTAGTAGGTCAACACAGCCAACTTGTGCTTTCTGTGCTTGTGCTTGATCTTCTTTGGGGTGGTGTAGACCTTCTTCTTTCTCTTTCTACCACCACCTCTCAATCTCAACACCAAGTGAAGAGTGGACTCCTTCTGGATGTTGTAGTCAGACAAGGTTCTGCCGTCCTCCAACTGCTTACCAGCGAAGATCAATCTCTGCTGGTCTGGAGGAATACCCTCCTTGTCCTGGATCTTGGACTTGACGTTATCGATAGTGTCGGAAGACTCCACCTCGAGGGTGATCGTCTTACCGGTCAAGGTCTTGACGAAAATTTGCATATTGGCTTGTCGGCAGCTAAAGGTGCTTCTTTCTTACCAATGTGGTGGAGGTTTAAATTTCGAAGAAAAGCTTTTTCAGCGCGAGCAGAGTTTCGCAATCACGTGACGACAGAGAGGCAAGGTTGACGCGGTGACTGCGCTTTGCGTCACGTGCCAAAACGAGCGGCAGGGGCTCGCGCCCCGGAACACACCAGCATGAGCTGCAAATGCATCACCCCATAACACACGTTCCTCGGTCACTTCTCGGAATTTCCCCAGAAAATAATCGAACGACTCAACGCCTCATCCGTAGAATCATACCTGCCCCTTATCACCCGCCTCTTATTTTCGTGGTGCATTTCCTATCTGGGACGACCAGCACTTGACGAACCTGACTGAGCCAGCCAGGCACAGCCAAACCACCAAAACCTGATTTCTTGACAACTCTTTCCTGGAGACTGTAAATGATCGGTGACTCTGTTTTGAGAAACCGTCAGAGGCTCTACAACGAAAAGGTGCCTCACCGACGTCATGCTGAACTACCTGAGTTCAAGCTTCCCAAGGAAAAGACTCAGTCGGCGTGGTGCCGGATTTTTGACATCCTATTCTGCAGATCCTAGCCCTTGCCGGCAAGAGGCCAAACCCCCAATGCCTAGTACCAGTCGTCGTCGCTATCGTTGTCGACGTTTTGAGTGGTCTTTTTGGCTGCAAAAGTCAATGCTCTTCTGTTGACCAACTTTTGACGAAACATCCACGACTCGAGTCCTTCCACGGCGAAATCTGTGCCTGAACCTTGTAGGCCTTCAAACCCCACAATTCTCGAGACCTCCTTGCCCTTCCGGTACGCTATCACCACGGGGAGCACTTTGAGCTGTAGCTTGGCCACCAAAAACGGCGCCAGCTCGGCCTTGACTGCAAGTATCCGAACATCAACGTGTTTCTCCGCTACAGCGGGCAACCGCTCGTTCATCACTTTACACCGGGAAAACTCAGGCTGGAAGAAATGCACCATACACACTTCTGCCTTGGTGACAAGCTCCATGAGCTCTTTCTCGTCACTAATAACCGTCAACAGTCCCATATCGTGCCCGAGCTCTTGAGAAGCACGGTCGATGTTGCCAAATTCACGCTTTAGCTCCGCCAAACGGGCTTCTCTGTACTGGGCCAGCGACTCTTCTGCCTCGTTATCGAGCTCTTCGAGCAATTCGTCCAAATCCGAGTCCAGGTCTTCGTTTTGGCCGCCTCCGGTCGCCCGAAGCGCTTGACGCTGGTACTTCTCCACGGCCTGGGTCTGTTTTGTGTCCATGAAAAGAGTTGTTTACTTCGCACCGATCAGTTGATGAAGTGAGAAGTATCAAGTTAGCAGAAGCAAACCGCCAAAGAGCAAAAGCGGAGCGTTCACAAATGGCACTGATTTAACTAAAAAGCTTTAGATTTCCGCAAGAAGTGCCATCACACGCTCGAGTTTCTCCTTGTTACTGGCCACCAACTGCTTATAAGAGCCCTCTGGGACGCCCTTTTCCAAAAGGGATATGCTGGCAAGCACGCTCTGGTCAATTTGTTTGACCGTAGCCAAAATCATCTCTAATTCCAACAACACGTCGGACATGGTGTGTGAGTAAGAATTGTGGGTGGGTTGAGAAAAGTAGTAGTATGGAGTCGATGCGAACCCCAGATTTAGGCTGTGAGGGTGTAAAACGGCATCAAATTATAGAATATATGAATTGGGATATGAATAAGATTGGGATTTGAATAGATTAATTTTATGGTGACATGATGTAGTGGACGGGAAGGCGGGATGTTTTGTGGGTTGGGATTCCTAACCTTAGTGTCAATAGAAGGGACGAAATGGCAGTTGGGAAACGACAAGGATCTTTGAATTGTGATTTTGAAATAGGAGGATGAGATCTGCTTGAATAGGGATTAAGACTTTCATGTGTTTTAAAAGGCGAGGCCAATACCATGTGGAGCCAGAGTGGAACAATACAGCTTTGGAGTTCGAACCAACTCAGCAAATGAGCAGAAATAGGAAACACCAATTGATAAGCAAGAAAAGGGCTTCAGGAGCACCGAACGTGTTTGTGTGAGCCTTTCGAACTCACCGGCTATAGGTTCATTACAAGGAAGAGGATGCCTGGGACCGATGTAGCCGTAGATGTGTCACTTCCTCTATTTCTTAGGCGAATTGCGAAACCAAGGACAGAAAAGAAGATAAAACCAATAAAAATCAAGGTCTGCTAGGTGAAACTTGTCGTTGTAAAGTACCAGTGATATCGCAGCAATCACGGCTGATGCTAGGACCTAAGAATGGAGTAAGAAAGTGCAGTAATAGGATGAGTTCTTTGCACGTCACTAGTTTTCTGCTTTAAAACAGAAGCTACAGATCGCCAGGAACATTCACCTTCGATACACATCAATTCAGGCCCACACCTTTTGGGATGGACATCCTCTTCGTATCCCATCCAAACCCCAAAACGTCATAGTCTGAAGCGACCATCATCTTATCATTCTATTTTCTAGCGGGCTTTTTGACCCAGAAACCCTCCTCCATCAGACCACTCAACCTTCATCGGCTCAATCAGTAATCACCAACTGTGCTGAACCAAGAAAGCCAATGAACTTATGAACAAATCCCCCCAATTTACCCACATTCAAAGGTCCCCCCGTGCCTCCCTATATCAATTTCCTACCTACACCTCGGTCAATGCTGGTCTATAATGCTATATGCTGATGTATGCTATGCTACGAGGGTTAACCCTCCAGCGGCACCTCGCGATACCGCTGTCTATCAATTTCCCGTTCCTTAATCACCTCAACCAACATCTGGCGCAACTGGTTGTTTTCGTGAATAAGCCCGATTTTGGTCTTCTCGTTGTCGTTGAACAAACCGAGAAGGTAGTTGAACTCCTTGCAGAGCTTGAGGTACGCAGACTTCATGGTCGTGTAGGTGCCCACCATACGGCTGTGATTGGCCATTTCCCGCTTGAGTGCCATGACTGTGTCGACGTTGATGTTCTGGTTTTGGTGTGCCTGGAGAGGTTCATGGATTCTCTTCTGGATGCCCTGGGGGTCCTCTGGAGAAGTCGCCAAAGAGGCATTTTGCTCCTCCACAAAATGAGGCACACTCCAGTCTGTTTCCTCGGGCGAAAGCAGCTCTGGCGTCTCCAACTTCACGTAGTGGGGTCCTTCTAGCTCCAGAAACACCTTTTCGATGGCTGCATCGATGGCTGGATCCGGATAAAGAGGTCCGGACGAGGCGCCGTCTGAGTTAAGGTTGTGAACATCAGGAAGATCTTGCCCCGCAGGAACATCCATTGCAATTGTGCTGAAATCCATGGAGGTTTGAAGTGATCCAAAGCGGAGCTATATAGCGATGCCTGCGATGCCGGCACGTGACCCATATGAAAACATTGGAGCATCCGATCCAACGTCAACGGCACCAAACTGCACTTCTTTCAAATCGTTTCCTAGTCATATATTTTATCTATCGTGTCCCGTAAATAAATAATCCCTGAATCTTTGCCTAACTCCGCCAACCCTGGCTCGCTCAAATCAAACATGCATCATCAAGTAGAATTGCCTTCAGCTCCGGCTGAAGTAGCTCCCGAGCTTCTGTACCTCCAGGAGCACGCTCGACGTTTTCTCGCCCACATCGTGGATCACCTCGTGCGTCATGTCGTTCACCTCGTCTATCTCCTTCATGAGCGAATGTCCCAAGCCTTTGACAAGAACACCGCTCTCTTCCCATTTTTGCGCCACCAGCTCTAGCACTCCTTCAAAACCTCTCTTTCCCACTTGGGCGTTCTGGCCAAACCGCTCCACGGACCATTCCTCGACCTTGTTGCAGATTCCTGAAAACGGCGAAAACGCCGTGATCTCGGCCTCCTGCTGGAAAAGTGTCCTTCCCGCGGGCATTCTCTCGTCAGGGGTATACGTCACTGTTTCGTTCACAAGAAGAAGATTCAGCAAGGTCATGTTGGCCAGCTTCATTATAAGCTTCCTGTTGACCAAGTCCACCTCAGAAACCTCCCGAACAAAAGAGTACTCCTCTCCGCCAATTATAGCACGCAACCAGCGAGGCACAGCCTGTTTACAGGCGATCAAGCGTTCTGTCTTAAGAACATGTCTTTCTGGGTCCACCTCTCTGTTTAAGATATCCACAGAAACGACGTGGGTGGAAAGCTCGTTTGGGTATTTCACCCAATTGGCCGCAGAGACCTGTTCCCACGAATAACCGAACAAATGTGAGCTTTCGAAAATCTTCATGATAAACAAGCTTGTAGAAAAGTTATGCGCATTGGGCGAGATTATATATGGTGGAAAAAAAGAAATGGAGAATGCGCATGTCCTGTGATCGGGAGAGCTCGGGTAGAGCGATTCTGAAAACGGCAGGGGCAAAGAATTGGGATTTTTGACACTTTCCGGATACGACGGAAATGGCTGTTTTCTCTAAGGAGGTTGTGCTGTTTTTCTGGGGAATTGAGTGGTTTGGCCGTTTCTTCCCGCGCGACAATGTCGTCGCTGCCTCAGAATAGCTCGAGTGAACTAGGCTCGTGGCGGTGATAAAGGGCTCGAAAAAATACGACGTTATAGAGAAAATGAGGACAGTATCGGTGGTGCCCTTTGCGTTGATTTTGGAGTGTATTCCGTGGAGAAATGTGAGATAACGCTATCAGAGATAAGCGACGACATTTTTGCAACCAATCCCGCGTCAGCGAGGGAGACAAGCCGAGGATTGTAGTTAGAGAGATCCGAATCCGGGGTCAGATTTTGGAACTTTCAAGGTCGATTTGAATGTCACTGTGATATTTCAGTTTTGAGCGATTTGCATTTTACCGGAATTTTCCGGGCAACGAAGTTCGGTTCTTTACGATCGTGTGAGTACAACTGTGGTCTGGGGTCGGTGAGGCGATTTCCGGGACTTGGAGTGAATTTCGGATAGCCTTATTTGCTGTAATTGTGGGTTTTTTGGCATCATACTAAATGCATTATTCTTGTTATCTTTCAACTCCAGGGCGGCAAAATACGAGGCGGCTTCACTTAAAAACTGTGGACTCAGGACACAGTGGGACAGAGACGGTTTTCGTTGGCTCATCATGTAATTGACGGAAATCATGTTTATTCCGTTGAAAGCAAAGCAGTCTTCTGTGCTTCTAGACAATTCCATTGGTCCACTAATTTCAATGTGGCATCGACCCAGACGGGAGTTAATTCAATCGGAGGGCCATGAACACAGGGTTCGAAATTTTCTCAATTCCTTAAACCTGGAAAATGTCAAAGGCAATTATTATCTCAATTCGATAAACCTAGAAAATGTTCAAAGACAAGTGTACCTGATTTATCGCTGTCAATTCAAGATCGATTTTTGGCACCTCTGGATCTGTCAAATCCGGGGTGGAACTCAAATTCCTCTCTTTCCTGCAAACCACAAACCCATCCTATTCTACTTAATACTCCAGATGAACATCTGCAGATTCCCCAAATTCGCCTCCCTTTTACCTCGTAGATGCTTTAAGGAGCACCTCTGTGTCTCCTTTAGTAAGCGTTTTCGCAGCCAGTCAAGCCTAGAGTAATCTGCCACAATCTTCACCAAATGATTTTTCAAAATTCTGTAGCTTCATTTTGGATCCAAAAACTTCAAATCTCCCAAAATCCAACGTATTCCCCCACCTCATCTCGATACGTCATCTCCCTCCTAACTATGAGAGAACCAGACCTCACTGTCTTAGAAAGCCGCTGCACCCGTGCACCCGTGCACCACAGAGATATCAAGCACTTCTCTCCATTTCAACTCCATTAACCTTTCTTCTTTACACCAGCATGCTTAGACAGTTTTTCAAAAAACCCCTACATTTTCGGGGTCTTGCCTCGGCCGCAGCCACGTCCAGCGCCCTGGCTGCCAAAGCGCCCCCACCAACTTACAAAACCACAGTTTTACCCAACGGTCTCACAGTGGCAAGTGAATATATGCCCGGAACGAAGACCGCCACCGTGGGTATGTGGATCAACGCCGGCTCCCGTGCCGACAATCCGATAAGCAGCGGAACAGCGCATTTTCTCGAGCATTTGGCCTTCAAAGGCACCGCAAAGAGGTCTCAGTATAGTCTAGAACTTGAGATCGAGGACTTGGGCTCCCAAATCAACGCCTACACCTCGAGAGAAAACACAGTGTACTACACGCGCTGTCTTCTGAAGGACTTGGACCAAAACGTGGACATTTTGAGTGATTTGTTGACGAAACTGAAGCTAGAAGCCAAGGCCATTGAGAGGGAGAGGGCCGTGATTCTCCAGGAGAGCGACGAGGTCGACAAGATGTTTGACGAGGTGGTGTTCGACCATTTGCACGAGATCACGTTCCGCAAGCAGGACCTCGGTAGGACGATCTTGGGTCCCAGAGAGAAGATCCGCACCATCAACAGAGATGACTTGGTGAACTACATCAAAACGAACTACAAGGGCGACCGCATGGCACTCATTGGTGTTGGATGCGTGGAGCACGAGAAGCTCGTGGAGGCTGCTAAAAAATACTTTGGTCATATCGAAAAGAGCCCGGTTCCTTTCAAACAGCATGGTGACGATATGCCAGTATTCCACGGCGCCGAGAGACTCATTCAGGACAACTCCTTGCCAGTGACGCACGTGGCTTTGGCTGTAGAAGGCGTGAGCTGGTCGGCTCCTGATTTCTTCACTTCCTCCGTCGCTAATGGCCTCATCGGTTCTTGGGATAGATCCATTGGTGTTGGATTGGACTCGCCTTCTCCATTGACTGTTAAGGCGGCCATGGGGGGCCCCAATAACCAGCCTATGGTCAACGCATTCATGGCCTACACTACTTCCTACGCTGATACAGGTTTGATGGGTGTGTACTTTACTGCCGACAGCAACACGGATATGTCGTTGTTCACCAACGCCGTTCTTGCTGAATGGGCCCGCTTGAAGGCTGGAGATATCACAGAAGAGGAGGTCGAGAGATCGAAAGCACAGCTCAAAGCTTCTCTTGTTTTGGCTCTCGACGATTCCACAGCCATTGCTGAAGATATCGGCAGACAGTTGGTCAACACGGGGTTCAGGTTGCTGCCTGAAGACGTTTTCGAGAGAATCGAGTCGGTGACAAAACAGGAGGTTGTTGACTGGGCCAACTGGAGACTTAAGAACACCCCAATCTCCATCTGTGCTTTGGGTAACTGCAAAACATTGCCCTCTCACAAAGAGTTGACCGCTGGTATGGGATGGTGATTTAAAAGTAATGAGGAAGACTATGTTGGGGATGGCTTTTATTAAATACAGCGGCATTTGATTATATAGACTTAATGAAGAAGTATTTGGCTACTGTCTCTCCAAGCCCGAAAATCTCTCCTAACGTGATATTATCCTGCTGACTCTTCCTCGTTGACGACGTCAACCTCAGCATCTCCCTCCTCATCGTCTGAATGCACCTGGTCCTTGAATATAGATTCCGAGGGTACTCTTTTCATTAATTGAGGAGGTTTAAACAAAGAACCAATACTTTCGATCCACCGGCGTCTTTTCTCCATAAGCGCCCGCAAGCCGCTGTTGGCCGCCTGTTGCTGTGCAACATTGACGGTTCCCTCTGGCGTTTTCTTCTTTCTGGACTTGGCCTTGAGTCTCTTTGTGTAGGCTGTGTTGACTTGATTGTCCAAGTCCTCGAGAATAGTACAGTATTCCTGATACGCAAGCTGCTCCTCGAGTATGGGAACAAGTACCTTCTTTCTCTGTCTGTTACGGGCGACGGCCCCCTTGAGTTCTTCCTGAAGCACTCGTATTTCGGCACTCACCTCGTCGTCCTCTTTATGAAGAAGCCACTCGTCGCTGTCGATTATACTGCCTCCACGTTTTGCCTTTTCTCCTCTAGTGGGTAGATTCATAAAAATGCCAATGTACTTGAGCTCACGCTTGAGGCGCTCTTCCATTGAGTAGAAGTCGTTCACTTCCGAAGTGACCCTGTAAGCACCGCTGTCTAGCTGTGTAGCAACATCGTCGTCGAGCAGCATGTTAGCTTCCGACCGGTTGTCTTCACATTTGATGGACTCGTCGTCATCGTCTCTTGCATTGTCACCTTTGGCCTCGTGTATACTGAGAATGGCAGAAAGCAATCTACTGGACAAAGGTCCGACAGAAACGTCCTCCGTTAGAAGCTTCTCATCGCTCACATCGTCCACCGTTCCTTTGGGCTTGTATGACTCCAAAGGCGGTTTCTGAGGCGCGGGGGAGCTCAATTTAGAACGCAAATTGACATCCTCTTCGGCCCATACATCAGCATAGAAAGGACCGAGTTTGGGGATCAAATATGGGCTTGTGGCGGGATCATAGTCACCTTTTTCAAACCCTGGTGGAAGCACATACTTTTCGTTAGCAAAGTGGATATCGTCGTTGGAAAAAGGGCGGAAGAAAGACTCGATATACGATTGATACGTTGTAAACTGCACCTGATTCGACGGGGCCTTGTGCTTAGAAAAATCAGTATTTGGGATTTCGCCCGGAAGCAAGTCCTTGAGATCGTGCTCGGGATAAGAGGCCACTCCGTACTTCCGTTTGAGATATTCCTTACCCTGCGTGTCAAGACCGTTGTTGTCCTCGGAGAAAAGCCCTAGCTCGGCAATGGCATCGGCAGAAAGCGTCTGAGAAGGCACAAATTCGGATTTCGGGTTCTTCAACCGGGTATCGTTTTCGTGGGTGTAAGATCCTCTCTGTTCTGGAGGAATAGGATCGTCTTTTGAGTTTATTCTTTCTGTTTCTTCCGGGGCTGGAGAGGCGGCTTTTTCTTCCTCCTGTTTCTCGTCATCCTCGAACTTATCGTTTGCATCTTTGAGCTCTCCCTCGTCTTCATCTTCGCTCTCTTCTTTCTCTTCTGCCATTTCCACATCCTCTTTGTTTTCAGGCACCAGCTTCGAACCGTCGACCTTCCGCCTCTTTGCCAACGGTATGCTCTCATCCTCCACTTCGTCTTCTTCCTCCTGCTTCTCCTCTTCCTTCAGGCCTTCATTGATCTTCGCTTCCACCTTATCAAGTAGAGCCTGATCTCTATCCTCGGCCTCTTTCAAGTTCTTTCCCAAGTTCCCTAGAAGTTTCGTTAAATTGTAAAGCGTGTTAAGGTTGGGAATTTCTCGTATCGCCTTGCCGTCCAAAAGACCCACTGACGAGTCGTACTTGAGCCTGAGCTCATCTATAATGTCATCTAGCGTTGTGGTTGCCATGGACATGGTTATGTGATCCAACGATAGTCTGTTTGGGAGAGTGCTATTTTTATCTTTTAAAAAAGATGCTCTCAAAATGGCTTTTTTTGATGTTTCTGATGGATGTCTTTATCTTAGACTGGATCTTCTGGCTAAACAAAATATACATGGTGCACGGGTGCGGCTCTAGTTACTTTAGGGAATGGTCTAAAATACGAAATTGTCCGTGTAATAGTGGATCTAACGTGAGGTTTCATTTTTAAAAAGATAATTTGAAGCTTGATGTTTTTCATTTGAGCTTCTTCAAAGGTTGCAGATCTCGTTACTACTAACCATATCGCAAAGCCATAGAGCACAACGTAAAGACAATAAGTAACTGCTTATTTGCCTCCTCTTATATTAAAAGCGCATTGTAAGAAATTGAGTCAAGTTCGGATTCATAGGAACAAAAAGAAATTTTGAAGAAATTCTTCAAGCTTGACAAAGCTCTAAGCTGCATTGTTCATAGCAGTAAGCATTATAGAACACTTCAACGTCATTTTCACTTCTTATTTCTCTCTACGCGTCGATTTCCGAAAAATACCAAACGGAGATGTGAAGTCATCTTCACCCACTGTTGTCCGACAAGATAGCTAACTCCATTCTCCAGAAACTACGCCAGTCTTTCCACAGAACATCCTACTCATCTGCCACTGAAATCCTTATCAAACGAACTACAATCCCTGTTCCGGCTGCTGCAATCCATTCTATGTACATGCTTATGGGGTGAGCTTCTTGATGAACTCCTGGTCTCTCTTCTCGATCACCATATCGACCATCCGCTCCAGAATCAGGAACCGCTTCACTGGGGCGTCTTGTGGTCTCTTCCACTCCTCAGGAAACACGGGCTCCGGCTTTCTGGGCTGCGAGTGTCTGGTGTTGATAGGAACGTCTTCCATGGGATCGGTCATGTCCTTGGCTGCTTTCAAAAGCTTGTTGAACGTCTCTACGAGCCAGCGGGCGTTCTGAGTGGCGACGCCGTACCGGGAGGTTTTCATGTGGAAAACGTCGTTCTTGTGGTTGAACTTGTTGCCAGCCAAAACCTTGAATTTGCGGGCCTGTCTCTCGTCGAGCCCAAGGTCCAGAAGGGCCACATTCAAGCCCACCTTTCTGTTCTCCGCAGACAGCATGTCGTCGGAGAGATCTGTGTAGAATTTCAACTGGAGAGGCGATTTCACTGGAGGCTCATAGGCCTGGCGGTACTTCGCCAAAAGTGGCATCTCGTACGCAGCAATTCTGTGAAGCCCTTCAAGCTTACGATCGATATGAGGCGTTTCTCCGCTGGGACGCACATCCCGGTTCGCCATCTTGGGCACCGGCGGCCTCACCACGTTGTTCAAAATGTGTTCCTTGAAGTTATCCAACTCGTAGACGTACTCCAACTTGGGTCTGATTTTTCCCAGCAACTTGGCGTATGTCAGCAAAACGGCCTGTCTTTCCTTGTCGTTGGGCACGTACTTGTCGCCCATGGCGGTCTTTCTGAGCCTGTGTAACTCGAAGATTCTGTCTGCTGGAAGACCTTCCCATTTATGTGGATTGAGGTAGATCAAATCCTCGGACAGTTCAGGCAAGCTCGAGCGGAAACGGCACTGCAGAGCAGCCCTGCTCAGCCTGTGTACAGCTCTGGAAAGCATGGGGTTGGATGGGTTGGTTGATTTGGCTTGTAGTAGGAAACTTTTTCTGTGCGCGGCACGCAGTGGTTGCAAATGGATCAAGACAGGCAGAGGGGTTGGAGGTGAAGTATTATTTTTGTGGTATTATTTGGGATATTGATTTTTGGCTTGAGGAATGGATGGACGGGCGCTTGTGCTGGAAGGTTTGGGTCGTGGATGTGTGGGCATTGGGTGCTGTGGCATTACACAGAAGTGTTGATGTTTTAGGAACAACACGATTATTCGAAGCAAGACGACTTGTTCTTTATATCGGGAACGCAATAAATGCGTTGAAGAGCTGCATCGTTCTGGAGTTTTTTTTTTTTTTAGTCGTAAGTGCTGTACTACAAGGTGCATCAAAGAAAGGTGCAAATGTCTTGACATCTCTGATGAAAGTTAGAACTGAGTTCAGATATTTGACTGCTCAAAGTTTTTTGGTACCATTTGCATGCTTGGCTTTTTGTTTGGGCATACGCCCTGAAATCCCACGTCGGTGATCCTTGGCAGACTACCTGTTTTTCGGTTCTCTCCGCTTCTATACTATTTGGCTATACTCATATAGTTTGATTTCAAGACCTCCCTAACAAACTGATGCTACATTAAAAAAATGGCTTGTCGTCATTCTTTGTAGATACTTGCATCTTACTGTGCAACGGATTCAACCTCATGCAAATTAGGCAACTTTTCTCATGATAATGAAAATATCAAAACTATTTATTGAACATGTCTTAAAAAGACATCCATTATTTTGAAGAACGCTACTCCTATGGCTCCATTTTTACATTCTCTCAATCAATCCTATGCATTCGGCTTGTTGCTTAGTCTTTATTGTGATCAGATCATGAATGGAAGATCTCTACTGCTGCCATCTTCAACGTCAGCAAATGCTTCCGATGGCTCAGCTTAGTTATCAATCCTTCAAGCCTGCCTGCTAAAAAATCAGTAGTACTGTTGGTCGTTCATTCGCTTAGCTTGACAATGAACGGAGCATTCCACTGTCTAGCGCTTACGCTTTGACTCGCTGCCTTTGGAACTGCTCTTCCGCTTGGAGCCTACCAGAGGCTCTTCAGCTGCCTTCTTTCCCTTGTCAGCTTCAGCCTTGTCGGCTTTGACGTCCTTCTTGGGTTTGTCTTCCTTCTCAGCTTTGTCTTCCTTGTCGGCTTCATCGTCCTTCTCCTCGTCTTCATCGTCCTTCTCCTCGTCTTCATCGTCCTTCTCCTCGCCGAGCTCCTCCTTTTCAGCCTTGATGTCTTCATCCTCAACATCGTCTCCACCAATTTCTTTTTCGCCAACATCTTCCTCATCCTCGACGACTTCGACGTTGCCAGGCTCCTTGTCTTCGTCTTCTTCCTCGTCACTCTCGATTTCCTCGACTTCCTCCTGAACCTCAGCAGCATCATCATCGTCGTCCTCGTCGTCTTCGTCGTCTTCGCCGTCGTCTCCGCCTTCTCCGCCAGCATCGGCGTCATCGTAGGCTCCATCGTCTTCAACATCGTCCACATCCTCAACGCCGTCATCAGGCAACTCGTCGTCGTCCTCGATCTTCTTCAACTCCTCCTCGTCCACGTCGTCGCCACCGTCGGCATCCTTGGCCTCCTCCTTCACTGTGGGCTCCTCCTTCACTGAGGTTTCTGCTGAAGTTGGCTTTTCCTCAGCTTGGGGCTCCAGCGCTGGCTCTCGCTTGAAGAACAGCCCAATGCCTCTCTGCTGCTTCTTCACAGGCTTCAAATTGTCAGGTCCGTTCACCGAAGGATTTCCAATCGCCTTGTCCACCTCGTAACTCGTAATGGTATCATAGGCGACGTTGGTCTCGTGGTTCAAAGATGTGTCCAAAAGCTTGGGGTCCCACTCATGGTTGGGCGTAAGCCAGGCGTCCCACTCCTTGGTGTTGGGCTCAAGCAAAATGGGCTTTCTGCCGTGGAGCCACGAAAGATCATTGGAGCCCTTTCCCTCGCCAGGTCCAGTGACAATGGAAAACGAAGAAAGGTACTCGTCGCCGTCCTTAACGATGTCCGTGTCGTTGTAGTTGTAATTGTGGGAGTAGAGCCCAGCAAGGAAAACAAGAGGACGGTCTTTCAGTGTCACATAGTAGACCGGCTTCTCCTTGGTCTTCTGCCACTCAAAGTAGCCCTGAATAGGCACCACACAGCGCAGATTCTTGCGAGAATCCACCCACAACAGCTTGTTGTTGGCAATTGTCTCTTTGCGGCAATTGAAGTGTCTCAGCTGGCCATGTTGAATCTCTTTCGAGTAGGCAGGTCCATTCTTGCTGCCCCTTTTGACCGCTGCTGGGTCAGTGGGCTTTTCAAACGTAGCCACGAGTCCAAAGCTCAGCAGCTCGAAAACATAGTGGTTCTCCTTGTTCATGTAGACAATCACAGCCTTGGAAGTAGGAGGGATATTGAAGGAGCCGTCGAAGTCCATCGACACGATGTTGAGCACCAAATCCTGCTCACTTCCGTCAGGACGATGAACCTTACTGTTGAAGTCCCTATCGGACTTTTTGGCAAACTGGTTCCCAGAAGCGGGATCAAGAGTCTTACTGAACTGCTCTGGCAATTGAGCAATAGCCTGGCGTTAGCAGGGCCGCAGAATCAAATGACAAAACATACCATGCCTTGGGCGAATCTTCCACACATCATGAAGAAAAAAAGAGCTGGTGGCGGGAATTCTGCCAGTGTGGCCGCCTTTTATTGTAGCTCCACAGATGGAGCAATCCAGATAAGAGGACCCTGATGCAGATCACGTGTGGCTCATAACACGGCTGTTTGCTGGGGCTAAGCCAATTTTGTGGCAGGCCTGAAGAACCGTGGGCTCTCAAAGATTCGGCTAGTCAATTCCTCTGTATCTCCCTTCAAGAGTGTTCATTGTATCTGAAAAATCTTAAACATGCTGCTCATTTGGCTGCGAAAAATACTACTGAGCAAGCACTTTCCACCACAAAGCTGAGCCTACAGGCAGCCAATCGCAAGACAAGCAGATTGCTGTTGACTGTGACCGTCTAGACCGCCGCTTTGTACTAGTGGCGATCACAGCTTTCTCGGTTAGAGCTTCTACGATGTCAGAATGACGCAAAGTGCATTCAGCTAGAGCCAAACCGGAACTATACGAGAGCCAATTGTCTCAAAAAAGCCCAAAAACTGCTCAATGATTGCAAATAATCACAAAAAGACATTTGTCCCTCAGGTGCCAACGGCTCTCACCCCTCTGTATAGCTCAAAACAAACCAATGAAGAAACCCCGGAAGTTGAACTCGGAACCCTTCTTATCTATCAACGCCACGTCCTCGTCAGAAAGCTCAAAGCCGTACACGGCCAACGCCTCCCTCTGTCTCTCGGACTTGGACGACGTGGTGATGGGCAAAATGCCCTTCTGCAATGTGTATCTGAGCAAGATCTGAGACTCAGAACGGCCGTATTTCGCAGCAAGCTCAGGCAACACGCTGGTCAATGGGTGATCCTTGACGTCATCGCCCTCCTTGACAATTCTGAAAAGCGGCGACAATGGCCCGTACGCTTCCACAAGAATGTTGTTCTCGTGGGAGAACTTCACAATGTCAGGGCTCTGGTTTTGCAAGTATGGGTGGAATTCGATCTGGTTGACCGCAGGATAGTACTCCTTGTCGCCGGCCACAGCGAAAAGTCTCTTGAGATGCTCCACAGCGAAGTTGGAAACGCCAATGTAGCGCACCTTCCCGGCCTTCTTCGCCTCGATGAAGTCTTTCCACACCAGCTCAATGCTCTGGCCTTTGGACCACTCGGGATGGAAAAATGGGTAGTGGATCAAAACGGAGTCGATGTAGTCCAAGCCCAAATCCTCGAGGGCAGAATCAATCCAAGCCGCAGCACTGTCAAACTTGGCAGGTGCATGCTCCATTCCGGGGTTGTATTTGGTGGCGATAAAAAGTTCTTCTCTTGGAACGCCGCTTTTCTTGATTGCAGCCGCCACTTCGGGGTGGGTGGTGTAAACCTCAGCTGTGTCAATGTGCCTAAAACCGTTGCGGATCGCCTCCACAAGGTAGTCCACCATCTCCGTCACCAACGTGTCTTTGAGCTCGACATCTCTTGCTTTCTTCTGCTTTTGCCATTTTGTGCCCGAGCCAGTGCCTAGTTGCACTTCTTTGCCAGATTTGGTTGTGAGCTTGGGGCCTGGGATCTCGATAGCCAACGCTTGGGTCATTCTAAGATTTTGAAGAGTTTTTGGGATGGTAGAATAAAGCTAGAGCGAGGAAATTGAGTCCTTTTATAGTCGTTGAAGAATTCGCTTGTTTCTGGTGAGTCCTCGAAAAATCGCTTAAATCATTGTGGCTCGCTCAATCCGTGCATAGATAAGGGCCACAATTAGCCGAATCAGCCGAGCGGACTACGTTTTCTCGGGCTTTTCTCGGGTAATCTTCAGGGCTGTAGAATTAGCTGTTCCGCATACGGCCCAATTCCTCTAGGATGCATAAATTGATAATCTTGAAAAAAAAATTGTTGGGTAGATTAATTTCCCGAGACCGATATTTGTACTATTTTGACAGGTTATAGGACCTGTCATTATTGAGACGCGAAAACGAACTCCAGATCTAATGGGCCGTACTTGTGCATTTTTTTTTTTTTTCTTTTAAAAGTGCTATCTCTCTCAATTGAACCTTTTGTTTGAGTGCACGTTTGTTTGTTGGCATGTTCCATTTTTGTAGTCTGGCTTCGGCTTTGCAGAATCATTCAGGACCTTCCAACAATCACGTCAAGCATTCTCAATTCTTCCACTTGATAAGATCATCATTTGAAGCGGATCTTTTTCATGTCTTTCTCTATGTTAAGGCGAGCACTAGTCAGCTATAGTGAGCATAGATAGTCGGTTTGGTGATCTTTCCAGATCCACGAGAGAGAAAGAACACCCTCATACCAACTCTTTTTTTCCTTCACTTTCATCTCTTACGAGAGGCAAATCACTCTTCAAAAACCATTTCCAATTACATGTTTTAGTTTGAGTACACGAGACCCTCAGGTCACTATCTATAATGGATGTGTCGTAATACTCGTAATTTTTGATTATTGCCGTAAAATGAATAGCCTGGGGAAAAAGTAACTCTTATCATTTACGCTACACTACTGATTGCTGGCGTGGTATGTGCAATTGATACACTTTAGTTGAGAAGTGTTGCAATGAATCTGTTTACCGACTCTTGGTTGATTGCAAACCATACAACTTAAAGCTATCACGAGAATTGTGATATGAAATACAAGTACAAATGCACTAGCCAGGCAGAGATACATCAATTGGACTCGTGATTTATAAAAATGAAGACGAGGAAATTGAACAAGGAGACAAGTTCAATTGTCGGCTGTTCAAGGAGTAGTTTGGCATTATTATGATAGAATTGATGTCTGTTCATCCTTTGATTACGTATATTTAGCGAAACATGGTTTTTAGGAGTCATGGAAATTGCTTGCAATTCTTGGATCAAAAATCAACACTAGCATAGTTTTAGCATCCAAATCACAAGATAAGAGCCGAAAATAGCGATATCCTGAGAAAAACCTTACTTTCAGCGAAAGATTTATCAAAATTAATTCTCAGAAGTCGCATTACTCCGAGATTTGTATGTAAGTAGTCACGTGATCAAACTCATAACATCTGTACTATATTGTGCGCACTGCCTCCCTTGCACAGAAGGGTGGTTGGTGTAATGGTTAGCATTGCTGCCTTCCAAGCAGCAGACATGGGTTCGATTCCCGTACCACTCATTTTTTTTTTGTTTGAAGATTAGTTATTTCACTCATTACTTCAGAATTCACTTATGGATGTCGATAAGCTTTTTGCTGGACCTGACTGTGTGTTCTTTATCCCGGTCGCGTACTCTTTTTACGATTCAACCTCTTGCACTTGAGTTCAAGCTGTGCTTTCGAATAGGACGCTCTCCGCATGATGATCTCAAGAAGCTCAGTGTTCAAGGTTGGGAAATAGAACTTTGAGTAACGATAGACGTAGGCCACCATTCTTGTACGCTCGTGTCTCTCGAGTTTGGTCCACCTCTTTTTGGACAATTCCAAACCGCAAAGCTGCTCAAACAAGAGGATCACATTCGTCTCAATAAGCCTTATTAATGACACCTTACGGTGCTGTAGTCCAAGAATGTGTGACATTTGCTGGAATGTGAGGCGAGACTCAAACCGCCGGAGAGTCACCAGGTAGGTGTGCTCGGCTCTCGACACTTGAACATGGGGGTCGTCTTCTAACGGCTTTTTTGTCATAAACTTATCGCTCGATAGCAACTGCAGCATGGTCTGGAGGTTTCTGAAGATGGGCTGGCGGTACTCGCGTGTGCTTTGAGAGCGACAGTACAACTTATAGAATGCATTTCTCTCGGAGAAGCGAACCTTCACCTCTAATCTAGCGTCGTGATTCTCGATAAGAACAAGAAAGGGAAGCTCCTTCTTGATTTTGGGGTAGATTAGATGACTGAGTACGCGAGTCTTTTTGAGGGTCTTGTCGAAGCCCTTGAGACCCAGGACTTCCTCCGACGTTTCCTGTCGCTCACCAGGGCTACCATAGTCTTCCTTGTAGTAGTCCTGTAAATCTTTAATTTCCTCTGCTCTCACAGGTAGCTGCCGCAACAGTCTTTCGGGAATCGGGCTTGCATCTATACTGGAAGAGAACCCAACACCGCTGCTTTCGTAGCGGTAGGGACACGGGGTTGCCTGTGGAGGCGGAAGATCAAGGCTCGGCTCTTGCACCCTGTATTTAGCTTTGGCTGCCTCTCTGTGTCCTGCTCCCCCTCTTCCAGGCACCAAAACTGCTGGCAGGTTATACCGCCGCTGCGGCGGTTGGAGACACAAGTCCTTCGGGGCGGTGGGCGAATAGCTGGTGGGGAAAGTTTTTGACTCTAAGGGGGTCGTAGAGCCACAGTCAGGAACGGTGATTTCGTGAATGCTGGAGTTGACAAGAACAGGTAACAAGTGATCCACCTCTGGCAGGGCGTACTCGGACTCTGGCTCCGGAAAGGAGCTACAGCTCCCGGCCAGTGGCACTTGCAAGAGCTCCCCTGACTCAGGGGCAGAATATGCCTTCTCTCGAAATGCTTCTGTCACAAACCGGACATGACACGAGTAGTCCGATAAGAAATGATCCGAGCTCAGCGAATGGTAGCCTCTTTCTCTCAATACCAGCGCCATTGGCAAAGGCGCCGAGGAGTAGGCAAGTAAACCCTGGGGAGAACTTTTGAAGGCCTTGTTTTTTGAGATCAAGCCCAAACCATGGGGGTACGTCAAAAGAGTTTGTGATGATGGTATGCTGATACCGTCCCACTCGGAATCGGAGTGGACTCCGAAGCCGGCGAAGCACTCCTGATCAAAAAAGGTGTGTTCCAGAACAGCAGACATGAGGAGAAAAGTATAGAAAAAGTCGGGGGGATCTATGGGTTTATATATTACTGGCCTGCGGCCAACCAGACCATGCATGGTAATAAGCAGATCTCGGAAAAGAGTAGTGCATTTTACGGAAAGTCTCCGAGGCAAGAAAAGCGTATCTTTGAACAAATAATCTTTCGCCTTTTTCTTTGAACAGAATTTATTGTACTTTACTTCTTTCGTGCCCTGAAATGGCCAGATTGGCGGGTTCAGTGAAGATCATGGAGATCCACTACTGCACACCTGCCCCGGTTATCTAGACGACACAGGACCCCCGCGAAAGGGTTCAATTGGTCTCGAAGCTCCCCAAAGGAGCTTTTTTTATCAAAGCACAAATTGTAGGGCATTTAAGTCAAAGCACCAAATCATAGCAAGTTCAGCTTTTCGAATCAAATGCACAAACTGTAAAACATCGGAGACTGACTTTCTCAAGTCTTTCTATCGTCCATGTCTAGAGGCTCCAGTCTCCTACTGTACCTGTGCCTCAAGAATATTCTCCACAGCCAGGTCAACATCGGCGTTGAGATACTTGCAATTGTTCATCACCTGGATCAACTTCTTGATGCCGATCTCCACACGACCGTCGCCGTAGCGGCTCAATTGGTCTAGCACCTGCTCGCGCTGGTGTGGTTCCATAAAATTCATTTCGTCGAAAACCGCACGCACTTCGGAAATCTCGGTGATCTTCTTCATCTCGATTGTCTTCGTGAAGTTCTCAACCAAGCTCATGTGCTTCAAGACGGAGTATTGCGATGTTGTACCGATGATAAGCAATCTTCTGCCTCCGGGTGGTTTCTTGTTCAAGTTGACGATTAACATCTGTAAAATGTCGTTGGAGAAACGAGGACCAATAGGCACGTAGTTGATCAACGTCTCGATTTTGTCGATCACTAAAACGTTGAGCGGCGACTTGTAGACGTCTCTAAATGTGTTGTCGATAGTGGCGATTTTCATCGCCTCAGACATACCAACCAAGTTCTCGGCGCTGAGCATCTTGATGTATGGGAAGTCTGATCTGAGCGCCATCATAGATGCGATGGCTGTCTTACCAACACCGGGTTCACCGTGCAACAAAACACTGATGAGTCTTTCTGTGTCGGAGTTCTTGACTTCCTCGATGTAAGAGGTCAAGCGGTCGAACACAGAGTGGACACGCTTGTTGTACTCGATCACTCCGTATGGGAAGTTCAAATTCAAATCCTCCTCGTTGACACCAAACGCTGGCTTCACCTCGTTGAGGGCAAGGAGAAATTCGTTCCGCGTCAACTTCATCTTAGCGATATTCTGGTCGACCTTAGCAATGTTTTCACTCTTCGTGTACTGATT
The DNA here is from genome assembly GCA_030579055.1 of Candidozyma chanthaburiensis. Classification (NCBI taxonomy): domain Eukaryota; kingdom Fungi; phylum Ascomycota; class Pichiomycetes; order Serinales; family Metschnikowiaceae; genus Candidozyma; species Candidozyma chanthaburiensis. The sequence goes on along the minus strand of JAKUAA010000001.1, from coordinate 500,048 downwards.
GATGGCAAAAGAGGAGGCGGAGTTGACCAAACCCTCCAATTCTGCACCCGTGAAGTTCTTGGTCAAGTTGGCCAATTCATCGAAGTCGACGTCATCTGCCAACAAATCGTTGTCCTTCATCTTTTTCGTGTGAATCAATAAAATCTCCTTACGACCCTTCTCGTCGGGCAAAGAGATCTCGATCTGGATCTCGAAACGACCAGGACGCAAAAGAGCGTTATCGATCAAGTCCAAACGATTGGTCATACCGATAATCAAAATATTGTTCAATTGATCCACACCGTCCATCTTTGCCAAAAGCTGGTTGACCACATTGTCTCCCACACCGGTGCCGTCACTGCGGCCGCCGCCTCTCTGCTTGAAGACAGAGTCCAATTCGTCAAAAATGATGATGTGCAATTGCGAGTTCTCGCCCTTGGCTTTGTATTCCTGCTCGGCATCCTTGAACAAATTTCTGATGTTTTCTTCGGAAGAACCAACATACTTGGAAAGCATTTCGGGACCATTGACGATTTTGGGCTCCTTCACGTTCAACATCTTACCAATCTGACGAGCAATCAAGGTTTTACCTGTGCCGGGAGGGCCGTAAAGCAAAAGACCCTTGACGTGACGCAAACCCAAGTTCTCCACAAGATCAGGCGAGATGATACGCGAGGCAAAAGCTCTACGGAAGATCTGCTGGAACTCAGTATCCAAACCACCAATGCCCATATTCTCCAATTTGAAGTCGGGGTTGATGATAGGGTTGGCACGGGGCTTGTTGGCCATCGATTTCTTGGCGCCCTTCTTCTTGATCAAGTTGATCTTGCTATTCTCGGCGCCAAAGAAGTTGATGTTGGTGCTGGCCATCAAAATGCCCTTGGTGGACAAGTCCTCCGACATCAGGCGCTCTGTGTTGCCCAATTTAGCCAAGTCGAAAACCTGGGCGCCGTGGACAGTCACCAAGAAGATATAACCTTCGAAGTCCAACACAATAGGCTGTGTGGGCTGCAAGATCTGGTTCTCAAATCTGCCTTTAAAGACCTCGATAAGCTTCTCCTCGCTGAGGTGCACTTCCGTAGCCCTATGAGAAGAAAGAAAATTAATCACAAAGTCAACCTCCCCAAGATAGTGTGTGTTGTCGCTCAGCTTCTCGAAGATATTGAACGATTCAAGCGTGACAGGCTGTCCCAACGATGTTTTACACCATTTCCTCACATGTCCGGCCAAACCAACGGTGCCTTTAGGCTGGCTGTGGTTTTTCTGGATGCTGTAGACAAAAGTTCTTTCCAACAAAACGTGTTGATTGTCGACTGCTTCGGGGAAATCATCTGGATTAACTGCGATCAAGTTGGCCAACGCAACCAGATTGCCTGGAGCATTGTCGACCTTGAGCTCTTTTTTGAAAGGTGGGAATTTGTCGTACTTGGGAGGCTGTTGGTTATGGTGAATCACCGGGTTGCCCGGCGCCGGGTTGCTCAGTACTCTGTGGAATCCTAATTTCTCCATCATGTTCGTAGGAAGGTGAGCTTTCATAACGGTATAAGTTGGGGTACACGTGATCTGTCACGTGAATGTCAAACTTCCTGATCTGCTCCGGAAAAGAATCTATGAGTTGGATTTTCTTGTTCTGGGGTCAGATAGCGATTTGTTTTAGTATGGGACGTCTGTGTGCTTGGCTGCAGAGTCAATGGTCAAGTATCGCGTTGTTCGGATCACTCGGTAACGCAGGAACAATTGGGGTTTATCAAAAAGGGGAAAACAGAAAGAAGTCTGAGGGTTTAATTGCAAATCCTTTCCGTGACTTAAGGGCAATTTCGATTTGTAAAAGAAGGAGTTGATTCTTCGCGTTGAAAGCGAACTCGTGCCCTACCCTTGAAGTAGTCCAAATTGCGAAATCAATCTATCAGCCTATCTTTCTAATCTCGGAGCATGACCTGGTATCAATAATTGTGATCCCTTCTGAACCAAGCATTTCAAAGCCAGTGCACGTTTACGAAAATACTTTTGTCAATGGGGCATTTCGAGTCAATGGCCATTTCGAGGTATCTACTGGGAAGTTTAGCGATAGTGACCTGGGTGATCCAAAGCTGAAGAATGACATTTGTCGTTCACTTTCTCTTTTGCCTCAATCTAGCAAGACAAGGAATATGGCAGTGATCATCAAAAAGCTCCATTGTTGAACTTTCCAATCCACGGAACCCAGTTCTGGCAGATCTGGTCGTTGTGGAAATGTACTCTTCAATATATTCACTCATCAAAATGAAACTTCAAGCTCTCAATTAAGCCAGTAAAAGTCATCCCATGGATTTCTATGCATATTATAACAACCACGCCGAAAGCATTTTCAAGTTGCTTATGAATTGTACGTGGAAATACAAGGCGACCACAGAGCCAGGTGTACTACCTTTGATCTCGATAGACTGCCCTTGCTTCTTATGTCCCTGAAATTCAAGCCTACGTTGGATTGAGCAGTAGCCAAGTAACGAAGTAGCAGCTTTCACCATAATTGGCTCAATTTTCCAGAACATTGTCCACTGGTAATAGCGTCCCCATTCACGCATCCGAAAATCGATATTTCAATAATTTTGGGTGAAGCAGAAAGATCTCTCTATCTAGTCCTACCTCAAGGCGGCTGCAAAAATGTCGTCGCTGCCTCAACACCAGCGTGTTTCTCCACCGATATTCGACGCGATCGTCGACTTTCAAAACAACCGCTCTCTACCTCATAGCTTCATTTACTCACATGCCAATTTTCAGCTCAATTCATTGCCAAATGGCCGAAAACACTCGAGCCTTGTTGAGGCAGCGACGACATTGTCGCGCCGTTCCTCTGTGGCTCCTAGTGCATAAGCAGCATACCAGGAAGAAAGACCACCCTAGGTCTACGCTTCTCTGACCAACCGATTAATTCGATCTAGAAATATTCAATTGACTCGAAGTAAATCAATCAATTTCCCATACACCACCTCTGACTGAACGGCAACTGTGGACGCGATTCCACTAGACGAAAACTCCAATACGTCCTTTTCATCGACCAAATGACTTAACCTGTCGTCAGTCCCTTCCCCTCCATCTAATTTCATCAACTTTACTGCTAACCAAAGTGATCCCAGTACATTTTTCCTTCCAGAACCTTCTTCGCTTGTGCTCCGTTTTGTGGCCTCACTTCAGCCTGGCACAAAAATCGCTCATCTACTCAACATCTGCACCCCCTTCCACAATCAGCGCCGATATCGGTAATATTATCAGCCCGCATACAAAACCGTAATTTAGTTCCTTGCCAGGCTTATCTAATCAACGGTGAAGGGAGCGCTCACATGCTACCGCGATCGGACTTGACCACTGTGGTGGTTTGAGCAGCCGCGGTTACTGTGGCGCCAGGCCAGGTCCATGAATAGTGGGTCAAAATTGGTGAAAATTGGATGGATGTGCTCCGATTCAAGCGAATTTTCTGAATTTTTTTATCTTTCTAAAGATTTCACCCTCCCTTCCGCAAAACCCTGGGGCCCGTCCAGTGAACGCCGTGCACATAACGCCCACCGTGGTCCGAAGTTAGTAAGAAAGCGGACGTCTAGATTCGCACCGAGGATTATAGAGCCACAGTACTGTGGATTATAAAGCCACGCCGTTTCGCAGCCGTTATTCACAGCACAGAAAAAAATACTTATAATGTCCGCCCACATTCAGAAGCCAGCCCCATCTTTCAAAAAGACCGCCGTCATCGACGGTGTTTTCGAGGAGGTCTCCCTCGAGCAGTACAAGGGCAAGTGGGTCCTTTTGGCTTTCATCCCATTGGCTTTCACCTTCGTGTGCCCAACCGAGATCATTGCCTACTCTGACGCTGTCAAGAAGTTCGCTGACAAGGACGTCCAGGTTTTGTTCGCCTCCACCGACTCTGAGTACTCTCTCCTTGCCTGGACCAACGTGGCCAGAAAGGACGGTGGCTTGGGCCCAGTCAACATCCCATTGCTCGCTGACACCAACCACACCTTGTCCAGAGACTACGGTGTCTTGCTCGAGGAGGAGGGTGTTGCCTTGAGAGGTATCTTCCTCATTGACCCTAAGGGTACCTTGAGACAGATCACCATCAATGACTTGCCAGTCGGTAGATCCGTTGACGAGTCCTTGAGATTGGTTGATGCTTTCCAGTTCACCGAGAAGTACGGTGAGGTCTGCCCAGCCAACTGGTCTGAGGGTGCTGAGACCATCAAGCCTGACGTGAAGAACTCCAAGGACTACTTTGGTAAGGTGAACAAGTAAGTTCACAGGTTATAGACTAATAATGCCCCCGGTTGCATTTTACCAAGTTGTAGAGAAACTAACTCCCCTTTTCTTCTCTTGAACGATAAGCCCCTGTGTTTTGGACGGGATCAAAGCCATTGACATCGAGTGTGTTCGTCAATTCCTCCATTTTTCATGGCCTTCGACCTGCGATGAGATTGACCTGTTTGGCATAAGGCTGAAAATAGACATTCGGATGAATGAAAGACCAAAGATACCAATTGTCTGGATAAATACGGCGAAGAAGACGTGGCAGAATCCGCACTACATGTCAATTGACAGATTTAAAAAGACTTGCCTGGTTCAAGATGCGTTTGAGGCTTGGAGGTGAATTATACAAAATCCCAGATGCCAATTTCTACAAAATGTGTATTGGAGACTTAGACAAGTGAAGAACTTTAATGGATGTTCTGACGGCATCACTATCCACTTTGGTGCCTGAGCTTTACGGGTGAACGCATCATCCATTGGCTTTCTTTGATGTGAAATTCGGCAGTCAAGCTTATATTTACGTTTCAATTGACTCGGTCGCTTTCTGGTGGGGAGATTCAGTTTCAATTGAGTACTTTGACTTGATTTGGCTGGTGGTTCCATCGATGGGATGAGACTTAGTGATCCGGTTGATTCAATCCAAAGGCGACAAAATCTAGAAGGTCCTTTAGTTCGCCCAATTGCCTTTGCACTTCTCCACGCCACCTTCACTTCCCTCTAGTCAATTGCTCTAATTCGGCACTACATCACCGTATCCCTTAATCGCTGGTAACGCCCAAAGTTGCATTTCTGGAAAAGCCGGCTTTTTAGCCAGTTGTTTCATGTCCAACAAACCAAAGCGAAAAGCTTCGAAGACTGATTTTCAAACATTGGTCTCCAGTGCCCTGTGCAACGAAAATTATGACTACCTTCTTCCCCTGTGGACCACAACCACCCATAGTCACCAATGTGAATTGCACCACAAATTCAATTTCCACCGGTCATCTTCAAATCAATGAACACTTCCAATTCTTCCAGTCTCAGACGATCACTCTCGTGCTCAATGAGCGCAATCAACCTTCACCTACTATTCCATAACCGCTCCGCGAATCAGTGAGGTTATCACCACCATGACCAAAGAAACACTCTTCTACCAATTCGCCGTGGACTCACAGGTCTTCTTCAAATCCAAGTACACATACGCTTTGGTCAATCTCAAGCCGTTGGTTCCGGGCCACGTGCTCGTGGTGCCCTTGAGAACCACAGTTCTTCGTTTTGGTGACTTGACTCCCTCTGAGTCTCAGGACTACGTGTCCTCCTTGCAGCTCATCCAGGGACTTATAAGAAAGGTATACAAGGCTGATGCGCTTAACATTGCCATTCAGGATGGACCCGAGGCTGGCCAGCTGGTGCCCCATCTCCACACTCACTTGATTCCTCGCTTCAATACTGACGGTTTTGGCGACTCCATCTACCTGAAATTGGAGAAGAATGACTTAGAGGCAGCATACAAGAACTTTTTTGCTCGAAAAGCGCTGTTCCAGAAAGACGGTGCGTTTAAGGCGCCAGATGACGAGTCTAGAGAGCCCAGAACCGACGAGGTCATGAGCAAAGAGGCTGACTTTTTGAAGGCTGAGCTTCAAAAGTACCAGCAGGAGCTCGAGAAGGGGAGTGACCAGTCGTAGAAATTGTGGATTGGGCTGGTGTTCGTTTCCACGAACGGACTGCAATTGAGTTGTTCCATTATAGATGATGTATAAATTTCATTGGACATTAGAGTTTTTAGAAGTGGCTTGGATGGTTGTTCAACAGCTGAAGAAATGAGTAGGAAATTGGGGGAATCGAAGTGGATCGAAGGCGACTGGATAGAATAGGGTAATTATGCTGAATTGGAGATGTTATCCACAGATGGGTGAAAAAATGCACAAAGTACACCGAAGTGACTAGAATTTTTGTTGCAGTGATCTTGAGATCGTAGGTTAATCGTGATTGCCGTTATCGGTGAATTCTTCAGTCTTGCTATGGCATTCAGTCTCCAGTGAATAGGATGTTTCGGTCAATACAGAGTGATTATCACAGAACCACTGAGTAGTTTCATGTAACCATAGTGTGATTATTACCGAAAGATGCTTTTAGAGATCATTCACCAGTCAATATTTTTCCAATTCCTTCTATCAAAGATAGTAAACATGCTATGGCTCTTTGTTTCCACTAAATTCCAATTGAAGCAACTCTTCAGGCTCAGAATCGTGAATGGGATACATAGCAATCGCCTCTTAAATTAGGTAAGACTGAGCTGTTTATTTTTTTTATTGACGCACTGGATCCATTCTTCACGAGCCTTCTCTTACCTTATCAATATACAACCTTGACAGCCCTCCGCCGATAGTCCCAGCTTCTCTTCACTCCTCGAGCTCCGTTCCGCCCTAGTTCCACCAACTCTCTAATATCGTGCAAATTTTTCAGGAGTGAATTTTTTCTCTCTCAATCACAAAATTCAAGCATACCCCCAACTTCCTCAGATTATGCTAAATCACTTCCAAAGCGCGCTTCTTTCATAAACTATCTTCACATCAACATTTCTTCAATGTCCACAGAACCTCTTGACGAGATCCAGTGGAAATCGCCAGAGTGGATCCAGCAATTTGGTCTCCACTCGGGCAACGTGCTCGACTACTTTGCTGAGCTGCCCTTCTACGACAGAACTTCCAGTAACCAAGTCCTACGAATGCAGTTCCAGTTTCAACAGATTCCTCCAAACATACACCCACAGCGATACATGCAGCTGAAACTCACTGAAATGGTGGGCATTGAGTTTGTCGTGGCTTATGTGAGGGAACCTGACTTTTGGATTATCAGGAAACAGCGCAGATTAGACCCTAATACGACAAGAACAGAGCAGGATTACTATATCATTGGCGCCAATGTGTACCAAGCACCAAAAATTTACGACATTATCAGCGCCAGGCTACTTTCCAGCGTCTTGCTGATGCGTAAATCTATCGATTTGCTCAACAATATGACCAACTTTAGCATCTCTGAGGGTGGACACATCTATCCTTCAGAAAAAGACACTGCCGGAACGACAGAAAAGAAAATTACCACAAATCCGCCCTCGGCACTTCCTTCCACAACGAATATAAGCGGCCAGAACACCACCACCCCGCTGTTCCCTTCTCTGACTCCTGGAACTGCCCAACAAGCCACCAATGGAGAACCGAGCCTGAGCACCATCATGAGCAACGTATCAAACGTGAATAACGAGGTATCTGCTGCTGCATTCAACAACTTGCTCAGCACGGTGATGGCATCACACAACGAAAACACGTATTTGGATGATATACCTTTGTACGGCAAAGGCAGTACAGTGGAGCTGCTTGGGCTCAAATTGAATTCCAACGACGATGATGATTAAAGAGAGATTCGGTAAGAAAACAGACGCATGGAATGGCAGATGCTAAATCGTGTAGTCCATTGTGACAAACCTTCGCAACTGAACACTACATCTACAGGCAAGCATCCTCAAGGCAATAAATGTACTGATCCAGTTATCTCAAGACATCAAAAAGATTTCAAGCAAAAGCCAAAATACGAGCTCAATTGCAATGGGTCTGGATTCAGATGGTACACAACCAAAAGAACTACAAACAAAAATACTCAACAAAGCTATACTTATTGAATCGAAGCAGCTTTGACATCAATCAAAGCTCATCCTTCTTGGCAACAGAGTCCTTGGCAGCTTGCTCCTCCTTGGTGAGCTCAAGCTCACCAGCAGCAGAGATCTTCAACTCCTTGACGGGTCTGTCGCCGTAGCTGGTCTTGACCTTCTCCATGTAGTCAACGACATCCTTGCCGTCGAGCACCTCGCCAAAAACAACGTGGGCCTTGTTCAACCATGGAGTCAACACAGTGGTGATGAAAAACTGCGAGCCGTTCGTGTTACGGCCAGCATTGGCCATGGACAATCTGTAAGGTCTGTCGTGCTTCAAGTCAAAGTTTTCGTCGTCGAACTTGCCGCCGTAAATGGACTTGCCACCAAAACCCTTGCCAGTCTCGAAGTCACCACCCTGGAGCATGAACTTGGGGATGATTCTGTGGAAGATGGAACCAGTGTAACCAAACTTGGGGTCGTCAGAAATAGCCAATTGCCTGAAGTTTTCGGCAGTCTTTGGTACCACAGTGCCAAACAAGCCAATGGTGATTCTACCGATATGCTTTCCCTCTTCCTCAATGTCGAAGTAGACCTTGCTGGTGATTGGAGGGTTCTCGGGCAACTCGCCACCAGCGGCAACAAGCTTGAAAAATGCAAAGATCGTGGCGATGATCGCAGCAAAAGTGAAGGCTTTCATCATGGTGGTGGAAGAAAAGAGAAGAACGAGTTGATGCGTGGCTCCAACTTCGCGTTAGAGACAGGTCTGGTTGCAAATGTCACCAGTTGACATAATTGAAAGAACGATTTTTATTTACTGAAAAAATTGGGTGGGGACAATGTTTTTTTTGGGACGAAATATTCGAGAGATTTGTCAAACTAAGAGGACACGTACTCTCCTTCCAGGTAGTATCACCTTGTCGTTTTCTGGCCTCAAGGGAGACAAAGAAGATTCCTTCTCTGTTCGCTTTAACTGATACAGTTTTGAAGCTACTCAGCTTTTGAAGCTTTTTTGAAGCTATTTGGCCTTGGAGGTGTCTGCCCAGCCCAATTGTTATGCCATTTGAACAATTTATGGAAGACCTCTATCCTTACCAGTGGTGATTGAAGAGATTCATTGTTGGCTCAATTGTGCGTTTTCTCTTGTTCAATCACCTGTAATAAGAATAACGTTTGCCATGTCAAGCAACAAGATCCATTAAAGCACCACGGAATCGTTCTCATGACAATAGCCACACAATTTACTTCACAGGAATTGACCAGACCGGCCATCCAAAATGTTCAGACTGATGCTCGAAAAAAAATCAAGCCATCTTATTTCCATACAACAGATATGGAAAATTCAAAGACGTTTGCCTTGTACTTTGAACATCTTGGTGCAGTCTTTGTCGACCTTTGCTTCTTCAAAGCGCCACCGACAATCTCTGTGGTTCAAACTAGCGCTGTCATCTTGATACTTCTGTGAATTTCAATCAAACCATCGTCATCAAGATTGTCAAAGAATCACTTCGGTGTCTACTCGAGCTAGACCCTCTGAATCAGTCACACCCCAAAACACCATTTTCCGCTACACCCCTAACCTTCATCCGTTGATTTCTATGTACAATTAAAACTCTCTTTCACCCTTCTCCTCAGCGGCTTGCTCGGAAGAGGCCCATTTCTCCTTTTCTTCAAGCCTCTCCAAAGCCTTCCGTTTGGCCCTCACCAACTTGGCATTTCTTTCACCACCGTTCTTCTTGCGGCCCTTCTTATGCTCTCTCAAAGGCTCCAAGTCATTTACGAACTTATGTCTCCATCTTAGTAAGTATCGCCTTGGTGCAGTGTCGATGCCCATCTTCTTCATTTGCTTGGAAGAAGTGTCGAGAAACTTCTGCAAATCGCCTTCAAAAGCGTCCAAATGCTCGATGGAGTTTCTGCCGATCAATTTGAGAAAAGTCTCCAAGTCATGGACATTTTCTTTTGTTCTGGTGGAGGTGTTGATCCTGAAAACCTGGGGAGTGGTGGAAAACAACCTAGAGACGGCTGTTTGCGATGCAGAAAAAGTGGGCTGGTGCAGAAAGAGCGGCCGACTCACCGGGAGCATTCGCCTGGCCAGGCTCCGCAACGCTGAAAATGCAAACATGTAGTCCAGATATAATGAATGGTTAGGCTCAGTTCTAAATTTTTCAGTACTACGGTAGTGCCACGCACAAATCGATTCTAACTGCCAGATCAGCATATCTACACAGACTCTTCGGAGCAGCAGCGCTGCAAATGTATTCTATGGAACTACAACAAGCCCTTGTTCTTGAACTCCTGCAACAAGGAGTTACCCAATCTAGCGGGCGACTTCTCGACGACAACGCCAGCAGACTCCAAAGCAGAGATCTTGGAGTTAGCGTCACCCTTACCGCCAGCGACAATGGCACCGGCGTGACCCATTCTTCTGCCTGGAGGAGCGGAAACACCGGCAATGAAGGACACGACAGGCTTGGGGCCCTCGGGTCTGCTCAAGTTGTGCTGCTTCAAGAACTCGGCAGCCTCCTCCTCAGCAGTACCACCAATCTCACCAATCAAGATGATACCCTCGGTCTCGGGGTCGTTCAAGTACAAGGTCAAGGCGTCAATGAAGTTGGTACCGGGGAAGGGGTCACCACCCATACCAATGACCAAAGACTGACCCAAGTTGACTTGGGTGGTCTGGGCAACAGCCTCGTAGGTCAAAGTACCGGATCTGGAGATAATACCAACCTTACCTCTCTGGTGAATGTGGGAAGGCATAATGCCGATTTTACACTGGTCTGGAGCGATCAAACCAGGACAGTTGGGACCGACCAATCTGGTCTTGGACTGGGTCTTCAAGATCTGGGCAATTCTCAACATGTCGTGCTGGGGAATACCCTCGGTGATGGCCACAGCCAAGCCAATCTCGGCCTCAATTGCCTCCTCAATAGCAGCAGCTGCAATGGAAGGGGGGACGAAGATACCGGTAGCATCAGCTCCGGTTTCCTTGATGGCGTCCTTGACAGAGGCGAAAACAGGCAAACCCAAGTGCTCGGTTCCGGCTTTTTTGGGGTTGGTACCTCCCACAACCTTGGTGTTGTAGGCAATAGCTTGTTCAGCGTGGAAAGTAGCCTGTCTACCGGTGAAACCCTGGTAAATGACTTTTGTGTCCGCGTTGACCTTCAAATTTTTGATAGTCAGGGCGTAGTTTCTAGCGGGGGCGGTGGAGGCAAAGCCACGGGCAAATTGCTTGGACAACATGGCGGGTTATGTAATGAGGTTGTTGTTAACTTCGTTGGTTTTCTCGTTTTTGTCGGGCGTATAGGCTCCGCCAGTGGGCCCGTACACCGCGACTCCCTGAAAACCCCGAGCCCGCGGTTGAGCCCGGGCACGTTTTGGGGCACGGAAAGTTGTGTGGGAAGGGGGAAGGCAGGTGGGAGGCAGCGGTGGGTAGAGAAGTCATGCTACTCGGGTCAGAGTCAAGCGGAGTCAGGTTCTGATGGTTCCAGAGTCAGAGTCGGCTCACTGGGTTTTGGGTTTTCCGCACCGAGGATGGGTGCAAAATCGCAGAAGAGGAGAACCACGTTTTCCGAAAATGTGTGGAGGCGACCTGGTAAAATAAGGGCCTGGAAAAATCGGTACATTGGTATTCTGAAATTTCATTAAGGAGTATACTTTTGCTTCGGAAAAATTATCCGGAAAATCTATGGACTGTGGAGCACTTTGTGGTGGCCTATGAGCGTTCAACGCGCCGGGGTTGATCGGAGTACCAGATGTCAAAAATTCCTGAGCATATTACACCAACACACGAAGAAACAATCTGAATTCGTGAATTGAAGCTGTAGTTTTCTTGTATTATTTAATTGAGTCGATCCGGCCACTTTTGTTCATGATTTCAAAAGACTGCCTTTAAACTGTCAGCCAATGAGCTCTTATTGAAATCAGACCCAAACGGAGTCAATTGGGTATGCATCTTCACGAAACTGTTTGAGCAGATCCTTCTGTTTTTTTCAGCTTGACTCTGATGCTTTTTCATCCGAGAGACAAGTAATTTTTGCTGATGTTAAGGATAGTCGGTGGAGACCGACCAGGAGGAGCCTTCAAGCGGGAAATGGCGGGATTTAGCATGAGACGTCTTCGTATTGAATGATTATTTTCATCCAAGAAACTCAATCTCTATTGAAACGAACCTGATCCATACTGTCAATAACGTCCCCTTTTATTGTGTGTAAAGACATCACGGCAATTGAGCGTCAATCTCCGGTAAATGTCACCCAAAGTTCATGTCCGACTCCATTCAATTGAACTGGCAACTTGCCCATCCTTTTCAGCCAGCTATTAGTCCGAAATCTAGTAGTTGAACAAACTCTTGTAGTAGAGCGTACGTGAATTGAGGAGCTCCCAATCAGCTGGAGTGATCCACATTTCACTGGCCACCTTCAAACGCCCAAAAACACTGGCACCCTTCCACGTCAACTCACGAGGATCATATTCCTTAGGAGGGGGAAGCACATTCACAGCGACGACCTGACCCTGGTCACTGAGTCCATCAGCACGATCGAGATCCACATAGAGCTGTGTTTCGCTGTCTATGGCTTCAAGCTGCTCTTCTGTCAACTCCACCTCGTCCGAAGACAGACTGCCCTTCTTTTTCTTCTTGGCCTCCTCGATCAAAGCCTTCCGCTTGTTGTCCAACTTATCCTTTTCTTTGCTCACATAACCGAGCACATCGTCCAACGTACTAGATGACAAAAACTTTGGCCTCCAAATGTTGATTCTGTCGTTTAAAAGCACGTCGAAGTTGTCGAATTTGGCCAATCCTCCACCCACAACGAGCAAATTATCGTAGAGCTTCTTGGCTTTACCGAAATCTGTGGCTATGCCCGCGTTAGTGATCGACTCAATAATGGCTTTGTCAAGAGGTGTAGTCACTGGCAGCAGCGTGTCGATCTGGCCTTGTGTATTCAAAGCTTTGGGTGCACTGGCATGCTTCAGATTGGCTTTATCTTGAACAAGCTTCACCAACAACGCCTCATCTGTCATATCTGAGTAGGCCTGTCCTAGTTGCAAGTTCTCGTGGGCCTTGGAGTAGGGGTTGTTGGGCTCACCAGTGTATTGGTCAAAAGACTCCGGAAGCAAAGGTCTGTCTCTGTGTTCCTTGGGGATCTCGAAGAGATTCGGGTAGAAAAGCCCAAGAGGCGCTAGCATCACCTCATCAAAAACCTTGAATAAGAATTTCACCGTCTGCTTGCCGGGCTTCCTTTTATAAAAATCGTAGAGTTGCACGGCAATATCTGCATCGTTGAAAGTACCGTACTCTTGTTTTATAGTCTCAGCCAACTGCCAGTCGTCGTTGATCGAACTCAAGTCAATCTCCGGATAGGGGAAATTTTGCTGCAATAGTAGTTTTGTGAGGGCCTCTGTGACGTGTTTTCCACCGTAGTCAAGGCGGACTCTTGAATCGTTGATAATCATACCCTCATCAACGCAAGAGATGGTGGTGATATCTGAGCCCACATCCACAACACAGGCAGAGGAGGCACCGGCGCCGAATGTAGCCGCAACAGCTTCTTGGATTATACCAACTCTACCGAAACACACGGAGTGGAGAAGAAGATCACACCACGTTTCCACGTACGCCTTGTCGTACAAGTCTGGAATCACAAGAAGGCACTTGAGATTCGCCAACTCCTGCGGGCTTTTGCCCACGTTGATTTGCTCCAATGCCGCTTGTGTAAGGCGGGTGACGTCTCCAAAGAGTTCCTGAGGCGACAGATAATCGGAGGTGCTTTGATTGAATGTGCCGCTAACTATAGGGAAACGGTGATGCCACTCATCAAACGACTCACTGATTGGGATATCCAAGGCAGGGGCACCTGCAATGAACTCGTTGTTGAGAAGTTCATCATCTTTAGGTAACCAGTGCTTAGGAGAGGGTTCGTTGTTCTCGTCGATAGGCTCTCCTTTCTGCTTGCTGTTAAAATCCGCCGCCAGCTCCCGTGAGTTCAGCTGTATACGGCGCTTGTAGTACCTCATTCGGGCCTTGAAGTCTTTCGTAACGACTTCCTTCAATTCGTCAAAGTGGGCTCCGAACTCAAACTTGCCGTTGACTTCTCTCCTCGCTGGGGTAGTCTGGTGCCTCTTTTCAGCGTTCTTACGTTTATAAGCAACCACAGCAGGCACAGCAACGGGGGTGGAGTCAGTAGCTCTGGCCAAGCGAATGAAGGAGGAGCCAGGCTGGATCACAATTGTGTCATGTCCCATTTTCTTGACCCTGGGTCCATTTTCATTGTCCTCCTCGTCGTTTTCGTCATTCTCGTTATCTTCTTCATCATCTTCCTCGTCGTCATCCTCGTCTGCCTTCTTATCTGGACCGTTCTTGGGTTTCAGGAGCCCCAGCTTTTCGGACCGCCAGTTGCGGATCAACGTCGCCTGCTCGTCCTTCTTCAAGTACTCTGCAAAGTAGTTCTTCTGATTGATCAATGGTACCGTCTTGACGGCAGTAAGCTTGAACCCGTTCTGGTCTTCGAAACGACCAATGCCTGTTTTCTTCAAGTTCTGGGCGATTGTCGCCGCTGCCTTTATTCGGCCCTCTCTGCGCCGCTGCAACACCTCCTCGGACGGCTTTTTGGTCGGTTTGGCTGCCGTCTTGCGCTTCTTCTTGTCTTGTTCGTCTTCGTGGCTGTTCGCCTTGTCTTTCCCTGGAGACCCAGCGGAAGCGTCTTCCACCGTGGAAGTCGGCGCTGGCGACGACGGAAAAACGGAAGATTCGTCTTCTTCTTCTTTTACGGCAGGTGTTGCCGAGGGGTCCATGGTGTGGTGAGTTGGTGGGTGTGTTTTTTCAAGTCTGATATCGCGAACTGGTTGCAAAGGTGGGAAATGTTTATCACCTCTCATGAATGTTCAGGTGATCTCACCTTTCATTGAGCTTCATGGAAAAAGCCAAGGACATTCAAGCTATAGCATTTGAAAAAGAAATAAGACCAAAATGAACAAATTCTACATGGTTGAGATTGTCCATTTACCAATACCGAGTGAAAATGGTGCAACATGTTCAACAGAGCACCACAAAACTGCCTTGTTGTTATAAATAGGTTCGAAAGTAAATGAACAGTAATGTCCAAGTTTAAAGAAACGAAGCAAAAATAGGCAGTTGGATGGTGTTCTGAACATCCGTCTCTCTCAGATAATTGTCTGTTTCATGAACCCTCGAATGATGGAACCGAAGGCTCTATACAAAACCAAGCTAAGGATTATTTTCCAAAATGTTCAAATTTTAAACAAAAAGCTTTTCTTCGAAAGAACATCGTCTCGTGGTACCAGATCGTGTCACCTCTTTCCCGAAACCTCCTGTCTGATAAATCTCGATGCAACCACAAAATCACTTACACAACTCCCCAGTAGAGGGCTCATTGGGCCTCAACTCTCCTACACCAAGCTTCCCTTGTTCCATCGCTTCAGTAGATTGATGTTAAGTATGTAATAAGTAAATTATGCTGTGGCACATTGTGCCGATATATTGACTGCTAGCAGCAGCGTCAAAATCCTAGAGTCTATGGCATTCACTGCAATAGAACATGCTTGGAGCGTATCAACTAACAAGTGTATGTTACACTTTTGATGATATCGCTCAGTAGTCGAGGGCTACCTTGGGCCGAGGCGAGCGCAGCTCAAGAGCACGCTTACCATTCTGTTTCCCAGAAAATCGGTCAGCAAAGCCAACCTGAGGGCTGGCGGTACCGGACCGCTGGAACCGGTCCTGACTTTGCATTTGTCCAGTCAGCGGCGCCAGAACAACGCCAGACCCACTGTTGGTCTTCTTGTGGCGGGACAAATGCATGATGCCCTGCGCCATGTTGCTCTCGTTGTAGTAGTCCCAAAGCTTGCGCTTCCAGCCGGCAAGGAGATTGTGCATTTCGAACAACTTCATCACCCGGCGCTTCTTTTCTTGCGTGGTGCCACTTTGGTCCTTGAGCAAATTGTCGTGCAAACCCTTGTACTCCAGGTACTTTTTGTAGAAGTTCAGTGCCAATTGCTTGTAGTATTGCTGGCGCTTGTCGTTGGTGGTTGTTGCTGGTTTTGAAGGTAATGCTGGAGAAGCCCTGGGCAAATTCAGAAGCTTCATGTCATCCTCACTGTGGTCATTCTCGTCGTTGTGCTCCTCGTTGATCAGTGAAGGCAGCGTGTAAGAGTTGGCATTGCTGAATACGCTCTGGTTACTGCCTGAGCTGTTGGATCGCTGTCCCTCCTTCTTGGGTTTCTTCGACTGTCTTTCGTCCTCGGACGACGATGACAGCAGCAGCGACGCAACAAACTTCTTGCCTGTTTCGGAATTATGCTTCAATGGAGACTCGTCGTTGCGAGGCCTCTTGCGCTTTTCTTCCACTCTAGGAGAGGCCGAGCGCTTCGGTGACGGAGAGCCTGATCTGGCCGAAAGCAAGCCACCGCCAAGAGTAGCTGGCTTCTTGTCTTCGGTCTTTTCCAGCGGTTTTTCAGTAATACGACGCCTGAGCGGATGGGTATCCAGATACCCGAGTCTGCTCAAGGCGTGATGAGCGTTCTCAATGACAAGCGTCCGTTCGTAGGGGGTGAAGGGACACAGCCAGGGCCGCAAGTCCTTGTAGGCCTTATCCTTGAGAATGAGATAATCCTGTTGCTGGTTTGTGTCTGTGAGGCCCAAGGCTACGCTTGGGTAAGTGTCAGTTTCGGTGAAGGAGGAGTTGGGCATGGACAGGTGGTAGTTCTGGGTGTGGGTGAGGAACAAGCGGTCCATTTCTGCCGTTGTCACACGGTTGGCGCCGTTGATCCGAGATTCCACCTCTTTTCTGGTGGTAGGACCCAAAGCTAGCAAAGCGAGAAATTTGGCTGTGACGTCGCCATTTCCGTCCACAGAGTAGGCCTTTGGATCGTTTAGAGACAGTTTGCGGGCATGTTCAAAAGACGGTTTATTAGGAAGCAGCAGTTTGCGCTGGACAGGCGCCTTCTGGTGGTCCTTGATCTGACGAGGGTCAGTGAGCACATTGAGTCTTTCCGTGACCGTCCCAGCAAAATCGTACTCGTTGTCTTTCGAGGCGTTGTAGATGTCAAAACGAAGCAGCTCGTTGCTCGAGGAGCACGGATATACGAGCAGATCGCCTACCTTGATCAGCTGTGGGTTAGTATGAAAGCGTGATTCGGGCGATTCAAAGGTACATACAAACTGGCCGTTTTCAACCACCAATTTCGGCACCGTGCCTTCCTTGTGGAGCTTTCGAAGCAGCGCTAGAACCTCCAGGTTGAGTCGGAGAGCCACGGCAGCTGGGGGGCTGACCTGAGGCGGATTCAAGATGGACACCGAGGGGACCATGGCGATGCAGAAGAAGGAGCTTGATTGAAAGGCAGTGGATTTGAAGTGAAGTGGAAACGCTGGAATTAAAAAAAAAAGGAGTTTTGGGGGAAAATGAAGGCCTGATTGGAAGAAGAAGTAGAGTCAGGCAGCAGAATGCGAATATGCTAAAAGTGGAGTGGGTCGCCCCGAGCAGGAGGTGGTGTTGGCTGGGCCGTTTCGGAGGGGGCTAATTTTGAAGGGATTTTGGAAGACGATTTAAGGAAGTTTACGTTTTCAAAAATGCAATTTTGCTTACAAATTTCTGTTCTCGACCAGATGACTGGACCTTCTGGACTTGAATGAGGCTCGATAAGGAGGGGAGCCACGGTGGGGCAGGGTCACAAATATGGTACTTTTTTTGATCTGGAGAGAGGGTGTTTTTGAGAGAAATATGCTTCGGGATAAATGGTCTTCCAGGATTTCTGGTTTTGTTTAACTAATTCTTACGGAGTGACTGGGAGCATCGTGGTATGGTAATCAGAGCCTGAACGAGGAAGTGCATTGAACGGCCCATTTTGGCGAGATAGCCGAGAAGTTTCTATAGTGTATCAAAAATCTTTTCTATTCATTTTCTTTCACCTCCTTCGTCTGATTGAGTCTCGAGCTGGGGAGTCTATAAAACCTCCTTTGGCTGCGAAAGCCGCAAGTATTACCCAATTGCGCTCCACCAGGAAAACTACAAAACGCCAAAAAGTAAGAAAGTCAGGGCTCCAATTCTCACTGTTTTTTTCTTCATCATCCGAAGAATCTCCATTTTGCAAAACGGCCCGGCAGCTCTCTAGCGTATAGGCGCCAAGCAGAACCCACCGATGCCGGATTGGAAGAAACAATACACGAATTGCTGGATTGGGCAGGCGAGGCTTCTTTGCTACGGCTTATTTGCTGAGGCAGAAAAGAAGACACTAAGGGAAAGCGGAGTGGGTTTGGTGATTTATGTTTTCGAGAAGCAATTGCAGAGCCATTCTTCTTTTTCTCTTTGTGTAATGTTGCTGTGAAAGGCTGTGGGGTCTTAGATCTGCTGAGGGAAGATAGCGGAGGGAGGTATAACAGCCTAGAAAGAACAAAAAAAAAAAAAAAAAAAAAAAAAAAGGGAAGGATAGGAGAATAATTGGATTTAGAGAGGAGGATAAAGTATGGG
Source organism: Candidozyma chanthaburiensis (assembly GCA_030579055.1). NCBI lineage: Eukaryota > Fungi > Ascomycota > Pichiomycetes > Serinales > Metschnikowiaceae > Candidozyma > Candidozyma chanthaburiensis. The sequence continues at coordinate 481,679 of JAKUAA010000001.1, read as the reverse complement.
CTTGTAAGAGTGAATGCTGGGTAGTGGTGTGATGAGACTCAGGTAATGATCCTGAGTCATTCAGGAGTCAAAATGTTTAGGGTAACATAAGAGGTGTTAGAATTTTTCTGATGTCTTCTGTCGATGTAAGAGGCCTCAGTGGAAGGGCCAATGAGGAGTGGTGGCTTTGCTCCTCATAGCGTGGTGGCTTTGTGCCTCAGAGAGTGGTATATTTAGAACATAGTATTTTGAGACTAGCGATCTCCAGGGAGAAGCATTTTTGTTCTAAATTAATTTTTGTCTGGTTTAAGCAGTAACAGGTGCAATTGTCTGCGTGGCTTTGTTCGGATTCGGAGTTGCTTTCGTCTTTCGTTTTTAGTCTGGGTTTCTCATCATAGATCATTCGTTGGCATGCTTCGCTTATTCATGAAAAGAAGAAAGAGATAGAAGTTTTGGTCCGATACCCTCTAGGCCCAAGAGTTTTAAAATTTGTAACCACAAGGGCGGCAGCTGAAGTGTCCATCCAACAAAGTGTCTCTTTAAATCATCACCACATAACCAAAAAGATCGACCCATTCGACACCCCATTCAGGTATAGGGCCCTCTCGCTGTTACGTCGAGAGGCCTCTTTTCTGTTTACCTTTATGTTCACTCATGCTCAAATTCAACGGATATCCTTTGTGAACTCCTTCCATTGTCTCAGACTGGCTGAACTGTTACAGCACTTTCACCTACGAGCAAGCCTAGAGCATACTAACATAGACAAGGCCGGAATGGGAAAGCTGCCTGATTGCAATTTGTTCCTTATATAAGACATGTCAAGAGTGTTAGAGTTAGCAGAGTGAAATAGCTCGCCTGAACGAGCGGCTCTCCAAAAGTTATTCAATGTATCACAGATTCCGTGGGATTTGTCAAATTATGACCGGATTATTCCAGCCTTCAGTTCGCAGGTCTAATCTCATTGCTTTTGTCAGACTTCTTGGCTCCAAAAGAGGCTTGTGGGCTGAGTAAAGTGACTTGGGAATTCCACAGAACAGTCCAGAAAAAAGGACGTTGCATTTACTCCAAAACCCCTTAGGCTAAAAAGGTCAAATTGATGAGCCAAAAAAGCAAAAAGTCATGTGGTCCTTCACTCGGCCGTCGTAAAGTGCTTAGTCTTTGGCTGCGAAAACAGCAACCAGACCATGCCAGCAAGGAGAAGCCACGAAAAACGCAAAAAAAAAAAAAAAAGCACTTTAGGAGCTTTTGAATCTCTCCAAGATGATATCTCAAGATCCAAAAGCCAGAGCAAGCCAGAGCAAAGATAAAAACTAAAAGAAAAAAAACGCAAATGAAGTCATCCATCGCATGATACAGCCTTAATGAGCAGACACCTGAGACAATGTCCCCACCCCGTATGACACCGCCACACACCCAGAAAAAAACACCACTTTAGCAAGCGTAAATAGTCAATCTTCTTTTCTTTTTTCTTGTTCCCGTTTCCCCTATTTCAGAAGAAAGCAAGCAGCGGACGTGCGCGGCTCATAGCTGCTATCGCGAATTCCACCGTTGACCGCAGTCCACTATTAACCGCAGTCATCAGTTGCCCTTGTCTTACAATCCTTCTTCCACTCATTCTACCATAAAATGTTGAAGTGGGTCCAATCAGGTCTTTCCGTTGTTGCAGGCACCGCCGAACCAGAGTACGGCCGTGAAGCCATCCATCCAATCACCGATTTCATCAAAAAGGGAGATGCTGTTTCAAGAGAAACCACCCCTGTGGATTTCGCCTGGAGAAAGCCAGGATACACCAATGTGGAGACTCAAACCTTCTACTTTTCCGATTTGAAAACGGGATACACTGGTTTTGCGCAGATCATCCACTCCAACCTCATGGGTGTCAAGACTACTGCCCAGTTCACCTTCAGATTGTATAACAACGATAAGGGCGCCGAAGACCCCAATGCCATTTGGACTTCCACGGCTTTGGAGGATTTCCGTACAGAGGGATCCAACTTTTACGCCAAAAACTTGTCTTTTGAGCTTTCTGAGGATGGTGAAACCTACCACTTGAAGTCGCTAGTTAATGAGGACTCTTTGGTTGATTTGACTGTCAAGAGATTGGCTCCAGGTGTTGTTTTTGGCAAGGACGGCACGACCCTCTATGGTGATGACTTGGAGAACCCTTGGGGCTCCATGAGACACGCGTTCTGGCCTAGATGTAGCGTTACTGGTAAGCTTTCGTTGAAGAATGCCAAGATCGACATCGATGGCTTCACCATGTTCGTCATGGCTTTGCAGGGCATGAAGCCCCACCACGCCGCCAAATCGTGGAATTTCCTCAATTTCCAGAGCCCCCACTTTTCGGCTGTTCAGATGGAGTTCACTACTCCAGGCTCGTATGCCACAACCAAGGTCAACATTGCCATGCTTGCCAAGGATGACAAGATTGTGCTCACATCGATCGACAATGAGGTGACCCATGAGGATTCTGAACTCGACGAGGTTGGCTGGAAGGTTCCCAAGGGTATCACCTTCAACTTCTCCAAGGATGGCCCAGGCTCTGAAACCGTGGCCGTTGTTGGAGGAAAGTTGAAGCAATTGGTGGAGCGTGTGGATGTGATGGCAGAAATTCCTCAGTTTGTCAAAAACATCGTGTCTGGTGTTTCCGGAGCCAGACCCTACATCTACCAGTTCTGCAATCCCTTGACCATCAAATACGGCGATGTTACTGAAGAGGGTATCGGTTTTAATGAGGCCACTTTCATCTCTGATTAAAGCTACAGCGACTGAGTGACCGCATAAAACACAAAAACCAGATAGCCCCAGGTCCCTCGCTGCATCGGCACGTCGGGCGCCCAGCAATAATAATCTCCCCGCTGGTCCCGCAGTATAAACTTGATTTAATATGTTAATGAATTAGATTGAAAGATGGAGTGGTAAGTGTGCCCTTTCGCATTGGGGTATGCATTCCGCTTAAGACAAACATTTAGGCATACCTTAGGCATACCTTAGAATCACCTAACACTTAAGCACTGTGATGAGAGAATTTTAAAAATTTGAAACTATAAAATTATCGCCCATTTCTGAAACATCGGTTGGTCCAAGGAACGAAAAAATTAACGACAACTGCAGGACTCGAACCTGCGCGGGCAAAGCCCAAAAGATTTCTAATCTTTCTCCTTAACCACTCGGACAAGTTGCCTTCGATGAAGTTTTCGCGGCCACAACGTGACATAAAATACCGACTCAAGTTGATCACAAGACGCAAAGCACGTGACAAATTATCTTATATGCAAGAAATCTTAGCTTTGGACCTGGGTTCACTCAGCTTCTGTTGAGAAATATTATGGGGTTTGCTATGTAGTTTTTAGCTATATAGATTCTTTTTGTAAAGCTTTTGTTTTTTTCTGGAGGCTTCTCAATTGAAAATTGTCGAAAAAGAGACCAAATTGGAAAGAGACCGCACATCACGCAAGGAGCACAAGGCAATCGATGAAGATTGGACTAAATTTATTTATGGGACTCAAAACCACAAAGCGGCTTTCATTCAAATGATCTTGCAAGTTCTAGACAATGATAATGCCGAGAGACTTTTGGACTTCAACTATTCTCAAGAGGAGCGTCGCGAGTCCAACTATCCTTTCAGAGTTGCGATTCGAACATTGTAGTTGATATCCTTTGACAGAATTTGTGTCTGACATTTTGTTTTATTAAATTTTATTTTTTTCTATTGGAGTTCAGTTTCTGTGCCACCAAAGAGCAAACTTCAAAAAGATCATTGTTTTAAAGAGATTCATTATTCTAATTAATTCCTGATAATTCTAAAGAAGGAAACAAAAATGATAAAATGACCTTAAATGCTGATCTCGAGGTAGCTTTTAAATCTAATAGGGTATGACTAAGACCTACAAGTTGGTCACATTGCCGCTTTATAATGGGGATCATTATTCGTATTAATATGAGTAATCTTCAGTGTAATGATACGTCTAAATACGGTTTATCTTCTCTCGTAGGTCAAGTAATGCAAGAAGATGTAGCCAAAGACAAGGAACGTGGCGGCCCAACCAATCAAGTAGGTCACATCCTTCCAGTAGGCAGATACCTCGAACCCAAAAGTACTCAAAATCACAGCACCTGGCACCTCGATGGAAAGACCATACTTCTTTTCCCTCAAGATCAAATCTTTGACTTCGTTGATTGCAAGGGCTTCATATGCGTAGTGGAAAAGAGAGATCCACTGCAACCATTTGGTCTGCACTTTGAGATCTTCACTGTTTATGAAAAGACCAGCGAACAACATCGAGAAGAGAAGGATCAACACAGCCAGGATTGTGGAGGTACCAGGGTCCTTGATTAATATACCCACAATCAAAACCTCGGACGCAATTGCAACATTGAACATCACAAGCACGAGAAGCGCTTTGAGGAAGCCATTGTGTCCCATTGTCAATCCAACAAGTGGGTACAAAATACTGAGCAAGATGATTGGCGGTAAGACACGCAATGGAATAATGTCACACAAAACCTTGCTGACATAGTAACTGAACGGGTGGTAGTAGTTGTTGGCTCTCTCACGAATGAAAATGATTCTCTCCTCGGCAAATGAATGCAAACCGGTCAATGAGGAGAAACCAAATAAAGCCAAAACGAAGAAGAACAAGCCCAATCTATTCTGAAACCCACTGATATCATTAGAAACCTTGTAGTAAAGTGAACCACAGAAGAGGCCAACAAGCAACGACAACACATAGTTTGTGAGAAGCAACTTTGGGTTTCTGTAAAGATTTTTGAAGGTTCTTGAGCTCAAGACAGAAAACTGTGTAAACAAGGATGCCTTCTTCAAAAGATGATGCAGAACATCAAGAGCAGCAGAGCTTTGCTTCGACTCATCAATCTCCTGCCTGAGCTCGACCGCAAGCACAGACTCCCCGAATGTTTTGGGCAACTTTTTGTAGAGCTGAATCAACTTGTCTCCATTCTCAGGCAGAGCGAGAGGCTCGAAGTTGTATTCATCACGATGGGTAGCGTAGTGCTCCCATTCAGCAGTCTCGTCCACAACAGGATTATTGGGATCTGTGAAAGCAGCGTGTACATCTTCCTCAGCGTCTGGAACACGAACAACCTTCTTGTGATCCATGGTGATGTCAATGAGATAGTCAGCAATATTATAACCCGGAGGACATCTGTATCCATGTTTGGCGAAAAAATCATTTGCCTTGATCAAATCGCCAGAGTAGATTAAATCACCCTCGCTGAGCAACAAGAGCTTGTGGAACAAAGAGACGATGTTTGATCTTGGCTGGTGAATGGTGAACACAATTGTTCTGTTGAAAGTCTTTGCCAACTTTACCAAGCAGTCAACCACATTTCTAGCATTGTAAGCGTCGAGACCCGATGTAGGCTCATCTAAGAACAAAATCGAAGGAGATGTAACAAGTTCGCAGGCAATAGAAACTCTTCTCTTCTCACCCCCGGAAATACCTCTGTTAAAATCCGAGCCAACAACCCTGTCTTTGATATTGAGAATACGCAATTCATTCAAGACTTCAATGACTCTTGCAATTTTGGCGTGCAAAGGCATTATTCTGGGAAGTCTCAATAGAGCACTGTTGAGAACGGTCTCATAAACAGTCAAGGTTGGAATCAAATGGTCTTCTTGGTCAACGAAGCCCACAATCTTTCTATAATCGTTGCGATCGAGGATTTGTCCGTTAACGTAGATCTCCCCAGAAGTCTTACCGCTCTTGCGCTTTCCAGCTAAGATATCGAGAAGAGTAGTCTTACCTGCACCAGATCCACCCATGATGGCAAGACATTCACCGGGGTTTACCAAACCATAGATGTTGGACAACACTTGAGCATCGTTCTTGAGATGATAGGACACATCTTTAAAGGACAATGTCGTTGGTGTGAAGTTTTCATTCAAGGGATTGAAGTCACTATCATCACTATAGCCCAGCAAAGAGCCAGTCTTGAAAAGTGGGCTGTTTTTGATATGGTAAATGGATGTGATGATAGCAACACCAACCACGGCCACTACTGCAGCAACAGTAAAAAGATTGTACCAAGTGAAACGATTACGATCAGGAAGATCGTAACCAGGAATCTCGCTCTTGTGGACACACTCGCCAGCATCACACTTAATAGTGATGTAAGGGTCACCAAAGACAGAGGAGATCAATCCATTCATGCTAGGTTCGGAGAACCGACAGTTACCTCCAGTGATGTCGCAAGTGAAATCACCTGGACCCTTGATGGTCTTCTCCAAAAATTCTGAAATATCGATCGAACCCAGCTTTCCACAAAGCATACGACCAGGCAAACATTCACATGCGACCTTGTCACAATAGTAACGTGTGGTGTTGGACTTCAAGTCGTAGTCAAAGTTACACTGATTCAAATCGCAGAAGAAGGACTCCACTTCGTCAATCCAGAACTGGAAATCACAAGTGTTGTTCTTTCTATCACACCTGAAAGTGGCCTGGGGAATCTCATCGCCCAAAATCTTGATGATTTTCGGGTTGGTGACGTTGCACATTTGGTGGATTTCGTTCACGACAACTCCTCGTTTATAGCATGTACCCTTGATACCCTCAGGCATGAAAGCATCACAAACGGAGTCCTCTGTACATATATTGCAGTTGATTCCATCCCAACCATCATCACAGGCGCATGTTGTTTCGTTGCCTCTGAGCGGTCTCTTTGAATTGTCTCTTGCAAGAGATCCACATAAGGGCTCCGAGCAGTCCAGACCGCCAAAGCCATCCCGGCACTCACACATACCCGTAAATGAGTTACATTTCGAGAACTGTGCACATTGGTGATTGGGCAAATTGCAATTGAAACATGGCGGACAGTCGTTGTCGTTATCATCGTCGTCAAAGCCCTTGACTTCGAAGATGTTGTTTACAATGGCATTTTGCTGGAATTTGTCAAAAGATTCCTCCAAATACCAGGATTTGGGTCCCTGTGCCTCGACTGCTATCGCCTTCGCAAGATAAGCGATTGTTGGGAGAAACGACAAGAATCTCATGTAAACGTGGATTTAAGCACCTCAGTAGCAGATAACGGAGCCTGGATTCAATGAATTCGGAAGCGTTGAATGAAGCAGTGTGAAGATGTACTTGGAGCAAGTAAGAATAAGCACGTAGACAAGGGGACTGTCTGCAGTACGTTCACACTTATCCTTTATCCTGTGCTCAAGTAATACCCGTTTCGCAGCCAGTTCATTATCAAGAAATCTCCCTCTTAAGCGGCTCAATGTACGATTCCTTAAGTTCATCTTTCACAAACACCATATAGTAAGGCGTGGCCGTGTTGCCCTCGGCAAAGTTGAGCACCTCCAGGGCTGGAACTTCAGTAACACTATCGTCGTTGTACTTCCTGTAGATGTTTCTCTGGAGGTCTTTGATGTATACCCAGTAATGTCCGTAAGAAGCCTCACCACGGTGGATGAAGATGGCGAATAGCGTATAGCCCACTTTTTGGTAATCGACAAACTGCTGGCTGGACTTTTCCTGGAGGATTCTGACTTCATCATGAATGGACTGAAGTTTGTTTTTGAATTCCTTGATTTGCTCGCCAATAGCTTCGATAGTTTCTGGATTGATCGATAGTTCAGGGAATTCTGACAACTTGGTTTCCAAAAACTTCTTGGTCGCTTGAAGGGAGTCAATAGCCGAGAGTTTGGTATCAGGATCAATCTGCAAAAGAGCATCTTTTTCTTCAAGCAACCTCTTGGTTTCCGCCTTCCACTCATAAACCTGCAGTCTCCTTCTTTTGAGTTCCTCATCGTCGCTGTCGAGGTAACGGTCTAAGAAAATGGTCTCTTTAAAAGGAATCACTTCCAAAGATTTGTAGGCCATGAGCCGCTCTCTATCGAAAAGCACTCGCTGAACATGGAACTGAAGGATCTCTGGTAGCTCTGTGATGGTGGTGGATTTCTTCACTTTACCCTCTTCCAAGTTCATGATATCTTCGATGAAGTAATTGTCAAGCGCATCATAGATATCCTTTGGATGATCACTGACGTTGATAATCAAACTGAAGAAACGCTCGAAGGAGCTTCTTGGCTTGGTATCAGTTCCACTTTCGAGAGGCGTGATCGTTTGCTTTGTCTTGCCACAAAACAATTGCTTCACGAGATCGAACTGTTCCCCATCGTCGTCTATCTTCGTTGGCTCGAGAGCAGTTTCGATTTGGAAAGTCACATTTTCGATGCACTCTGTAACATCCTGCTGTCTTCCAATCTCAATGGTACTCTCGATTTGCTCGGTACTAATACTCATGATCTTCTTATGAGGCTTGTCCTCCGCAGTCAGAGTTCCTTCTTCTTTTAGTTCCCCTACATTCACAGACGAGACACTGCTCAAGGGTTTTGTGCTCTGACTTTCGCCCTCGGATAGGTCAAGAAGATCGTCAGCAGAAGCCAGTGCTTTCTCTGGTGTCACAACATTCTCCTTATCGGACATGTCAAAATCTTCAACCAGACGCTGATCAGTGAAAGGTTGTGGCTCGATATCCATATCAGAGGACATAAGATCGTCAACAGAAGATTTCAAATTGTCCTCCTTGAACTCCACACTTTGGGATAAGGGTAAAAAAGAAAGATAAGCCAACTCTTTGCTTGGCTGAACACAACGGTTTCTTGTTGTGATCATCTCCAGAAACAAACTTTGAAGTCTAAACATAAACTGACCGGATCTCTCTAACTCTGACTGTTCCACATCACGACCGCCAATTCTTCTTTTCTTCAACTTCAAACTCTCAAGATTGGTATCATCAAACAGGAGAATCGTTTCACGCAATGGCTTGATACAGAAGTAGTATTGAAGCAAGGAGTTCAAATAACAGGTGTTGCCGATATTGTCCAAACCAGCGGGCCAATTCTCGGGTGGCAATAATGAGGAGTCGATTTTTCCGTTCCTTAAGAAGCTCAGCAATATATCCAGCTTTTTTACCTCAGCCAAGGCACGTAGACTAGCTCTGAGATTCATAAACTCACTGACATCACCAACTTCGGAGATGGCAATCTTTTCTTGAAATTTGGCCGTGATTTCGAAGTCATTTGATTTCCTTTCGACTCCCAAGGTAGCAAGGGCCTCATCAACGCTCAACTTGGGCTCTTCTTGGGCAAGTCCTGGTACTTTCAACTCGATGTAATTCATGAGTATGTAGCTCTTCCTGCTAATGGCAATTGAAAGCAAGCACTTGTTGAGAAAACGGATTTCTTGAGACTCTGCATTAAAGTTGACAGACTGAAGTACTTCGTCAAGACGGAACTCGTAAGCAGTAACAACGACATCATCTTCGGTGAGCTCCTCAATTCTCAACTCTGCTAATGCAATCTGGGCTGGTATAAGCTCTTTGTCAAGAAAGGAGACTAAACGGGGACAATGCTTGATGGTGGCTATGATCCGTAGTTGCTTATTGTAATATGTGTAATTCTTGTGGTCGTTCTTGCAAGCTTGTTTGTACATGCCGATAACAACCTCATCGTCCACGTTATCATTAGGGGATACTCCTTCAACGCCGATGGACTTCAAAGCCTCTCTGTACTCATTAAAACCGTACATTAGGCCCTTATTGTACTGATTGTGGTAATAAGACTGCAACCTGCTTCCTGCTCTGGAGGACCGGAACGCCAATAAGTTTTTGAATGAGTCGACGTAGAAAAGCTTGTTCGAAGGATCTGAAGAAACACAATTTTCGTAGCATCGAATAATCAATTCGTCCTGGTAAAAAGTGAAGACGCTCAAAGCCACGAAGAAAGAAAACTTGTCGGAGTTATCTTGTCTGAATGAAGTGATCGAAGAATATTTATCAGCTTCACCTAGGGCCATAAATGCCCGTGACATTGAGTCGTTGTATGAGTAGTGCCTGTCAAAGTCGTTTGGCTGAGATGTTTTGAGAAGCTTGCCAATAAACAACAATTCGTAGGCCTTGCGGATATAGCTCTCGCGGAGAACTGGGTCGATGGATAGATTAGGAGGAACAAAGAGCTGCTCTTCTTCGTTCAATGAGAAGCCCAATTTGTTAAAGAGCAACGAGGTGTCCAACTTGGCATCTAGCGCAGATTTTGCCTTGGGAATAGTTTGGAGCGGTTGGTCCTCGGGTAACACAATTGGGCCCTTGAGCACTTTCATGAGGGTCAGGATGCTATGGATGGGATCGAATTTGGTAACCTGTGCCGATGGCGATTCAGGAAATTGCTTGATGCCTTCGGTGAACCGCTCATTTACCACATGGACATCGGTGAGGGCGTGTATTTCTTCTTTGGTGAATTCGGGCTCCAAGACAGTCACTCTCAAAATATGGTTATGCGGAGCATTGGCTGATTTGTAGAAGACATCATCCACAACAGAGCCTGGGGAAATCTTGTCTTCGCCCATTGCTTCAAAATCGTCTGGGGATACCTGATGCCGCAGGAGAACATGATACTCGTGTTTGTCGATTGAGAACACCGGGGGCCTATTCTGCTCGAGAATGGCCAACCTGAAATGATAGCTTTTCTGAGAATCTTTATTCGCCAAAAGGCCACGAACTACCGACACAGATAGCGATTTCTCTGGGGAATCAAGTTTCTGAAAAGCAGGAACGTATTCCACAGCGTTGTTCAAAATGAGTGGTTCAAAGTGGTCTTTTTCCATGACCAACGTCAGCAGAAGGAAGCTGGCATATTCAATAGGTCTGGCTGATAAAAGCGACGTTGCCAGACAGTCTTTGAGAGCGTGCTGCTCTTTGAGCTCGAAAAACCTGGGGGTGTATTTGAGATCACTGAAGATCCGGTTGGATGTTTTAAATGGCGCCTTCCTCAAAGCATCTCTTGACACCAGCGTGGCCACATGTGTAATATTGTCGTTTTCCGTGAAAAACAGCGTTTCTGTTGCGTCTGTGGAAGATCTGGAGGGAAACAGGCCATTGGCGAAAGGGTTGCTGGACTTGTGATCGAGGGGTGTGCTCTTCAGATTTGAAGCATTATCAGCACTAGGCGATACTTCGTTCAGTTTCAGACCTGACTGGGGAGAATTGGATGCCATTGGGCAGATTAACGAAATGGTCAAGTTGTTTGATTGCCTGGTGATTGTAGCGCAGTGCAGGATTCTGGATTGGCCACAGGGGCTCCAAGGATCTGGGCCAAGGAAAAGCGGGAGAGTGTAGGGTGGCGTATGTGAGAGGGTTGGTAATTGAAGATGAAAGAATTTTGCGTTCTTTGATTTTTACGTTTGATTATGGCATGTTTCTTGTGATAGGTGCCAGTGGCGCATCAGTATGGAAGTTCTCATGAAATCATACAGAGATACGGTCGAGAAGGTCGAGAAGCACGGCTGCGAGGGAAGGTGAAGAAGTAGAGCAGTTGAAGTTTCCAATCATTCTTGAATTTCGTGCCTGCAAGCTGGAGAGATTTTTAAGGATGTTTTTAAGAATTGCGGCCATTTTGGTACATTCGCAACCGTGGGATCTAAGATGTGTAATCTTTAAGGGGATGGGATGAATTGAAGAAAAAAAAAGAACGCCCAAGCTGAGACATTTCTAGAACCGGAGCTTTCTTAAGAGGCAGAAATTCTCATACTCGCCAAAAAGTTTGTATCCCATGGATCCACAGCCATTCCTCGATTTCGCAGCCATTTTCTTGAACAGCTAGAACCGATCCTCGGTTTCATCTCACTTTTAGTTGTGCTGCAAAATTGATATTACTCAATGAGTGACGGAAGAACACCGACATGAATCAAGTGGACACTGTAGGTCAGAATTGTATGGGTTCATTGCTGCTCTGTGGCAGATCAGCTAACTGGTAGCTGTATGCGAGCTGAAAACACCAACAAAATTTCAGCTTATTTCAAAATTCGAGCTTTTGAATCATCGACGTTTGTGTTAAGACCTAACCAACCTCTCTGAAAAAGGCACGCCAATGTCGTCACTGTCTCAACAGAGCTATAGTTCTTCGGCCGGTCGGTGCCCGATTTGATGAATATTGGTGGTTCGATAGCAGCTTAGACTTGAGGTTTTGTCCGGTGCTGAAAAGATACATGCAATTGGCCTAAGGTAGCGACGACATTTTGCAGCCATCACGAGCCCATAGGATTGTTTTAAAGAGGGCAAACTATGCACGAACTTCTTCTAAAGCTCGTGTTTTGTTACACTCTCCTATTTCACCACAGGGATGGATTCCAGGATAGGCTATAGATTCTCTCAGTTCTGGATGATTCGCAGCCAAAGTAACTCTACCGAAAAGCAGTGGATGATTGAGCCGGCCTCCTTTTTCCTCAAACTCCCATTGAATCCGTGATCTCTTCAAAGCACTCTGCCCTAGGTTACTCGGAGCTCAATACAATGTCTGATCAATATCTTCCGATTGTAACTAGCTGACTTTCGCACCCACTATACCCAGCCAGAAACATGCACCGTCAAAGATCCACCCAAGTTCCTCTGAATTCCCTGCAATAAAAAATTACCGCCAAAACCGACCCTTCCATACCTGTCCCTCCAACGAAATCTCCCCCAATCCCTCTACCCCAAAAACAGCCAGTTCCCGAAATCGGCCTGTCGCACCTGTATCCATCGCACCCAAACTACTCTTTCACCATGGCTACTCCTCCTCAATTCGACCTAGAGAAAATCAGAGCAGAGTCCGATGGCTCGTACACAGGCATGGCCAGGGCCATGTTTGATCAGACTGTCGTGAACAATCCGTATTTCGCCGCAGGTGGAGGCCTCATGCTTTTGGGAACTGGCCTAGCTTTGGCTCGTCTGGGTATCGTCAAATCGTCGGGTTTCATCTACAGACAACTCCTCGTGGATCTCGAGATCCCGTCCAAGGATAAGCTGTACTTGTGGTTTTTGGAGTGGATGTCTCAGTACAAGCACCGTTCGCTGAGACACTTGTCTGTGGAGACAAACTACATTCAGCATGATAATGGAGCTGTAACCACCAAGTTCTCATTGGTGCCGGGGCCTGGAAAGCACTTGATCAAGTACAAGGGCGCCTACATGCTTGTGAACAGGGAAAGGTCCGGAAAACTCTTGGATATGACGTCCGGAACGCCGTTTGAAACTGTCACTTTGACCACCCTATACAGCGACAGACACGTCTTTCTGGATTTGTTAGCGGAGGCGAAGAAAATGGCCCTCAAGGCCCAGGAGGGCAAGACCGTCTTGTACACGTCGTGGGGTCCCGACTGGCGTCCCTTTGGCCAGCCACGTAAGAAGAGAATGCTTGGTTCGGTCATCTTAGACGATGGGGTCAGTGAGCTCATAGTCAACGACGTCAAGGACTTTTTGGATTCAGGCGAATGGTACCACCAGCGAGGTATTCCATACAGAAGAGGATATTTGCTTTATGGCCCGCCAGGCAGCGGCAAGACCTCATACATTCAAGCATTGGCAGGTGAGCTAGACTACAACATCTGTGTGTTGAACCTATCCGAAGGCCATTTGACAGACGACAGACTTAACCATCTCATGAACCACATGCCAAATCGCCTGATTTTGCTTCTCGAGGATATTGACGCTGCGTTCAACAAGCGTGAACAAACGAACGAACAAGGGTACCAATCTGGAGTGACATTTTCAGGACTCTTGAACGCCTTGGATGGCGTTGTCTCGGCCGAAGAGTGCATCACGTTCATGACCACAAATCACCCGGAACGGCTCGATCCCGCGTTGCTTCGACCAGGCCGTGTAGACTTCAAGGTGATGGTTAACAACGCTACTGAGCAGCAGGTCCGCCGGATGTTCTTGCGTTTCTACGACGACGAGAAGGAGCTCTGCGAGAAGTTCACCGAAAAGTTCAAAGAGCTCGGCCTCGTGGGCAAGGTCAGCACAGCTCAGCTCCAGGGGTTGTTTGTGTACAACAAGAAGGATGCCCGGGCTGCTTTTGACATGATCGAAACTTTAAAAAACCCAAATAGTGTATTCTGATCCCTTGTATATAGATTGCATCCGATATAATAACACATAGAAGAAAGGAACGGCCCCTTAGCCCCGGTAGTAGCGCATCAACTCTTCGTGCTTGGCCTCTAGCAGCCTCTCAGTCATCTCCTCCCCACTCATCAATTTGCTTAGATAATCCATGTAGACAAGATAAACCAATGTATCTGTGTTGTCGTTGGCAATAGGCAAATCTGTTTTGCTTTTGAGGACCCGCTTGAACCTGCTCTGAGGGTATTGTGCAGAGCCAGGCATGAAGAGATGTTGTTGATGATTGAGTTTTCGCGCACTCAGATGGAGTAGGTGAGATTTCCCAGATAAGGATGGGGTCGGGGACCTAAAACAGGCATTTTGAGCAAAGACCGATGGTTTTCTTGGTTGGGCGACTTGGACAAATTGAGATTGCGCTGGAGAATTCCGTAAACAAATCAGGATGACTGACACTGATGCTCATGGTATAAGAAGCATTGAGAGCAGCTGAAAACGTGGAGAACAAATGTTTGACCTGAAAAACTTTTCAGTCCGTAGTCCCCCACTGAATCCTTTCCCACCCTGGTACCATTCATGATTTGGAAGATCGTCAAAAATGAAGAAAAGAACCACTGCATCAAAAATGGGAAGAAGTGGAACTTCGGTTTGAGACTTAGACGTCTCAATGACTCGTAGATAGGTACCCACTCGTAATCTGGGACTCGTTCATTTTCTTGATCCAACCATTGCGAGGCAGACACCATTGTCAAATCATGAATGCCAGGCATTACTGTCGAATCACAGTGCACAGCTCAGAGGTGAACAAGCTCTCACATTTGATAAATCAACCGAACGAAATCTCACTTTCATCTCCATGGTACCTTGCAATCAACCAATCCATTCTGACCTCTTCAACTTTCAAACCTAGCTACTCGGCCCTTCACTTTTGAGTCTCTTCGTCTGGGAATCCTCGCCAGAAAGCAAATCCGAAAGACGCCCAGAAGCGCTTCTCTTGATCAGCTTATCGAGTTCCAGAACCGAGGGAAGGACGCTCTTACCCTCAAAAGGCGTCAGCGGTAGACTAGAAATTGGAGAAGGCGCTTTTGAAGGAACGTTCACAGAAGGTATAGGGTTCAGCGTATACGTTTTGGGAGGCACCTGGCCAGGCGAAATGGGCCTATGCGTTTCGCTCACAAGCGCCGTGGTAGAATGTCTCTGTTTCGGCGAGTACCGCAGAGTGTTTTTGCTGAGGATAGGTAAAGAACCCGTTCTCTGCTCCCTCGGTTCAGCACGCATGTAGGGTTGGTAAAGCAGAGGAGCAGCTTGCTGAGTAACCTTGGGCTGGTACTGCTGGACATGAGGAGGAGCCCTGGAGTCCTTTTGGTTGGAAAGAGGACTGGACGACTTGAGCTCGTCGGTGCCCTTGAGCGCTTTAGTTTGAAGCGGATCCATGAGCACTGAAAAATGGCGGTTTTGATGGCCGTCCTCACCAAGCCTGAATTGACGAAACCCGCTTTCACTGTTGTTGTACAAGGAGTAGTTTGGGTTGAGCGGGTAATGCTGGGGAACGATACCGTTGTTTTCTTCGCTGACGCTTGCTGGACCGTTTGCGTTCTGAGGGCCATTTGGAACAGCGGCAGATCCACTGGACCCATTCTGGAAGGAGGGAGGCTTCTCCGAGCTCTGGGAGCTCCGGGACCCGATCAGACTCCGGAAAGCCAGCAAAGTCTCCAGCCGTAGCTCGGCCTTGTCCAATATATCAAGAAGCTGGACCATATCGGCCTGGCTTTGCTGATGGCTCGAATGCAAAGTATCGTATTTCCGCAGAAGGTCATCGTAGCTGGCTCGAAGCGCCGTGATGGCCGTCATCATCTCGATCAACTTCAAGTTGATCAGCTGGTCTACAGCCAAAGAAGTCTGGTTTGAAGGATGCCGCAGCTGGGACTGAGAAACATACGACAGCGGCGTCGGTATAGGATGTTCTGGGTACGGTGGGGAGCTGGGACTCACTGGTACCGGCATTGGCATGGAATGTGGAAATCCAGGGTAAGGGTGTACTGGGTAATTTGGATAGTACATCAGCGCTGGAGGATTCAGAGGGTGACCGTTCGGCAGCGACGGCGAGTGGGGTTTCAGAGCCAGCAGCTGTTTCCACAGTTGTTGATAAAGAGAACGGTGGTACTGCTGCTTGGAGGCGTTGTCGAGTGTTTCAGAGTCGGATTCAGTGCTTGTGGCTGGGTTCAGCGTAGGCGGGAGCAGCTTCAAGTTGACGATCTCCTTGGGCGTGCTCATGACCTTGGACAGTTTCCGTTTGATGAGACGGAGCAGTTCAATGTCGCCCTTACGAAACTGGTTAGCAGCGTGTCTGAACTCCCAGCGGGTTTGGCCCGTGGGCGTTCCCTTTTCGTCGCTGTGGAACGAATCATTCACTTTGTGGAACCCGTACATGTTCAACTGGCGAATGAAGCTGGCGATGTTTGTGTGCTTGAAGTACTGGGCCAAAACGTTGCTGAACTCCTCTCCTGGGTAAAGACAGAAACTGTCGTGCAGAGGAAGCCACCAAATAAGGTGGGAGAGGCTCAGATCCTCCAACATATCGTAGAGCTTGTGGATGAAGACGGTCTGAGTCTTGGGACCCAGGATCTTGGACTCTTCGAGATGGACGATCTTTTCCAGCTCGTGGCTGTTATCCTGGGGTAGCAGGTCAGGTTGTGGCTGGTGTGGCTGGTGGTGGTTGTGCTGGCGCAACTCTGGCGGGGCATTTTCGCCCGGGGAAGGCAAGGCCATGTTTTGGAATTTGAGGCGAAAAAGGGAGGTTTAGCTTGTTCTGGTGGTTTTTCCTCAAACTGGTTTCAAGAGCGAAAAGCAGCAGGAGCCGAAGGAGGACTGTAGAAAAGGGCACAAGCGGGCAGGTACTAGATAAAAGTCACCAACCGCAGCAGCAGCAAGTAAAAGCAAACAGGCCGTGAACGAAGGGAGCCTGTAGCAGGGGATAATGTGGAGTGGTTGGTGAGAATGAAAATTGGTAACAAGCAGGACGAGAAGAGGTGAGGCCCGGTGACCCTCGAGTCATTGTTCTGGCGATGGAATGTGGGAGGGAAACCCGGAGAGATAAGGGCAAAGTCAAGGGATTTAAGAAAAATAAAGATCACGAAAAATTTCCCAGTCTTTTTTACTTTTCGCTTGTCGAAGTACTGAAGGCTCCGTTGAATGGAACGTTTTTGCAACGGTGTAAATGCAGCGACATCTCCTCGGCTGATGTTCCACCCTGCACTAGCCTAATCCTTGAAGCCAGGATTACGGCAAGAACAGCAAACAAGGCCAAGAGAGAAGAGAGGAGGAAAGCGAGGAAGATCTTTAAAGAGGGAGGTAAAAGGTCCGATCAAAAAATGTTGAAGATCGTTCTAGAAAGGCCCGAGAAGGCCCCGAGAAGGCCCCGAGAACAGATTCTAGAAAGGCGCCCGGTTTGATGCTTGAAAACAGCACAAAAAGGCGGCGCAAAGGCCCGAGTTGAAAACATGTAAAAAGGCCTCAAAATGGCTTAAAAAGCCCCGAAAGGCATGCGAGATGAAGACTATTGCAGTAGCCTGGTGAGGAAAAAAGATTTCCAGGATGCGGCCCGCGCCCAGCGGCCCCAAACTTTAGTCTCACTGGCAGCCCCATTAGTCTCCACTGGACACACGCTGGCCAAGTCGGGAATGGACACCCGGAACCGAAAAAGTTCGTTTATCTTATTTTTTTTCTTTTTTCTTTGTTTGGTTCTTTTGTTTTTCACTTTCGCCAAGGCATCGTTGTTCTGGAGATGCATTTCCTCGGATTCCTCTGGTGTAAGCTATTGTCGCGCTGCGCTGGGGCTAGCGTCATTGAGAAAGTGCCCATGCGGCACAGGCACAATGCTGTAGAACGAAGCCCAAGGAGTTCACGACGGCAATTGCTTAAACACGAGAGTTGGCGGGTGAAGTAAGAAAGAAAAAAAAAACAATATAAAAAAGTATAAAAAAAGCCGAAATGAGATGAAAGTCGTTGGACAATGCAGCGCTGTTGTGGCTGAAGTGCAGTTGGGCTAAATCGGCGTGCGCAAAAGTCGCAAAAGAAAGTGCATTAGGTGAGATACAGCGAGGGGACCAGAAAGATGGAAGAAATGTGAGTGGTGAATTCGCAGCAAGCTAAAAGTGCCTCCACCAAAGTGCAGTGAGCTAAATATACCTCGTTCGTTGCATGCGGATTTCGAAAATGCAACCGGTGAGTCGTCAACTGCAACAGGATTTTTTCCAGATTCTTATATACTCCAAAATGTAGATCGAGTCGAATCCAAAAAAAAAACTCTTTAATCTTCCTATCTTCAATTTATCTCTTTAATCTGCTACCCCATCAACATCCCGTAGTGAACTGCCCTCGTCTCTCATTACACATGCTACTTCATTACGGCACTGGAACAGGACGATGCATCCACAGATCACAAAACCAATGCCTAAGGGGAAAAGCGATGTAGCCTAAATAAGGTTTGGTGGGATGCAGAGGTGAAAAAGGCACGTCTTGACTTTTCGTCGAATTATGTTCGAGTATGTATCGCGAAGAATGATCCTTGGGCTATAGTTGTAAGGGGCTGGCTGATGTCCTCTGTTATTTGTCTAACGTGGTCTTGTGCATGGAAGTTTTGGGCCGTTTTTGAAGTAGACGGACCAAAATGGGCGTTTCCGGACATGACGCCAATCTCCGAAAAGATACAGTTTTTTTCAGTCCATTACTCGTATACGTCACCTCTTGTGCGTACATTCGTCATTTGCAATAGGAAGTAAGAAAACACCTCTAATCGACTGCTAAACTGTACACGACACGGAGACAATCTTTGCAGGTTATAGAATTGGCCAATTAAACGACCGGCAATGAACAGGACGATTTTATAATAGTATATATCGATAGGGCTCTAGGCGGAAGGTCATACGAAGTAAAACAGAAGTCTAGCATATCTCTAGGGTCGTTATAATACTTGAAGATTCATCCTAGATTCTATTATCAGTGAACTGAGCAATAGAAACAGAAAAAGAAATCTTCATCAAACAATACCGCACAGAGCTGACCAAAAAACCTACAGAGAACAATGGCATTCCAGAATTCAACACCCCTTCTTCCGATCTACTAGGCATATCAGCCACTTCATCCCTTGATTCAAAAGAGGTTACATTTATACACATCGGTTTTAGTGTGTGCATTTCTGGTTTGGCCTGTAAACTATTGTTTGAGCAGAGTAAACTAGGCACTTGTCTGAACCTTCTCTGGGGCCCGTTCATGACCTACAAAATGAAGCCAATAGAAACGCACTTATTTCACTTCCCATGAACGCCCCGGTTCCCCAACTCTTCATGTGCCATTGGTTAGCGCTTGTCTGAAAGGGGAGAAGACCAGGGCTCCAACCAGAGTTGAAGGCTGATGCCCGATACTGCGGATTCTCCCTGCAATTTTCTACAACTTCTGCGATTCTCCTACTAAATTCCTGGCCCGCTTTGCCACGGATATCATGGCCCCGACAGTACAATGGCATACGGAATAAGCACGACGGAGGCTCAAGGCGTGAACCAAAAAATTGCTTCTTCTCCATTTCGCTTCTTCTTTGCTTTTGCTTCCTTCTACCTTCTACTACCGGCGGTCTGGACACTGGCCTTTGGAGAATGACTGGGGCCTCACCTTGCTCAGATGATGTCAGTGCGGCCCAAGCACAGCGAAAAAAAGATCCAATGGTAAAAACCGCAAACCGGAGCGGCCCACTGCGAATTACTTTTGCAGCCGCCCTGCGAAAAAAATTCCTTTTCCAGTCGAAGCCAAACCCAAAGCCGACGCAAAAAGCAAGTCCAACAAAGAAGCTCTCAATTTTTTTAAAACCACTCTACATTATTTCCGCACCCCCCACGGCGAATGACCCCCACGCAGCTTTTACCCTCTCGGCAGTCACCGACATGCGTGGTCTAGTTTGCCGCGGACCAGGCCAGTTTTTCTATGGACTGGCGCCGTTGCTTCAATGAGCTGCACGCGCCGCCTTTGCACTGGGAATTGTCTGATCTTCGGTCAACGAGTGTTTTCTGGCACCCACTCAGAAGGCGAAGTAGTTTTTTGTGAAATTTTGATTTTGTGATATTTCGTTGCCTCTTTTTTTCCATTTGTCACGCTCAGGCGATGCCGCTTTCTTGGCTCCGTTTTGTGTACTTCATCTCTCGCTGAGGCTCTGGCTCCTTATCCGGGCGCTCGGTGCATTCCTGGTGGCACAATAGGCTGCACCAGGGACTTCCAGAAAGCTCGCCGTCTCGCGGCAGCAACGATCTAGGAGTTTTGCCAGTGGGGGGGGGGTGCCAAAAACGGCAACTCCAGCTCCATAAAACTTTTTGACGAATCCATGCTTCTCTAGAAATATCTAGAAATATCTAGAAATATGAACTTTTTTTTAAATAGCTTTTTCTCGCTTTGCCGTTTTAGTGGCATCTGCCTTTTCTGGAGCCTCGCGGCATGCTCTTCTCGCCCAGGGGCAGTTTCAGCGGCCTATGACGGCCGCGCCATTCCTACAACTCAATACTCTCCAGGTGACTCACTGGTAAAACGACGAGGCGAACACCGTAAACCAGAAGAGAATCTCAGGAGACGGCAATTTTCTTTTGACAAATGACCCCCCCTAAACTGCTCGTCTTCCCACTCTTGATTTTGTCTCATTGCAAAACCACCGCTAATCCCATTCCTAAAGACCGCTGCCAAAAGCCAATATTTTCCCAGTGGTTTCTTTTACAATCTCCTTGTTTCGTGGTTGCTGAGGCCTGCCTGGGCGTCTCAGCCCGCACGGTTTCCTTGTTCTCAGCCTTCTTTTTTGTGGCCCATTTCTTTTTCCGTACACCTTTTTTTTTCTTTTTTCGCTGCCTCAGTCACTTCCTTCTCTTAACCCTGTGCCTCGCCCCCGCCCTTTTTTTCCTCCATCTTCTTCTTTCAACACATCCAAAACCCATCCGTGCCCATCCCGACAAGTCCCTTTTTTTATCTCCTTTTTTTATATCCTGTTTAAGTGCTGCCTGGATGAACTCCCAGCTCAACAACTCGAACGAAAACCAGGACCTGGTGTTCCAGGAAACCGACACCTTCCGCCCGGTCTTCTTCGACTCCAGCGCCAAACGAAACTCCTCCCTGGCCTCATCTGACCCGGCCAAAAGAGCAAGGCTTGATGCCTCTGTGATAGCACCGAAGGACACACAGCAGGACGCTATTCAGCTGAACCCCCTGCCCCCTTCTTCCTCCCCAGGCAAGCTGTCCAACTCAGGCCCTTTGCTTAATCAGCACAGGCCCTCCCTCCATCATCGCCACCTTCTTCTCCAGCACCATCTTCTTCTGCAGCCCTCGCTGCCCACGCCGGACCAGCAACGCCCTGTTTCTGCTCAAGACGTGGACGTGGATGTCGACATGGACCAAGAAAAGGCCCCCAAAAAGCAGCTGGCTACGCCCCAGCCGCTGTCCCAAAAGTTGCCCCTGCTCCTGCTGCTGGTCAAAACTCCTCACCACCGTTCGGCTCACCGTTCAGCGAAAAAAGCCGTCAGAGTGCTGCCCGTCGCCTCCCAGGGACAAAAGGCACCAAAATTTGTCAGACGCTTCCGCTCTCGCTCACTTCCGATCATCAACTACACCTCCCGTTCCCAGTTGTTCCAGCATCATGTGCTTCAGCGCGTGCCCCACCAACAGCTCAACCTTCTGTCCTCCTCACAACATCTGTCGTTTTTTCTGCAACCTTCCGCCCCATCATCCCTGCACTACCATACCCCGTCCACCCCGTCGCTCCCTCCTATCAACTTGCAGCTGTTGAAGGAAATCGACCTCCATGAGATTTTGAAAAATCCTCAGTTGAGACACGACATTCTCTTTGACCCTCAGTTGCAGTTCCGTCCTAACTTGGACGGAGAGCGTGGCAGACGGAAGAAGACTATCATCGAGAAATACTGGAGCGAGATCGAGGCAGAGTGCAAGCAATACTTCCAGGGCCCAACGAAGCCTTCAGCCGTGAAGCTTCCTCGTTTGCCTGTGCTTTTCACCACTTTGAGAGACATTTTGTTGTCGCTTCTTCCAGTGAAGGACCGTGCTCCTGTGAACGAGATCATGGATATCGACCTTCTTGTCCAGCAGTTGTCACATGGCTCATTTGACTTTGTGGCCATGGCGAAGTGGCTTGGGGAAGTTTTCAAATCTCACTGTGCTCCTATGAGAGATCAGTGGGTTTCGGACATGATCGCCAAGTTCCAGCAGTCATACGATGAGAATTCGGTCGAGAAACTTGTTCAGGGCTTAAGGACGATTTTCTTCATCTTGGAAGCCATGAAATTGGACGTGGCCAACCACCAGATAAGAATTTTGAGACCTGTTTTGATCGAGACCGCCAACGAGTTCGAGAAAGACTACTTTGATCAGCTCATCAACCACTGCAAGATCGACATCACCGACTCTTTGAAATGGTATTACAGAAACTACCACAAGAAAAGCGACATTGCCAAGCAGGTGAATAAGGAGAATATGCTGGATGCCGATCAGAGCAAAGCGATCATTGTTTCTGCTATCATCGACTTGCTTTCATGCCGTAACATGGCCACCGAGTTCCCTCTGACTTTGGCTTTTGACCATACGAGATTGGTTTTATTGAGAGCTGACGTGAGACAGTTGGTTTGTGTTCAGTTGTGTGTGGTTTTGTTCAAGCAACTCCTCTTCAACTACCTGCCTTCGGCCAGCTACAGAGCCGTCAGCTCCAAACCAGAGTATCTTACCAAGGTTCAAGAGGAGATTTTGGCTATTGTGACTGATGACAACGGCAATGTCAAGTGGACAAGAAACGTTCAAGCTATCGCTTTACAGTTGGTGAAGAACGTGGTGACAGACCCCACTACAGGAAAGCAAGTGACAAACAACTTGCCACAATCTATGGTTGAATTCGGCTACAACTGGTTGATTAAACAGATCCAGCCCAACTCTGACGTTTACGGCCTCATGGAAGACAAGATCTTTAAGCAGCTTTTGACAGAGATTGTGGTGAACCTCAACTTCGACGGGGCCATCACCGCTAGCAGCTTAAACAACGATTTCAAGCGTGGCGCACCAGGCAAGAACAAGAAACCTGACCTGGAAATGGTCAGCATAGCATCGAGAATCTCCACGTTGGTTAAGTTCCACTGGAGCGTTTTTGGCGAGTACTACACCAATTATGTGAAAAACGACAAGGCCAGTCTCTGAACAAGCATCAATGAGCAGCAAAAAGAAGCGGCAACAACTTCCAATCAAATTTAACGACACATTTGCATGCCATGTGTAACGCCACATGGTCACCCCCATTCATTATTGACATATTATGACGAGGCCTAACGCGAGGCTAATTTTATTTTTTTTTCTTCAGAGTCAAGCATTTTTGCTGCTAACCTTTACACGATGGAAATGAACCATTTGCATATAGGAAAAGAATCAAGTGATAGGTATTTTTATTTTGCGTAGGGTTGTTATAAGAGCCCAACGACCGATAAAGAGTAATCAAAGAAGGCCCTCATGAGGATCTCTCAATTAGGAAACTGGGGGTGTAAGCAACACGTCTCCATTTAGTTGAAAGAGGAATTCCGTCAAAACCTTATTTAACGTGCAGAGATCCCACCTATTTAGGCAACCTTAGACGAGCAACCCACACGGCGGTTGTATTCAGCCTCACTAGACCCTAATGTATTGCTGATGCAAAGTACATGACATCAAATTCTTTGCATGGCCCGTTGCTGTTTGGTCCGCCTAGGCGAGATGATCGATGTTCTTTGGTTTTATCTAAGGAAATCCAAACTAGTGATGTGTAGTGGTAGCAAGTAGAGCGACAAAGCAATCAGGCAATACTCAAAACATCAATTGCTGCTGTGACGAACAACCGCAGATTTTTAGCATTCACAGAAGTGCTGCTACCAACCAAGGAGACTAGCGGAGTTCCATAGCAAGCGAGAAGACTGGCCTGAGCTTGTCATCGAATTGCTTTCGATCTTTACAGGCTTCTCAGAAGGAATGACCGATACGGTTATTTCGGATTGTGAGTTAAGTTCAGCATCACGAAGTGATCACAACTATCTTCAGCAACCCATGGTCAGATAAGACAGTGATGACCTTCTCAGAGAGCGAGAAAGAATAGGGAAGATGTGACCTCAGATTTGCAATCGGGAGAGTAGCACAAAGCGTAAGTTGAAAGACTGATGCAGAGTGACAAATTCATGAGGATATTCCAATATGAATTGCCTATTGGTCCATAGACAAGAGCAGAACGTGAAACCAAGTCTTACTTTGGGGCAGTGAACGGACTTCTTCTTGTCTTGAACTGTTGGGGAATTGAAATACCATAAAATCAATGAACGCTTTTGTCATCCATGGGCAAATGCCAAAAGCACCGAGGCAATAGCTCGAGCATTATTTGTAGTCAAGCAAACCTTTTGAGCGGTCGCTTGCCGTCGGGGAAGGTAGTCAAAGATCTCCTCACACAGAGATGAGGAAGTTTTCGAAGGGACTCTTTCGAAGTGATTCTCCGTTTAGAACCTTATTCAATGAAGACTTTGGTGAATTGTGAAAATACATGCCCACTTGATAAACTCTTCTCGACGATCTTGGAATGTTGAGGCTATGGATGCATCGTACGAACCAGAAAGCTGGAAGTAGTCATTTTATGGCCCCATGCCTGACAAACCAATCATTTCGAGAAGTTTACCGACGAACACAATTAGATTTCTCGATGCCAATTTAACGCCTAACTGCCCCTAGGCAACAACCAAGTCCAACCCGTTCATCGTGCAACTGACCCAATTAAGCACCAATAAGTACCGGACACGGGCTTCCACGGGCAGATACAGTTGGCACCCTTCGACCACTCTCTGAAATAAAAACTCTGAAAGTTCTTTTTCCGAAATACTCAAGTTCAGCTGTGTTCCACGGTCCCTTTCTCCATAGTGAAAAGCCACTCGGAGGTTGTATGGTCGCAGGAAGGAAATGAACAGCAAGTTGAGGACGCAATTGTGAGTAGACGGAGGTTTGTTTGGGCGAAAAGGCTCATAGTCGTCCAAAAGGCCCAGGCTCCATAAGTTTCGAGTGAAAGCTCGGCCGATCTGAACCAAAGGTTCGTGGGACGGCTCCAACTGAGCGACGTTCTGATTGACATCGAGGCATTGGACGTTGGTGAGCCAGGGAAGGTCTTGACTTTTGTCGAATTTGGCGCTTTTGCAAGCGTAGCCTTTAGCGATGTGGATGGTTTCTTCCATGGGGGCGTTATCGGTTCGTTGTGGACTTGATTACGCACTGGCGATCTCGGTTCTGTTAGATAAGAGCTGATTTGGTCAAGTGTCTATTCTCGGAAGAGTCTTTGGTCCATTTGATATCTGGAGTTCTATAGTTGGTAAGGAGTGAGTATTTCGCAGCCAGAAATAAGCCCTCGGCTCGGCCGCAGTCGTTTCGTTTCTCAAACTATTTTCTGCAAAGAGATCAGCAGCGAAGATCAGAGAAAGCGGTCAAGGTGAAACTGGAGTTTGAAAGTCGAAAATCGGGTGACATTACTAAAGAAAAATTGGACAAACAATGACAGGAGTGCAGTGTGGTTGGCGATCAGACTGCCTTGTTGGAAGATCGCGGACTGAAAAACCAACCTTAACGGTCGATTCAGTTAAAGATCGTTCAAAAGGTCCATTCGCAAAATTACCGTGCGGTTTACGGTAAAATGAAGAAGCGATGGCAGCGAGCTGCGCCACAACCGCAGTCAGTACTTTTTCGTCGAAGTCAGTTTCAAATCTTTACGGTGAGTCGAGATTGCCTTCTAGCAGCCTTCGACGGCCCGCTGCGTAACTGTCTGGCGCCATTTTTCAGCGTAAACACTGGGTCGGCCAAGTCTTAGGAAAAGGCGCCTCGCAGTGACGCCGGAGAAGTACGGCCATCTGCGGCTGCGTTTCAGATCTCCTTTGATCCCGCCCGGTGGTCCACGGAAGATTATGGAAGATAAAGAGATGAAATCTTATAAGATTAGATAATTCCTTGAATTTTTGTTGTTTCACTGTCACTTCATACTTTCAATTCATTCATTCTTCCCCTTCATTCGCTTTTTTCTGTCCCACCGACTTTGCAACTCAGTGCGGCGCTGGTGTTTTTGTGCCCTTCTTTGTACGCAGCAGGCGTCAGATCAAGGAGATCCGTGAAATCGGGAAATCCGAAATGTTGCTGCATACCTTTCTAGTGTTCTGTGGTATCTAATGGGGATGAAGATAGGAGATTCTCAGTTAAATCAATGGAAGATAGGAGGTTTGGGATTTGCTTGTGGGGTATGTTTATTTGTCTGTTGAGTCTGGAAGCTCTATGTCTAAGATCCCCAGTCACTTTGTTTAGTAGGATGCTTCTAAATCAAGGTAAGCCATAGGGTCCACGAAATAATCCAAAGTATTATATGTCGGGGCTTGACTCAGTGCGTGCTCTATTCATCTTCTGTTTGGGTTCCTTTTCTGCTACTGTGTTTATGTCTACTGCCATTTCTCATGATGTGATGTAAGATATTCCGCCTACTTGATATCCATGTCCTGAAGAGATAGGATCAATTGAGAATGCCCCACCCAATGTGGGAACATTTCTCTCTTTCTCTCTCTCGCCTTCTTAATTAAACAATTGCTTATCATGAGTGTCTTAAAATGCTACCAGATTCCTTTTAGGCCCTCTTGGTCTCCTTTCACACTACTCCTTCGCCTCAGGATCCACATTGTGTGTTCCTTCGGTCGATTCCTCCTCGACATCGCTGAACCCAGCGGTCTCTGGAGTTTCAGCAGTCTCAGCAGTCTCAATGGTCGCTGGTGTCAGACCCAGTGCCGACCGCCGGGACGCTTCACGGCGTTTTCTCAGTCTCCGTTTTTTCTGACTCTTTGAAAGAGACAGCTCCGGGCTCAGTCCCCCCGAATTCTCGCCATTATTAGAGTCAGTCTCCTCCTGTTCTTCCTTGATGGTGGCTGGGCGAGATTCGGGCTCGATATCCTCCTTCAGATACCGCATGTAATTGTATCCATCGTCGTCTTCGTAAGTATGCTCTGCTCCGGTTTCACTGAAGTCGACTTTACCCCTCTTGAGAGATTTTGGCTTGTTTTTGACGATATCAGCCACCAAAAGCTCTTCAGGCTCAGTCTGCTGTTCCTTGATTTTGCTTACTGCGTCAACGGGCTCAACTTTAACCGCAGGCTCCTTCTTGTCTTCCGATTTAGAATCCGTGGGCAATTCTATGCTGGGAAGCTGAGCTTTCAACTCCTCCATCTTCGCCTTCGTCCGCTCTAGTTCCTCCTGAAGGACCTCCTCTAAAGGTGGCGGCGTGAGCACATTGCTAACAACACTGATGTTGAGCCCTGTGAACCAGCCAACAATGACTCCAGTGACCGCAGCGATGATCACATAGTGTAAAAGGTGTATGGCAAAAAACGCCACATGTGGCACAGAGTGCACCGCCAATTGCAAAAGCAGCCCTTCCACAGTGACGGTCTTGTCGTAGTCGACATCTGCAGCTGTAAGAACGGGCGTAAGTGGAAGATATATCAAGCCAAAGACGGCTATTCTGATCATAAGCAAAAACGGAACCACAATTGTGTGTTTCAACACGAGCCACACGCTGAGAATCACGTAGAATAAGATATTTGTGAATGGAAATAAGACCACACGCAAGCCTATTCTGGCTGCAACCACCGCCAGCTCCTTATAGTCAACAGCGCTCCAATCCACTGGAACATGATCTCTGATCGTTTGAAACCCTAGTCTGCTTGGGACGACCAAGGAGTAGTCGATAGCGAGCCATGCCGTGTAAAATATGTAGTAGACGACATATGTGAATGGAAAAAGTGCAATTTGGCCTGCTACGGCAGCGTAATGCTGTATAGCTGGGTTCATAGAAGATGGTGATACAAGCGCAGCATGTGCAGAATGCAGAAACTCTTTGCGGGAAACGGTACGAACTGAGAATGGAGGACGGAAAATGTGAAGGGTCAAAAATCAGGAATTGAGATAATTGTGAGAAAGTTGAGGAATGCAGTGGATTTTTGAAAAAGAAGAAATTGTTAGGCGGAAGGGGCCCGGAAGGGAGAGTGTTAAAGGGAAATCCTATAGAGTTGAAGTCACGAACAGCTACTTGGAAACATTTCAAGGCTATTGTGATCCAATTTCCAACGTTTTATCACACTTCACGACATGAGCTACAAGAACAAGATCTAGGTCCACTTTGAATTTCCCAGGCCCAACAACGTGCATTTTTTAATCAAACGGCTTGCGATCTGGTCGGCCTTGAGCCTCGTGAACAGAGGTAGCGTCAATATGCCTCGGCCCTATTTGCTTGAGTGCCATAAATGTGGCCCAATAGATACAGCAGTTTTTTTAACAGTTGACGCTGTAGTGTGAATGGTTGGTGGGGATAGATAAATCAATAAACTTTGGAAACGAGGTGATTTGAGAAGTATGGTAATTGCAAGTAGAAACAGTATTGAGGAAGTCAAATGTACGGATAGTATGGATGAGCAGGCCGACTCTTCACGAAGATTGTCTACGTAAAGTTGATGGAACATACTAAGGTTCTGGGAATTTGCCCCAGATAGACAATCGCTTCTATAGCAGAGTCCTACTTTTCACAAGCTCAGAGCTGATTGAGATTCTCATCAATCCTTGATGCCTTCCCAATGGGCGTGTCAATAAACCTGTCGATATGGAGAATCTCAATACATCCACAGCACTTTGGTGTATACTTAGCGAGGCACATACTTTGGCTGCGAAACAAAGAAACAAGTCCTTTTGTTTAGCACAGTTTGCGGTAATCCAGAAACTTTGTAGACCGAGGTGACTGGATTTGGGCTTTCAAACCCCTCAGCCCCGACAGCAATCAACACATTTCAGGCATGCTTATCATCCAAAACTAACCAACTGACTGCGCTCCTTGTCTGTGGACATTCGGGTTCCAAAAAAAGAAGTCACAAAAGCAATTAGGATTTATGAGGGGCTCATCCTTCCCACGATGAACAATCTACAAGTTTGACTTCTGGCTGGTTCGAAGCCAAGAGCCCTGTCAAACTGCATCCATTACATTCTGCTTGATGCATCTGATTAATACGAGAAGCCTCTGACAACTCTTCGAATTTCAAATATGACGAGATTCCCTAAAAATCAATGCTCTTCAGCCCGTTCAGCCAGTCCCCACAGCTATAGTACTCCTGCGAACCAGTAAGAGTGAGCATTCTGAACAGACAAATTCGCCTAGCACCCAAGAACATAGTTGAGTAAAAAATAAAAAAGGAAGAAGTTCTATCACCGATTTATCATCAATATTTCCGAGCGGTCCCAGATCTCCGTATAAAGCACCTGGAAATCCACTTTCTTCCATATGCTCCGAAAGGTTCTCCAGTCACAGGTTGCCCAGTCTGAATACTCCCGTAAAAACAAAATCGCCTATAAAAGCAAACACTGAATGAATTCTCTTTCACTTCAACCTCGCCCCCACCCGCTTTCCACTTTTGTGATCTGACCACTAGGAGACTCTCCTGCACCAACTGATCACTGTCATAAACCACCACTTCTTTCCATGTCACACAGAGTGCCCTCGTCGTTCGACGGCACAGATGCCAATGATGAAGAGTAAGTATTGCAAATTGTCGGTTTTGGCTAAACTAACCCCAGTGAAATGGACATTCTCCAGAAAATGATCTTCCGCTGTAAGCAGCAGCCTTTGGTTCCAATAGGAACTTTGCTCACTACTGGCGCCATTATTCTCGCTACCAAGTCCATCAGACAAGGCAGAAAGGCCGACACTCAGAAATACTTCCGGTACAGAGTCGGGTTCCAGGGCTTCACCTTGTTGGCGTTGGTTTTCGGTGGTTGGTATTACCAGGCAGAAACCAAGGCTCAGAAGGTGTCCCGCGAGGAAAAGCTTCGTGAGAAAGCCAAGTTGAGAGAGAAGTTGTGGATCGAGGAGTTAGAGAGAAGAGACCAGATGATCCAGGACCGGAAAAAGCGCTTGGAAGAGTCCCGCAAGGAGTTGTTGCAAGTGGCTAGTGAGGGCTTCAAGCAGGAAGCTGATAGGGCCTCGAACCTCGAGAACACTCCTGAGAGCAATGCTCCTTCTTCCAAAGACTGAATATCTTGTACATAAGACAACGACTGACGATTATCATTAGTTATAGGCATCTCTATGGTTTTCTGACAAGCAGTGGGGGCACATTGGCGTGGCTATCCCGAAGAAACTTCTCCCGCTCCATCCGGTGCATCATTGGGAACTCGGGCCGGAACTCATGCATCTCCTTGTTCCTGATGTGGCTCTGTAGCATCCGGAGCCTATCCATGGGCGAAGACATGGTAAAGAAGTGTGGAGGAGGCAAGCAGATTGATCCAGGGTGCAAAATTAAGCAATGGCACGTGACGGAAGACGTGCCGCTGCATCTACTCCGAGACACCACTCACTCCGAGCACTTAGTTGTCTGCACCGCTCACATTGTAACTCTTGCAAAACTTGTAGATATCCTCCATCATGTCGGTGATACCATGGTTGGCCAATCCTTCGCTGTGGTTGATGTTGTTGGAATATACCGCCTGCACAAGCGACTGAATCTTGATCAAGCCCTCTTTAGCCACCAAGTCGCAGATTATCGAGATCAAATCGGGCGAGAAGTCGCTATACCACCTGTGATTCCATACCAAGAGTTTGATACAACACTCCAAGATCTTTTCGTTGAGTTGAACGATGGTTTTTGCATAGTTTTGGTTGTTAGAGGCTGGAGCGCTGGTGTTGGAGTTCTTGGAGATGATCTTAGATCTCTCCATCTCGTAGTACCTCAACATCTCCCTCTGTGCTTTAGCAGAGAAACGGCCTGCTAGCGCGTTGGAGAATGCGATGGAGCCTTCCTTGAAGTGCTTGAGTCTGAAAGCGATCAGACCCAAAATCTCCCACTCCAACGTGGTTTTTTTGTATTCCATTTGCTGAGCTTGGAAATGAACGTATTCTGCCTGCCACATCGTGTATGCTCTCAAGTCCTCGTACAAGAGCATGAACAAATTATCTAGCCATCTCTCGCAGAGTCTCTTTTTTCTGAATTCGTTTTCGACGTCGCTCTCGTCAGCACTGCCATTGATATCTTTCTTGGGCAGCTTGACTGCGACTGTGGATGAATCATCATTGGCCTCACCCGAAACCTCTTCCTCCTCAGGCTCGGGAACATTGACCTCAGACGTCGTTCTGGTGTGTGCTGCGCTGGATCTATCCTTGCGATACTCTTCTTCCATGACAAAGACCTTGGCACGATGTTTCAACAATGCTTCCCAACCGGTCTTGATGACAATCTCTGTGAGAAGATCATAGGCCTTGGCGAAGGTTGACTTCAAATTGGCCGCTGGCAAGTGTGCAAGCAGGTTGTCGAGGTTCTTCTGTTCGGTGGCTATCGACGTGCTTTGCAAGTTAGAGACCTCGTCCAAGAAGACATCGACCGGAGAAGGCAAGTGCAATTCTTCACCACCGCCTCGCAAGGCAACCACTCTTCTCAACGTGAACACGTCTTTGTGCGAGTTCATTGGGCACGAATTCAAAGTCAAAAGCGCATTTTCAAAGTCGTTGAGCTTCGTGTACACTTTGACCAAAACGGCCCACACTTTGAAGTCTGAGGGAGATGATTTGACGGCTTGTCTGGCCAAATGTAATGCCAAGTCGTATCTTTTCTTGTCCATAAGGAACTGAGCCTGCAATAAAAGCAACTCTGAATCTCTCTCGTTTCCCAGAACGGCATCGTTCATCACCTGGACTGCCTTGACCTCTTCGTCTTTTAGAAGCAACACATGGGCAATCAATGTCGCCACGGCGGGCTCCTTTTCCTCCAATCTTTTTAACACGTCCAAAGCCATGTCGAAGCTCTGGGTCAACTCAATGCACTTGAGGAAGCCATCCACGAGATAATTAGAAATAAGGGTGGGCGAGGGCAAGTCCACACCGCAGCCTAATTTGGGACCATCCCAAAACAACTTTTCGAACGCAGCGACGAAGTTAGCCAAAAGTTCCTTGGACACTACTCCTAGGTCAAATGGGTTTTCTCTGCGGATTTCCACCAAACTGCCAAACTTGTTAGACTCATCCTCTTCGCCGTCAAGCATACACCTAACAATCGAACAAACGAAAGTTTCGAGCCACAACTTTTCCAACTCCTGCTCAGAAAGCTTCTCGTGAATAAGTTTACCTTCATGGTTCACTACTGCACTTTGAAACTTACCTGGGATGTGGACAGTGACTCTCATGTCGACTTTGCTGAAAGCATTGTACGTGCAGTAAGTCAACTCTGGGACCTTGAAGTGCTTTTTCTCACCAAACCAGTATTGAGCTTTCGAGGTGATCAAAGTCGCTAAACCTTGCAAGTGAGCTGCGATCGATGCCGAATTGGAAGTATCGACTCCAGTAAAGTACAAAAACGTGCCGAATTCAGGCTTTTTCAGATTCACGCCCTGTTTATGGATATTACACAAATCAGCAGGGCCAAGGTCGACGAGGTTAACAAGACGACCGGTTCTCTCAATAACAGAGGAGCCCAAGTACTCTTCTTTGGCTCTGGCGGTTAGCAAAATATCAATTGTGGTGTGGCTTAGCTATACATACTCTGGGATCGAAGCCAATGACTTTTGGGGCATTATCTTATGGCTTTGGTTTTAAACAGGTGTTGAGATCTGTTGACTTGGAGACCAAGTGTTTCGTAGAGGCTGGGGCAGTGTATATGCAGGAAATTGGATTTGGTGCCCGATAGATAAAGGCGGATATAGACTTGAATGGTTGCATTGTGTGGTCCTATTTTTTTTTTCTTGTATTTAAGTTACTTGCCTGTGTGGTTCTCATAGGTGTTTGTCGTTGGCTTGACAAAAGCGCAAAGTTGTCCTCTGAGTATACTCGGTGGCTATGGAGGCGGTGGAAATTGAAGCCAGAAATGATGATCTCGCCTCTTTACACTGAAGACTGATCTTGGGATTGGTTTAGCTCATGTGGATGTGCTTTTGAAGAGTCTTCTTCCAATTTGGCTCCTCATAGGCACTTTTGACAAAGGGCCGACAGACAGGCTAGGAGTTTCCTGATAAAGGGCTCCATGATTAAAGGCTGAAGAACTGGTTTAGGTCCGAAGCCAATGCAACTCGCAGTTGATGAGACGTGTCTTGATAGGTTTCTCTATCCATCCACAGGATTCCCCAACAGAGTCCCATCCGCAAAAGGCCATTCAAAAATTACCCACCAGCAGTATTTTCCGAAACCTTTGATCGAAAAGCAGCCTTTTTTTACAGCATCTCTTCAGACCTCGAAAAGTCCATTTCCCAACTCCAACTCATTTGGATGGACAAGCTCTGTTGCAGCCTCATCCACCGGGTGATAACACGATACTTCAATTCATCGCCCCCTCATGGCTTCCTCCGCTTGTTTGCCTCCTCCTGCTCCTCCTCCAAAGTATCCCAGTCTCTCGCTGTGAGACAGTACTTCTCTGGAGGCAAGTTGAGTCCCCATTTGGGAATCACAGGCGGAAGTGGCTTGGCGTTTCTCTCGTGCGCCAACTCCAACATGAGCTCCTTTGGCGGCGTGGGCTTAAATTGGTAGTTTGTTCTGGCGGCTATGGCCAAGCGGATATCATCAGTGCCTACGGTGCTGGCGGCGCTGGTTGTATTTATGCTGTTTTTTGAATGATCATTGTAGGCGACTGCGTCCTTGAGCACAGAAGTCGTGTATCTGTGGGCGAAATCCATGAGTTGGAGGGGAACATGGTCGTGGTAATTTTGTATTCCCTGAGTTGCGAAGATAAGATGAAGAAGCCTGACATCTCTGGGCACCACAGGCGCATCTGAGGATTCTGTTGTGCCTGACGACATTGTTAGAATGAATGTCTAAGCAGACTCTTTTGTTGTGGTTAGGATGTTGGTGAGGTGTTGGTGAGGATGGTGATATTCTTGTTAGGTCATGTGACCCCACGACGTTAGACCACATACTACTTGCTTTATCATGGCAGAAAAAATTGTGGAGAGGCCAGATGACTTTGAAGTAGGGGAACCGCAAAAAGCCCATCTAACGTTGGAGCCCTTCAACTTTTACTCCAACCTGCTTGCCAAGAAGGCTGTTCTTATCATCCTCAACACCCCAATGGAGAAGCTTCCTATACATCAATTATGGAGCTGTACTGGCGTAAGAATATGTGCCGACGGCGGGGCCAACCGCTTATATTACAGATTTTCCAATGACCAGGAGCGTGACAGATACATTCCTGACTTCATCGTGGGGGATTTTGACTCCCTTAGAGAAGAGGTGAGGCAGTACTACCTCCAAAAAGGCACTGTAGTGTTGCCTCAATACTCGCAGTACTCAACTGACTTTATGAAAGCAATCAAGATAGCTCTATTGGCGCACTCGAACGGCAAGGAAGCTTTGTATAAGTCCATGAATGAAGAGGATGGTCTTGAACAATTATTGGAGAAGTATGAGCAAGCAGAGCCGTTCACCGCCTATGTCGCTGGAGGGGTAAGCGGCAGATTCGACCAGACCTTCCATTCTATCAACCAGCTCTACTACTGTCTGGCCAAACATCCCGATATTCGTATTTTTTTCGTCTCCGACTCCGACTTGATCTTTCTTGCTCCCGCCGGAACCACTTACGTTAAGTTCGCCAGCAAGAAGCTCTTCAACCAGCACGATCCGGTGCCAAAAATGGGAATCTTGCCATATGGAAAGCGTGTTGTTTTATCGACTTACGGATTGAAATATGATGTGGAGAACTGGGTCAGCGAGGTTGGCGCCAATGTATCCACTAGCAACGGAGTTTCTGGAACCACTGGTTTTGTCATCGAGTCGTCTGACGATGTTGTCGTTAATGTGGAGATATCCCTTGTGACTGGGCAGGTATAAACGGTGCTCTCCGGAGTGGATGGCTATATCCTGAGTTGCGGAAGCGAAGGAATCCGACTACAGGGATTTCACTAGCATGATTTAGCTGTCGCATGAAGCATGAGCCTCGACTCAATCAAATGAACGGCTTTTTTTGTCGCTCAACCATGACTTGATGCTTGAGATATCGAGCATTACTCTCGAAATACTGATTAAATTGATAGATTGATAAAGTTCCTTAGTGAACTATGCGTAGGATTTAGCTGGCTTGGCCAATATTCGGTGATTTCAATCTCCATGCAATTGTGTGATTACAGGTAATCTATGAAGTGCATAAAGTCATGGCTGCAAAACAGAAGCGCATAGTTACTTCCGCTTTCAGCCCCCGAGTACTATTGAAATCTTTACTCGAAAGAGTCTTCAATCAATCAAAAAAACGAATTCTTTTTTTTTTTTTTTTTTTTTTTTCATGTCTCTCACCATTCCGTTGTTTTTTGAAAACCTGTTTAACTCCGTTAGTTCACTTTGAGAGGCAACGCTTCCATTTACAAAACCCTCCAAACTTCACAGCTCTATCCCAAGCTCAAGCAACTCCAAATAATCATTATAGCCAGCTATATCCCTCATATACGTCCACCTTCAGATCACACTTCAAGCCGACTTAGCGTACTGGTGTACGGAGGTCTGATTTGCGTAGCAGAAAATTGAAAGAAAAAACCAGTCAACTTCAACTAAACGTGAATCTCCACAGACCACCATGTTCAGACTTCCACAGTTTGGGTCCATTCAAGGGCTTTTACGTGGAATCGGCTCCAGAACGCTAGTTTCGGTGGCCAAGCCCCAGCTACCCGTGGCATCCTCATCCATCAAATTGGCTAGATTTGGCTTTGGTGTTCCAGAAACCATTAGACTTCCTCAAAGCTGGAGCAACCAGCAGCTTATCAAAACGGCGAACGTTTTAGAAATGCCTAAGGACGCTTGGGCTCAGCAGGCGGAACAGGAGAACCCCGTCACAGACAATACAGTGTACATGGAGTCAGTCAAAAGAAAGAGAAGACTCAAGATGAAAAAACACAAGTTGAGAAAGAGAAGAAGACTCGGCCGGGCGTTGTTGAAGAGGTTGGGCAAGGTGAAGGATTAGCATAGCAGTAAACATGTACATATAATACAGGGACCACAGATTGTGATGTAGGAGGCGGTATTGAGAGATGAAGGGATGAGCGGTGATTGAATAACAGGCTAAAAAACGGCATGGTCGTGATGATGGGGTACTCTGATTGGCTACATAATCCAAGATCTACTCGAACATGACACATTCAATTAAGTCCATTAAAAAAACCAATGCCATAGCAGAGAGCTTCTAACTTATGACGATAATCAATTCGTTAAATGATAGTTGGAGGATTAATTCGTCAGCTTCAATTTTAATGACGACACTCATACCATATGAATAGCATTGGAGGAGTAATCGGTCTGGCTGACCATCCAATCTTGTCCCACTAGAACCTCACACTTATCACAAATTAGATATCAAGAAACCGTAGAAACCGCCAATTACCTGAAAAGCAACTATATCTTTTTCCCTTGAACAATGACTCATACCAATCCGACCTCTACCCCGACATCAGACTCATCGTGTTCTTGATGTGCGAAATCCATTAACTACTCTTATGTCTACTATCACATTCGTTACAGGCAACAGCAACAAGCTCAAAGAGGTGATCTCCATTTTGGGCGGGGAGCCCTCAGCAGAAGGTTCGAAGGTCGGCAAATTCACTGTCGTCAACAAAGCCCTCGATTTAGATGAGGTCCAAGGAACCATTGAAGAAGTGACCATCCACAAGGCTAAAGAGGCTGCCAAGCAGGTCGAAGGCGCCGTTTTGGTTGAAGACACGTGTCTTGCATTCAAGGCCTTGAACGACTTGCCGGGCCCTTACATCAAGTGGTTTGTCCAGGCTGTAGGTCTTCAGGGCCTTGTAGACATGCTCTACAAGTTTGAGGACAAAGGAGCCAAAGCAGTTTGTACTTTTGGATACTGTGAAGGTCCAGGCAGCGAGGTGAAGTTGTTTCAGGGAATTACCCTCGGCCATATCGTGGACAGCAGGGGTCCTACGAATTTTGGCTGGGACTCTATCTTTGAGCCTGAGGGTTTCAAGGAGACGTACGCTGAGATGGACAAAAGCGTAAAGAATTCCATTTCGCACCGTTTTAGAGCATTGGACAAGTTGAAGGAGTATCTTCTCCAGCAATAGAGCGTTGGCTTGAATGTTGAAACGTACATAGAGAAGGTTTGGAGAATCACGGCGTAGGTGGTGGCCAGGGAGCCATTGAAGGGAATTGTATCTTGTTTGAAGGATGGTAGTATGAAGATGGTGTTGATTGCAGAGTTTGGTGGAAGGAAAAATATTGTGAAGAGGAGTTCAATCAAAGGTATACTATGATGAAACGAATTTACTTCGATTTTTAACGAGAAAGGTGCAAGTTGGAGCATACCCAAAGAAGGCCAATTCTGTTCAGATGCTAGCTTGTGAAAGAAAGCCCCATTCATCGTTTGATCTCTCTATCCAACCCAACATACACTCAGCTTAGGACAAATGGCTTACATTCACAACCCCTCCATACCAATCAGTTAAATTTTCTATTTGAGGATGTGCTTTCCCCTCTACTATTTCATCCATCTTCAGATTGCCGTATTCAAATCTTGTTAAACTGAATCATTGTTCAGGTCTGCTGCTGCTTCGACAGGGTTTCTGAATCAAAGTGAGACTGATCATCTCCTCAAAGCAAAGAGCATAATGAAGCTTTTGCTGCATATCAGATGAGCAGAAACCCTATCACTCGTACGGCTCCAATTGGTCATAGCAACCAGGCGGTAATTAGCCTCCTTCAGTCCAACAATTCCTGATCTAAGCCCATGACAATACCACTGCAACAATACTACTACTCACCACCCCACTCTCTACAAACCCTTCCCCATGAATCAGATCGTATCAATAAACGTATTTAACTTCGTTACAGCCGTAAGGGCCTCTGGCAGCTTTTCTATAATTGCTGCCCTCCTAGGACCCGAAAAAATTCTTCACCTTCTCCACAAAGCTCTTCTTCTTCTGCTGGTGCCTCGA
This sequence comes from Candidozyma chanthaburiensis, assembly GCA_030579055.1. NCBI lineage: Eukaryota > Fungi > Ascomycota > Pichiomycetes > Serinales > Metschnikowiaceae > Candidozyma > Candidozyma chanthaburiensis. The sequence goes on along the minus strand of JAKUAA010000001.1, from coordinate 443,801 downwards.
GCCCTGGCTCACCACAGTATACAAGTTATTGTGGTTCAGGTCGGGGCTGTTTTCTGCAGAAACCACATTTCCAAAGCCACCACGACCCACACTGAACGACTTCGTCGAGTTCACCGTCTGAAGCTCAGGATCCTTCTTCTTAGCGTCCACATCCTGAAGCTTCCGTGTGAACTGAGGGTCCTCATTCTCAACCATATTGCCGTATCCTCCACGGCCGGTGGTGAATTTGTTTTGTGTGATCATTGGCGTATTGCTGCCTTGGGGAACTAGCTTCGGCAGTGGAATGGAGGACGACCGCTGGATATTGCCGGCTCCTCCACGGCCGGTAGAAACAAAATGCGTTTTATCGTGAGACCGGCCCTCTCTCTCATCGGACTTGGCCTCGTCGTGTTTTTGATGGGTGACTCCCTGGTGAATTTCGGGCTCTTTTTCCAGGACAATGTTGCCTGCGCCGCCCCTGCCCGTGGAAACCATGAGTTGCTAAAGAGTGACGATGTCTGGGGTTCACTCCACACGTAAAAACGCTGAGGCGTGCCAGTGATTGCACGTGACTTTACTGGGTACTCCCAATATTTGCCAAGGCTAATGGATTTCTAGTGTTTTACTATTGGAGACAAAACTTTCGTAAGAATTGGGGCGCTTTGTTCTTTTGAACTGGGGTGGCGGCTCTACAAGACTCCTCGGCTAGGAGGATCGAAAGAAAAGACTATAGGCAATATTGTGACTGTTGGCGGCCGAATCGTGTTGATATTCAAAAATTCATTTAGTTTCGATTATTGTGAAATTAATAAGTCTTGCTTTTGCACGGCTTTGTCTTGTGCATTGCTCTGGTCTTATCTACAACCACTGGGTGCAAAACAGATAAGGCCTTGTATCCAGGTGCCAGGAAAAGTGTGGAATATGGGTGTTTGCAGTTTTGGAGAGTTGGGTGAGCTTCATGGGAAATCAAGATTAACGGTTTATTTGGCAAAAGAGAAGAGTGTACTTTTGGCAATTGATGGGTGATTAGCAAAGTTGGAGCAATCTGCTTTGCTGTGGTGGATTCTCCGCTGCGCTTGCAGCCAAAATGTTGCTCTGGTTTCCAGAAAAAATGAATTTTTTGTGGATACTCAAGAGACAAGCAAAATCAGCATAACACACACCAAGCAGAAGCTGGGATATTATGAAGCAGGGGTACCCGTCAATTCGATTTTGACGGGGGCTATATCCATGATATAGCTTTGGCCAAACCTTGAATCCAACTACAAAATTCTTAGTCTCTGGCTCTCCATTTCGGCAAGACATTGATATGAATCTTAAAACGCTGGTGGTCTCCTGATTCTGATAAACTTATTAGCGAAGTAGAAGGCCATGCTTGTGTTACGGCGATGACATTGGGACTCAATTGCACCGCATAGATCATAAGAACGATGATTCATAATGTCGGGTTATCAAGTGACAGCTGTTTTGTATCGAGCTTTTTATTCCTAGATTATGAGAGGAATTGAGAAATTAAGGTGCCAGGCATTTTGGCAGACGGAATCTACATTGTGGGTGTATATTTTCTCATGAGGCACGTTTTGGAATTTATAAAGCTTTCTTTAATTTTCGCTATATGAGCCACAAACTAGTGAATGTAGTAATTTGCATGGTAGACGAAGCCAATGAGCAAATGGGCTTCGAGGCCGTTGATGGGTACTCGCTACAATTACCAACTTTTGGACTCAATCCTCTGGGTTCTGATTCCACTCATCAACCATGACTGACCCCATTATTCCCCGAATTCCCCAGTCTTACCGAAGCTGGTGCTTTTCTAGCATATCGACCATTTCCCGGGTCAACTCGTCGCCCCAGTTAAAGTTTTTCTTGTGACCCGTTCCCAAATCCTCCATCTTCTTGGACTTCAGCTCCTTGCTGGTCAGAATATTCTCTCTTTCCTCCATCTCCAATTTGACAGGTTTCACCGACTCGCCAAAGAAGTTGAATGACTCGTCGCTACTATCACCGTTGGAATTCCCGCCCTGGGGTAAAGGAGACCCCAATACCTTCGTATATACCATTTTGGAAGGCGACCCAGGGTCCAACTGCCCCTTTTTCTCAGGTTTCATTGCCATGGCCTGGATAGATGGTTTCTCCACATTCAGCATACGCTCTCTCTCACCAGAAGACGCTGTTTGGTAGGAGCTTCCGCTCAGCCTTTCCTTCATCCAAGGTTTCGGCTCCTCTTTCTCTTCTTTTTTCTTTCGCTTCAAGAAGCTGGTTGATCTCCCTTTGAGAGACCGCTTGGATCCTCCAGAAATGCTGCCAGCACGTAGAATAGACCGAACCACGTCCGGGGCGTCTTGAAACGAATGATGCAGCAATTTCAAAAAACTTGTCACCCTACTACTGTGGGGGCTGGGTAGTGGTGGAGGAGGAGCACTCTTCTTGGGGATGTAGGCCAGATTACGCTTGATATCCACGCTGCTGAAGCGGTTACAGGATGAAAGCACTGGTGAAGGAGTGAAAGGCGAAATTGAATGAATCGATTTTGACGTTTTCGGTGTTCGTGGACTGGGCACAGCAGGCAAGATCAGGTGGATCTCAGTAGGCTCCTCATCCAGATTGACGAGCACTGGATCGTATACTTCCATACTAGTAAGGTCTTCATCGGGTTCGACACGCAGATTTAAGCTCCAATTGGAGACTTTTCTTTTGATTTGTTTCCACGCCATGAAGGAGAAATCAGGGGCAGGTGTGGGTTTTAAAAACAGGCGGAGTGTTTGCAGCCATTTCGAAACGCATTTGAGGGAATGTGTCTGGAGTGGCAGAGACAATACTGTATGTTTTAAGTTAGATTGTCGGGATAATTTGGTACTTTATGTTGGGTTTTAGAATTGGTTTTCTTTAGAATTGTGTAGATCGGCCTTGGAATGGAATGGTGGAATGTGACTGTCTGTAATGGGCTTAATGGCTGCAAACGGGTAAAGGAGTGATATCGGGCAACAGCGGGAAAGTTTACAAGATTCGAAAATTCTTGGTGAAAAGTCTCTGATTTCTATATGAATTGTCTCTCTACGTGTCTCTCAGGTTTCATCTCCGTCATCTGGTGCTAGAACGGTGGATCTTATTGTGTCATTCACAGATGCGACAGTGCTCCAGTGAGTATGCCGAGGCAAAAGACAGGAAATGGAATGGAAGAATTTGGAATTGCATAAGCTTGAATTTTCTCGAGAAGTAACAAAGAAGAAGAATTTCCTTTCGTTTCTGTGAAGCGAATGCAATCTCGTAGATACGTTGGGTGGCTTCCTTCAATCATTGAGTTGCCAATATAGAGAGCGCTCGTCAAAAGAGCCAGCTTCCCGTCAAAATTTGCAGTAATGAAGGGGTCATTATCTTCAGGAAAATAGGGGCAAGCTGTAGGCCTTTGGCATTTTCCGTTCTAAACGAATGCATGGGCTGTACCAGAGACAAAATCTCTGTATCACTCCAAATCACAATTTACACTTACGTTCGTTACTTTCCCAGAAGATGTCTTTTCTTGATGAAGTGCTCTATTTTGATGCGATTCTACACTGGTTTTGACAGCCTTTTAGAAGCTTCAATTGTTGAAGTTAAAAAGGTTGGTGGGTACGAGGTGTAACCATAATCTGACATGATGAAGTAAACTTAAACCAACTTAAACTGGTTAATCGACCATATGGATATAGCAAGCAGATAACTCAATTGGATGTAGTCCGTTCCCCTTTTGGTCGAAGAGCTCTGCCGATTCGACCCAGAAGTTGGAGGTGATCGTGGGCTTGTGTACCTCCAGGCGTGCCAGACCTTTCCCCTAGCAATTCAAACAATTGATCAGTTTTACAATCTACACTAAATATCAAGCAACACCAGTGATGTTCTTGGTGGTGCAAAGTACGCTGAGGTTATCCATTGTCATCGGGACACCTGAAAACATGGCAGTTTGTTCAAGTAACATCGAACAGAAAAGTCTGGAAGCTACACGTGTATCTTAAAGAATCAATTGGGTAGGTTCATAATTCTCTGGGCCTTTCAAAGACCACACCAAGCAAAGATGAGAAAGGAACCGGAGAAGGCCAAGCTTTGCAATCTTGTCGAAGCTTGAATCCATCCAATCACCAAAATTTCAGATGCTCTTTTTCATGCTCTCCATCATTCTCCACAGAAAGCTGTATCAACTCCAATAGCGGCCATCTTCAAACTGCTCAAGCCGAATACTTATCTCAATGCAGCTCGAGTAAAGCAACTTCTCCAAAACACCACAATTTGGCTGCTTGAGCAAACTTCCACAGCTTGACCAACTGGGCCGTACAATTGATGAACTAGGCAATGGACAAATCAGATAAAGCCTAACTCCGGGCCCGGAACATTCTTGCTAGCTATGTATGTGTCACAAAGTCCATTATGGCAATCCAGGAAAGATGAGCACAGAACCCCATCAAGTGCCGATGGCCGCAACTACCAAATACTACGAGCAACCGAAGAACGGAAGCCTACGATCAGGGCAAAAGCGAAGCCACGTTGTATCCAATTGTAGGCCACTTAGTAAAAAATGGTAGAAAAGTAAAATGTGCCTAACAATCTTTAAATTGGGTTCTCACGGACTCCGAACCAGTTGCCCCGCTTCCCCGAATTCCGCCTCACCAAGGTTCCCCTTTTCAACGTCTTGTCAATGTCAGATCAAAAGAACTCAATCCAGGCTCCAAACCTGTCACCGCCTCATCTCCCAAAAAAGCAGCCTTCTACACCAATCGGGACCCACAAAACAAGAAGCGGCAAAATTCGGGGCTCCAGCGCCGTCTCTGCTTATCTTGACGGGAAAACAGCAAACGGATCAATACATGCTTCTTTCGATGCGATGTTGCGCAGCAAAGAAGCCCATCACTTTCCTGCGGCGGAAGCTCCACAGAGAGAAATTCAGGTAAAGTGGAAGAGAGCTTAAGCAAGCGAAAACGCCATTGGGTCGTTCGATTGGCTGCAATTTCGAGAAATCTGCAATTTTCTCCCTTTGGCACTCAACCTGCAAAAAGCTCCCAAAGAGAAGCCTTCGAATCTTCCCCTGGTTTCTATTCGCTTCCTCGGTGCCGCTCACTATTAGCGCGGGACGCTTGCTGGGCATGTGGCGAAGGTGCAATTCCACACGCTGAGCAATGCCTGGCAGGCGAAGCTGGTGAGGCTACGGAGGCTAGTGAGGCTAGCGCGGCTTGGGTGCAAAAGCCCCACCATGAGGCCATCATTTACCAGAGTCACGAACGATCTGGGAAAATTTGGCGATAAAAGTAAAACGTCAATTCTGAAAAGCTACAGCCCAGTTTCTAAAAATACTGGATTGAGTCCATCCATTCATGCGGCCCGCCTTCCACGCCACATGTGTGATGGTTAAGCGAAATCGCAGATGACTCGTTGTGATAAGGTCACCGCTTGCAAGATTGCTTGTGAACGGCAGCCTCATCATTCTAGCCGGATCTGCACCGGCACAGCAACCTAAACGTCTTTGCCTCTTCAGCCCTGCGCCTTGAAAACTATAAGTACGCTGCTTCTCCCACTTCCAATTTCTTCATTATCACTTACAATGCAATTCTCCAAGATCGCCATCACCGCTCTCGCCGCCGTTTCTGTCCAGGCCGCCAACGACTCCTCCTCCTCCTCCGGCTCTAACGCCGCTGGTATTCCAGCCTCCGCTGGCGCTGTTGGTGCCGGTTTGGCTGTTGCCGGTGCCGCTGCCTTGTTGTTGTAAGCGCTGGTGCCTTTTGTTGTTTGATTTACCAGTTACTTTACTTAATATTTGACTTCGGCCATACCAATAAATTGCTGTGTTTTCGCTGTTGTAGGTTCCATCGGTTCTGTCGTGTGTCAGTTTTGCACCCACCGCGGTGTGGCTAGTGCATCTTAAACGCTGTGCATAGGTCATCCACTGCCAAACCTGCTATCGTAGTCAAAGCTTGTGTCTGGCCACTATGACGTCTGCAACGTGATGATGGTGCTTGTGGCACACTTGCAAAAGAGCGATGACATGGCTCAAGTAATTTCACGAAGATTGTTTTATTTAGCAAAGACACTCCAAAGACACTACAAATCTAATGAAGCATTCCTTTTTCTTTTCCATTTTCTATAAGATGCCGCCTGACAGCATTGACGAGATCTGTCGGATTGCTCGGAACAGTGGGCTCTGGTACCATGGTTGCTCTGCTTCCAGATTTGATGCACAGTGTGGAGGCATAGCACGTTACGCTGATCACGCTGTGACCAATGCGGTAGATTCGCTATCGTTCTTGTTATCGTAGACTGCTTGAAAATATATTGCAGTGAGCAATGGCGAAAATCGAAGTGAAATGCCTGAAGCTCATTGAATCACCAGCTGATACCCAAGATGCGATCGAGATGCCTCGCCAAAGGCTAAGGTTTCAGACGCATCCCAAATGGGCCATGACGTCTGTGGTACCGTTTCTGGCCTCTCAAGTCCGCTCTAATGATGTTATCAGTGTGAGGATACCTTTTTAAGTCCAGCTCAGATTCTCCGCCACCACACTTGCCAAACTCAAAGTACTTCTCCTTTATTCAGCTGCGTCGGTCTCTTTTCTAACCCAATCCCACCGTACTATGCAAATATGGAATCCGCCATTCCGGAATTTCCGTTCGTTCATATCGAGCCGGAACGTACCCGAATCACAATTAAAATACATCTGGTAAGCGCTCAATCACGTAAGAATGCGCTCCCACGCCCATGATCGGAATACCTGGGATTTTTCTAATACGCCTCTTCAAATCGGCATCATTAGTAGCCACAATGTAGCACTTATGCTGCATGACTCTGTTGACAAGGCAGTCATCCGCGTACGTTCCTCCGTGTGAACAGCTGAGCCTTTTGATTCTTGGATCCTTGGCGAGTTTCAAGGCAATACGATATTTCGGTCCAAGCTTCTCCAACTCTGCCATCACACAATCGGTCACTATAGGAATGCATTTGGCATACAAGCAGTCCATAAGACCACGAATTATGTCGATTTTCTTCTGGATGGAGAAGTTGAAAAAGTTTGTATCCAATAAGATCTGGTAGGGCGGCTTGATGGCTTCGTTGTATTGGAAGAAAAGAGCTGAAGAAACTTGAGGCACCTGTTTCGTGAGCTCGGGATCGTCTTTTTTCTGTTTAGGTTTCTCCTTTTGTAGCTTGGGGTCGTTGGTTTTAAGAGCTCTTTTCATAAGAGAGACCTTTCTGGTCTTTTTGGCTTTTCCCATGATGGTGGTTTTTGATTTGAGATCTTATCTCATCTCATCGTGTCAGTAGCACACCCGTACACCAGACACTGAGACCAGTATTCTCAGACGCTTTAATCCAAAAATGATTCTATATCCCATTGACAAATCACTTTCCAAACTACATTCTCTCCCGCCTCTCACAGATCATATCGTGAATTACGTACTATTATACAGCGTTGCTATTTGTCGCCGATCACTCACCGAGCGGCCAGACGGCTTGTGGGTCGAAAGTACGTGCAAGCGCTCTCTTCCAACTCAACATTGCGTTCGTTTCGAAATTCATTTCGAAGATACGAAGCCTTCTCTCATACTTCTCGTTAAGACGCGTCACGCCGCTCTCGCCGGAAACACCACTGTAGCAAAGCAAAACGTCTCTGCCTTCCTTATTCCACACGCAAGCGTCATTTTCGTGCTCGTGGCCCACAGCAATCGCCTTGTAACCACATTGAATTGCATCCAGTAGGAATTTTCTGTCAGTAGCAGTCTCGAGCTTGTGTTTCTCGTTATACTCGCCAATGAGCTTGAACTCCTTGTCGGGACGGAAGTTCGGGAGCGGGTAGTGGAAGAACAAGAGCTTCTGTTCCAAATCGGGAGGGAATTGCAGGGTCACTCTGTACAAGAAGTTGCTCTGGGAAGAGTCCACCTCCTGAAACTCGGAGTCCAAGACCGTAACAATGCCGTTGGGGCGAGAAAGATCAAGCTTATTGTAGTCGAACTCTTGTCCTTCGGCTGCGGGTGGCTGGTGGTACACCTTGATGTTGTAGTTGGTTAAGCCATGTATGCGGAGGTCGACCTTGTCAATATTTTTGTTGTAACAGTTGGGCAAACTGGACACAAAATTGAGAATGTTGATTTTGGTGTGATAGTTATCCCAATCCCAGTCAGAATCCCCGAAAGTGAACACAAAGGGTATCTTAAGAGTCAAGATCGGAGCAAGCGCTTTGAGCACCGCAGACTCGAGGTGTTTGACACGCTCGAAGTCAATCATGTCACCCGTGATGATAACCAATTTGACGTCGCCCTCAGCACCAATCGCGGAGCTAATGAAGTCTATCGTCTTGCTGTCGAACTTGCAATTCTCACCCTCACAGAGGCCCTGGTCTGCTCCAATGTGCAAATCGCTGATCTGGGCAATCTTGAACTTGGGGTCCACGGTGGTGATGATACCATTCTTCTTGAACACCGATTCGAACTCCGTGGCCTTATTGACAATGGGCATCTCCTCGTTGACAGAGATGGCCAAGATCGACGCGTGGGGCTGAACCTGCTGCTTGAGAGGCAAGGCGATAGGCAGCCTTTCGTACTTCCAATGCTCTCTGGCGTCTTGCATGTCGTGGGCGCCGAAAAGCACGTTGAAGTCCCGCACAAAAGGCGTGTCAAAGTCTGCCACGTCCATGTAGTTAATCCAGATGTGAAGCGACGAGGCCACCTTGTGGTGAAGCCATTTGTTCTTGTCTGAAGGCTGCTTGTCTGACGGGGTGAACTGAATGTCGGTCACGAAGCGACTGGCATCTGGAGCACGAGTCTTCTCCACGTACACGTAGTAGTTGTACATCGACGAGGAGGAGGCGTGTAAATTGAGCTTCGTGTCGACCTTGTGCCAGGTAGACTTAGGTGACGCCTGACTCGGAGCCAGGCACGAGAAGCCCTTCACGCATTTCTGAATCCTGACGTCGGTGACCAAAATATTTGACAAAATGGTCTGGTGCACCGAACTATACTCAAGGACCCTGCTATGGGGTAATTCTTCACGGTACTGAACAGTGATTCCCTGGCCGTGCAAAGTGTGGAGAGACACGCCTAAGAAGAATCCAACAAACAAAAGGAGAAGCACCTTGCGATTCCGCAAAAGCGATCCAATGTTGGACCGAAGCGACATGGTGTAGCTGGATGAAAAACGACAAGTCGCCCCGGGAAATATTTGTTTGGTCTGGAAACAGGGAGGCAGATGCAGTGCGCGAAGACAAGACTTGGAACACGGCTGGTGCCAAAAACTAGGCGGTCTTGTCCGCCCAATTTAGGCAACTGGGAAATTTCTTAACATCAATTCAAGCGGAAATTTCAGAAGATTCGTATTTTTGAAAAAAAACGAATATCTCGCCTCGATAACCGCCCAACGTTCACTGGAATCTGGCATGTGTTAGCTGCCGGTGCGACTAACAAAGGCGGATTTTGGCCCAATGGGGACTTGGCTTGGATGCGGCTGGGGGGCTTTTGCGGCATTTGATCGATCTGCTGCTCTCCGCGCGTTCAGTTCACACGCGCTAAGAATTCAATTTACGACGCTAGTTTTTAAGCCATGAGACCCTGGCTTTTTTCTTTTTGACTGTAACAGCCAATCCTGAGTTGTAGATATCGAGCTTGGCTGCGCTGGCGTCTTGGCTGAAAACGGCAGAATAACGGCCCGTTGTACTTGTTGATGAAATCCGCCGCTTTAGAGGACCCCTTGGCGAGATGTTTGATCAGGAAGTGAGCTGTCTCACGGCGAGCCCAAGTCAATCAATTCATCCTTTTTGGCTTTGGATTTCCCGTCGGCCTGGACCAAATCCTCTTTATCGTCGATCTCAATCACATCCTCTTTGTCATCCGTTCTAATCACATCTTCAATCTCTAATTGAATCTTTCCCTTGTCGTCTGAGGTAGCCTCATCATCCAACTTGATGGCATTCTCGTCCTCAGACTCACTGCTTATTTCAATGACATCACTCTTGGAATCATCACTTCCGCTGCTGCTTTCGTAGTCGCTCCAGTCGGGCTCGTCTTCAGCATCTCCATACAATAGGGTCACTGGCTGAGTGCCGTTTCTCGTGCAATTGTACACATCCGCCTCCACCTGTTCGAAATCAATGAGTTCAGCATCCTCCATCTTCACCCAAACATCACGCTGACGGAAGTAGTACCACTGGTCGTTCATAATCACGCCCTGAAGACGGTACCGGCGCAACAGCGGCACTGCCAGAATCACGCCTGTGAAATCAGCCATTTGCTGTTGCACGCTGTGAATAGTGCTTTGAGCACTATTCTGCCTGTCTACCAGCTCGTTTCGGAGACGTTCCATCTGCTCAGCAAGCTTTTCGAGATCATTACTTGCATCTGCATGTGTTGGTTTTAGCATGGCTGTCGCCTGACTCAAGAGGTTGCCTAGTCTTTTCCCTTCGAAGAAATTGAGGTCGAAAAGCTTTTTTGAAATAGCACGGCGCTCATGATCAGCTTGCTGTGCTGAAGCCACATGTTTCTGTACTTGCTCAAGCGCCTTGTCACTGTAAACCTCCGGATAGAATATCTCTTTGAGGAAGAGAGGATGCAGAGTGTTATCATCGTCGTCCATCAAGTGAATTGTGATTATGGGCGCCACACTTCGGTACTTCACCACCCCAAGACGCTCGAAATTTTGACCCCAAAACTGCTCGTTCAATGTGAGATACAAACTCAGTTTGCGGACGTCCAGATCGAGCTCTAGAAGGTTGATATCGTTGGTGATCTCCTCCTCCACACTTTCGACTTTAGAGTTTAAAACCGGCACTAGCTCAGGAATGGCATCAACAAGCTCTTTGTAGACATTGACAATGGCCTCTTCCTCGGGGGCCAAGGCATCCTCCTGGCCCGTAGCCGAGGCATTTCGAAGCAAATCGTCGACAAGAATGTACCATTCCTTCGACTTCTTGAAGTTGTCGACAAACTTGACGATCTTCTGGAGCTCCTCCACAAAAGGCGTAACTTTGTCTCCCTCCACACTCAACACAACATCGATAAAGTGTCTAATCTGGCACAATCCTGCAAGCACAGGCACCCAGTAGCGATATCCTGGGATTTTCTTCCGCAATTGTGGCACAAGGTGGCCCTCTGTCTTGATATTGGGCAAGGATTCGCTCTCTGAATCGCTATCTGATATACTGTCGTACCGACTGGGGCCGACTTCATCTTCGGAGCTCATTGGCTCAGAGCGCCCGATCTCTATGAAATCTGTCAGAGGCTGAGAGAGATCACCGATCTGGGGCCGAGGTGATGAAGGCACTGGTGGTCCACTCACATTGAGCTGGCTTTCTGACTTCAGGTTGTACTGGCCCAAAAAATATGGCAAGTCTGTAGGTATGTCCACATTCACAGTATCATACTGGTGCTGGCCCTGTGTTTCATTGTCGATTTCTATGGGTTGGTTCTCAGTTCCTTGAGCTTGCGGTCCTTCTAGTTCTCCAAATAGATAGGCAATGGCTTTGTTAGGGTCGTGGCCTGTGGCCTTAAGCGCATTGAGCGCCTCTTCTCGAGGAAAACCCATTTCCATGAGCGTCTGGATGTGTGCTTCTGTGTCCATTGGATGTGGTTAACTTTATGTTGGTGATAATTAACTACTATATCTGATATCGCACAGATAATGGAGATGAAGGGGCACGGGTCTGGCGTCATCCAGGGCCCCATAGAGAGGCATATTGTTTTCTATGGCCTTTTGAAAAGAACAGTTTACGATGTTTCTGGTGATAAAGCTTTTTTGTCATTGGCAGCTGGGGAACTTCATTGGGACCTGGATATGACTGTGATACAGGCAAGCATGTTGGGGTATGGAGGGCTGTATTTGCAGGGAAAAACATACATATTCGCGATCAAGACAATGTTTATAGAGGCTTCTGGGCATTTTTTAAAAGATCTGGTGAGTTTGGTGTTTATTGATGGTTCGAGGACTTGATAAGCTCATTTGCAGCCATTGCGAAAGAGCAACGGAAAGCAATGTCAGGGGTCATTCAAGAGAAGGATACACTTTTGGGTCTCTACATTTGCTGTCAATCTAATGCATTTCGTAGCTGGTGTCATAGTTCCAGTAGACTTCGTGGAACCGCTGAACAGATATAGACTTCTGAAGCTCTCCGAACACAGAGGAAAACATAGGGAACCTAATTGAAGGTATTCTTTTTTTGGTGATTCACCGTTGCCTTGACCATGTGTATCATCGAATAAACCTCATGATCTCTACTGGGTGGTCTCTATTGGGTGGACTACGGTATTTCGCAGCCACAGCTTCTACAACACAAACAGAGCTTTACTCCAGCTTAACTGCATAGCTGAATCAGTTTATCTCTTGATCAGCAGGTGACCACAATGAAATGCATGGGACACATACCACGTCCGCCTGCTTTTAAGCCCCTTGTTTCTGAGAGCATATCCTTCACCTCTTTTCTTAGTGAGAGACCCAATTTGGGGACTCTCCTTCGAGAAGAAATTCATTCGGTTGGCCAGTATTTTGGACTTGGCTATTCGAAAACAATTCAGAATTCTTCTGAAACCTCACCAGCGATTCCACCTGTGATACTGGAAGAGCCGCTTGACAGACTCACAAGGGAAGATCTGAACAATGAAATCATAGGTAGCCTGGAGCATATCAGGGAGATGCCTGACAATGGCAACTCCCCCAGTATCCGGCTTTCTTCCTTGGATTCTTTCTTGGATTTTTCCAATGAAGCCTCTGGAGTGCCTGGTTCACCTCCAAGTGATGACAGAGTAGCCAGATGGATCTACTCTGATGCAAGCGAGATTCTTTACTCCCAGTTTAGACTAACGCCAATGCCTCTGTTTTCTCCAAGAAGTCTTAGATACCACAGAAGGCAGTTTAGGCTTGAACAGACTAGAAGGCAGAATGACGACGAGATTCACATCCAGGATATCCATCCAGGGTACCAGACCTTTAACGGATTTGATGCTTTATTAAGCGAGTCGGACTCCAGTCCAACGTTAGTTTCAGGGGGATCTGGAAACATCGTTCAGCCAAGTCTTGTTCGAGAATTTGAGCTCCGGAAGTTCAGAAACAAACCTCCCAAGAGACTCAAGTTACGCCTCCGGACAACGAGGTACAGACGGCAGAGGGGCTAGATATGTGTTAATGGAAAGATCTTTGGAACACAAGCGGTTCGTGCTTTTAAATAGGTTCAGTGAGAAACATCTAGCCTTCACAATAAAACCATATGTGTTGAGAAAACCCCGATGGTTGATGTCCTAGAATGAGCAAAAGTGCTTTTTGGCGATAAACAAAGTAAAAGATAAAAAGGACTAAATTTTGGGATTGAGGCAATCGCATAAACTAGAGATGAACTCCATAGTCGAGTCCATGTTGTCTACCATGTACGCAGGCTGAAGAGTACAGCTGATTCCTTAGTAGAAAGCCATATTTAAAAATTAGGCTGATTCGATTCGGTGACCATTCAGGTCTCACAATTTGGAATCAAATATTGGTCATGTCTGGCGCTTGTATTGAACAAGAGAGACGCTCATATACGAGGGTTTATATTTTCATAAAGCTTTCACTTTTTCATCCTTCAATGCTGCGGGAAGATTGGGAAGGACTCAAACTTAGTAGATCAATTGAAGTTCCGTTTCAGTGAATATGACTCTCTCTCGCCCAACCTAACATAATACACTCCCATAGATAGAAATTTCTCTCCGATTTGAAATCAAAAAAAAATCCATAGTTACCTCTAAGCTGAATCCTTCAACTTGGACTTATCTAGAGGATAATAAAATAACAGCCACAGACCTACAGACTCCAAAACAATCACATTGCCTAGCTCATCGAATTTGCACCCACTGCGGCTCCACCACCAACACTATGGTCACACATATTCTCCAACTCTTGAACCAAAAAAGAATGTGACATGAATTCACTCATCCAAAATCCTTTATACCCTAACTTCTTATAAATTCAAAAAGAAAATCGCTCCCCATCTGCCAATGTCCCATGACTCAAACCGCGAACGAAAAATTTCCCCATGTATCGCAGCTCTCTTCTACATCATCTACCCAGAACCAGAAGAATGTCCGTAAACACCATCACCCAGTCTTTGGCCTCCTTGGGGCTCCAGCAGGCTCCAAGCCCCCTAGACATTTCTCACCCAGAGTACAATGTGGTGGATGTTATGAGAAACTACATCACCGAGGAGGTTCACTCCATCACTGGCATCGCTAAGGATGTTATTTTCCCCGCCTTGGACCAGCCCAACGTCATGGATAAGGGTGATTTGCTTGTGCCATTGCCCAGATTGAGACTCCCCAAGGGCACTGATTTCAAGGTTAAAGCGGCGGAAATCGCTGAGAAGTTCAACAAGGGTGGCTTCATTTCTGAAGTCAAGGCCGAGGGCCAGTTCTTGCAGTTTTTCTTTGAGCCCAAGACCCTCTTCAACGTTGTCGTTAAGGACTCGTTGGTCAGAAAAGACAACTACGGTTACTTGCCGCTTGGTGTAGGAAAGAAGGTGGTGATTGAGTTTTCATCACCTAACATCGCCAAACCTTTCCACGCCGGCCACTTGAGATCCACCATCATCGGTGGCTTTTTGTCGAATTTGTACGAGAAGGTTGGCTGGGATGTCAAGAGAATCAACTACCTCGGCGACTGGGGTAAGCAATTTGGTCTTTTGGCTGTTGGTTTCGAGAAGTACGGAGACGAGGAGAAGTTGTCCTCCGACCCTATCAACCACTTGTTCGAGGTCTACGTCAAGGTTAACAAGGACATCACTGACGAGGGCGAAGTCGAGGGCGGCACCAACGACAAGGCTAGAGCCTATTTTAGAAGAATGGAGGACGGAGACGAATCTGCTTTGAAAATCTGGAAGAGATTCAGAGAATTGTCCATTGAGAAGTACATCGACACTTACGCCCGTCTTAATATTCAGTACGACTCGTACTCAGGCGAGTCTCAGGTCTCCCAGGAGTCCATGAAGAATGTCACCAAGATCTTCACCGAAAAGGGCTTGATTCACGAGGACAGAGGTGCTAAGCTCATCGATTTGACCAAGTTCAACAAAAAGTTGGGCAAGTGTCTTGTGGAGAAGAGCGACGGTACCTCGCTTTACTTGACCAGAGACGTCGGTGAGGCCATCAAACGTAAAGAGATATACAACTTCGACAAGATGATCTATGTGATTGCCTCGCAACAGGACTTGCACGTCGCCCAATTCTTCGAAATTTTGAAGCAGATGGGCTTTGATTGGGCCAAGAACTTGGAGCATGTCAACTTCGGTATGGTCCAGGGCATGTCCACCAGAAAGGGCACTGTGGTGTTTTTGGACAACATTTTGGAGGAGACCAAGGACAAGATGCACGAAGTGATGCAGAGAAACGAGAGCAAATACGAGCAAATTGAGGAGCCTGAGAAGGTTGCCGATTTGGTGGGTATCTCTGCTGTGATGATCCAGGATATGCTGGCAAAGAGAATCAACAACTACGAGTTCAAGTGGGACAGAATGCTCTCGTTCGAGGGTGACACCGGTCCATACTTGCAGTATGCCCACTCCCGTTTGAGCTCGATGCAAAGAAAAGCCAATATTCCCGAGGAGAAGTTGCAAAACGCCAACTTCGACTTGTTGACCGAGCAATGCGCCGCCAACCTTGTCAGAGTGTTGTCTGGATACCCTGACGCTATCAAGAAGGCTTTGAAGACCAACGAGCCTTCTGCAATTGTCACTTACTTGTTCAACCTCACACATATTGTTTCTCAGTGCTACGATATCTTGTGGGTTGCTGGCCAGGAGGAGGAGTTGGCCACTGCCAGATTGGCGTTGTACGCTTCTGCTAAGCAGGTCTTGTACAACGGTATGAAGTTGTTGGGATTGACGCCTGTGGAGAGAATGTAATATAGATAGAGGGGACGAATGAAGATATACTGTAACGGCAGAACGTTAAGTTTGGATTTTTCAGTAGAGCGAAAAAAGCAGGAGATCTATTAAAGCTTTTAAGACTTTGTGAGATTTCGTGAAGATTGGAAGATTTCTGCGGTGCTCATGACGTAAAAGCATCATCAACCTTGAGATTTGTTTGTAGGAAGCGCCGATTGTGAGCATTCGACCTTTTGTTGTATAGGGCAAAAGTCAAGAAGTTCATCCAAAAATGTCAACTTATATTTTTGGTTTTTGTATATTTATTCGTGGAGGCCGTACTGATGATGCTCACTCGATCATTGCTTCTTCACGGTTTTTACGCAAAGACGCAAATTGCACCACAAATCAAAAAACACCCAAACTGTCGAACTCCATAAACTTTACCTGAAACTTCTTCCATTTCACACTCTAAAATCACCTAGCTCCACCAAAACTCACTTCTATCCCATCCAAGTAGAGGCCTCTGGTTCTCTCCTGCAGAGCAGCTGCCATCACATACACACTCACCTAAACAGAAGTTAACTAGCAAAACTATCCAACTCCGCCAAAAGGCCGGGAACTCTCAAGCTTACACATACACAATGAGCCAGCTTCCAAGCAGCACCCTGCAACTGCGGCTGGCGTTGCTGGCCACGGAATTCGAATCCACCCTCACCTTCTTTCGCCTATTGAAAGTGACCCAGCTAAAGGAGCTATGTAAGTCGGTGGGTTTGGCCCTCAAGGGCAAGAAACAGGACCTTATGGATCGTTTGGAACAGTACACGCGATCATGCTATGCTGCTGGCGAAAACATACGTCTTTTGGCAGTTCGGTCTGTGGTTTTAAAAATGCTTAACCACGACCCAGTGCCCGACTTCCACACCTTGTGCCATGCGTTGCAGCTGGGGCTTATAGATACAGAGAAACTACTGCAGCAAAATAATCAGCAAAACACTCGGCTCACGCTGGGTATGTCCGCTAGCCAGACTCACAGAACTCAAGCTCCTAAGAACCCCATGGCTGGAGGTTACTCGCTGGGGAACACACTGCATGGCTCCTTGTACTACCCACGCTACACTGGCCCCATGCTTCTTTTCCAGAGCACCTTGTTTTACCGCCTAATACGAATGGTTCATGGGTTTCCGTATATGATGGTTGCTTCAAAGGGCAGGAACGTCTGCAATGTACCTGTCAGCTTAAACAGCGAGGAGATAGAGACTCTAAAGCTGAACACGGACGCCCGCTTGTATTTGTTTTCGGGTCTCTCATCCACGCCGAACCCGAGCAAAACTCCCATCCAGTTTCCACCCATAGAAATCCATGTGGATGGCATAAACACAAAGCAGTACGTCAAGGGCCTCAAGGGTAAACCCGGAACCTGCCGTCCAGCAGATCTCACACACTACGTGTCCAATCTCCGTAGACAGTTTACTGTGAATGTGGTTTATTCAGATGCCATGGAGCCTTACATTCTCTACTTGTACATTGTTCAAGCGTACAAGCCCGAGACTTTGGTGGAGCAAATTGAGGAAAGCGGAAGTCACATTCCCGTGGAGGTCACCTCTAGGGCCATCCAGCGGGACTACGAGCTCAACGATGACGACATTGTCATGGATACCTCCTCGATTTCTCTACGATGTCCTTTGACCTATGCCCGCATGAACCATCCGATGAAATCGACCTCGTGTGATCACATTCAATGTTTTGACGGCTTATCGTTTCTCACCATGCAAGAGAGAATCCCCTCGTGGGTTTGTCCAGTTTGCTCTGCCCAAATAAACCAGAACTCGCTAGCGGTACTGGATTATATGAAAGACGTTTTGCAAAAAACCTCCGAGGATGTGGACACTGTTTTGCTCAACACGGACGGGTCTTGGGCTGTTCAGACCGAAACCGAGGGAAATGCAAAGAATGAATCCTCACCAGCCGCAAAGAGCCCGAGTGCTGCCGCCTCTGTACCGCCCGCTGAGAAGTCGGCTGAACCCAACGAGTCCATAGAGGTCATTTCTTTGGATAGCGACAGTGAGGATGAAGCGCCAGTGGAAAAGTCTGATGCTGCACCAGAGCAATCTAATAATCCTTCACAGCCTGAAAGACCTCCACAACCTGAAAGACCTCCACAACCTGGAAGACCTCTACAACCTGAAAGACCTCTACAACCTGAAAGACCCCCACAAAGAGAAATGCCTCCACAGCCTTCTCCGCTGGCTGCACCTGTGACTCAGGCCAATCAGGCCAGTCCTCCTGCTCATCATAGTCCTCCAGCCCCAGCAAGCCCTCAGATACCGCTTGCGAGACACAATAGATCCAATATGAGCCGTGAGCACCAGACGACTATTGAAAACGTTCAACAGCATAACCAAGAGACGTCTGGTTCCGCGTCAGCAACTCACTCGGACATGAGCAGACATTCCTACCGGCCCTCTCCATCCAATCCCCATCCAACCTATTCTCCCAGCACACAACATGCCCCCTGGCGTGGTGACGGAGGAAGAGGAAGTGCTTCGAGCAGCGTTAGTGGTGTAAGCGGATTGAGTGGATTAAGTGGGCTCAGTGGCTTGAGTGGTAAAAGTGGTATGAGCGGCCTAAGCGGTGCAAGTGCCAACAGCGGTATGAGTGGAAGAAGTAACTTGAGTAATTTGAGCAACATGAGCGCACGGACTGGGTTGAATGCATTGAACGGCATAAGAGGAAGCCCGGCAAATATGAGCGGCTACCATGGAACTAGGGATGCCCCTGGCTTCCACAGAACCCCTCCAGCACTCCAATCACCTACCTTCGAGTCTCATCAGCCTCCGCAATCCCAACAATACCGCAAATCTCTGCAATCTAATCATTCTCACCAGTCACTGCATTATTCACCGCCTCAGACCAGTGGCCGCCCTCAGCTTCCACAGCCGCTGAACCCTTCGTTATTTAATCATAGTCTTCCGCTTCCTTCTAACGTGCATGGAAGTGAGAACAATGGCAGTGACAGAAACGGCAGCATCAATAATGGAAATGGTAAGCCCATTGAAGTCGACGATTCGTCTAGTACTGTCAGTGAAGATACGCCTTTGAATTACGTCCGTCATCGCAAAGCAAATGCCATTGCAGAAGACCATAATCCGGGATCTGAAGCTCGTCGAACCCTTCCTCCTGTTGGAAACGAGAACAACCCTCCACCTAAAGATGTGCAAATGAGTCCTCCACTGGCTCCTAATAGATCGACTCACGACTCACCTCAACCCTCGCCGCATGTTTCTCACCAGCGGTCTCCAACGTTACCTGCTCCGAATAATTCGGGCCAACAAACGACCACCAGACTCCCATCAATTGACACTTTAACGCGACAGGATGCATTGGCTCCACCCAAGGAGGGATTCAGTACTCCGTGGGCAAGGAGCAATCCAGTTCAGGCATCCGCAAATCCAGAAACTGGGAAAATTTCAGCTCCCAACCCTCAGCCCATAGTGAATCATCTGAATATGCTATCGCTCCAACCACTGGCGCCCAAACCTGTCTTTGGGTGGAAAATCAACAATAGCAGCAAGAGCAGAAATGAGGGAGAGGCTCCACGGCTTGAGAATGGCGATTCATCAGCAAAAACATCAGAATCGCAGTTTAAAGAACCCAGCAAAGCGCCACCTAGTAGCGAACCGGCAAGACAGTCCCCTGTTGGTAGCCAAGACCTGGAAGTATTACCAAAGACTGATTCTGCCCAGGCCCTACCGGAGAAGCCTGGTCCTCATCCAATCCAGCAACGAGATCTGGCCGACTCATCTGTTCTTGTGAATTCCAAGTCATCCTCAAGTCTTCCTGGCGATGAAAGCATTGTGAGGACGGCTAGCAGTTTAGAACCTAGAGCACAATCGACCCTGTCGATCCCTCCACAGCCTCTGACTACTTCTGTTAATGATGACGTTCGAAGACCATCACTTCAACAAGGGCACATTTCTACAGGCAGTGTCAACGGAAATCCTGAAACTCAGCGCCAGAATGCCATAGCAGAGCGGTATCGCCAACTCATTCTGACGTCGTCCTCACTTATAAACGATTATAATAGGATGGCGCTCAATCCGAGCAACACACCACCAATCAACAGTGGCATTCCCGTGATACCTTCGCTTCCACAATCGTCAAGTCCTCCACTCAATCCTCCTAGCCGGCCAGGCAGCAATGGATTACCGCAGAGACAGGAGGATAGATCATCCAATTCCACACCTATGGCTCTGGCGGCCAGTGCCTCTTCTACTGCGGCAAACAACACCAACAGTCCTACTGTATCTTCGCCTCGAGTTGTCAATCAGCAATTTAAGCTCAACAAGGATGCTCAAGGTGAAGATGGCACTGTATCGGTGAGTCCATTGACAACGTCCAACAAAGCGGACGCTGACAAAAGTTCTGAACGCCATGCAACTGAAGCCACTTCGACTACCCAGGAACAGCCTCGAGCTGAGCTTTCAAAGAAGGCAGAATCGTTGCCTGAAAATGGTCAGGAAAAGACCCAAGGCGAGCCCGAAAGAAAGTCAGCACCATCAGGTCAACAGGCAGCAAGGGGCGATAATTACTCACGTTCTGCGTTTGACGTTTTGACAGAGGAAGATGCCTTAGACAAAATTCGGGGCGTCCTTGGCATTGAAGTGGCTGGCAGTATCTGGCGGTCACGAAGCCCATTTGCCCGTGCCCCGGCACAAGAAGGTGAAAAGGACAAATCACCTCCACCGCAGGCTACGCCAGAGGTCAATAGGGTTCAAGAGCATAACGGAGAAAGCACGTCGCCCATAGACAGCCGAATTGAGCAAATGTCGATAGAAACGCCGAATGGGAAAAAGCGGTCGATTCTGAACTCGTCGTCAGAGCGGTCTTGGAACAAGCGCCTCAACCGACAGGGTCTGAAGAAATTTGACCCCAGCGAAATCAACTCGTCTCAGATCATTGAGCTCGACGAATAGCTACACAGCAGATACGTGAAAAGTTTCATTTTGAGGTGCTGTCAGCACGTAATATACAAATTGGGAAAGAAGCAGGCGTAGACTGTTTGATGCATTACAAAGGGCTAGGGCCCAAGTAGTCCTCCTTGATTGAGCCGATGGCGTAAATCTCGTTCACGTCGGTTCTGGTACCCACGATCTTCAACCGCACACGAGAGCCCTTTTCTATAGTCTCGTCTGGCGACACGTAAGCAGGCGGATTAGCGGAGGGATTGAACTTCATGTCGGACGATATCAAGTGAGTACTCACGAAAACAGACAAGGGACCCACATCAGCGAAAAACCCCATCTTGTTCACCGTCGTCACCACGGCATCCACAACCTCCCCCTTGAACGGCTTCCACACGACCGCACGATACTTGACCTCAAACTCGGCCATCCCCAGGCCTGGGATGATCCTGCCCCGGCCCACGTCGATATTCATACAATCCAACACACACACTATGTAGCCAAACTGACCTGTGCAAGTGCCCTCCACATCCAGAAGGAGATTATCTCGCAAGTACTGGTCCATCTGCGTGCCGAAGTAGGACGGATGGAGCGTCAAGTTCAACGAGAGATCCTTGAGGAAGAACATGGCCGAAGAACTCTGGAGTGCCAATGGAGAAGTATGTTGGTTGGAGTCGGTGAGAAAATGGTGAGTTTCCTGCACGCAGACGTCCTACTTCTTCCTCGCACATTTTTTTCTACTCACTGCTCAGTTCTCCAGAAACATGTCCCAGAGAATCGGTAACTCCACGCTCGCCCTAACGAGGGTATGGCACCACGTGGATGTGGCTGCGGATCCCAGAACCCTAGGTCGTTTGGCCGCCAGCATAGCCTTGACTTTACAGGGTAAACATAAGCCCACCTTCTCTCCTAACAGAGACCATGGAGACTATGTGGTGGTGACGAACTGCGCTCATATGAAGGTCACAGGCAACAAGATGTCTGATAAGACCTACTGGTCGCATACGGGCAGGCCCGGCTCCTTGAAGCTTGTGCCTATGGAGAGAATGATCGCTAACAAGGGTTTTGGAGAGATCTTGACCAGAGCCGTGAAAGGTATGATTCCAAAGAACAAGCTCAGGCTTGCCAGAATGGACAGACTCAAAGTTTTCGATGGTCACGAGCATCCATATGGCCAGAACTTGATTGCCCATGCCGATGAAGTTCCTGACATGAAGAAGAAGATCGCTGAGTTGGAGCGCCAGGAGGCTGTTTCTGCCGAGCTCCGCAAGAATTACCTCTCGAAGTAGGGGCTTAAAAGGTTGTATATAGTAATCACACGGATTGAAGGGAGATTTGTAGCAGGTTTGCAGTTGGATGTCGCAATTTGGAATAAGCGTCATTCTCGTCAGAGAGGTAATCTTTCTTTTAAATATAGTTCACGGGGCCTAGCCATCCTCTTCTTTTTCATTTCCGTATATTCCTTTGTAATGTTTATAATACAAGCTAATTTTTTCCCTAAACTCTCGTACTGATGCCAGAACTTTCGGTGTACAACCTTGGGGAGATGTTCATGGCCATCAATTCCTGGAACAACAACTTGGCGGCGTATGGGATGTGAATTTGGTAGATGTTCGTCTTGTTCTTGCACGAACGACACTCGAACTGGTTCTTCTTCAAGTTGGCAATCACAGACATCAATCCGCAGATACCACATACGTGCACTCTGAAGGCATCCGAGGCCTCCATCAATCTTTCCTTTAAGAAACCAGCAGCACCGTGGGCAATCATACAGTCTCTCTCCATCTCTCCGAAACGCAAACCACCGTCTCTGGATCTACCTTCCACTGGCTGTCTGGTCAACACTTGCACTGGGCCTCTGGCTCTAGCGTGGATCTTGTCGTCCACCATGTGTCTCAATCTCTGGTAGTATGTTGGGCCGAAGAAAACCTGGGCCATCAACTTTTTACCAGTGTGTCCGTTGTACATAACCTCGAAACCTCTGGATTGGTAGCCGTGTTCTCTCAACAATTTGGAAACAGCCTCGGCGGTGACGTCTGTAAATGGAGAAGCGTCACCTTCCAAACCCGACAAGGACGAGACCTTGGACAACAAACACTCAATCAAGTGAGCAACAGTCATTCGAGATGGAATGGCGTGTGGGTTGATGATCAAGTCGGGAACAATACCCTGTGCACTGAAAGGCATGTCCTCATGTCTGTAAGTGACACCGATTGTACCCTTCTGACCGTGTCTGGAGGCGAATTTGTCTCCAATCTGTGGAATTTTTGTGGTTCTCATTCTAACCTTAACGAACTTAGCACCGTCACCGTTGGTTGTCAACATAACCTGATCAACGATACCAGACTCAGTGCTTCTCAAAGGAGTAGAAGCATCTCTCTTGGTGTGGTATTGAGTTCTCTGTCCCAACTCTTCAGTATCAGGTGGGATAGGAGTGGTCTTACCAATGATGATGTCCTCACCACTGACTCTAACACCAGGAGCGATTAATCCGTCTTCATCCAACTTCTCGTATGTACCATGTTTCAATCTCAAAGTGTCAGATCTGGAAGGCTTTTCAAAAGTTTCCAAAGCTTTCATACCCTGTCTCTTCTCCAAATCCATGTAGGATCTGAAGAACAAAGATCTGAAGAGACCTCTATCAATGGACGACTGGTTCATGATCATCGAATCTTCCTGGTTGTAACCAGAGTAACATGCAATAGCAACGATGGCATTTTGACCGGCAGGCAACTCACGGAACTTCAAGAATTCCATAGCACGAGTGGTACCAAGAGGCTTTTGTGGGTAATATAAGATATTTGCCATCGTGTCCATTCTCACGGCATAGTTAGTCAAGAACACTCCCATTGCCTGCTTACCCATAGCAGACTGGTATGTATTACGTGGAGACTGATTATGATCTGGGAAAGGAATGATGGAAGCAGCAACACCAAGAATCATCGATGGGTGGATCTCGCAGTGAGTAAATGTATGTGTCGATGAGACGTAGGTGGGCTTGATCCTCTTGGCTGGGTCGAGTTCCTGCTCCTCCATTTGCATACTCTTATGCTGCGTCTCGGATAAAGAGCTCTTGGAAGCTTCTAAGTCTTCTGGGGTCATTGCAATCATGATAGTTTCTTCCTCCTCAGCATCAACGTACTCGACAACACCGTCATTCACCAAAGAAGACCAGGTGTAATGGTTGGACAGAGGATCATCATCGAACTCGTCGTACTCGGAGTTCATCAATTTGTGCACATGCTCTTTCTGCAACATAAGCTCACCCTTCGTCTCAGACTCTGGGTCGTCGTCAACAATGAACAATGGACGGTAAACACGACCAGCATCAGTAAAGATCTTGAACTCCATTTCTCTGATATCCCTGATGATGGACACTTCGGGAGAAATATCACCACGTCTTCTCAATCTTCTCATGGTGTCAACCAACTGTGCTGGCTCTCTATGAGTACCGACCCAAACACCGTTGACGAACACTCTTGTGCAATCAGGTGAGTTGGAAGGAACATAGTCTTCCAAAGGCTCCATACCCCACTCCTCCAAAAAGTAGAGGATTGGCTCGGAAGCTGTACCGACGGATATACAGGTCATCAAAGACAAGTTTTTGACCAAACCACAGGCTTGACCTTCCGGAGTCTCAGCTGGACACACAAGACCCCAGTGTGTGTTATGCAATTGTCTTGGCTTCGCGATCTTACCGTCACGACCAATAGGTGTGTTAGTTCTTCTCAAGTGAGACAAGGTGGAGGAGTATGTATAACGGTTCAACACCTGGGAGACACCAGCACGGGCACTCATAGCCTTCTTCTGCTCACCCCAGTTACCCGTTGCCAAGGAGTACCGCAAACCATCGGTGATGGTCTGGGACTTGACAGCAAGTGTAAGGTTAAACTCCTTGTCGTTCTCGACACATCTCTGCATGTAGTTGTAAATGTCTCTGGTCAACTTCTTAAAGAGAAGACGGAACAAACTGGCCAACAAAGGACCGGCCAAGTCCAATCTCTTTTTACCGAAGTGATCCCTGTCGTCGGGCTCCTTTCTCTCCAAGGCACACAACAACAATCGGTTGACCATGTAACCCAAGAAGAAAGCCTTTTTCGACTCAAAACCAGCCTCCTGGGTGATGTTGGGCAAAAGCTCCTTCTGGAGAATGTCCTTGGCATACTGGATACGTTTTTCTCTGCGGATACCCAAGACACCTCTTCTTCCGATAAAGTCGAGCGCCACCTCACGCTCCTGAATTACGAAACCCTCCTCCACACAAGGCTTCAACATCTCCAACATCTGCCAATCATTGGCGTCGTAACAAATGTGCTCCAAGATATCACCGTCGGGCACCACTCCGAGGGCTCTGAACACAATGACGATGGGGATGTCTTCCTTGATATAAGGCAAAGTAGCCTTAATAGTTCTTCCGGACGTACCCTTGTCGTCTCTTCCATACAACTTGATCTGCATGGACGAAATCAACCGGGAGCCCTTCTCGAGAGCTGATCTGATCTCAGCTACGTGAGAGATAGGCGAAGGAGCAGCCTTCTTGAACACTTGCACGATGTTTGCAGCCGAACGCTCCTGGGCAATCAAAACCTTTTCAGAACCGTTGATGACAAAGTAACCACCCATATCGTATGGACACTCTTTCAACTCGTAGAACTCGTGCTCGCCCAAATCACGTAACATACAGAACTTGGAACGCAACATGATGGGAACTTTACCCAAAAACACCTTGGTCTGGGCATCCTCATTCTCCACCTTCTCCTCGATCCAGTCGAGCTCCGTGCCCTTACGCACACGATCGTCCGACTTGAACTTCTTCTTCGTCATGTCCACATACAAAGGCGACGAGTACGTGAGGTTACGTAAACGAGCCTCCTGTGGGAACATGGGGTGGGTAGTTCCGTCACCTTCAGTTTGGGTGGGTTTGGAAATATAGATCTTTCCAAAGGTGATTTCGTACCGCTTGTTCTCGTACTGATCCTCGGACGTATGCTGGGCCGGCTGGTCCAAGATCAAGTGCAGGTCTTCCCAGACAAGCTCTTGGATGGTGGATTCGATGAACTCGTCGAACGAGTCCAACTGCTGCGACACCAAGCCCTTTTCCTGGAAAAACGACAGGATCACCGTCCAACAGTCCTCGGGCGTGATGCTCGAGTCATCTTCCTCGTATGCATATGGGTCGTCCGTGGCGGTGGGGGTGGACATTGGGAGGTAGCTGTCTTGGTGTTTTGTCGCCTTTCACTTTTTCGCATGGGTGTTTGCGGTCAGCGCACGACTATCAACACACGTGCTCCGCGGCACATGACCTCACACAGTGAAGTTTTCCATTCTCAAATTTCTTCCTACAGATCTATCACCATGAACAGCCTTTCCCGAGCCGTGGCCGGTTTGACGCTAGGAGCTCGGCGGTTCGTGCACCACAAGCTCACGCCCAAGAGCTATCCGCAAGTGAAAGCGGAAGACGTCAACCTTTCTCCTCCCAAATACGGCTTTCGCAGAAAGAGAAAACCACTTCTCTCGCAGAAAGTCACCAATACGCTTTTCCCCGCCCAGAGAATCAAGCAGATGTACAAGCAAGCGGGTAAGCCTGTTCCTCGCAAGTTTAAGGGTAACAACGACGAAGTGGCTCGCCGCAACTACGAGGCTTTCCAAGAAGAGGTCGCCTTGGGTCTTCCTCACTTCAAAGTTGGTGGTAAGCAAGTTTACTTCCCCAAAGCCCGTGTGGTCCTTTTGCCACCATTGGCCAAGCATACTCCATACCAGGCACGTTTTCTCGTGCCCCGCAGCTTCAACAAACTCGATTTGAGAGACTACCTTTGGAACGTCTATGGCTTGAGAGCACTTAATATCACAGTCCAACTAATGCCTGCTATTTGGCGCAGAACTATGATGGATTACGGCCGTCATCGGTCTCGCCAGATGAAGAAAATGACCATCGACATGGAGGAACCTTTTGTGTGGCCAGACTTGCCTGAAAGTTCCAAGGATCCAGGTCAGAAGTCTGATTTGAATCAGATGGAGTTCATCAAGAACTTCGAGGGCAGAAGCAACAAAGACAGACCCACGGAGGCGTACAATGGGCTCTACAACAAGCCCCAATTGCCCAATGTGTTTGTGTCTGCAAACAACCAGAAAGCTTTGAAGGCCAAGGTGGACAGCATTACCAAGCGTGAGGATCAGAAGGCCGACCGTGCTGCCGTCGCCAAGTTGTTGAATTTGTAAGCACATGTACATAGTAACCGTCATTAGAGAGTGTGTAGGAGAAATTGAAGGAGTTGCACAGAATCAAATGTTGGTCTTCAGAAGAGGTCTTCAAAAGCGATAATCTTCACGGTGATACTTTTGAATATAATTCACTTCCTTCATCGGATCGAGCTGGAAAGTATATGGAGTGATTTATTGAGGCCATTTGTTCGAAGTCAGTGCTGAAGTACTACGAGTCAGAATGTCAGAGCCACATAAACTCATACATCTTGCTTCTTTTATGGTTGTTTGAAGTAAATCAGGCTGCTTTCCCCTCTTGATTGACAGAGTTCTTAGTAGGTGAATGTTGATTTTTTTGACCTCTCTGATGATAGACGTTCTTTCAGATACATATTCAACGTAGTGTTCGTCTTATGGGTGAGCTGAAAGAGTTTGAGTTTCGTTGAACGATGCATTGTCCAATCTTGGAATTACAACGTTGCGTCTCCCCAGCCATCAAGTCTTGTTCACACTACTTCGGACCATGACTCAGATAGCCTTATACAATTACTCAGCTCATTCTATGTTCAAAAAATAACAAGTCACTCAACAAGATTTAGAGCTTTTTAATGCCTTCCTGAGGACCCGCCTCTCATACATCTATGAATTACGGAATACATCGTATACAGCCATAGAAACCAGATACATAGAGGGCAATCTACCACCACAGCTTCTTCTCCTTGCTGCCAGACACGTTTCTCTGCTTCACACCATCTGGACCATCAGGCGATGGAGAAGGTGTGTTGACCATATCGTAATCAGCCAAATCCAGGTTGGACGTCTCGCGAGTCTGAAAGTTCTTGGCCATATTGGAAAAGCTTTGAATATGGCCAGCTGCGGTACCAAAACCAGCATTTTGAGCAGCATTAGCGAAAGCGTTTCCAGGACCCTCCGCGGAAGCATTTTCAGGATAAGAGGAAGCTGCATCGGGCTCCTGAGCACCTCTAGCCGCCGTAGCGTCCGCAGAAGCGTCTCTCTGGTCTGCCAAGTTCCGGAACTGGCCCTTCAAAAGCAAAGAACCAGCGTAGGAGAAAATAGTGGAAGCGCCGGAGAACCTGGCGGCTTGGTTCATGAGTGGCTCGAAATTGAAGTTCACAAGCGCCTTGAGCTGATCGTCAAAGAGCGGCTTGAGGTACTGGAAGTAGACTAAACCACAGCCCTGGGTGGAGAACCCAGCCCATTCCTGTTGTACCTCCAGAGGGTTCAATGCCTTGGTTCTTTTGAGGCGCAAGGAGCTCAAAACAATAGGGGAAATGAGCCAAGCCGAAATGAGAAGCCTGAACAGAGAGTACAAGGGCAACCAATTCAAGAAGAGGATCAGTTCTGCGATGCCAATGCTCACATGGACAATCCAATAAATCAACCACATTTGCACAGTGAGCAAGCGGGAGTTCAAGTAGTCCTCCTCAACAGACCCCTCAGCGGCCGTAGCCCTTTTTAACATTGTGCCCAAGGGAATCGACACGCTTCCTATTTGAACCGAGGAGGCAGCAGTCAGTGACGCCACCCGAGCGTAATCATCGTAGGCCTTATAGGAGGCAATAACGGGGTAAATGGACCCGACAAAAGTGCTGCGGTTAGCAGGAATTGATAAAAAATTGCAACTCAACGTACTTGAAGATACCAAACATAAAGAAGTGTAGTAGTGAGCGATAAGGTATGATAGGGCATGTGCACGCCAGGGGCGTGATGGGAACGGGTACTCACAAAATGTGTTTGGGAGATTGGCCTTTGAGGGGGGAGGGTGATATTCGTATGTTTTTCACAAACGCTGGTTCTGTAAATTTGAAATTATAAATTGTGCTAGTTTGGCGCTTTCGATGGGAACCTAGGAACTGTTACTGTGGATTCGCAGCCAACGGTAAGTTGACGTGGTTCAACGTATGGAGAGATTTTGAAATTTGACAAAGCCACTGAGACAAAACCGCTCAATTTGGAAATATTTCTTAATTAAATTTGAGGTTCGGCGGCTCTTCGTCAAAATTTTGGACCCCTCCGCATGCTTCCGTGCAGCAACGGCCTGTCATCGAAGGATTGTTAGCGCAGGGCGCAGGAGAAGAAAGCAGGCTGGGGTAATTGGCGAGGTGATGCCCAAGTGCAAGATATGAACGGATTTTGGATTTATTTGGGATTCGGGGTTTGTAGAGAATTTTGATTTCGGATGCAACGAGTTTCGTATTGCTCTTAGGGGGGAGGAGGAGAAGAGTGATATGGGAGCTGGATCGGGGTGTAGAGTGAATAGGAGGAGTCGTTGCAAATTTGAGTGTGGAGTAAGATCGTGGGCTTGGATTGAGTGAGATTTCGAGGTGGCTAAAGTGGAAACCATCGCCTTTCTACAGCTATGAAGATACTCTGCAAGAGGTGAATGAGCAAACGAAAGGTTGGTCTCAGTTCATTGGAGGAGAAAGGGAAAGCTGAATGCAAGGGATCCCCAGTATTCAGGAAGCCCTAGAAAATAATAAAAAGGAAGGCCTTGTAAAGGTCAATGCATAAAGGCCAAGATCAAAAAGCTTCAATGCACAAAGGTGGGTTTTACTGGCCATGGCCTACTCCATGAATCATTGGTCATACACATCGCTTTAAAAGACAGACATGATTTTATATTAACGCATTAGTTGATGATAGGGTCGAATTAGATTATCAGGACTGAGTCACAAGCAGGCCCAGCTCATCAATGTGATCTGAACATGCGTTTCGCTAAATCAACCTCAAATCACCATATTGGTACACAAACAACTCGCTGTCAAACATTAATCAAAACTGCAATTTGTAAACGAGTAGCTGCATTTGACCTATGAAAATTGTATGGCCATCAGTAAAGTACAAGCTGATACACATTAAGCATCTTCTCGAGACCTCCTTTACACCCTCCTCAACGACTCATAGAGCGCAAAGGCTCAAAACATGTCAGAATGTCATTATCATATCCCTTCACACATCGTGTTCTGACTCTTCATGAGATCCAGAAATCACCGAAGAAGCCCTGGCTGCGACTTGAGGCTACTATATATTGAAGAATCGAACGAAGGTAAACCTGGCACCTGTTAGCGAGACATGTCAAGAAACTCAGCCTGATGAATGAGATTTCTCCTGTCCAATTGCCATTTTTCTCAACCTGCCCTAATAACGAGTCGATCGCATCTCCATCAACACAGGAGCAGAAAAGATCAAAAGGCCGAGGAGGGCTCAAATTCAAATAACTCGATAGCGGCCACCAAAGCCCCTTTTTTTTAATTTTCCTCTGGCAAATTATGTTCAGCGTTGCAGCCGAAGCGAGGGTCCTGACAGCCGATCCGGTCCAATCTCCTGCAGGAGATAGCGTCAGCATCATAACCACCATTTCTACCACATTTCTTCCCACAAAATTTCAGCCATGTCCCACCAATACCAATTCAATGTAAAGATGTCGTGCTCAGGCTGCTCCAATGCAGTGCTGAAGGCCTTAGGCAGATTGGATGGCGTCACCGACACCAAAATTTCCTTGGAGTCCCAAACTGTGGATGTCACCACCAATGAGTCTCTTGACTATGACTCTGTTTACAACACCATTGCCAAGACCGGAAAGCAGGTTATTGACGGCAAGACACTCAATTAGTCAGCGGTTCTGACTTCGAGAATTTCCAGGATGCAGCGCTCCCTTAGATCACTTTGAATGAATACACTCTTCAACACCAGAACCAACTCTTCCGTAGAAAAGTCAAAAAAGTCGCCCTGGTAGAAATGCTCCATTATATCGTTGAGATGGTTGTTCACAAGGAGAATTGCCTGCTTCAGCTTGTTGTAGGTAGCGAGTCTGTTGCTTTCTGATCCCAACCTCGCAAGAACAGCAGCCTCCACTTCATCAAGGCTTTCGAGGACCCGAGTGAACTTTTCACATTGGAATTCGGAAATCTCCTTCGATGATATAATTCCGTTGACAACCCAAGTGTTGGCGTGATTGCACAAATCGCATATAGTAGTTCGAAGAAGCGCTCCGTTGGTCTTGGCCAAGTCTGAGTCCACTAATTGATTAAGGTGATCCTTGAATTGAATGATGGCATTCGTGATCCCCGTGGAGTCTTCTGTGGCATCTTCTCCAGCATCATCGTTGGAAAAATCGATGGTGGTGAAGAGTGCATTGAGTTGACCAAAAAGCTGGATCCGTGTATGCTTCAATTGAGTTTCTGCAAACTGGATGGTCTCCTCAAACTCAAGCGCTTTGAGGTCGTTGTAAAGCAAAAACAGCTCGTGAAGCTGTGGATATGACATAAGTGCAAACTCATTGGCAGCAAATAGAATATCTGCTGCATCCTCCAACCCAGTTTCCGTAAGATACGCTTCAACAATACTTCTCACAGACTTTACCACGGCACTTCGTGTGACGACATCCACAGTGACAACAGGTTGAGGCTGTTGAGGTTCCGGTTTCGCCTGAACCTTGGACACTGAAGGCTGGCGGCGCTTGGGTTTCACTGGCGACGCAGGTTTTACCTCATCGTCCCAGCTATCGTCCCAATCCTCGTCCCATCCGTCATCTTCACCCTGTTCTTCCTCCTCAGAACCCCAGGGCTGATCCCAGTCATCGTCTGCTTCTGCTGGCTGTGGCTTTGGTTCTGGTTCGGGAATTGGTGCAGATTGGGGAACTGGTGCTGGTTCGTGAACAACTTCCACTTCGACCTCGCTTAAAGCACGAAGATCCTCAGTAAACTCTGTTCCGTTGAAATACAAACGCAAGGCGTTGATGTACTTGTCGGTGACCCACTCTTTGTGAAGTCTGCTGATGCTGCTGTTGATTTGGTCCAAAGAGCCCAAGGACTTGGCGATGTGGACATTCCACCCTGATTGCGAGGCCAAAGCAATGGTCTTCACCAAGTCATCCGAAAGCAGATCTCTATTCTGCAAAAAGACCTCAATGCTTTCAGATATTGTGTTCACAATGTTATTGCTGATTTTCGTCAGGTAGTAATTCTTGAAGGACTGGTTTTCAAGCAAGTTGATAAATGTCACAAAGTTGCGCACGGACTCGAAGTAGTAGCTTGAAAGAAACTGATTGGAGGGAAGGGCGTCAGCTAGCTCAATGGAGTAATCGTGGTCCAGCTCAGACAAAAGCAGAAGATACTTCTTCTTGTTGACAAGCGGATCTAAGAGCTTTTTGTCCCATTTTGGCTTAAACTCGTTAAGCTTGTCCGTGATGTTGTTCTGACCAGTGAAGCTTTCAAAATCGGAAACCACGTCAAAGAAATCTTTAAGCTGATGCACCTGCTGATTGATCTCGAGGGATGTGAGCACTCTGAAGATCCCTTCTTCTTGACGTATATGTTCTGCAAACAAGGAGTCTAGTTGTTTCTGGAATGACTCAATGATACTATCGTAAGATTCCTGGAGTGTTGAGCCAATGATGTAGTTGTCCCTAACGAATGGCCCAATCTTCCCCTTCAAATTCTTGATGTTCTGCAAGATACCTTGCAATTCGGTGATATCACAGGTGTAGTTTCCCTCCTCCAATGGATCGAATGCTACCTGGAGCTCGTGGACCAAATTCTTGATAATCCAGAGCAGTTGGAGATGTTGAGCTGCAAGTTCAGTGTCTCTATACTTCTGATCTAGCTGATAGAGGTTTTGGTTGTGGAATTCAGGAACATCCTCGGCGATGACATCTTCAGCAGAGAGGGATTGTCCAAATTGTGCAATTCTGCTATTTGCAAATTGGAGCTTTTTTTCTGTCTCCTCTAGGCGTTGTGCTAGCATTCCTATTTCAACTGATGTAGTGACGAGCGATATAGACTGGTGGAGATCTGATATGTACTGCAGATGGGCCCTATGGAAGTTTGCAACCGTTTAAGATTCGATAGCCTTCAAGGGTGAAAGTTGGTATTTGATTAAAAACTTTGATTAGAAATGACTAAGAGAGTTGAGTTGCAATGTTCAGGTTATCCTCTTGGAGTTTTTTTCAAAAAATCTGCCTCCAAAGAGCACACAGCTTACAGGTAAAGTATCAGTGCCGGTCAATTTATTTGATGCTTTTTCTGATAACACGAAGCCTTCATTAATAATCTGCTGAGTCAGTCTCTGTTTTGACTTCGTTCGAAAAACACCCCACTACAAACGTTCCGTGCAAACATACAGCCAATAAATACCCTAGATCAAGTCGTCAGTGATGTCATCATCCACATATTCGTCGTCCTTGTTCATTCTGTAGATGGTCATACCCATGCTGGCAAAGTTCAAAAAGTTCATAAACCAGTCGGGAACAACCATGGCATAGAGCTCAATCACATTGAAAGCCAAGTCTAAAAAGTTACCCAAAAGCTCAAAACGAAGCATCATCTTGTCAAACTTCAAGTCACGAAGAACCTTCTCGTACTTCCGGAGCACGTTGTTTTCGTTCTCAGGCTTATCTGTTTCCTCTAAAAGCTTAGAGTTTGTCTGAGTCTTGAGGATGCCCAATTCCGTCTTGACCTTGCGCTCTTTTCTTATAAGATTAAGAAGCTGGGAGACGGTTTTTCGGATCAAGAATACCAAAATGAGCACCCACAAACGGTTGGTGTGCTTCAAGAGGTCTGTCAACTTCTCGGGAAACATGGGGAGCTTTGAGAAAAGGTGCAAATTGTCTAGAATATTAGCTAGCGTTTCCAAAATCAGAATCACGATGTGCTCGACCTTTTTGAATGTAAGCTTCAGTTTTCTCTTCCTGAACTTTCTGGGGTTGGGGCTGCTTGGGGGTTCCTGGTTGGGTAGGTTGAACTTGTGAAAGATCGGAGGATACAAAGGAGGCGGTAAAGGAGGTGTGGCCTGTCTCTGTTTTCTAGTCTGCTCTTGCTTGAGTTTTAAAAGCTGCTGGTACTTGTCTTTGGTGATGGTCAGGTTCCCCAGCCTGTATTCCTTCTCGATGAGTTTAAGGAGATCCTCGACAACTTTGTTCTTTTCGGTGGCCTTTGATGCAGTGGGAGCTATAAAGGGAGATTTTGTTGTGGCAGGGAGTACCAGAGTGGCAGCCATGTCAAGAAAATAAAAGAATCCTCAGAGGTGTTAATGAGGTTTGTTGATATGGTTGTATGACGAACCGAGGCATGTGCGCCAGTAGGAAAGAAGGCATTGTAAAGTGGGGGATGCTGAGGGGTACTTTTGGATTTTTGCGCTGGTGAATATTTTGCTGGATGGCTCAAGGTGACTTAGCTAGCCGTTTGGCTTTTTGATAAATGAATTGCTGTTTGACTAGGTCTATGTTTCGCAGCCATCCTCAAGAACGTGAAAGTGGGACGGAAGTTCTTGGGAAAGTGGGGAGAATCAGAGTCTACATCGATGGATCTGTGATCGTGATTCGTACATTTAGACAAACGGCTAGCTCTGTCTTTTTGTATTTACTGGACCTCTTTCTGGGGTCCATAGATTTCCGTTCTCAACACCTCGTAGAAAGTAGAGGTGCTCACTTTTAGCTAATGATGGTGAGACATCTTCGAAAGATTTGTTGCCTTTTGGCTTTGCCCCCATCCATGGGAAAGAGCAATTCCTCAACAACAGGGCAAAGAAACTATCCCCGTTGTGATCGATTTGCAAGATTGTTAGACAAACTGAGAAGGACAATTGTTCAACAGAGACACTTCTCCATTCTCTGACTGGTAGCTTCACTGAGGTACCTCTATTGACGGGGAAGGGCCGCCTCTCACAAGCAGTACACAGACCGTTAACATAGCTTCTATTTTGACATTCAAAATAGGCTGAGTCTCAAGGCTCAACACATAAACAATCGCAACAGTTCCTTATGCAACATCAATTACATCTCTCTCTGGACAAACCTCGAAAGTGCAGCTTTGATGTCACCTAACTGTTGCGCATATTCCTGCTGTTCACCCTTCTTCACTGGCGTATCGTCCTCCCCGACCTGGCTCTCCAACTCTTGTGTCAATTTCTCGATCCTCTCCAATTGCAACCTTTTCTCCTCGGCTTCTTTACGTCCTCCCTCAAGCTTCTCTTCCAACGCCTTCAACGTAGCCTCATCGCTCTCCACTGCACTATTGGCAATACTGATTGCTTCACTAAGACCGATATCGTCCGAGTCAATGAGCTTTTTGAAGTTGAATAGGGTCTTGTAGTTGTCGTTGTCTCCCTCGCTGATAAGCAGATCAAGCTCAATCTGGAGTTGTTCGGCTTCTGCAAGGCTCTCATTGGCCTCGACCTTACGCTTTTTTAGTTGGTCATCCAAATTCACAACTTCTTCTGCGAGATTTTCTGCCTCTTCAGTCAGCGCTTCAATCGCTCGTTTCAACAGACTGAGAGACTGCTTGAGTGTCTGGTTTTCAGCCACAATCAGCTCCACATTCTGCTTACTGATACTGTTCTCGTTTATAAGCAACAGCCGTAGAAACTTATCTCTTGTTTCTTGTTCGAGATACTGGAATTTGAGTTTGGAAAGGAATTGCTTCAAATGTGTGAGTTCTGCTTTGATTTTAGTGGGATTGTGTATATGAGATTTGGAAGTGTTTGTCACGCTTTCGAACGCATCCTTGGCCTGAGATATCAGCGTGCCCTTGCCTATCTGCTCCAAATCTGTCATGTTCGTTCTCTATGTTGATGTTGATGCTGAAGCTATTGTTGATGTTGATATACTACACCTTAATATGATGCGCGCGAGTTAGCTATTCACTTCTATGCAAATGGGATGTAAAGGGCAGCGAGGTTCACTGTTCCTTAAATTTGTCAAGCTGGGCAGAGAGTCCGGCAGGGATCTCAACAGACTCGGACTCCTCCACAGTCTTGGTGTTCTTTGTCTTTTCCTTTTGGAGCTTTTTCTTCTCCTTCTCCTCGGCCTCCTTCTTCTCGCTAGGCGTCATGATGAAGTCGTTGAAGTTGATCTTGGAAGAGACCTTGCTGTCTTCGTCAAGACCGGCAGTCTCGTTCCATTCTTCCAACTCCATCTGGTGCTCACGTTCAATGGCAAACTTGACAGCCTCGAGAACGTTGTCACACTGATGCTTGGGCTTGTACTTAGGCTCGGTTCCAGCCTGGTACACACCGGTTTCCACAAGAATGGAAAACCACGAGTCGTCGTGGGAGTTTGCGAATCTTATATCGGATTCAGGTGTGTCACCAACGAAGTACACCGTCGAGGCTGGTGGCAACTGCAACTGAATCTTGTCCTGCAAGCTTAAATCACCCAACTTTCCTATGTGCTTGTCGTCGTCATCGGATTCGTTCTCATCGTCACTCTCGTAGTTACCGGACTCCAACTTGGCCTGGTTGATAAACTCTTCACCTTCATCGTTGATCAAGATATCAGCGTCTTGGGCATTCGGGTCGTTGACATTGAGCTTTTTCAAGTGCTCGTCCAACATGCCTCTTCTCCAGTTTTTCAAGACCTTGTTGGCATACTTGAAAGTGCCAGCCTGGGGTTTACCAAATCTGTGCACCTTCAACTCAAGACCGGTGTGCTCTCTGTACAAAGCGGCAATAGACACTTGCAAAGCTCCCATACCGTATCTGTTCAACTTGTAGTTAGTGGCCCAGATAAAGTCTGAGTGGGCAAAGTAGATCTCGGGACCCTCATTGTAGGTCTTGGACTCAGTACCCATAACACCGTTCTTGGACAAGAGCAATTCTAAGATAATCTGCTGGTCGGCGGCCCAATTTCTGGAGTCCGCAAAAACAAGAATAGCGTCAATAGAGATCTTATGGAAATCGACGTCGGTTCTGCAGCAGATTTTCTCCTCTTCAGTCAAATCGTGATAAGGAGACACGGCGGGATTCCACTTCAAGATATCCAACGGCGTGAATACGTTCTTGAAGCCGTAGGACTCGGCCACGTTTCTGCACACGTTGCCAACACCACCGACAACCAAAACGTTCTTATAAAGAGGCACCAAATCTCTCATGGGCGTGTGGCCCTGGATGATCTGCTCGACCTTGATCTCGGTCTCCAAGCGCTTGGACAAGTCCTCGGCTCTGACCTTCTCGGGCTTACCACCTCCGTTGGTCACGTAGATCGAAGGCACCTTGATGTTGTACTTGTTTTCACCATTCAACATTCTGATAGCATCCTTGGCCACGGGAATGGTGTTGGGTCCTCTCAAAATGACACCATCGATATCGAAACAGAAGGCGTAGGAAGCGACTCTGGGGTGGTCAATGATCGTCTTCTTTTTACGTTTGATAATGGAGGAGTTACGGGACAACTTGGCCAAGGAGTCGACCTTCTTCAAGTTCGCATTGGATCCCTGTTTGCTCAAGGACGTGGACGAAGAAAGCTTAGTCAAGCCATTCTGCCACTGGTTCAAGTCAGAAAGCGACAATGACGACACCCTGTGTTTCCTGGAGGCAGGGGTCAACAGGTCAATGCCGTCGTTGTTAAGGTAAGACTGGAAAGCTGGAGATTCGGAAACAGCGCTGTCGCCTGGGGAGTTGGGCATAGTGATAATTTGATCTAAAATGCAAAAGAGGGCGCTGCTGGATTTATATACTCCGAGTGAGACAACTACGTGATTGTGTGCATTACCGCGGGGCAAGCCGCGAGGGAAAGTAGGGAGGATTCGCTGTGTGTGCAGGACACCCTATTAGATAGCAACTAGCGCATTGGCTGCAATTTATTGGCGGCACGAGGCAGGCTTTTGAGAGAGTGAATTATGTGGGTAGTTAGATGTATGATTTTATGGGTGTTTTTGTTTTTGTCGAAGTTTGGACGCAGATGTACGTCTGGAGGTGGTTTCAGAGGTCTGCGACAATATGAGACGTTGGTTGCGGGCCCTCAGATTAGGCTAATTACGGTAAGGTTGTTATGGGGCTGTCACAAAGTTGCGGTTTCAAAGTCAACTACCGTCGACTCTCGTATAAAACTGAATCTGAAATGCTTAAAAATTTTTCATCTCGGACTTGGTGCCCCACCGAGGGGCACACTGTGTGAATTATCCTTCCTGTTAGAACAGAGCGATGGAAGATTTCTGCCCACAGTCGATTCTGTGCCTCTGCCTAAGCTTTTCTCATCCTCGC
The DNA here is from genome assembly GCA_030579055.1 of Candidozyma chanthaburiensis. Classification (NCBI taxonomy): domain Eukaryota; kingdom Fungi; phylum Ascomycota; class Pichiomycetes; order Serinales; family Metschnikowiaceae; genus Candidozyma; species Candidozyma chanthaburiensis. The sequence goes on along the minus strand of JAKUAA010000001.1, from coordinate 405,832 downwards.
CACTTTTGATATTCGCTCATTTTGCCGGTATTGCTGCTGCACTGTTGGTCTGGAAAATACGAACTGAGCCTGCGGAAACGACTGGATACGGCACGCGGCATCAGGACCCTTGAAAGCGACTCCGAATCAATCAGCCACGAAACGTCTTTAGTTTTCAAGCCACATCGGAATTGACTCCTTTCAGTGTATCGAATATTTGATACTTTTGCAATTCTATAAAAATTCATGGAACTGAGGCGCCCGTTTGCTTGCTAGTGCGAAGCTTGCTACTGGGCGCTGCGTCCTGACACATTGGAGGCAGTGCTTGGGAAGGAATGGAAGACTAGCATCGACGAAAGGCTAGTGATGTCACCTGACGCCAGGCTGGAAAATATGAGATGTTTTATTTTACATGGCAGCGTTAATGGATATTCAGGTATGGAAGAGGTTTGATTGGAGGTTTGATTCAACCAATGAGAGTGGAGTCTTTTTCGCTAGCTTGGCAAAAATGGCGAATCAACAAATACTAAGAAATTTTGAATTCCCTGAACCCTCCCCACTCCAGCAAAAGAAGGTTGCAAAACTATGGAACTCCGCGGAACATGCGGGCTGAATGCGCAGTGACCGAAATGACGCTACATGCCATGCGAGTAATCGGGTTCTAAGCCAAGTTTTTGAGAGGCGAAAGCGAGGTCAAAACATGCCATTTGGTGATTTTCCGAGATGCGCTTTGTCTTTGGCGTGAGGATATTTGGCGTATTTTTCGGTGATTTCAATTGGGTAATGTTGATTCGTCTCGCTGCGGCTGGGCATGAATGTGTGCGGCTCGACTCACAGAGACATGGAATCGCTAAGAAGGCTAGGGCCAAGGAATTGTCTCAGAATGTTTGGAACAGCCGCTGGACAAATCCTGGTCTTTACTTTTTAAGGTAGCAGTGAGGCAATGGCTGGCCGAGTATGGGGGTATTAACAGCAGAGCCGTGGCGGGCATTTGCCTCTATGATGAATTCTTTTCATCGTAAGCTTGTTCGTTCTCCTTGTGTAATTGTATTTTTATTATTCCCCGTTCTGCTCTTTATGGTTGCACAATGATATTGTGTTGTCACTGGTGGCTGCAAACCGAGAAGGCTTCGATCGGAAGCTGAATTCAGCTCATCTCTACTCTGGCGTCCACTTCCCACTTGATTCCTCAAAAATAACATACATCCATCTGATCTTTTTTTTCCATTTTTCCTCTATTCTTCCCTGTGACGATGGTGAATCCGGCTCATTTGACCTCTGAGAGCGTATTCGGAGTCTCTACTTCTGGGTGTAGCCTGCCACTTCGGTGCAATCTGAGACATTCAATTAAGCTTCCTATTCGTGGATATTATGACTCTCTTTGATTGCCCGCTTTGTTCCATACTTCTGTTCAGGCAGAGAGATGGAGATACGACTAAATTCGGGTGGCTCAAGTAAGATCAATCGAGGCTTAGAGAAGTTGGACCGATGAGAGACATAAATACCATTGCGAGGGACTTCCCAACGTTCTGGATCTTGAATGAGGCTTTTCATAGTGTCCAGCCGCTCTAGTCATGATACGAGTCAACGACACCAAACAACTAATCATTGCCTTTCCTTTTCATTTAAAAAGCTTCACGTGTGAGTGTTTTCTTTAAATAAAGGTTTATACTTGATGCTTTCTTCTGCCCTTTTGACCATGGAGGTTCATCCAAGTCGACTGAAGCTCCGAATGTCTTTAGCGAGACGCAACACACCAATAAGCAGATCGATAGAATTTCAAGCCTTATCAAACTTCTCCGCTTCGGGTTCTCCTTTAATGTCACAATTCCTCCTGTATCCCCCCAATGGCGTCATGGTCTCGGTCCCCCTCTGGATACTAATCTCGTCGATGGCTCCCTCAAAATTCCCCCAACACTGCAATTCTCTTTCATCAAGTTCCCTCCAACCCTCTGCGCTCATTTTCAACAGATTCTGATCTTGGTCTGATTAGACTAAGTGAGACCCTAGTTTGCACCCATTTTGCAGCCACCATAACCTGCCATACGACAAAACACTAACCCCGTAAGCAAAATGATTAGACTTTCATAAAGAAATCAGAGATTAAAAAAAAAAAAAAAAACCTTTCAAAACCCAATAATCGTCCTCCACCTTCCGTTCCTCTTTCCCAGCCCTCTTGGTCTACCTGTACTTAGCGATATCAGACCTATATCGCACAGCATAAAGAACCACAACATCATAAATCCACCACTGATCTTGACTTCGCCTCATGGATTCGGAGCCAAACATCTCCATAGATAAGCTCGAGGACGAGCTCATCGACAATCCCGATGAGTCCACGGCAAAGCTGCTAATTGAGCTGTCTTTCGACCAGACCTTCCAGAAGAAACTCAATGAGCGAGCAGAACAGATGTATAATGCGACCAGTGGGGCCAAGGGCGAGAGGGGGTTTGGAAATATCTATCTGCTTCTCGTGACTAAGCCGTACCTAGACTTTGAGCACGAGGATTGTGGGGAATTGGCGAAGGAACTAGCCGAGTGGTTTGTTTCCGCTGATTACGCCCTTCTCCAGATCCATGAAATGCCAGCGAAATTTGGAGACTTTGATTTGCTGAATACTGATCTTGAGGGCTCTCTAGATCATCTCGTCTTCTACGCTTTGGGCGAGTTTCAGCCAGAAATACCCAAGACGCAGCAGTTGGAGCAGATCAAACAAAATTGTGCCAGTATAGTGAAGCACGGTCTATTTGAACGCGTTCTTCGGGCTCTTTTGTCTGCCATTGAGCTCACAGAGAAACGCAGTCCCCTCCCAGAAAGTCGCCTTTTCAAGCTTCTCACCGTTACTTATTTTGTAGTAAACGTCGAGTTAGCAGAAAAGTCCATTGCGTCGCTAGCCATTTTGCTGGAAACGGACCTTCTTGGTACGCTTTTGGAAACTGTGGAAAAGTGGAAGATTAGCCCTGATATCCCTTTTCGTATACGAAACGTGATTTTTCTCATATGGAAGCTTCTACTCCTCGAATTCGGCGACAGCGACCATCTTTCCGAGGTGAAGTCGTATCTTAACAGAAAGCATGATATTGAGGACAAGACTGACGGGTCTGACAACCGCTTGACCTGTTCACCACTTGAATACTATACATTCAGAGAGGACTTGTTGGACAAATATCCTATATTCTCCAAGCATATTCCAAAACAGTATGGTCCTCCCACAGACAATGCTTTGGAAGACAAGTCTGAGAAGAACGGGGATCATCAAGCCTTCATGGCTGCAAACTCCACTGGGTCTCTATCGAATCTCCTCGAAATGCCCCACACAAACAAAACACACTCGGTCCTCAGTCAGCTACCGGTGAATACACTCCATATATCAACACCAGTCCCTTCTCCCCCAAGTACGCCGTCGGATTTCATGTCTGGCGGAGAAAAGGTACGCAAGCTGTACCATGTGAACCAAAGCATGCCATTCATATACCCCAGCGGAGCTGAAGACGTATTACCTGAGGCAATCAAAGAAGCCAATGAGCTATTCAAAACTGCTGTCTATGAGAGCTACTCTGTGAAAAGGCTATGGCGTGAGCGGCAGAGATACATGGCGCAAGAGAGGGGCAACCTTGATCAATACGATGATACAGACCTGGAAGTTGAAGATGAAAGTCAAGATCCTGCTGAAGTTTCAGCCAGACGGTCTATTCAAAGGATCGACAAGTTCTACAAAAGGGCACTTCCATACCTTCCCTCACTTGTGAAAGTGTCGATAGAAGTCATCAAGTCATACAAAAGTGATCTTAGTCTTCGCGACATAGAGCAGGAGATTAACACGTCCTCATCGTTTGCATTCCGTTACTCCGACGACTATGCAAAGTCGTACCACAAAATCAGAGGCCACATGTTGAAACTCCTTGAGGGCCTTCACACCAAAGAGGTTACCCTCAAAGCCACCACGTCAATCATAGTCTTGTTGCTCGAATGGTTCAAAGCCAGTCACGTTATCAAAAGCTACTACTTTAACTCGATATTGTTTGATGAACAGTTTGTGAATGTCTTTGTTGACTTCTTGGCAAACTCTTTAATCAACAACGACTTGCAAGACTTTGAGGAGAAAAACAAATCCTTTGGGCCTAATGAGGTAGTTGCGGCTCAAAACAAACTTATGAATCCTGAGATCGAGATCCCTCAATACGACTTCTTCAATGTTTGCAGCCAGAATAGAACCGACAAAATACGCATAAACCTCATCAACAAGGTGCCTATGTCCGACCTTCCCTCAAAAGTTGATGAGAATAACCACAATGTTGTGCATTTAAAGAACTTCAATCGAAGTTATTGTCATATTTTGGCAAACCAATTGCATATCGTGAACAAAATCTTGATCAAGGGGGTCACGCAGAGAATCTTTGCATTCATCGAGACGAAACCTACCGACTTATTGAAGTTCATTTTACTCAACTACAATAATGATAATCTCAAAATTCCGATTCTAAAAATCCTCAAGAAGATTATTCCTTTTCAAGGCCGCAAATGGCGTGCAATGAACATGGAGGTGATCTCGCAAGTTTTTCTCAACTTGAAGCTCTCCATCAGAGATAACTGGCTTAGCGGAAGAGATCTAGAGAGCGACTTCAATAATTCATTTGACCAGGAAATTGCCCTCCGCTCCCTTCTTCAATTCTACAATGTGCGCAAGTACCCCGACGAAATGACTCAACTCGGTTACAAGGTAACGAAAGAAGCGGTTGGTGGCTCCTACACTGAAGAAGACTAGTATCGAAGTGAGTCTGAAGGGGTTTGTTGTCACTTTCGAGAAAGTCAGCCATATTCTTGGACCGTTCAAGATATCCGCACACTAAGAGTTTCCACTACCAAAATTACGTTGAATCCGTTCGACTTTACGTCAAAAGGTATGGTGAAAAGAAAAATCATACAGCATCTTACCTGAGAACTCAAAGTAGTTCTCCTTCTGTGCTTCAAATCGCGAGGTCAAAGTCCACAGTTGACCTCAATAATGCAAAATAGCTGCACACCATAATTTACCTCTAAAATTTGCAGAGCAATAATCGAGATAATAATTCACGACATATCAAAACCTCCCCACAATCACCATCCCAGTCACTATCTCTCTGTTGATCCATGCCTGTCGTGCGCGCTTCATAAAAATTTTTGGACATTGCTTTCAGTGAGGAACGCTCGAAACAGGTCAATCTTTAACATTCTCACATTATGGTCAAATTAACCCAGGTCGACGACGAGACCGCTGCCGCTACTGAGCAAAAACACACTTTCGACTACGCTGAAGACAGCGGATCCGACTCTGAGTCCGACTTTGACGATGACGACATCGAAAACGAAACTTTGTACGATAGACTAGTGGCTCTTAAGGACATTGTGCCTCCAGAGAAGAGAGCCCAGTACAACTCATATCTTACCAAGTTGAAAGGCTATGCCAGCTCCGGTCTTTCCACTTCGGGCTCTTTGTTGTGGGCCGTCACTTCGACTGGTTTGTTGTTGGGATTCCCATTCTTCATTGCCCTCTTTTCTGAGATGCAACTCCAGGAATTGGAGAAGGGCGTTGCCATGCAGCAAGGCTCTCAGGACTTGCTTGCCGCTGGCTCCGACCCTCTCGCTGCTGAGGGCACCAAGGAACAGAAGTAAGCGCCTTTTACCAACAAAACTGCATTTCATGAGCCATAAGGCAGTTGTCACGTTTTGATGACTTGTACATACAATCAATCTTCATAGCAAGTGTATTGAGGAAGTCGTAGGTGTAGATTGATGTGGATGACGTTTGGATTGAGTGGGTAAATAGTTTCTTCCAATGCCACGCGGGACACAAAGTTTCTTACTTTAATGTCAGATCTGTGTTCATAGAAAATATATTGAGCGACGGACTAAAGAATTGTCATATGAATTAAAGTTACAGTGTTATACACAAGGCCGCTGCTTGAAACCAGATCTTGATCAGATCTTCTTGTGCTTGATAGTCAATGCATAAATGTCTAAGAATTGGGTGATTTCCAAGATGATCTCGGTGATGAACATTGCATGAATGCCGATAGTCAAGCCCATACCGCCCCAGACCACAGCAGGAAGCACCACTGAGGGTCTGTATCCATTGAAGGTGATGAAGTAGTGCGCCAAAAACGTTTGCAAAAGAGGTACAAGCGTAGGGGTCTGGAAAAAAGGAAAGTCTTGCAACGTCAAGTGAGCCAAAATGATACGGCCCACACAGAAGGCCATGGTGCTGCCAGTAGTGATCAACAAACCGTGGCAGTAAGTGGTAGCCACGTCAGGGAAGCTCCATAAGAAGAATCCCTGGAACACAAAGAAAACTGCAAACGGAAGCAAGCCCTCCTTGGCGTTGGCGATCTCCTGCTCGGCAGTGTCTTTAGATAATGCAGGGTTGGAATAGTACTTCTTAGCGACGTTAGCCGCGGCAGCAGCGACGTTAAAGTAAATGCCCACAAATCCAAAGGCTATGAGAAAATGAGAGACGTCAATGGGGTAGGTCTGCAAGCCGAAACCCAACGAAGACAAGTCCAAATCTAATACATGGGCTGTCCAGACTCCGGGACCAATGAAGCCAGTGAGAGCATACATACCCTGCAAAAGAATCATGCCCTCAACAGGTCCACTGACGGCGGATAAGAATAACGTGTGGGTGTGGTAGGTCTCCCACGTGGACGCATAGAAGTTTGCTAAGACGGAGAACTGGGCGAAAAGCGTCTTGTAGCCTGCTCCAAAGTGCAACACAGAAGACGTCACAAACACAAGCAAAGACGTGTTTATGGCGTCAATTGAGTGATCGAACAACTCGCCCAAGGGCCCCAGCTGGCCTGTTCTTCTGGCATGGCATCCATCGCATCCATCGAAAGTCTGGTACATGAACAAGTTAAAGGCATGGGCAAAGTACACCCAGCTTGGTGTTGCTGTGTCCATATACGGGTCATAGTAGAAAACCAAAAGCACACTGACGATAATGAACATGAGCCCCAACAAGGTGATCAAGTTGGGGGCCATGCTCAATGGGAATAAGGTGGTGAACCAATTCCAGTACCGCTTGAGGATGTACTGGGATACAAACGAGTGGTCCTCAGACGAGTACTTGTACAACTTCAAGTTCTCGAGCTTGTTGGCTGGAGTGTAGATGCCCATGTTGATGCCTCTTTGTGAGATGTGAGAATGAGTGGTATTTAAAAAGTATTGCTAGCAGCGGTTTGGCGCGAATGTTCTTGCTGCTGTACGATGATCTGGCCCGGGAAGAGACAATAGGTTTTTTTTATAATTTTTCTTTTGAACTATCAATGCCTTCAGAATTTCGCCTGTTGGATTTGTGGTCAAAATACGCAAGTATCACAAGCGAAACGGCACACCTTCTTATTTGTGGATCAGAACTAATCTTCGATTTTTTCAGGCACACCACGTTTGACCAAAAACCGTGAATTGTGCATCGGTTCCACTTTAAAGCCACCTTGCGGTTTTAAGAGAGGATATTTTTCGTAAGCATCAGATGACCAAAGTAGGAGTTCTCTGAAAATCGGTGAAATCTTGGGTATCTTTGATAAGCAAACAAACCGGGCTTCTGATTCGATGTCTCACATTTCGCAGCCGTGCCTTACGAGTTTGGGTGAGGGGAAGACCCAGAAAATCCCATTGAACTCACAAATTTGATAAATATAGTGTAGAATTGGTGTTCATTAAATGGCCTGTTTTACGCTTTTGCGATAAGTATGGCGTTAATTTGAGCCTCGTGCATTAAGCTTTCAACATTCCCGTACATAATCAAACCCACAATGCCATTACACGATTTAGAAAGAAGCAAAAGTTCACCTTTGAGAGAAAGGGAGCTCACAATGGTGCCTGTCACGTTTGCCAGGACTGACTTTTTTGGGATCCTTGCTTCCACTCGTTCCTGTGTTTCGTTTGGATTAAATGATAAGCAACTGAAGGGAGGAATTTGCTTTTATCAGATCTGTACAGGCTCTCTAGTCACATCAGGTAGACCACAAACTTAAAATGGAAGGGCCAAATAAATCTGTTGGTTCGAGGTTGGAGTAAAGGATCGAGCTGTGTGGTTAAGCTTGTTGAGCTGTGTGGTGCTCAATCGATAGTGTTAATTGAGGCTTGTCCTTACTATAAGATTTTTCTTTAACTCATGAGGTTTTCAACGTTTCAGAAATTTTATCTTCATCAAGATTGGCTCCTGGTGTTCTTCAGCTTGGAAAAATTCTTCCCAAGGTACAACATCTTCTCCAGGTGAAACTGAAGTTTATGTTGTTGAGCCTGAGCAATTCATCTTCCTGGCTTTAAATGTTGAATCTCTTCTGAAATAGCAAGGTGAATTTATGACCTCAACTGAATGTCGTTGTTTGACTGCTCTCTACGTAGGTTGATGGTTCAAAAGTATCCACGATCTCAATTTTCGTCGGCTAACTAGGCGATGGTCAACCAAGAACTTTTAGACTCATGTACCATATCCCATTCGGCAAATCCTCTCTTCTAAAAATTGCATCTGTGAAACCAGATGCCTTTTAGCGGCTTCCTTGGAGATGAGTCAGAGAAAATACCGCTTATTTCAATAAGCCATCGAAGCCCGGAAACTACCAAAATGCCACATATCCATCAAGAAAATCTCCAATGGCAAATTTTAAATTACATCCAATTCCCTCCTGCTGACTTTACCCTGACCCAAAACCTGACCAAGTGCCATAGTAGACAAACGGACACACGGCCCAGCCAGAAAGCACAAAATGTTATCGACTAACAAAAACACCCTTTTCTTCAAACTCCCAAGATTTCAAAATAATCCATCTCCTGAAGCTTCGGCCAACTGGAGACTCCGACCAGGCGGCGTGCATATTGCAGAACCACCATGATCTTAGATCGCATACGAAAGAAACTCACTACGCTACTACTCTTTCCAGATGTCAGAGGTGGTCAACGTTCGGGTGAAAATCACGAACTTGTTGGATCAGCAAATCACAGGCGTGATCCACTCGTTCAACCCGTCCCAAACTGTGCTAGCATTAAAGATGGAACCTTCCAAGATCAGGATCATCAACACTGCATTTGTCAAGGCCGTGCAAGTGTTGCCGCCTCCGTACAAAAAATACAATAATAGTCATAAAAACTTGCATGCCCGTCTTTCAAAGGTCGATCTTCGCAAGCTAGAGGCCGATTTGAATGAATCGATTGCCAGGTATAGGCCTCAGAATGTCAAGCTTGAGGGCAAACATGAAGGCAAACCAGAGAGTAAGCCGGAGGGGAAGCTAGAGAAAACGGGCCTGAAACCATCAAATCCACAAAAGCAGCATCTGAAAAGACGAGACTCGAGCGCTCATGCGCTCACGATTTTCAACAACTTGACCGCCAAATTCGGCAAGGGAAACGTGCAGTGGCTCTCGAACGACTCAATCAACGTGTTTAAGGATGTGGTGATTGCTAAGCCGTACACGTTGAATAAGATGGGCGGCAAGAGGTCGCCGAAAGCCGAGGAGGTCAAGAATGCATTGAGAGAGATCCTCTTGGATGTCGGGCCCGGCAAGCGGGGTGGTTAATATACGCATAGCATCGGAAAAACTGTAGCTGTAGGTGGAGGTGATGGTTTTTGTGGGCGGAGTGGCAGAGGCTCATATCAGCTATAAGTCAAAAACTTCATTTTTGAATTACCGAAGTGAACCAATACACGAAAGTCGATAGCATTGCTCGACTGAAGGTGAATATTTGACTGCAATATTTTCTGCTTTACTTCTCGTATAATCTTAAACTGGCTGTCGGGTATCAAAGCCAAAAGTTGACCATATGGCTGAACCCGCAAAAACATTTAATTCGCTATTCTAGAAAAATGGATACTGAACCGGCAGCTCAGTTTCAACCCTATAGATCATACTTCAAACCCGAAATTCTGAGACATTGATGAAGCGCCAAAGTAGAAAACTATTGTTTGGTTCGGTTCTACAAGACTCGAACAGGACCCACTTGACATTACCACCAATCTATTCTCTTGTCAATTCTTTCTGACAACCCTCCACTTCATTCTCTCTACCTCGGGCTTCCCAGTGAATCTCAGCAGACTCAAACAACTTCACTGGGCCCTTCCACTTAGTTCCCCAAAACCCGTCCCACTCGTCCCAGTACAACTTCAAAGCTCCCTTCAAACCATCGCTTATGGGCCGTTTCCGCTTTGCCAAAATCTCAAAATAAGGACTCACCCAGCAGTAACAGCGGGATCCATGGAGCTCAACCAGCACCTTCAAAAGAGACACACCCGTCAAGAGCAAGTCCACTGGGAAAGTCTTCTCCTTGCTTAATTCAGCCATTGAAAGATTTTGAAGCTTTTCTAGGTTAGATCCCCCGTGCTTGTAGAGAACCAATTGCAGCCGTCGAAGAAGCTTGTGTGGTTTATTAAAGACTACTCCAGAAAGCACCATTGGGGCATGAAGAAAACCCAGTTTGAGTTCGGGCGAAACCTCTAGATATGTTTTCCAATAACCCAAAAAACGCAATTGGGAGCCTATGGATACTCCAGGCCCAAATAACTTCCGCATCCGTTGAGCAGTGAATTTTGCAACAATTTCTTCCACACTCACCAAGATCCCACGTTTCTGGGCCTCGTACATCAAATAACCACAGCATATCGTTCCAGATCTGCCCTTCCCCTCCTTGCAATGAACTAGGGCTACGTTATTCTCTGAGACTTCAAGAAAAATATGGATTTCCTGAGCTACTTGTTCCATCAATTGTAAGGTTGGCACTTGATGGTCAGGAATCGGTCGGTACGAACACCTAGGCCCGATCACAGCGTTAAAGGCGTATCCTGGATCTTCACCTCGAAGGTTCCAAACATGCCAATGACCCCTGCCGTGTGCCTGGTCAAGGTGGGCCACAACATGAGCAACGTTGTCTCTGTAAACAGCTTTTTTCGAAGTATCAGTAGGGCCAGCGGCAACAATGAGGTTGGGGGTAATATAGGCGAGGTCAAGAGTCGTATGGGAAGATTTATAGGTTTGCTTCGGAGTGGATACCAAGGTCTTGATCAAATGCATTGTGGTAAGAATGGCTGCAAAATGCGGTGAGGAGGAAGTATGGTAAGTGGCGAAACGAAGCAGACAAAGAGGACTTTAATATCGAGATCTCAGTCACTACAGGGTTTCGTTGGTAGTTACTGGTTAATATTGAAAGGCTGGTAAATGGTTGGTGGATTTTCAAAACATTACTATCAGTAGAAGGGTAAGTCCAAAGAACAGACAGAGGTGGCACTCTAGTTTTTGACGGTAAGTTCTCAATAGAAGTAATCCAATATGATGCTCTTGAATTGCTTGTTGGTCTTCTGTGGCACTTGGAGCAAAAACCTCAGGTTCACCTTCCCACGAATTATCAACTCAGCCAGTATCATGTAACTGCCTTCTCTTACCAAATACTAATAAATTATTCTTGATTGATAATTGTTAAAAAATGATTCCTTAGACTGCCAGACTAAGCTACGCCATGCTGTGGCGCAAAGGCTGCAAAATGCCTTGTAGTTCCAACACAGCTCAAACACCCAAAGCTCTTCTTAGTGTACATTGGCCATATATACAGATAATGCCGGTAGGTCCACACGGACACAGCCTGGCCAACTCCGCAGATTCTTCTTCAGAACCCCCGCTTAACGAAGAACACCGGCAGCGTGGGACTGGAGAATCTCGTTCACTCTTCTGGTCAACTCTGGGTCTGCACGAATCCTCAATTGCATCTTGGTGGCCTCGGCAAACGACGTGGCCAGCACCTTGTCGTCGAAGGAGCGGGACAACCGTGCGGCCTCTTCGAACAAGCCAACGGCTTCGTCGGCCTTGTCCTGAGTCAACTTCAACTGGGCAAGAGAGATGAGAGCTGCCTCGTTCTTAGGATCCATTTCAGCAGCCTTGGTGAGCAAGTCGGCGGTTTCTCCGTTCTCGTCCAAGCCGTCTCTCTGCAACAAGGTGGCCTTGTTTATCAAAGGAGTAGCACCCACACCCACGCCAGGCAAGTCTCTCTGCAAACGAATGGCAATGTCGTACTGCTTGATGGCGCCCTTGGTGTCGCCACGGTCGGCAAGAATGTCACCGTAGTAGTTCAAAACCTCAGGCGATGTTGGGAACTTGAGCTTGGCTTCGTCAAACAATGCAACCGCCTCCTCGAACTTGCCCTTTCTGTAAACCACACAGGCGTGCTGGATGTAGGCAAAGAGGTTCTGGTCGCTCAACTCCTTGGCCTTGATGAAACAAGCCTCGGCCTTGTCGAGCTCTCCGTGGAGGTAGTAGAGCTGACCCTTGTGGTAAGGTCCGTCTGGGTTCTCGGGCTCGTTCTCCTCGGCCTTCTGGAAGTCGGAAAGGAGCAGGTCCATGGTGGAAGTCTCAGCATTGACAAGTGCTCTCACAACGTAAGTTCTGGCTCTGGGTTTAAGCTCGAACGCTCTAGTGAGCGCCGAAGCAAGAGACTCACGGTCGTATTTTAAGAAAGCAATAAGCACGGCATACTCGTAGGCAATGGTGGCCTTGGTGGCATTTGGAGAAGAAGCAGTGACCTTCTCGTCCTCATAGGCAGTGACGGCTTTCTGGATCAAAGTGTCGATCTCGTCGTATTTCTCGGCCTTCTTTGAGTAGATGGCGTCGGCAACCTCCCACAAAAGATGGTCGGCACCGGTGGACTCAGCTGAAACACCCTCTGGGTTGGTCTCGTGCACGAAAGCACCAAAGAACGAGGCCAATGTCACGGCAGAAGGCAACTGAGGCACTCTGTCACGCATCTGGGCCTCCACAAGCTTGATAGAGTGCTTCTGCAACACACGCTCCAAACGCTGCTCAACAGACTTCAGGTTGAAGGCTCCATAAACTGTCAATGCGGTCAAGTCAAACATGGCATCCGTGTAACGCTCCAACTCCTCGTAAGAAGAGGCCCTGCGCAAGATGCACTTGGCATAGTCAGGCTTGAGTCTGATGGCCTCGCTAGCATCAGCAATAACGTTTTCGTGGTCGTCCAAAGAGGAGTAGCACGCTGACCGGTTCAGGTAAAAGACGGGATCTTCCTTGACACGCAAGGCAGCAGTGTAGAACTTGATGGCCTCGGGGAAGTTTTGCAGCTTGTAAAGAGCATTTCCCGAGGTCTTCAAAGCAACGGCCCACTCCTCCCTCTGTTCCTCAGTTAATTGGGCAACTTGCTCGTCCGTGAAGTCAGGTTCTTTTTTGCTGTTGACCGGGTATGGAACGAACTCGTCACTGGCAGCAGCAGCCTCGGCCTGCTCGCTTGTCTTCTTCTTCTTTTTGCTTCTCTTCTTCTTGGGGTCGTCCTTGTTAGTTGGAGCTTGCTCCTTCTGCTGGGAGTAGAACCAATAGGCCCCGACAGCGCCTGCACTGGCAAGCACAGCGAGGGTGATGGCGGCCTTGTTTCTGGCGAAAAAGCTTGATTCGGCCATGATCGCTGAAAAGAGACTTGTTGATCTGTTGGAGTGATTTTTTTCGGTAGCCTGAAAAACTTGCGAATGAGAAGTCGAGAAATAGGGAGAGCGCAATCGCGCTGGAGTGGGCGGAAGAAGCAGGGAAAAGACTGGTGGTGAAGAAGAGGAGGTTCAATAATCTTCAAATTGTCACTAAATTTTGTCTGTGTTAGTCTGGAGGTGGTGGCGGTGGCCACTCGTTGGAGGACCGAATGCGCCGTATGCAGGTCGACCAGTTTGCAACCATTAATCCGAGGCGTCGAGAGCAGTGGCGGCAAAGGCCAATAAAATGATGGAATTTTGAGGTCCATTGGTGAATACTGTTTTGTTATTCCTGGTGAAGATTTTGGAGGCTTAAGTAACATCAGTCTATTTCGGCAGAGTGACGCACCTTTCATTCGCCAACTTCCGGGTCTTGCCACAGCGAGAATAATTCGCCAAAATGAATTGTAAAGCATCTTACAAGAGTGGACAATAATCAAAGCGGACCAGCTTCAATGCCACACAATTCTTCAAGGCCTTGTACAACCGCGAATTCCAGGTTTCAACAAAGCAACGTCTTCATGGCGACAATTCACAAACTCTAGATCAAAGCTTCGTCACCAAATGCTACCGCTTCATGACTTCTAGCTCTGGTATCGCCGGCGAACCCGCAAGTGCTCCCCGTCGTCCTGATACGAACTCTCCCTCACAACATCATCGTAAGTAGGGAGTCGGCCCTCACTATCTATGCCATTAGAGCTGTCCTCCTTCCCGTTGAAAGAAGGTCTCTCAGGAAGCGAAGGTTTCAGATCTGCGTTCGACTCTGAAGCATTAGAGTGTAACCATGAGGTGAGCTTGAGTCCCGAAAGCACCAGAACATCAGGACAGAACAAGTCCACATATCGAATTTTCCTCTCCATCTCAGCACGGTCCTTGAAGTCGTTTATCCGCTCACTCAGAAACCCTCCCACAATAACAAGGTTGTATTTTCTTGTTATGTTGCACGTCTTGAACGAAGGTGCAACCCCGTCAGGGACCTTGCAGTTTTCAAAGTACTTGCGAGGAATCTCGAGTTCGTGCACGTTGGTATCAACGTAGCTGCTGCTTGTTGCTGAGGATGAGCGCAGCATTTTACTATCACAGAGATCGAACTGGAGATTCTGGTAAGTGTTATTGCACAATTGAATCACCTCCTCCGACTTTCCGCTGTGAATGGCCTCCCCGGCCCCATCTGTCTCTAATACAGTGATGCTTGTGGTGCTCCGTAGCTCGACTGTGAGCTTTTGGAAATAAATGACTCCTAGTCCATTGGACTCTTCAGGATAACCATATTGAGCAAGCGAGTACCTGGCCGGGTTGTGTTGCAGCAACAAATAGAGCTTGAAAGTCGGCAAATGCGAAGGCACAAGGTATGAACGGTATTTGAACCGTACCTCAAAGCTGAATGGCACGTTTGAAGCGCTGATCTCATACGCAGCACTTGTTTGGCGATTGCTTACGCTACTGCCACTGGAACGACGTGACGCAGGGGGTTTGGACGGCTTGCTTGGCGGAGAAGGGGTACCACCAAGAAATGATGAAAATATGCTTTTTCTTTGAGGAAGAGGAGGTGTGCTGGGAAGCGCTTTTTTGACGTCTGGTGGTGGTCTTTTCGAGACCTTGATGCCGACAATTTCTGGTATCCTGTTTTTAAAAACCATCTCTTTCCTGTAAAACACCTCTCGAAACTCCTCAAACTGTTGGCCTTCGAAAAGCGGCCGATTCTGACTATCTAGATCAAGCGGAAGAAAGGTAAACGGATCGAACGCTCGGATGTTTGTCTTGAACACCGATGATCGTTTGCATGTGACCTTGATATAGTAGCGAACACTAGCGAACAGGCCCATGTTGCTGATGGAGGGCGGAAGTTGGGTATTTACATGGTAATTCTGTTTCTGGGGAACCTCAGGTGCGGCCTGGTTTGGGGAGGCATACGCCTGGAAGTAATTCTGAGCCACGTTCTTTATCAAGTTGGTGTTGAAATTGCCGTTATTCACAATAATCAGCCGACTATCTCTACTGAACAGCACTTTGTTGGTGATACCCAGAGACTTCACACACGAGTTATTCAACGGAATTCTGAATTGAAAAGGATACGTATAGTCGCCTGGCGTCAATGTAAATTCCTTGGAGCTCGACACATTGCGGATGTTCTCTGGGGGAAAGACGATCACTGAATCATAGAGCACCTTGTGCACGTCCTGAAGTAGCCGTTCTCTACTCTCTCTTTCCTTCCTTTTCTTCAATGTCCGAGGAACTGTCATTTGGGTGGTAGCCACGCCCTCAAGCTTCACCTGAATATACGTCAAGCTGATCGAAGCTGTCGTAGTCAAACGAACGGTACCATGAATTACATCATGATTGGTGAAGGTTCCGCCGTTTTCCCTTCGATCCACATCCACACGGACTTCTATGCCCATCTGAAGCGAGTAATGTCTGTGGCAGTTTCAGGGAGGTGTAATTTTAGAACAGGCGAAGACGCAGACTTCTGGTTGCCTCCCTTCACAGTAGGCTTATTGAATGATTTTGCGATAAGTCGCACTGTGTAGATAGACAGCGTAGCAAGGTCCAGAAGCTCGGCAAAGAAGCTTTCTATAGCAAGCACAGCGGTAAGAAGCTTCCTTGCGAAACTTAAAAAAAATACAGCCGTATTCGAATTTCGAATTGGGCGTTTCGGTTTCTTATAGAGAAAGAGCCATTCAGCATTAAGAGCGAGGCTTTGCACCCACCTGGTCACGTGAAAGGTTACACGGCCATGGTTTCGGATTACCGGGTTTGCTGTTCCGAACTCTGCCCCCGCCAAAACTCCTCGGGAACTCACCACTTCGCCTTTGGTACCCACAGTTTGAAGCCCGACCTGCACATGGGTGACCCACTGTCCACTAGCAACCAGACGTCACTTGTGGGCCAAAGCGCTGCCCGCACATCCACAGAAACACCCGTGCCTCCCGAACGGCTATCCCTCCTCCAAGCAAATCCGAACCTCCCAACCTTCTCTTCTCTCCATTGAATGCTTGCTCGCTTAAGCAGATCCACAGTATTCAACCCCTCCATAGCTACCTGCCGCAGACAGTTTTCTTCGTCCCTTTTTACAATGGCTCCTCAAACCACCGAAATTGAAACAATCCAAGAGGGCGACGGAAAGGTCTTCCCTAAGATCGGCGACACCGTCACCATCCACTACACCGGCACTTTGGAGAACGGCAAGAAGTTCGACTCTTCCCGTGACAGAGGCAAGCCTTTCCAGTGCACCATTGGTGTTGGTCAGGTGATCAAGGGCTGGGATATTGGTATCCCCAAGTTGTCAGTTGGCTCCCAGGCCAAATTGACCATTCCAGGCCACGAGGCCTACGGCCCTAGAGGTTTCCCAGGTCTTATTCCTCCTGATGCCACCTTGATTTTTGATGTCGAGTTGTTGGGTGTGAACTAAGCGCCCGTCATAGTCAATTGAATGCAACCGCTACGTCTTCATGTACAACCTCTCATTCTGAACCACGACGTTTTCGCTCACGGGAAGAGTCGGCAAACTCACCTTGTAGTTGAGGTCATACACGGACAATTGCGGAAGCTCGACAAGCTCAATGCCGTCTTCTGCCTCGTACCTGCCTGAAAACGCCATCTCGTGTCTGCTAAAAGGCAAGACAGGGAAAGCTCCTTGTTTCAACGGCACGATATTGCTCTTGTCTTCGAATTTCCAGTCCACTCCACGCAAAGCGCTGTCTTCTAGAGCTAGGTTGGTCGTAAAGGTGAAAATTCTCGAAGTGGGGTTCTCAATAACGTATTTGAGAACGGTCTTCCCATCCTCGGTCTTGGCTGAATGCAATAGTACACGGGGGTCTTGCAATGGCAAGTTTACCTCCCATTCCTCAGTTTCAAATTCATTCTCGGGCCCATTCTCTCCTCGGGCCCATGTGAACACAGCAGAGACAATAACGCCAATCAGCCGGTGTGAAAATCTGTGACGGGAATTGGAGACAAATAATTGCAGGGCATAATTTGAACTGTTATGAATTTCATCAATCTTCTGGATTTCGACTTCTGGGTTTTTCGAACGCAAGAAAAACTGGCAATGCTTCACCAAAATAGAATCCTGCTTGGAGAGCTCATCGGTATCATTGGTCCTTGCAATTCTAGCTTCGGCTGCCCATACACGAGAAGGTGACGGCATGGAAAGATTCTTTTCAGTATCACCTGCCTTATCAGACAAGATGAATGGGTTCTTCATGTCGAGAGAAGAATCCTCTCTGTATCGAGGACTTACCTCGAGTCTGGTCAGGAACGGTTTCCAGAGAACAGGTACCTCAAATGTCTTGAGCTCGTACACGGACAACGATTTGTTTGATTCCCCAACAATAAGCTGCATCTCGATAACAAGCTTGATGTCCAGTCGAGGTTGCATGCTTGGTGGTTTGCGAATACTGACTTGAAGAGAGCTCTCAAGTTGGCCATCACCGGCACCAAACAGCTCAAGGATACTTAAGTCCTCGTCGTCTTTCAAATCCTGCCAATTTGTCTGAGGCACAAGGGACTCCAGTTCTTGGTCTCCTTCAAGAAGCCGGCTTCGAAGTTGAACACCTAAAGATGAGAAGTCATCGTTATAATGTGGTGCTTTTTGATGAGCTATTCTGACAGGAATCTCCACTTTCTCACCCATTATGATGGAATCAAGCGGCAGAGACAATTCCACGTTGACTTCGGGCTTGTAAGGCTGAACAGTGCATTCAAAAGCATCTTGGCCTTGGGTACGCACCATGTGCTGCTTTACATCATCGCCATCTTTCAACAACGCAGCAAACCATTGTTTGGGCTTTTTCTCCAAAAGACTGTGGATCTCTGACTTCTTCAAAGTAATTGTGTGCCCATTGGCTTTGACCAGAAGGGTGGAGTATAACTCTACCGATTCGATCTTGTACTTACCAGGTTTGGTAACTTCCTCTAGAATCTGGAAGGTGTCAAAGTTATCCTTGTTCGAAAAGTTAGCGCTGTATTCTGCCAGAGCATCAAGCTTTACTTGGCTTAACTCGCAGCTAACGCCATCATTTTTGATGATGATGGAACGGCCCTCGTAGTTCACGCCAATTTTATCAACATGAAGCAGAGCTTCGCTGCCGTTGATGAGGTTTTGCAAGCTGTCGGTGTCAAATATTGGCTGCCAAGAGATCTGTGAGATAATGGTGTCAAAGGCAAAGAACTCCTTTTTCAAGTTGCCATTGAACAAATTCACCTCCACATCGAAGAAGTTATCTTTTCCAGAGAAAGAAAGTTCAGCTGATCGGTCTAGATCGAACTTCTCGAGAGGGGGAGCCAGTATTGGGCGCTTCTGGGAGGCCAACTCTGCAAAGGTCCCAAGGAGCTTGTCGTGGTCATTGAGCTTTTCGTAAATCTGGGTTAAACGCTGTGTGAGCAAATGTGAGACGATTCTCCATGATTTTGGAAGAGTGTTGTCTAAAATTCTCCGATAGCTTCTCTCTGCTTTCTCATATTGCTCGTTGTGGAACAATTCTTCCGCTTTTAACCAGTCTAAATAGCTCAGAAGACCATCTAGTTGTGTATTCTGCTGCAGCTGAGACTGAAGTGATTCTTGAGCCTTCTCCAATAGCAGTAGCCTGCGAAGCTGCAATTCATGACCGCTCTCTAGCTTCTTTAAATAAGAGAGACGAATTTTTGCCGGCTTTGCGTCTTCAAGCTTTTTATATGACTTGAGAAAAAGCAAATACGCCTGTGTGGTGATGGTGGAATTGAAGGTATCGTGAAAGGTGGAACCGCCAAAGTAGGCCACACTATTTTGGTAAGCTTTCTGTTTGACTTGATGACTCAAGTCGAGATCTGTAAGCACAGAAGGTGGTACCATTTGCATCAACTCTGCAAGCCATTGGTACTGGACTGATACCCACGCAGCATTGTCTGCTACCAGCTGATCATTGCAAAGCAAAAGGACGTTGGCAATATGTGCCTCGTGTTTCCGCAAAGCCGCTGTAGGCTCCTCTGTGGAAAGATACCCCCTTATAAGATGAATCGCAATGATATCCAAAAGCTGTCTGAACTGAGCGTACAAACGAGAATCGTGTTCGGAAACGGCTTCGTCGAAAAACACACCGATATGGTCGGCAGTCAAGTCGATGAGTCTCTCGTAAGAAGACTCGAGCATGGCGAAGCTAGACTCGACATTATGTGGGTGTATCAACTGGAGCATCATTGCCTGTTTGATCATATTCCTGACCTCCAAGAACTTAGGCGTGAGACTGACTTTAGTATCCACGGTATCCACAGGCGGCATTGTGTAGTATTTTTTGTACCTCTGCTTGATTCTGGCTTCCACACTCGAGTAGAAATCTGCAGCCGGCGCCTTTAGGTTGTTGAAAAGACTCGACGCTAGGATCCCGCAGTCTCTCTCGAGCGTTTCTTTACTCGAATTGAGGTAGAAAATGCCTGTGAGTCGTGGAAGCCCCGAGAGCAACCGTAGCTTGTCCACCCTATCCTGGTCCACTATAGGATCTCCGTCTGAAAGCAATATAGCCACAAACTTGACACCCCAGTCGGCGTATCTCAGGCGCTGGTTGGCCAATTCTGTACCAAGGGCCTCGTCCTCCGTAGCATCTCCCAAAGTATAGCTTTGAACGAGCGCAAAAGGCACATTTTGCGTGTACTTGTAGAACCAATTCTCTGAAAGAATGCCATTCGGGAAAAGGTCACTTTCGGCGTTGAACGGAGACTGTGCAGAATGTGTGCCTTCCCTTTTCGGTTTTCTTTCTATTCTAGCTCTGGCAGCCGCTTCCGTGCTAAAATCGAGCAAGTACTTGGCACTCAGTAGACGGTTCTTGAGAATGCTGTTATCCCAGACACAATTGGCGATGTTGGATTTGAGCAAATGCGTTTTGAGGTGAGCTGCTGTTTCACTGTCATCTAAGGAAAACGTCACGAGCGGCGCAAGCTGCTGGATCTGGTGGGTGTTGTAGAACTCCATAAGAAGTTAGATGGGTGGTTGCAGAGCGTTGATAACGCAACAGACAGGAAGGAGGGAAAATGGATATGGGGTATGTGGTTTTTGCAATTGGTGGTGTTTGGGGGTGGTTTGGAAATGTAATTTAATTTATCAGTCGATTTTGGCTTCTGTGGTTTTTTCGGTGATGAATGGAAAAGCGTGGTACGTCTGTGGAGTCATTCCATGGATGTCTCACTATCGCAGCCACTTATGAGGCAGAGTTGAAGAAGAAGGACCTGAGGCCATGCACTCCCGAACGTTTTTCACAAAGACCGTATGATTATGTTTCAAATGAGATCAGAAAGGGCAAGCTGGCTAGCTACGTGGAATGCATAGTGC
Source organism: Candidozyma chanthaburiensis (assembly GCA_030579055.1). Classification (NCBI taxonomy): domain Eukaryota; kingdom Fungi; phylum Ascomycota; class Pichiomycetes; order Serinales; family Metschnikowiaceae; genus Candidozyma; species Candidozyma chanthaburiensis. Next base: position 385,061 of record JAKUAA010000001.1, on the reverse strand, counting down.
CACGGAATTATGGTGTTGGGGTGGTAGAGACACTCAGCACATGGGTCAAAAACACAGATTGTGTGCTCATAGTATCCATGGCTGCATTCATATATGTGATCCTTTCAGTATATTCTCCAAATCGATGTTTCGAGCGGAAAAGGAGTCTGAACATCTTCTGTTTCGATACCTTCGAAGAGAAGAGATTGAAGCTTTGGGGTACACGTTGTTTGCACAACTGCCTTTTATGGTATGGTTCAAAGTGAAGATAAGTTTAAGCTCCTCCGTTGCTACTCACGGCCCATTCTTACTTGATTTTGAAAAGCTATTCTTCCTCAAAGGCGCTGATAATAGAAGCTTTCGAGTCAGCGCAACGAAGGTCTGGTAAAAAAGATTTGACCACAATCTTTGTTTAGTACGTTTGAACTTTGGGGGAGAGAAAAGGAGATCGATTCTAATCGAAGATTGTTTTGGATCATACAAAGCTGCAATTACCTTCGATGTTTTTCCTTCTGATCAAGTGAGTTGAGGCAGCAGCGCGCCATTCCCAAACTTCACTGGTTTAGCCAAAATGAAAGAAGCTCTAGCTTGCTTTGACTGAATCTAATCGCAGATTTGGCAGATGATCTTAATTTTAATGAGAAGAATGGACACCATCTGACAATGGCAATCGTTTGCCGTTTCGAAAATTCATGTCCACTATTCCTTAAAATTTTCACTTTTTGATGAAATCTCCCTCCAACACTCAATTTTCTGATCATAGATAGTCACTTGACTACTCCGGATTCTTGCTAACGCCTCACGCTCTTCCCCGAACTACCCGAAAAGACAATCTCCCGCTTGAATCCCACAACCACATCTTTCCTCGCCGCCCACTATATTCGGCTACATTTGCAAAAAATCCTTTTCTTCCAAAACAATGCCGCCTTGACTTTCTCACTACATTTTTTTCGACGGAATTCTATTTTTCGCAGCCATCTGCTTGTCTCACCTTCAACCCCTATTAAACCATCGCCCCTTTCAGAACCTTTCTGCCCAAAGTAATAACATTAGACGAATCCTTAGACTTGACCGTTTCCCCTGCAACTTTTTCACCCAAACCAGCTGCCAACTCCCACAAATTTACGAGCCTTTATAACAATCCTGCATATATGGACGAATTTTCGCCGAGAGGTTGCTCTAATTTCGCCGAGCGGTGTTTTTTCTCCTGTATTCGCGCCTAGCTCGCCGAATTCATGCACGGCTCTTCGTCCCCATATATTTAACTCTTTTCCTCACTTTTCTTAAGCAACACGAGCAATCACAATATGGACGCCAGGTCTCAAACATCCTCTACAGAAAACTCTCTGGAGAACTTACTACGAAACCTGCAGAACTACAAGAAAGACTCGAATGTGATCAAGTTCACTTCTCAGGAGGACTCCTCCATGCTGTTGTCTTCAGCACGTCCTGTTGAAGCTGAGGCTTACGGAGATTCCACGGAGGGAGAGCACCCCACCAAGCTTGTGTTGATCTTGACGTTAGCCTCGTCCATCTCAGGTTTCATGTTCGGTTACGATACCGGTTACATTTCCGCTGCTTTGGTCAATGTGGGTACAGACTTGTCCAACAAGATCTTGACTTCCGGTGAGAAGGAATTCATCACTTCCGCCACATCGCTCGGCGCCTTGATCGGTGCACTTTTGGGTGGTGTGGGCGCCAACTTGCTCGGCAGAAAACGGGTGATCATGGGCTCCAACGTGATTTTTGTTGTGGGCACCATTATCCAGCTTGTTGCTGCTCACGTCTGGACTATGATTGCAGGCAGATTTGTCTTGGGTCTCGGCGTCGGCATTGCCTCGCTTACAGCTCCCCTTATGTTGTCAGAATTGGCTCCTTCGAAGTACAGAGGCCGTTTGATCGTGACCAATTGTATCTTTATCACTGGTGGTCAGTTGGTCGCCTACTTCATCAACTGGGGATTGACCCATGTCAAGGGCGGCTGGAGAGTGTCTGTGGGCTTGTGCATTCCCCCAGCGGTGGTCCAGCTGGTCCTCTTTTTCTTCTTGCCAGATACCCCTAGATTCTATGTGATAAACGGCAACTTTGAAAAAGCCAGACAGGTATTGAAAAAGACCCACAGCAACTCTTCTGAGTCCCACATAGACGCTCTTTTGGACGACATGATCCAGTCCAACTCCACCGTCCCTGGTGGTCCCGTCACGCAGATTTGGAACTCCATCAAGCTTATCCACACAAAACCAGCCAACTTCCGTGCGCTCATCTTAGCCTGCGGTTTACAGGGCATTCAGCAGTTCACTGGTTTCAACTCTTTGATGTACTTCAGCGCGACCATTTTCAAGACCATTGGATTTGAAAATGCCACTGCCGTGTCGATTATCATTGCAGCCACCAACTTCGTCTTCACTCTTGTCGCTTTGTGCATAATTGACTTCGTGGGCCGTCGTCGTATCCTTCTATTTGCTATTCCCGGCATGTGCGCAGCGCTTGTGCTTTGTGCCATTGCATTTCACTTCTTGGGAGTCAAGTTTGGCGACAACGAAGAGGTGATTGTGGAAACTACAGGTATCACCGGCTGGGGCATAGTTGTCATCATGGGTATGGTCTTCTACGTGGCCTCCTACGCCATTGGTATTGGAAACAGTGCCTGGACCGGTGTAGAGCTCTTCTCCGACGTGAATGTCAGATCCGTGGGAGGCATGTACGCTGCAGCCACCAATTGGGCGGGCTCCTTGGTGATTGCATCCACATTCTTGACAATGCTTGAGAACATCACGCCGACAGGCACCTTCTCCTTCTTTGCAGGCTTGTGTTTTGTGTCTTTCATTTTCGTCCTCTTCTTGCTTCCCGAGGTCGCTGGGCTCAAGTTGGAGGACACCACCAAGCTTCTTGAAGGTGGCTTCAATGTGCGTGCTGCAAGAAAATTGTCGAAGGAGAGAAAAAAGCTCAAAAGACACGTCGAGCAGGACGACCAAGACAGTTCAGTCGTTTAACGGTCCAAGCGACCAACTTAATTACCAGCATATATTCACCAAAGCATACACTCTTCCGACTCATAGTGCGCGCCTAGTAGTATCATCGCATCTCAACACTCTCATTAATAGACACACAATGGCTATAGTACGCCAGAAACGGCCCCAGCAACCGTATAATAAGTTTGATACAATGTATAAACTAGCAGAGTTTGACGTTATCAAAAAGATTGGCCAGGGCACTTTTGGTGTGGTGCAAAAAGCGAGAAACAGAAGATCAAAAGAGTTGGTAGCTTTGAAGCAGCTCATCAACCACTCGGCCAAGGAAGGCTTCCCCATCACGGCAATGAGAGAAATTACTATCCTTAAAAGTCTTAGTCACAAGAACGTTTTGAAAATCACTGGAATGATCTACGAAGAAGCCAAAGCCAGTTCTCCCGAGGAGGCCGTGCGTCAAAGAGGATGTTTCTATACCATTTCCCCGTACATGTCGTTGGACTTGGTGGGACTTTTGGAAAATCCACAAATCAAGCTCACTGAAGCTATGGTCAAGTGTATCATGCAACAGCTCCTTCGAGGTGTCGATTATATCCATCAACAGCACTACCTCCATAGAGACATCAAAGCAGCCAACATTTTAATAGACCCACACGGCGTGGTGAAAATAGCAGACTTTGGGCTTGCCAGAGTGTACCATGGAAAGAAGCCCCAAAAAGGATTGGGGCCAGGTGGAGGTGAAAGAGCATACACGGCATTGGTTGTCACTAGATGGTATAGATCACCGGAGTTGCTTCTAGGAGAGCGCAAGTACGGTACGTCTGTCGATATGTGGGGTGTGGGATGTGTTTTTGGAGAGCTATTTACAAAGAAACCCATATTGGTGGGCTCCTCTGACTCGAACCAGGCACAACTCATATTCGACATGGTGGGCCCGCCATCTCGCGAGAACTGGGCATCTGCGTCAAAGCTCCCGAACAAGCAAGACCTCAATATCGGCCTCACGTGCAAACGGTCGTTGGAGCTGCGGTTTGTGCCGTTGATGGGTGAGGTGGGTGTGCTGCTCTTAGACAAGCTTCTAACGTTGGACCCTGAAAAGCGCTGGAACGCCCAGAATGCGTTGGAGCACGAATACTTTGAGACATCTCCCAAGCCATTGCTGCCTGAGGACATGCCAGCCTTTGAGGAGAGCCACGAGATAGATAGAGAGCGGTTCAAGAGACAACGAACTGAGGGGGCTGAGGACCAGCAAGGTAAAAGGCCAAAGGTGGAGACATACGTGAGCCGGCTGACTAGGCCTGGTATCACGGGGATCAAGACAAAGCCAGTGAAGCCTAGGTACTAGAGGGATATGTTTGTCTATACGTCTATGGTTTTTTCCGGGGAAAAAAAAATTTGGGAGTTTTGCTTAGGGTCTAACACTCGCTTGACTTCCTTTCCAAGCCAGGCTGTAGGTTTAGTGAACGGAAAATGGACTCCACACCTTGTGGTCGTACAGGACCAACGGTAGACAGTCAAATGTCAAAAAGAAGGGTTGAGTTTTTGGGATTACTAAAGGAGCGTTTTTGAGACTCTTGAATCCTACCCATTCTGCTCTTTACAGCAAAGAAGCGATCGGACCTCTATCCGTCAAACGGATCCAACGATCCGAAGTCTGCACTTCCATCAATCAAGGGAATGGCGCCGTTCCGAATGCGGCCTTCCGACGGAGAAAAGGAAAACACGTAGATTTCTACCTGCACACAATCTGAAGAACCTTCATCAATAAACGTTTCACAAATCTCCATTATTAATCATCCGCTCCGGTCTACTACTCTCTCTTGATGGAATAGATAACCCGGGGAGGTGCGACGAAGACGCGGGAGCCGCCAACGGATAACTGTCTGCAGTACCAATGACCGAGATTCGAGGGTATTTTTACGGAAGGCTGCACTGTGTGCAGTATGTGGAGCCCTAATTCTTACGGCATGCAGATCTCACCGACCGGCTGCAAGACTATATATTCAGCAGAAACGCGAATAAACTCCTCCTCACACTCCACCATGACTCTTGTATTAGAAGACTATTTCTCGGTGCAGGTGTTCTTCATCGTGCTCCGTGAAACGATCGAGCTGGCGATCATCATCCTGGTGCTTTTGGCCTTTGTCAATAAGAGTCTCCTGCAAGATTCCAAGAGTCTGCAAGAAAACCATACGGAAGAGGAAAGCGAAAATTGCTCTTCGCTGAATGAGCAAATTGCACCTAACAAAAAGGTCCTTAACAGTCTTAGATGGCAGATCTGGATCGGTGGGCTTTTTGGCTTCTTGGGTTGTTTGGTGGTTGGTGCTGTTATCTTAGTGGCTTTCTACACTATCGGTGCTGACTTATGGTCAAGCACAGAGCACTACTGGGAAGCCACGTTTTCCGTGATCGCTTCGGTGATTATCTCAGCTATGGGAGTGAAGATCCTCCGTGTCAACAGAATGCAGCAGAAATGGCATCACAAGTTGGGGTCCATCATCAACAACAACACGCAGTTGATGGAGGTTGCAAAGAACACAGCTTCATGGTCCGAGCGCAACGCCATGTTTATTTTGCCCTTTGTCACGACCTTGCGTGAAGGTTTGGAGGCTATTGTTTTCGTGGGCGGTATCGGCATCAACGAAAATACGACCGTGGTTTCGATTGTCTACTCTGCCATCTCCGCCATAATCATAGGCATCATTGTGGGCTTCGTGTTGTACCGCTCAGGTAACACGCTCTCGCTCCAGTGGTTCTTGATCATCTCGACGTGTTTCCTCTATCTTGTTGCCGCCGGCTTATTCTCCAAGGGTATCTGGCAGTTTGAGCTTCAGCTGTTCATCGATAAGTGCGGCGGCTTGGACGTCAGTGAAACCGGCAATGGGCCCGGCTCGTACGATATCAAAAGCAGTGTCTGGCACGTGAACTGCTGCAATGGTGAAATGCCCGAAGATGGCGTCCAGTGGATGTTGTTCACGGCCATTTTCGGCTGGACCAATTCAGCCACTTACGGCAGTGTTATCGGATACATTGTGTACTGGGCAGCGGTGATTCTGATGTTCTGGAGCTTGCTTTACGAGGACAAGCACGGCATGTTGCCCTTCGTGCCTGTCAAGTGGCAGCTAAAGCGTATCAGAAAAAGACTCTACTTTTCGGTGCCTCAGCAGCAGCAGGGCCGCCAAAGCGTGGAGCTGGTCAACTCCCAGACGCCTTTACAGGCTGCATAACGTGACTCATGAATAACATAAAAACATCTAAATCTATAACTCATTAAACTCAATTGAACATCTCGTCCACCGAACCGCCCAAGTACACCTTGAGCGTTTTGCGTGTGGCAGGCAAGATTCTGGCTTTCACCATGGGCACCTTTTCGCCCTCCTTGTTCAATTTCTCGTACGCCTGAAATCTGTGGCAGCCACCAAAAGCAAAGTAGTAGTTTTTGCCCTGTTCACGAACCAAGAAAACGTCAATTGGTGGTAGTTCTCCCGCAGATATGTCTTCTATACCACAAGTAGCCAGGGCCATGGGGGTACCCTGGAGTGTGGACACCATGGCATCAATTTTTTGATAATCTAGCACCGGCGGAATGGGTCTTCTAATTTCATTCAAAGGAACGTATTCTTCTTTTAGGTTGGACGATTGGAGTGACATTTCTTGCTGGGGTAGTGGGTGCGAAAACGGCTTTATATATGCGGTAGGCTATCGGTAGATCCAGAAGTTTGACGGCCCTATATGTCTGACTAAGCGCAAGCGAGACGATTATTAAGTGCCACCAGTCGAGGTCAATCTTCAGGGTGGATCTGGAATATGAGCTTTAATTTGGCTACTTGAGAAAATAGAGGTCAGAGGGGTGTTCTGTTTCCTTTTTTTTGCAATTGATGTTCATTTGGGTTTTTTAGCAGTCTTTTTGGAGTATCGTGTTTATTTGACAGCAAGGCTGCGAATCCGTATCGGAGTTGGATACCAAGAGAAGAACGCAAGGTTTATCTATAATAATGATAAAAAAAATCTGCTTAAACAACCCTGCAATCTGTGAAAGAATGTAAAGGCTAGGAATCCCTTCAAGCCGTCGAGTAGAGACAACATGGCTAGTGGGTACAAATACCAGAAAAGCATAATTTGGTGCGTTTGTCGCGGCTCTCTAGCTTCAGTTTTAACTTTATAGAGCGTCCAATTTGGTTCATTTATATGTTTTTATTTTTTTTTTTAAATTGCCTACCCAGAGACGGCGATGAAGAAGGCTCCGTTACTTTAACATAAGAAATGACGCAAAGTACAAATGGCTGGCATTTGGTCACTTGACAGCACACAGAAGGCCGTTTGATAGGGCCACAATCTGGCAAACTGGCCATAACCTGCCGATTTTGGCGCTTCGAAGAGTCCATCTCTCAGAGTGATACGAATCAGAAATCCATTTTTTTCGAAAAAAGGGAATTGCACTGGCGCTCTAGAATGCCTACACTTGATGTACCGCTTGAAAGACATACTGGTTAAAGAGTCCCAATGGAGTCCTGATGGTTCTACCCAAAACAGATAAACAGGATCACATTGTTGGATATGGCTCGAGGTAAAACTCTTAGAAGACCAATAGCCTCGGTGCATCTACAGCCGCTGTAGTGGACTAAAGCCACAACAACAGCTTCTAATCTATCAACCCACCCCACAAGAGCTTCCCAGATCTAAAACCCAAAAATCATCTCCTTTTAAGCAGACATCCTTCAAATTCCAAATAACCGTTGCTCCAATCCCAAATCTATCCTCACCCACCCACCAGTGCACATGTGGCTTTTGTGATTTAGGCCTCGCAAAAGCATCTGATCGAGCCCTGACCACCCTCGGAACTCCCACCCTGTCTGCAGTATATCCCTGAACCCACTGGCACGGCAGTGAACTATGCTTCCGTTCCGCAACGCTTCGCTCCGTTTTCCCGTCTGATAGCCTGCATTCCGGACACGAGCCCAGACGGTGCCCAGCTACAAAGAGACTTGAATAGGATGAAAATGGGGTAGAATTCAAAAAGACAAGCACAATATTGAAATCATTCGACGTTTATGACCCCACAGGTGAAATCCTTGGTGTCGATTATCTAGATAATCAGCCGAGATCGGGTCCGCCCTCGGTGGAGTGCGCCCGTTACCCTCGGAACTCACTGATCGAAAAGATAAAATTTTCTCATTTAAATCACTGCAATCCACCTTCTGAACCCGGATACACAACCTCCAATGTTTTGGGTCAATGTGCTGTTGTTTGCTGCATCAGCCTTTCTTCTATATCCGCGAGGGAAGCTGCCGATCTACACGAAGAGCGCCTTGGCTCTTTTGCTAACATGTCTAACGGCCCTTTTCATCACCATGACCCCAGAAAAGGCTCTTCAGAGTGCTCCTTTTCACAGATACTCGAATGCTGAAATAGCTTTTTCAAGTTGCAGCATCCACGTGCGTCCGTTGAACTTTTGTGGCCTCGAGGAACTCTATGGCCCTGAGAGCAGCGTGTGCTTGTGTAAAAACGTCAACGCTTTGGCTACTATATCCCATTGCTACTTAAAGGCGTACCCAGATCTTGTGGATCTGTTTGTGTTGAAGTGCAATCTTCAGATGAAGGTGAATCTCACCAGGGCGGACTTTGACAGGGCCCATGATCTATATGATCAGATGGCACAGGTTGAGGAGGGTGAGATAATCGAGGAAAGCACAAAGACGAAGAATCCTCAGATCATAGATCACCCGGTCAAACTCGAGGAAAAGGTGATTTTCAAGTACCGAGACTCTTTCGACCAGTTTTTGGGCAACTACAACCGCTCCATCGTTTATGGCTTCTACTTGGTGGGGTTCTGGGCAGCGTTTTTTACTTTGGTGGGAATCGCCAATTGGCTGAAGATTTTGCTTCCAAGACTAAGCCATAGCGCCAACAGCCCTGTGATAAACTTCATCAGGAAGAAGGTCACTCTTCCAGCTACGTTCGGGCGGTACAAGACCAATGAGAAGCAATTTCTCGGGGTGCTCGATTTTCTTTCTCCAACGAGACTCGAGACGCTTTCCATCGTTGCCTTCACAGGCCTAACGGTTTATTTATTTTTTGCCGAAATCAGATACATCGACGACGACCCGATCTTCAAAACAAAGTTTCGAGCATTAGGTCGATACTACGCTGTTCGGGCGGGTGTCCTAGCGAGCTACTTATTTCCTTTTTCGATTTTGTTCGCTGGCCGTAACAATATCCTTCAGTGGCTTGTTCGCTGGGAATACGCTGCGTTCGTGACACTTCACCGCTGGATTTCCAGAGTGATGATGGTGTTGTTGATTATCCATGCCACAGGCTACTCATACGTTATCAGAGGAAAGCCAAACTTTGAGATCACGGCTTACTTGGTATGGGGAGCGGCGGCATATTTTTCAGGTCTTGTTATTTTGATTCAGGGTCTCTTAGTGTTGAGACGGCGCTGGTACGAGACGTTCCTTCTACTTCACATTCTTTTGGCGCTTGTGTTTGCGATTGGTGCGTGGTTCCATGTGGATGATCTTTACTTCCTTTGGTATTACTACTTTTCCGCTTGGCTTTGGGCGACAGATCGGATTCTCAGGATACAGCGTTTAGCATACTTTGGTTTCCCTATAGCCGACGTCAAGCTCTATGAAGACGAAACGCTCAAAGTGGCAGTTCCTCTTCCCAAGAACTTCAACGCTGAGGGCGGAGGTCATTGTTTTGTTCACTTCCTCCGTCCATCCTGTTTCTGGCAGTCTCATCCATTCACCTACACTCTCGTTGGCGATAAGATTATTTTCTACGTCAAAGTGAAGACCGGAGTTACCAGAGACTTGGCCACCTGGCTTGAATTGCATCCGGACAGGTCAGCCAAAATTAGAGTGGCCGTTGAGGGGTCTTACGGAGAGGCCACACCCGCATACAAACACGACACCAGCGTCTTCTTAGCTGGAGGAAATGGAATACCTGGAATCTTGGCTGAAGCCGTGGAGGTCATCGAGAGGAACAAGTTCAGCAAGAGAAGAGTCAAACTCATCTGGGTGGTGAGGGAATATCAGTCGATTTTATGGTTCTTTGAGGAGCTTGCATCTTTAAAAGCACTTCCAATTGAGACTGAAATATACGTCACAAGGCCACTGCCCTTGGTGATCAGTCCTGATGACAAGCTGCCACTTCTCAAGAACACGTACACCCACTTTAGCGTTGCTAACCACATCAAGGACCCAATCGCCAAGCTCAAGGAGGATTTGGCACACATACGGTTTCACGAGGGAAGGCCCGATGTGGAAAAGATTGTGCAACAGAACATGGAAATCAGTCAAGAGAGCTGCTGCTTTGTGACTTGTGGACATCCAATTATGGTGGACGACCTTCGGCATGAGGTTGTGCAAGCCATAGACAGCAGCAAGGTAAGGGTAGATTATTATGAGCAACTTCAGGTATGGGCATAGTTAATATGGGTTTATTTATCTCAAATGCATGATATAATATATGAGTCAAGAGTAGGGAGTGAAATCTTATCGGAGATCGGTTCTGTAAATATATGTTTCACTGTGATGGATTATCATTGGAGAGGTTCCTGAAGGAAATATGCTTGATCAGCATTTTGTGGATGGTACAATAAGGCTACGGTCTATTGAACAGTGAGAATATCTGAGACGGTCTAAAGTTAGCTTTGATGAGGTGACATGAGTCGTTTGATACATTTTTTATTTTCCTTTTCGCCCACATTTCTTGAGCGATATATCAATCTTTATTGTGGAGAAGGGAAACAAAATCTCTTTCAAGTCTTATGAATCGATACACACGGCGAAAAGCTCGGGCTACTGACAAGAGGGTCTCGTGAAATTCAATTAGAAGAGTTTCCTTTTAATTGACATCCTTTTGTTAAAGTGATACAAAAACACTATGAATGAGCCAATTGGAGGTTGTTTCTATGGCGAAAATGAATTTTTTAACTCTTTCAAAGAGATCTCAATCACGAAGAAACAAAAATGAGCTGTACCAAGGTGAAGAATCCTACAATTTCACGATTGATGTGTCTGCCCTTGATATTCTCTTTGATACAGCCCAATGAGCTCGTAAAGCACTTTTTTAGGGGCTGAAATCCAGCCAAAAAGATACACTTTAAAACTAGAGCAATTAGGGATTTTCTAGGGGTGAAATCGGTGTCAAAATGGTCTTTCTTTAGATGTAACTCATAGCACCTGCAGCCAAATTTTCGCACGTACGCCTTTATGGCCAAGTTGGTAAGGCACCTCACTAGTAATGAGGAGATCGTCAGTTCGAATCTGGCTGAAGGCAGTATACAGTTCATTCTTTTTGCATATTCAAACCCACCATCTCATCTTTTTAAACTCACCACACTTCACCTTTTCATGAATCTCCAGCTACCGCCCAATTTGGCTACAGATGCTCCTCATTTAAAAGAAGGAAAAACTGCAGACTTTCAAGTTTCCTCCGCTGATATTCTTCTGGAAGCACACCAGCTAAAGCAGTCTCCATACAAAGCATCCAAACAGACTATCCAAGACATTGAAGAGCTACGTCTGTTTCAACAAGCAAAACGTAGAGAATTCGAGCAACACCTAAATAAGAATCGTCTCAATTATGGCCAGTGGATACGATATGCTAAATGGGAAGTGGACCATAATCACGACTTCAAGAGAGCCAGATCCATCATGGAAAGAGCATTGGAGGTAAACATCCAGCATGTGCCTTTCTGGGTGCGCTACGTGGAAATGGAACTACTACATCGGAATATCAATCATGCCAGAAACTTGCTAGACCGTGCTGTGACTTCCCTACCTTACACCAATAAGCTATGGTACATGTACGTGCAAACTGAGGAATCTCTCGGAAACTACGAATCCGTGCGTGCTGTGTTTGAGCGATGGCTTTCGTGGAAACCAGAAAAATCCGTATGGCAATCTTACATCGGGTTTGAGAAAAGGTATGATGAGTTTAACAATGTGCGAGCATTGTTCCCCAGATACTTGGCTGAATACCCAGAGGGGGCTACCTGGTTGGAATGGGCCGATTTCGAGCGACTCGAGCACCCGTTGAATGAGGATCTGGCCGGACGTATACGTGGTATTTTCGAGTCTGCTTTAGATAAATTGGCCCAGGACGGAAAGATCGAAACCGATAAAAGCGCCTCCCAGCTCGTCCAACGCTGGGCGGAATGGGAAGCCTCCCAGGGAGAAGTCGAGAGAGGGCGCCAGGTGATTATGATGCTTTCTGAGTTTTTCACCCTGGGAGAGGGCAGGCAGATGGTGTCACAGCTCTTGTTCGAGTTTCAATCTAGACTCGGTGACGCTTCACTGGCTGATAACTCTGTATTTACCAAAAAGAAGGCCCAGCGAGAGCTGGAACTTGCAAAGAACCCCAGAGACTACACGGCCTGGTGGGAATTCATCAAACTCCTGAGACTGGCGTCTGTTGAGACTAAGAGAAGCATTTTCCAAAGAAGTGTCGCTGCTGTCCCAGAAGAAAATTATAAACTGTTGCAATGGAGACGCTATGTTTTTCTCTGGATCAAATATGCCCTTTGGGAGGAGCTCGACAATTCCGAAATTGAGAAGGCTCGTGATTGCTGGTCTAAGCTCATTTCAATCATACCACACAAGGTGTTCTCTTTCTCGAAAGTCTGGGTCTTGAGGGCACAATTCGAGATTCGATCCAGCGACGAGACAGGTATTAACTCAGCAAGAAAGGTTCTAGGCAGAGCCATTGGCTTGACATCCACGACAACTTTGAAAAACAAAATCTTCAAATTCTACATTGAATTGGAAAAAAAAATCAACGAGTGGGACCGAGTGCGCTCCCTATACTCCAAATGGATAGAGACTGCTCTTCTATTCGATTCCGAGAATCCTGGAAGTCATGCTGCGCTCAGGATATTAAAAGAGTTCATTGACATGGAGTTGAAATTGGGAGAGTTCGACAGGTGCCTTGCCATGTATGATGCAGCATTAGAGAGCTACGGTGATGGGGTCGACAGAACAACGGTGTTCACCCCTTACAACGAGTTACTCACCATGTATATTGATTTTCTCAAGGACGAGCTTCAATATGATCGTGCTAGAGATGTCTTCAGACGAAAGTTGGATGAGCAGCCAACACCAGAGCTCTGGATTCGCTTCGCCGCCTTTGAGCTGAGCATTCTATCTCCCGAGCAGCTCGAAACCCTCTCAACCCTGGACGATGTCGAGTTCAGACTTCAAGATCACCAGAAGGACAATACCCGCAAAATCTTCACTGAAGCTGTGGCTCATTATAAGCGTGCTAACGAGGCGATACCATGCATTTCCATCCTCGAGGCATGGAAGAACTACGAAATAGCGCACGGCGACCCAGAGTCTGTTCAAAAGGTCGAGAAGCGATTTCCAACTGAGGTCTTCAAACGAAGACCAACCGCAAACGGCGAGGAGATGTACAAGGAGTACATCTTTCCACAGGAGGCACCCAACATCAACAAGTTTCTTGCGAACGCTAAGAAATGGGCAACGCAGGGGTCTTCTGACACACCTTAGACTTCATGTTCATTCACTTTCCATTAAAACTATGACGAGCGCCGAGTTCGGGGCCTGCGCTTTTAGTAGCCGCCTCTAAGGGTCAAAACTAAATGCAATGAGGCGCCTGCCTGGATACCTGATTCCTCGATGGTGATCTCGTCATTCAACTGGGAACCATTGAAGATCAATCGCTGCTGGGCCGGAGGGATCCCCTCCTTCTCTTCCATCATCTCCTTAATGCGGATTACCTTATCACTGGATTCGACATCCACGGGAATATCTCTGCCTGTCAATGTTTTCACCTTTACTTGCATTGTGGTATCGGTTTGTGGTGGAGTTGATATTGAGTGGTGTGAACTTCGCCCCCACATGCAGGAAACACTAATGTTTGCGTCCAATGGAACTTACCAGCGGCAGAAAGGAAAACTTGGGCGGGCCATAAAATTCGAAGAGGTCTGAAGATCGTGTTCTTTAGGTGTAGGAAGTACCGAAGATTTACGCGAAAAAGATGTCGGTGAATTAGATTTGTTGTCGCCCTAGAAACTAATCACATGGGAATGAAACGAATTCCAACAGATATGGTGGTAGATGGCCACCATGCTCTTCTAATGAATCCCGTGATCCCGTGATTGATGAAGAGTTTATTTGAAGAAATGGTGCTCAGCTCATGGGTTTGTGTCAGACAGTCGACTACTGTACATATCCTGATTTGCACCCATCAACCCTCAGCAATAACCACAATTGATGATACAATTTGCGATACTTTTTTCTTTGCTAATGTTGTAAAGGTACTCAAATTGGGGATGTACAAGTCTAGAGAAAGTTCATGTCGAAGTTTCCAAACAACCCCCAGCCGCAACCTGGATCAATCGCTAGCTTGTTTGAGCCAAAAATTGGCTTTTGAGCTATCGAGTTGACGAGATTGCCTTTCCTATTGTGGCTCTCAGAATTATAGAACGAAAAGAGAGATCAGGCCTCACTAGCCAAGGTCACCTCACATGCGATGTAGAAGGTTCAGAAATGCACCGTGACCACTTTAATGTTTAAGGCATCGACCAGCGTTTCTTCGATTTTTAGCTTTTTGAATATAAGCTTTTGAAGTTTCCTCGGTTGCCCAAGAAGTAGGACACCCCGCAACAATTGTGCCATCTTCATGGTAACGGAATACAGATCAACAAGTCCGTCATGTAAACGTAGAATCGAGACGTGGTGGAATTCCCAATGAGATAATGAAAGAGATGCATCTACTTCTTAAGCCTCACATTTTCCTTGTTAGACCAATTGGCACCACGCATGTCAGATCAGACCTGTCATTGTTGATGAGTAGGCAAGGGCTTCAAACCGTAGGTATCAAGGCACATACTTATTGAGCTTTCAAAGTTGACTTAAACGGTCAATGCAGAGTCTTGACGGGAAAATCCCCAAAATCCCGCGAATTACGCAAAAGTCGTTTTGTGCCCAGTATCTACCGGATTCTGTGAGAGATACAATAGCAGCCTTTGCAGCGAAAGGGGTATGACTCGAGGTGGACCGAAGCGACCGGAGTTATTCAGGTCAAAAGAGAGGGCTATGCTGGTTGGGTGGAGGAGGGTAAATTCCTTGTTAATCTGATAAATCAAGCAGAAAGAAGAAAGAAAAAAAATTTGCACTGAATGAGCCGATTTCAATAATCTTAAACCATCGGAGAGAAAAGCGTACTGATATCTTTTTTCAATTTCTTTGACTTTGTTTCAACTGGTAGAAGGTGCAATTCAATTTAGGTAAAAGATAGAGTTTTCTCTGGAAGACGTAGATTATGATGGCATGCTTAAAAGCACCACGATGTCAACCTGCGAACTGCTCCGAAGCTGCCGGCTTTTAATATGATAAGAAAAACGCCTGCTTATCATTCAATCATAAGAATAAACAGGCCAAAGCTTCGCCACAGTTTGTTGATAACCTAGACAGAACGGTTGCTGAATTTGCTTGGCGAACTCAGAAAAACTTTTCTGGGCCGAATGACGTTAAAAGCACCATAGATTAATCAAAAGAAATAACCGGAGATAGAAATCGAAGTGAAAACGAGAGGAAGTGAATGATCGTCCATGCAAAGAAGATGTGCCAATGGAAGGCTGACCATGCAATTGAGAGGCTGTAAACGCAGCAGGGAGGCTAACTATGCAGTTGGAGATGCATTTGAATACTGTGCTGTTGTGAAATCGACGCAATCAAGAAACGAATGATTTGAAGCAACAAAGTTTACCGATGCACCGAAAAGGCCAGATAGATCCGCTATGGAAGAGTGAGATAAGCGAGCGGACGAGAAGGTGAAATTGATAATACAGAGGACTGCGCAATCGAGACGGCAATCTGAAGGATTATCGATTGCCTGATAAGCTCTGGCGACGTTTGAAAAAACAGCACCTTCAACGGCCATCTAGAACTCAAAAAACCTTTTATTGCAATCCCCCAATCCCCCAGGTGAAACAGGCTTTTCAAGGTCCTGTGGCGCAACCGCGCTAATTTCATCTGAAGCAAGCCCGCATGTTCTTTTCAGAAATCCAGTAACAGGCTGAGCAGCTGGCCGATTGAGCCCTAAAAGTGCAATCCAGCGCCAGAAAAGAGGCAAACATTGCGCGGCCCTCCTCGCCTTTTGTTCTCAAAATTTTTCCGATTTTGCGCCATGGCCCGCACTAAAACGCTCCCGTGGCCCGGATTCTAGACGGCTGAAGCCGCAGCCTGAGCTATTTCGGGCCCGGAACTCATCGATTCCGGGGCCGCACCAGCAAAACCACAAAAAGACGACGTGGGTGGCAAAGGCGCAAGGCCCTGAGATAAGGGGAAATTTGAATACGTAAGAAAACTTGAAAAAACGGCGCCCCGCTTTGGCACCCTGGTGCTTGTGGAATGGCCCACGTAATTGGCGGGGCCCGGAACCCGCACAAATCTGGGTGTCCGCTGCCCCTCTGAGAACAAAATAAAAGCACTGCCCAAATCAGCCGCAAGGCTCGCCTTTTCAGGGCTCACAAATAATTCCCATTAACACTGGCTGCCTCACCACTGCCCCAATCTCCTTCTTGATTCAATTTCCTCTAAATCCAAAAAAAACTCTTCTTGATCCAATTGCCAATGCCCATTAAAATAGGAACATGCCCTTTCTTTTGCCTCCCCATCTCTCCCTTCCTGCAATCTCTTTCCCACCCACCTCTGCGCAATGAGTAATACTGAGCCATGTTGTGAAAAAAATGTTGACCCGGACCAAAAATCAATGCCTTAACCGTTTTGCCACCACGGCACCGGGCCCTTACCCCTTCCTGGTTCTTCCGCTAAGCTTCTCGTATAGCCTTTTCGCTCACGTAAGTTTCGGAACATCCATCTTCCGCCTGCCGTCGCATGCCCGTGCTTCTCCAATGTTTGATGCGCCTGCACCGTTTCCTCTGCTGGGGCTGCGGCATTTGCTATATTTTTACTTAGTATATAATAGCCCCAGTTCCCCTGTACTTCACAGGCTATGTCTGCTGCTGACGAAAAAACACAATTCCACGACGCTCCGCCGGCCGACCCGGCGGTGGCGCCTCCTCCTGTCAGGCTGCATCTAGAAGATGAGGTTGACTCCATCAACGAGTACACTGGCTTTGGTGAGGACCAACAGGGCGAGATTAGAGAGTTGGCCAGAACCATCACCAACATCTCCCAGGGCAGCGGCGATCCTATGGCCAGAAAGGCCTCTTCGGCTGATTTGTTGAAGTATCTTTCCCACATGTCTGAAGTGCCCGGTGTGGAGCCCTTCGACCCTGAACAGATTTCTGACCTGTTGAACCCAGACAGCGAGAACTTCGATGCCAAATTCTGGGTAAAAAACATGCGTAAGTTGTTCGACAGCAACCCAGACTACTATAAGCCGCTGAAGTTGGGTGTCGCTTACCGTAACTTGCGTGCTTACGGTGTCGCTGCCGACTCTGACTACCAGCCCACTGTCACCAACGGATTGTGGAAAATGGCCACCGACTACTACCACGACGTCCGTAAAGTGGACGAGAGCCGTTGTTTTGACATCTTGAAGACCATGGACGGCTACTTCCGCCCTGGCGAAGTCACCGTCGTCTTGGGTCGTCCTGGTTCGGGTTGTTCTACCTTGCTTAAGACCATCGCTGCCAATACTTACGGTTACGAAATCGGCCCGGAGCTGACCATCTCTTACGACGGTATGACCTCCTCTGAAATTGAAAAGCACCACCGTGGTGATGTCATCTACTCGGCTGAAACCGATGTCCACTTCCCTCACTTGAGTGTGGGCCACACTTTGGAATTCGCTGCCAGATTGAGAACTCCTCAAAACAGAGGTGACGTCTCCAGAGAGGACCACGCCAAGCACATGGCCTCCGTCATGATGGCCACTTACGGTTTGTCCCACACCAGAAATACCGCTGTGGGTTCTGACTTCGTGCGTGGTGTTTCTGGTGGTGAGCGTAAGCGTGTGTCTATCGCCGAAGTTTCCTTGTCTGGTGCCAACATCCAGTGTTGGGATAACGCTACCAGAGGTTTGGATGCTGCCACCGCTTTGGAGTTTATTCGTGCTTTGAAGACCTCCGCTGCCATCTTGGATGCCACTCCCTTGATTGCCATCTACCAGTGTTCTCAGGACGCTTACGACTTGTTTGACAACGTTATTGTCTTGTACGAGGGTTACCAAATTTTCTTTGGTAAGGCCGCTGAAGCTAAGCAATTCTTCTTGGACATGGGTTACGAGTGTCCCCAGCGTCAAACCACCGCTGACTACTTGACTTCCTTGACCAACCCTGAAGAGCGTGTGGTCAAACCAGGTTTTGAAAATAAGGTTCCTAGGACTGCCAAGGAGTTCTCCGACTACTGGCGTGCCTCTCCACAATACGCCGCTCTTGTGGGCAAAATTGATCAATACCTTTCTGACACTGCTGATGGTTCTCAGAAAGAGCTCTACCGGGAATCGCACGTTGCCAGACAATCCAAGCACATCTCTCCAAAATCCCCTTACACGGTTTCTTTCTTCATGCAAACAAAATATATCGTGGGTCGTAACTTCCTTCGAATGAAGGGTGATCCGTCCATTGTTTTGTTCTCCGTTGTCGGTCAGGGTATCATGGGTTTGATTCTTTCGTCCGTCTTTTACAATTTGTCACAGACCACAGACTCCTTTTACTACCGTGGTGCTGCTATGTTTTTTGCTGTCTTGTTTAACGCTTTTGCCTCCTTGTTGGAGATTATGTCCTTGTTCGAAGCCCGTCCTATCGTCGAGAAGCACAAGAAATACGCTTTGTACAGACCTTCGGCTGATGCCCTTGCATCCATCGTTTCCGAGCTCCCCGTCAAGGCGGCCATGTCCATTTTTTTCAACTTTTCCTTTTACTTCATGGTGAACTTCAGACGCAAACCAGGAAACTTCTTCTTCTATTGGTTATTCTGCACCCTCTGTACCTTGTGTATGTCGCACATGTTCAGATCTTTGGGTGCTGTGTCTACCTCCCTTGCAGGCGCCATGACTCCTGCTACTTCCATTTTGTTGGCCATGGTTATCTTCACTGGTTTCGTCATCCCTATTCCATCGATGTTGGGCTGGTGCAGATGGATTCAGTACATCAACCCTGTGTCCTATGTCTTTGAGTCCTTGATGGTGAACGAGTTCCACAACCGTCAGTTTGAATGTGCGCAGTTTGTTCCATCCGGTGGTCTGTACAGCAATGTGGCACCAGTTAATCGTGTCTGCACAACTACTGGAGCTGATCCAGGTAGTTCCACCGTGAACGGTACGGACTACTTGAGAGTTTCCTTCGAGTACTACAACAGTCACAAGTGGAGAAACATGGGTATCGTCATTGCCTACATTGTTGTCTTCTTGTTCGTCTACATTGGTTTGACCGAGTGGAACAAGGGTGCTATGCAGAAGGGTGAAATCATTCTTTTCTTGAAGGGCTCCTTGAAGAAGGTCAAGAAGCAGAGAGAGCAGCAGAATGCGAAATCTGATGACATTGAAAACAACATTCCTAATGAGAAGATCTCCTACTCCGATGCCATGGAGAAGGACGGTTCCGGTAACTCCTCTGCCTACGATGATAAGGTTGAAACTCAGAAACAGATTTTCCACTGGAAGGATTTAACTTACCAAGTCAAGATCAAGTCAGAACAACGTGTCATTTTGAACCATGTCGACGGTTGGGTCAAGCCTGGTCAGATTACCGCTTTGATGGGTGCTTCTGGTGCTGGTAAGACTACGTTGTTGAATTGTTTGTCTGAGCGTGTTACTAGTGGTACCGTTACTGATGGTGTCAGAATGGTTAACGGTCACAGTTTAGACTCATCTTTCCAAAGATCTATTGGTTATGTGCAGCAACAGGATATCCATTTGGCTACCTCCACTGTTCGTGAGGCCTTGACCTTCTCTGCTTACTTGAGACAGCCATCTCATGTTTCCAAGAAAGAAAAGGACGAGTATGTCGACTACGTTATTGACTTGTTGGAGATGACCAATTATTCTGACGCTTTGGTCGGTGTTGCTGGTGAAGGTTTGAACGTCGAGCAACGTAAGAGATTGACTATTGGTGTGGAGTTGGTTGCCAAACCCAAGTTGTTACTTTTCTTGGATGAGCCCACCTCCGGTTTGGACTCCCAAACTGCCTGGTCTATTTGCAAGTTGATGAGAAAGTTGGCTGACCATGGACAAGCTATTTTGTGTACCATTCACCAGCCTTCTGCCATTTTGTTGCAAGAGTTTGACCGTTTGTTGTTTTTGCAGAAAGGTGGTAAGACTGTCTATTTCGGTGACTTGGGCGAGAACTGTGAAAGTTTGATCAACTACTTCGAGAAACACGGAGCTCACCCATGTCCAAAGGAAGCCAACCCAGCTGAGTGGATGTTGGAAGTTGTCGGCGCTGCCCCTGGTTCAAAGGCCTCTCAGGATTATTTCGAGGTCTGGAGAAATTCCGAGAACTACCAGGAAGTGCAGAAAGAATTGACCTACATGGAAAACGAATTAAGCAAGTTGCCCAAGGATGAGGACCCTGAGTCGAAAAAGAAGTACGCTTCTCCAATCATCTATCAATACTTCATTGTCTGTTACAGAACCTTCCAGCAGTACTGGAGAACTCCCGGTTACATCTACTCGAAGTTCTTCTTGGTCATCACTTCCTCGTTGTTCAACGGTTTTTCCTTCTTCAAAAACAACACCAGTCAGCAGGGTTTGCAGAACCAAATGTTCTCGATTTTCATGTCCTTCATTCCATTGCAGACTTTGATTCAACAAATGATGCCTTACTACATTATGCAGAGAGAGATTTACGAGGTCAGAGAAGCTCCATCGAGAACTTTCAGTTGGTTTGCTTTCATTGCTTCTCAGATCACCGCCGAGATTCCTTTCCAAACCGTGCTTGGTACTGTTGCTTTCTTCTGCTGGTACTATCCAACTGGTATGTACAGCAACGCAGAGCCTACTGACACCGTCAACGAGCGTGGTGCTCTCATGTGGTTATTTGTTTCCGGTTTCTACGTTTACAGTATTACCTTGGGTCAGTTTGTGATTGCCTTCCAGGAAATTGCCGACAATGCTGCCAACTTGGCTAACTTGATGTTCATTATGTGTTTGAACTTCTGTGGTGTGCTTGCCGGTCCTGATGCTTTGCCAGGCTTCTGGATTTTCATGTACAGATGTAATCCATTCACATACTTGGTTCAGGGTATGTTGTCTGCTGGTCTTGCCAACAACAAGATTGTCTGCGCCGAGAGAGAGTTGAACGTTTTTGAGCCACCCCTGGGCCAGACATGTGGAGACTACATGCAATCTTACATCCAGTCTGCTGGTGGTTACTTGTTGGATGAGAATGCAACTGACAAATGTCACTTCTGTCTCATGTCGTCAACAAACACTTTCTTGACCTCCGTCGAATCACGCTACTCCGAGAGATGGAGAAACTTTGGAATTTTCATTTGTTTCATTGCCATCAACATGGTTGCCACCGTCTTCCTTTACTGGCTCGCCAGAGTGCCAAAATCCTCCAAATCAAAGAAGCATTGATTTCCATCCTAATTATATCCTAGACTTATTCTTTTATTGATGCATACGTGAACAGAACTTGTAGAATCAATTGTCATTTAAAGGTCAAACTGGTAGCTGCTGAAAACATTTTTGCTGGAACTTGTTGGATATAGTTTCTTGACCCCTGACAGGCAATCATCTCACCTTGATTTGAATTTTCATGAACAATAAAAAGGGTGATCTTTTTTTACAATATGGGTTATATTTGCTTCATAGGACTGATTTCAATTGTTGGAGATTCAACATCAAGGTCAAACGGTCTTTTCTTGTTTGTTTATGGCCAAGTCGTCTAAGCCCAACAAAGCGTACCACTATTTCATAAATAAAAGTATACTCGATCATGTTTCAGCGACCAGTTGATGCCTTAGTATGTAAATTACAACATTTTCACTTAATAGTGGCCCATCTTTATGCTAGTTTTCTCGTCCATCACGAAGATAAAAATCTGAAGCGAAAAGGTCTTTTGAGTGAACTTGCCATTCCTCACCGTTTTCAAGGTAGTTTCTTTCTGCTTTGGCAAAAGGGATGCTTTAATCGAATACATTTAGGGTTCTCATGAGATATTTTAGGATAGCTCAACACTGCATTCTTGAGAGGGTTCCAATGAAGGTGCTCCGAGTAAAGATAAAGGCTCATATGCTGAAGAAGGTGATTAGTGACGAAAGCAAAGCTACTCAAGGTTTTTGTGGGCCATTTGTTTTGGGATTTGTCCAAGCGGCCCTTGGTTCATATGGCGCTCTACAAGGGGAAGGGAAAAAACAATGTTGAAAGAAGAGGATAAAAAGTGCACTTTTGAGCTATTTATCAAAAGTTTACCACAGCAAACTTAGCCCTTCAACTCCCTATTTCTCTAGTGTTGGTAGTCTTCCTCGAAGGAGAAGCTTTCTTCGCCTCTTCTCTGGCAAGCTGTTTAGCAAGCTTCTGATGCTTTTATGAGTCCATTGGCAAATCCAAAACATTTAAACCTCTTAACCAAAAATGTTCAGATCCGGAACTTGATTGAAGAGTAATCCTCTTTTGCAGCCACTCTCCTGCATACCATGCCATCACCATCGCTACACCAGTCTACTCCGTTCCAATAATGGCAAAATCCAGATTCGAATACGTGAAAGAATTCGAAAAAGAAAACTTCCTTCTACCGCAAACACACATAGTCATCCGGGTGGACGGAAAAGGATTTCACAAGTTCAGCTCCCACTATGAATTCGAGAAGCCAAACGATATCCGAGCTTTACAGGTCATGAACAGAGCTGCTTTGGCCATTGTGACCCAGTTTCCCGATATACAGATGGCCTATGGTGACTCGGACGAGTACCTGTTTTTGCTAAGACGAACATGTGACTTGTTCGAGCGCAGAGAGATGAAATTGGTTTCCACCTTCGCCCTGTTCATGCTGGTATTTTACGTTATGGAGTGGAACAAAGAGTTCCCCGAAAAGCCTATAGTAATGGAGAGACTCCCTACTTTCGATGCCCGTGCCGTGGTATATCCCAATGCCCAGACAGTACGAGATTACTTCTCATGGAGGCAGGTGGACTGCCATATCAACAATCTATACAATACTTCATTCTGGAGTTTGCTTGAGAAATGCGGAATGACGGGGCAGGAGGCCGAAAATTATCTTCTGGGCACGGTTGCCAGCGATAAAAACGAGATTTTGTTCTCCAAGTGTGGCATCAACTACAATAACGAACCCGAAATCTTCAAAAAGGGCACGATCATTGTCCGGGAGTACTCGGAGCTGGCACTTCCGGCCGATCCTTCAGAGAGACAGAAGCAAAGAATAAACAAGGCCCGAAAAAAGGCCCAGATCAATACACTCCATGTGGATATCATCAAAGATCATTTCTGGGAAGAGAGGCCTTGGTTGTTGGAGTAAAGGGGGATGCAGAAAATTTAAGTTGTTTGGGTACTTCTTTAAAGAGATGAGGTCTTTGTCGATGGTGATGCGGTCTTGCTAATTCCAGGCTTCGTTTTGTGGCATTAGCTGATGAGGCATGAGCTCGGTGTTCCGACCCAGTCGAACACTTCGGCCGTGTTCGAACCCCAATGAAAATCAGGCGGTTTCAAGACAGAATGATAAAGAAAATCAAACTTACTGGAAATTTCGTTCTACTCTCGCCAGGGTCATGAAGATGGCTGCAAGTGTGTCATCCCAAAAACACCCGTGCACCAGATGCATGTACTTTATCAGTGCATCAGGACATCGCCTTCCGAGCAACTTCTGATCAGACGTGTTGAGTCGCTCTGAAAGCCAAAACTGCTACTTTCAAAATGCCCAGAAAACCCAGATCTTCGGGCGTACGTGGGCCCAACTCCGCCCTTACTGAGTTTCTCCGAAATGAGGGAATCACGGATGCATTTAGAGAACGTCAAAATCGCCAACGTCAAGAAACCGAATCTGCTACAGATGACAATGATGAGTCTCCTTCTTCGCCTATGACTCCAAGCCGCAGATCCCCAGCAACTCCACGAAGGAATAGGAGGCCTGTTATTGTGGATGATGAAGAAAGTGAGATCCGCGAGGCAGGAAGAAAGAAGAGAAATGCAGCTAAGAGGATAAGAAATGGTCAAGCACGTGGCGATCCTGATGGTGGTAGTAGCAGCTCAGATGATGATGACGACGACTATTCTGAAGCAGATGACGATTTGGATCTCGGCGACGACCTCGAAGACCATAAAAAGTATGGAGAGGAAGACATGTGTGCCGAATGTGGTAACCCCTTCACTTTGACGGTTTACTCACGATTTGTTCAAGACATGAAGGGTTACTTGTGTGAGGATTGTAACGAGGAGCTCAAAAAGCGTGAGAAGAATGCGAGGAGAAATGAGCTTAATGCTAGAAAGAGAAGAAAGGTGCTTGCCTCGGCCCTTCTTGATAAAAAGACAGTAAAAATTCCAAAGTTACAGGATGTTTGCATCAAGGTCATTACGCAGAATATCAACGATGTGGAGGCTTTGGGTGATATTGGCCAGGCCAACATGAACAAGATCCTGAGAATTCTCTCTAAAAACCGTTCGTTGGACGATTCGACTGTGACGCTCTTTTTGAATCTGGGTTTGAAAGAGTTGGAGTTTTGGGATTGTTCGAACGTGGGCTCGCATTCATTTAATCAAATCGCTGCCTTCTGTTCCCAATTGGAGTCTCTCACGCTTTTCATGTGTGGTCAATTTCACAACGATAACCTTGTCTACTTCAAGGATAAACTACACAATTTGTCCAAGTTGAGCTTGGATGGTCCTTTCTTGATCAGTAATCCGATGTGGCAGGACTTTTTCGAACAGGCTGAATGTGATATCACCCGATTCGAAATCAGAAACACTCATCGATTCGGAAGTGATGCATTTCTCTCGCTTATGGAGAAAAGGGGCCCCCATCTTACCCTGCTCAAGCTCCTGAGACTTGATGGGCTCGACAGTACAGCAATCTATGAGCTTATACCACATTACATTGGATCATCTCAGTTGACGGAGCTTGAGATCTCTTATCCTCACAGGCCAGATATAATCACGGATGAGCTTATGATCCATATCTTGGCGGTCACTGGTGAAAGCCTCACGTATCTCAACGTCGATGGTTGCAGCGAGCTTACAGACGAATTTTTCAAAGAAGGTGTTTCCAAATTTTGTCCGAGATTAGAGCATCTTTCAATGCGCCACCTTGATCAGCTCACGAACGAAGGCTTCGCCGAGGGCTTTACCGAATTCAGTGCCATTAACAGTGGAGGACTTGTTACAGTTGACTTGACCAAATGCAGGGGACTTGGTGATGATGCAATGTATGCACTTTTCAACCATTCGTCGCTGACTTTGGTGGATCTCTCGCTCAACTCTCTCGATAACTTGTCGAAAGATTTCCTAATGCAGATAATGACCAATGATGCATCGAAAACGAAGAGACTCTTGAAGCAAGCCATCGAGGATGGCGTGAATGACAATGTCGAGAGTGATGGGGATATCCAGCGTTACTACAATCAGGTTGAATTTCCTTTATTAACAAGACTTGATGTCGGCTTCGTCAGAAGTTTTGATGATGAGCTAGCAGCCAAATTTGGAGATTCTTGCCCTAAACTCACCATCCTAGAGGTTTTCGGCGACAATAAGTGTACGGGGCGGGCGAGGGTGAGACCAGATTTATTATTGATTGGTCGCCAGGGCGACTTGGCTTAGTCTATTCATCTGGATAATGCACAGGCCCGTATGCTTTGTCTAAGTTTTTAATAGTAGGAAGTTCTGGCACCTCTGCATCGTCATCGAGTAGCGAAACAAATTTAATCTCGTTTGCAGGTGGCAGTTGCTCAGGAAGCTCTTGGAATATGCCTGGGTTGAATGCATGTTTTTTGACAAACTTTTTAAACTCTTTTTCTCGATCAAACAGGGATGGGGAGTAATGGCTGCTCGTATTTTTTGAGGACTTCAACTCTTCTGTGTCTTTAATGTGAGCATTGTTATTGGCCATACGCCTGAACCCAGGTTTGTTTAGTGACAAGGAATGAGTCTTTTCTAAATTGATAGTCGCAAGTGTATCGTGGAGATCTTCCCCATTGGGGCCCTTCAAAAGAATGGCTGTCTTAAGATTTTTTAATATAACGTCATGATAGATCTCAAGAAATGCTTCCACGGCCCTTTGTGGGAGTGCTGATCTTTCTTTTATGAGATTGATGATGCTTCTCAAGTTCACCAAATTGACCTGATTGTAGCCTTCGAACTCGACGAAGAATTTCCAGAACTGAACAGACCACGAAAATGCGGCTTGGTTGAAGTGATCGTTGAAAAATGTTCTGATTTTAATAACCTCTCCTGCTGACTCTAGTAGCTTTAAATAGGCCACTGTGACCACTGAGATGCCGTCATCGTTCAAGAGCTTCGAAAGGAGAGTCACAAAAGTTGATTTAAGCTCGAACTTCGTTGACTTGTCGTTGTC
This sequence comes from Candidozyma chanthaburiensis, assembly GCA_030579055.1. NCBI lineage: Eukaryota > Fungi > Ascomycota > Pichiomycetes > Serinales > Metschnikowiaceae > Candidozyma > Candidozyma chanthaburiensis. Next base: position 358,646 of record JAKUAA010000001.1, on the reverse strand, counting down.
TTTATCTTTCACCGCGTTTTCCTTCTTATATCTATCCACCCTCTCAAAAAAGCCTGTAACAAGGCCTTCGAGGATTTGGGTCATTGTCGGTGCTGGAGTATACTCCCTCCAAAATGCCAATATCCGCTTTAAGGAGTGAACATATGCGTTTTTGGAATAGATGTTCAGCCCACTAGACCCTGAGAACAATCGAAGGAGATCCAACAAGTATTCGTTGCAAATGTCAAACATCTCGTGCTTAATCAAAAAATCCTGATATTTGACTCTCACCTCTGGCTCATTAAGTGGTACGAAGCTAAAGACAGCGCGATCATAAACCTCTTTCGCCTCATCAAAAGGAAGGTGTTTCTCAGCGAAACTAGAATATTGTAGCCAAACCTCGCTGCTGAAGCAATTTGGAACAGCTGCACGTTCGAAGAGATTCGTGACACTTTTAATCTGACGAGATTGCAGATCTTCCTCCAGTATCGAGCCCAACATGTCAAGCTCATGCTTTATGTATAAAAGCCAAGGCTCAGCGTTTGAAGCAGCCAGGGGCTGAAAGTCTTGAATGACCAACGAGGATTCGTAGGCCCACTTTTCGTTGACCTTTCTCTGTGTCTCTGTGAAAATCGAGTTGGAGTATTCGTCAATCAACTGGCCTTTTTCTAGAGTCGACAACTCCGATGCCTGCGACTTACCGAAATTCTTCAAGAGCTCGTCCAAGCGGCCTTGGTCACGTATAATCTCGCTGACATCAAAAGACTTGTTCATTTCCACGAATTGGTTGTAATACTTGGCGTATTGGTATAAGGGTATGTGTATAAGGTCAAGAAATAGGTTTAGGAGATCCTTGGGGTCGTCCTTCTTGGACATGTGGGCAATGTACATGTCCCAAAATGGGTCGGAATTAAAATGATACCCGATCTGCTTCTTTGCCTTCTCGAATTCTCGGTCTGTGTGAGTGGCATCGGAGAAATCATCTCCAGCGCTTGTGAGTGCTGTGAGGTACTCTAACCAAAGACTGACACTTTGGGGATACTTTTTGGTTGCAAGTTCAAGAACCGCCAAAGAATCCTTGAGCCCGCTGACTTTGTATGTGAGAATCAGAAACTGTTTCCAATGTTCAGAGAGGAATGGAAACCTCGATAGAAGCTGCTTGTATATGCTCAAAGCAGACTGTTCGAGTCGTTTCTTCTGGTCCTCTGGGCCGTCGAATAGGTCATATTTCTCTTCAGCTTTTCTTATAAGCTCGTTCCACTGCGCTATATTGTTTGGGTCCTTTGGACTGTTCGATGGTTTAGTCCACGAGCTTCTGGATTTGAAGGATTTGGAAGATTGGCTGTCTGAAGCTGCTTCCGAGCCATTTGATAAAGACGGTCCAATCCCTAGGTCTGCTGGAATTTCAGGGATTTCAGACATTAAACAGTAATATGATGCAATTGAGCTGTGATGTATTCGCACCAGTACATTTTGCAACCATCTGGTAGGAAGTGTCCAGTGATTTCATAAATATTCATTTTTCAAAATTAGATTAAAAAAGACATTATTTGTCGAATTAGTCATCCGTCGATATACTGATCAAATTGTGTTGGAACCCTTGCCTTGTTTCTGTCTCGAGTGCATATGGCATCTTCATCGCCTACTACAACTCCACAATCTAGGACCCTTCAATCACTATATCTATGAACTATCGCGAGGTAGATCCGTATCCTGTGGATGTGTATCAGAATGAAGATAGACTCTCGAAATTGAAAGGCTATAAAAGGCCAAAATACACCCATTTCGAACCTCCCTACAGTGTTCCTATCTTAGGAAACATCGATGTTGATGAAATCCTTCGACAACAGAGGCTCAAAGCGCCCCTCACTGCAACAAATGTCGCCGAATCTACTGAAAATTCTACAGTTGCATCCACCACTGTGGGCGACGAGGTGCAAAATCCACTGAAACGTTTCGTGGAGCTTGATCGTCTTCTACCGCAGAATAAACAGCACCAAAAGGCCACAGTGGCCCTCCACAACTGCCCGAATCTACGAAAAAATGCCACAGAAAAAGTCTTGGAAATCATTGTTTCTCTTCTGCCTGTGAAAGGCCTGTTCTTGTGGTCAGAATTGACCGAAGGAGACTTGGGAGACAATAATATCTTTATCCGCTTCTCCAGCGTCGCCTTAGCTGCGCTGTTCCTAGCGCTAATCCCCAAATTCTCAGATGTGTACAAAGTGGGGATCTCTTCGGAACTAGAGGCGTCGGTGGAGGAATTTGATAATGAAAAGCTAAAGGTGCTTGTCTCAGACGTTTCTAAGATCGTGGCGAACAAAAGCAACTACGGAAAAAGCGCCTCAAAAACAGGCACAGAGGATTTGGACAGCATCATGCAACAGTACAGCACGTATAAGGTCGACGACGCTGACTTGGTGGATATACCTCGTGAAATGAAAGAAAAGATTGTTCGAGAGGTTGTGATGTTCAGATCCCGAGTTTTGACGCTTGAAAGAGATGCCAGAAAGAAAGAGCTCGAGCAGGAGAGGAAGAAAGCCAAGTCGAGACTCACCAGTATCTTCCAGGACATCAAGGAATCGAACAACGTTGCAGCTCAAATCGACACAGTGGAGGATACTGAAATGGAAGATGATGAACAGGGAAATACAACCGGTAATATGTCCGAAGAGGAGTATCTCAAGCTGCTTGAGGAAGCGGAGTCCAAGAGACGACAAGAGGCTTACCAGAAGAAGCTTGCAAAAATCCAGAGCCAAGAGAAGCTGGAGGTCTTTTCTTTGCTTCTGCAATTGAAAGCTGCTGAGACTTACGAAGACAATTTGGTCGACAATAAGTTTTCGTATATGGAGGATTTCAAGGCCTTTTCAGACCTCTCGGTTCCTCAGATCAATCCCATTCTATCCTCAAAACTACAGCTTTACTTCAACGATCATGCTGAGTATTTGAGAACCAGAAATTTTGAAAGAAGCCAGGAGGAAGAAAAGGATAAGAAGGACGCTGAGGAAGAGCTCGAGGAAAAAGAATCGAATGCACCAGTTGTCGTCTCAACGAAAACTCCTCAAACTAGCGAACCTATTGTGTCAGACCTCGTTATTCGCACATTTCTGGATGAAAGACTCGAACAACTTAAGGGTAAGATAGGTGATCTTATTTTGGAGTATTTGGGCGTCAAAGAGGATGTCTTGATCGACTTTATTTACGATTTCCTTCTTGATAATAATTTGGCGGAGAAAGAAACGTTGATATCCGAATTGCAAGAAACACTCGATGAGGATTCTATCTTGGTCGTGGACGAAATCTACAAATTTCTCCGTGAATAGTTTACAGATGAATAGTATTCAAGGTGGTATATAACATAAAATTCGTACAGGTGTATGTATCTAACACACTCACTAATGCGCAACGAAAGTGGAATGGGGTTCAAAAAGTAACGAATGAATACTGGTCAAGTTTCTCAAAAACTAGACAGCACGCATCGAGATGCGAATATGGTTGAGTCTTATCAGTTTGTTGACCAACCGAGGGAGTTGAATGCATTCACCGGTTCGGAGATTGGTGGCCTCGTCAGGTTGGTATTGTTCGAGTTGGACACCGCGTTCGAGTCTTCCCGTGAGCTCCAGTCCAAAGAACTCTCATTGTCCGATGAAAGAAGCTGAAGAGCTCTCTTCTTTTTGTACTTCTTGAACAAGAGGACCATTAACGACATGTAAATCACGGAGCCAACGGCAGCACCGGTGGCCACTCCGGCAATAGCACCCTTCTTGCTCACTGGATTGTTCGACGAATCATAAGAACCAGAGTTCAGATCGCCGTCTCCCAGGGAAGAACCATCGTCAGTGTTCAAGCCAACGATAGGTATTCTTTTATCAATCAAAGAAGCTAACTTACCCTCTGTGTCATCTGGATTCCTGTACAACTTTGAGTTTTCATCCAACACAAGCAGAGACAAAGCATCGACAGCATTGGTTGGGAAATAAACCTCAGCAACAGTAATCGCGTAGTTGATGCCTTCGGCGTGGTATGGGACCAAGCTGCTGACAATGGTGGAATCGTATTCCTTGGAGTCGCCGAATGGGAACTGCAACACTCTTGGGAGGTATTCAAAGATCTGAGCAGACGACAAGGAATTCTCAACAACAAATGGATAGTTCAAACTTTCCTTGAAGCCAATATAGATCATCGAGTAATCCTTACCCGGAGAAGCAGTCTCAGCTGGGGTAATAGCTCTAGGCAATCCAGAGGTCTTCGTGGCAGGAGTTGTGGCCGCAGAAAGAATTTCACCCTCAGTAGCTGAGCTGGAAGTCTCGGTAACAATCTGAGTTGGCAACCAGTTTTTCGTAGACAGCGTGGCATCTTGAGTAGGAGCAGGCTGAGTCTCAGCGATTGAGGTCTCATCAGATGGCGTTGGAGTTGGCACGATGGCACTCTCCTCAGATATCACCAGAGGCAGAGGAACAATGGATTGCTGCACTGGAGAGGTCGCAACCACAGAACTTTCACTCGAAGCTGAAGGAGATGAAATAAGAACAGTGCTAGGCTGAGAAGACTCAACAGGCGCCGACAGCTCAATCACTGGACTGGACACAACAGGAGTCACCGAGGACTCTTCACTAGTGCCCAGAATCAAAGACTCGGTAGAAGCCTGCGAAGTCTGGGTCTCAACAGGCGACGAGACCCTCAGTGAAGAGGACGTCGTGAGAGCCACTGGCACAGTGCTTGATGTCTCCAAAGACAGAGGAATCTCCTCGGAAGAAGACAGTGCAGGTGCCAGGGCCTCAGTGAGGAGCTCAGACTGAGTTTCTGAGCTGGAGGACGTAACCACCGCAGGAGTAGGAACACTGCTGCTGCTAGTCACTTCGGAAAGTACAGGCGAAGACGAGATGACCGCAGGTTGATTGGTCTGCAGGCTTGAGGTCGACTCACTAGTTCCAGACAAATAAGATTCAGACAAAGTAGGATTCACCAGCTCTGAAGTCACAATTGAAGGTGGGGCAGACGATCCTGTGGGCTCAGAGTAAGGCGAGGAAGTGACACTGGAGCTTGAGGGTGAAGTTGTCGGAACGGTGCTGGTTGTGACTGGCGAGATTGGTTCTTCCAGCAGACTGACAGGTCCAGGCAAGTAACCCGACGTAGAGGTGGTGTCAAAAACACTAGGCGCTGATTCAGATTGAGGAGATGTTGCGCTGGAGGACGAAATCTCCGTTGGCAGAGAAGTCCAAGTATCACCCGTAACCTGCGAACCTTGAAGATTTGATTCTTCTGGAGTCGAAGAAGTCGAGGGGGTTGAGCTTTCCACCGGAGGTGCCGCAGGCAGAGACGTTAAAATGTTGTAGTCACTGGTGCCCTGCGAGCTCTCAGGGTAGGTCAGAGTCTCTTGGCTACCTGTTGAAGTCAGAGTCTCCAGAACATCTGTAAATCCCTCAGTTGGCAGCTGAGTCCCAAGTACAGAGGAGGAGCTGCTAGTTGGGTTAGCGCCAAGAAGCGGTGCTGAGCTGGTGCTGGATCCTGTTGAAGAGTATGGCGACGAATAGATTGGCTCCACAGCAGATGCCCCGGTCTCGCTTGTGTAGGCGCTGTAAATCCCCTCCGAGGACGACTGGGAAACCAAATTGGTTGATGAAGGCGAGTTCGTAGTCTGAGTTGACGAGGATGTAGCCAGTGGGGCCGTCGAGGTAGCGAGCGGGGAAGAAGTCTCCTCTGTTGGCGCACCCGACGATTGTGCTGGCTCGTCCAGCGATGGTGCTGGAGCGAACAGGAAGCTTGGAGTCTCTGGAGTCAGGGAAAACTCTTGTGGATTCTGCTCCGTTGGCGAGACCGTGGACGTCTGTTGAGCCGGAGAGGAGCTGGAGCTAGAGCTCAGCAAAGTTGAAGAGGAGCTAGAGCTCAGCACAGTTGAAGAGGAGCTCTGAGACGAACTAGACGTGATTTCCAATGGTGCGAAAAAAGCCAGGGAGGTTGTGGGTTCCGTCGAAGGCTGGGTCGAGGAAACAGGCTCAGCAGAAGTAGTTGGCTCCTGGCTGGTGGTTGGCTCCTGACTAGTAGTTGGCTCCTGACTAGTGGTTGGCTCCTGACTAGTGGTTGGCTCCTGACTAGTAGTTGGCTCCTGACTAGTGGTAGGTTCGTGACTGGTGGTAGGCTCCTGACTCGTGGTTGGCTCCTGACTAGTAGTTGGCTCCTGACTAGTGGTAGGTTCGTGACTGGTGGTAGGCTCCTGACTCGTGGTTGGCTCCTGACTAGTAGTTGGCTCCTGACTAGTGGTAGGTTCGTGACTGGTGGTAGGCTCCTGACTCGTGGTTGGCTCCTGACTAGTAGTTGGCTCCTGACTAGTGGTTGGTTCCTGGCTGGTGGTAGGTTCCTGACTGGTGGTAGGTTCCTGACTGGTAGTTGGATCCTGGCTCGTACTCTCTCTATCGATGGACTGCTCCGAGAATGGTGAGTTCAACTGAAGCTGGCTCGGGGAGACAGTACTGATGGATGACGATGACGAGGAGCTGCTCGAGCTGGGCTCTGGTGCAGGTGATGAGCTTGACTGAGTCTCTGCCGTTGAAGGAGTGGACGTAGTGGGAGAGGCAGAGAGAGCAGTCGAGCTGAAGCTGGATGACGACGTTGTTGCTGGGGCGCTTGAAGGTTGGGTCGGCAGAGGTTCTTTAGATGACGAATCTGCGGCAGGAAGTATCGAAGTCCAGGCCATGAATGGGTCTGAGGATGAAGTCGTAGGAGACGTAGAGCTCACGGAAGTCAGCGGACTCAGCGAATTCAGGGGTTGGTCCCCGATAGGAGCATTCCTGTTGTTTCCCCGCAGCGCACCGTTAATGATGGAACTCCAGTAGTTGTTGAAATAGCTGTTGCCATTATTGTTATTGGCAGGGCTTTCTCTGTCTTCAGCGGTGACTAACGCAAGGAAAATGGGGAGGATGAAAACGGACTTCATCGGTCTAAAGAGGGACTGGGGTAAGGAAGGGGTATGGAAAATAAAACGGACAAGGGACCTTGTCGAAGAAGTAAATCAAGACCTAGGCGGCCTGAACGAATGTGTGCTTAATATAGCTTGTGATGAGTTTTCTTTGGGGGATCAAAACAGCGAACGCAGGCTTCCTTTTGTTTCTAAGGAGGCGCCAAAACTGACCGTAGCGTGTTGTGCTTTTTTGTGGTCCTCGTGGTTGGTGAGTTCGCTTTTTCTATATTCGGGGGAACACGAGCTTTAAAAGTGAGAGGAGGCGGCACGGATGCGGACGTAGGGGCCTTTTTTTTTTTTTGGTCTATTTTTCTCACTTTCGAGCGTGAAAGCGTTCGACTGAAAATAACTGGAATGGACTGCAGGCAAGTGTCTGGGACTGCACACTCTGGAAATTGCATAAGGAATGCCTGTGGCTCAAGGAGTGCCTTCACTGTTGTAGCGCCGCCTGCAGATCGTACAGCAAAAACGCGTATTTTACCCTGCTGATGAGCTTATATGCAGGTATGAGCTCTCAACGTCTCAAGGCAGAATGGTGAGCAAATGGCACCTTCAAGCGCGTATGGACAAGGATTCAGTCCAGAACAGGCCATTCTTGATGCCGCTGGGGTAAGTGTTTGTCATTAATTCCAACTATCCGAGCTAATGGGCAAGTCAGCCCCAAACGGGAGAGGCCCTCTGGAGCATGCAGGAACACGCAGTAAATCGAGATAGAGAGGCCAGTGGCGCATGAAGTCGAATTCGCCTCGTCCTACAATAAAACTCAGAATCAAGTTTTACCAGAGCCCTCTAGAGGTGTCTATTAATTAATCCTCACAGAAGTTTTTTGAGTCTTCACCGTCTCGACCTTTTTCGTGCTTACCGTCTAGATCGCTTAATGCACGACGCCCAATTCGTCTAGACCTCTTCCCTTTTGAGCGAGCCGCAGCGTTGTGTTCTTCAATGCCTTGACTAAAAGTCTGGTCCTTTCCCTCAATACTATGGCATTTTCCAAAGAGCCTCTAAGCCTCATTAAATCTGGCTGATTGGACCTCGTCCTGGGTATAAGCCCCGGGCGTCCCTGTGAAGGGACAATACTAGATTTCCATTTGTCTGTCAGAGAATCAGTAGGGTCATTGTGCTGATGGTGCACTTGGAGTCTTTTTGTAACAGACTTTTGTCATTTTTTATGTCATAAATTTTGCTATTCACTGTCAAAGACTTCTAGCCAATTGATCGTATGGGTGGTCTGAAAGTGGTCGGGCATTGAGATGGTGTCTCACCAATGGCTGGCATTCTGCTAGACCGCCACATTCCCCATTTTCCATTCTCCTAGTGAAATTGGCCAAGCTTTGACGAAAAGGGGATAATTTCTGATTTGATGTAGGCGGGTATTCTGCACATTCTACAGACTAAGAATCTTCGAGTTCTGCTTTTCGGCTAATCAGGATGGGTAATGGATTTCGTAATTGATGCAAATCCGGGGAGCTGATCCGGCCCATTTTTCTTGAGAATCTTGATTAAGCTTAGTGGTGATCTGGCTGCTGCCAGATCTCCCTTTTGCCGTACCGGGTAGGCTTTGCATATATTTATCAAAGTTAGACAGCATTTTCTAATATCTTTAGAGTTTAATTCGGATTTCAGGCCCCTTTTGTTTGACCCCTCTCCCCGTAAATTCTTGATCCGCTCTGTTTTGCCCCTAAACCGTTTGAGGGTTTGCTTCTAAAATGCCGTTTAGCATGAACAATTTCCTTCACTGATTCTGCTTACTTTCACTCTCATCTTCTTGGATATTTTGTGAATCTTCGAGGATTCTGGTGGCATTAATTGTTGAATTCCCTGTGTACCTCGAATAGTGCACAGCCTTGTGGTCCCTTAATAAACCCCCCATTTTTACACCTCTTTGGGAGATGGCCCGTAATGCAATCCTGCTGCTCTCGGAAATCACCTGTCCATCATTGTTTTCTGGGGTACGCATAAATTGGCCCATTTCCCTCTTTGTCTTGAATTGCATCTTTAGGCGGAATGGAGCCGCTCACTATTCAAGCCCGCTTAATTATTTTGGTCTATCCTCGTCAAGTGAAGAATTATGGTCCCACTTCGATGAAATAAAATTCAGTACTTTCGTAAGAAGATGGTCGTAAGAAAACGCCCGTTTTCTTAACCTTCTCCTAAATCGCCGAAGAAGAGATGAGTCAACTCTGGGAAATAATAGCTTGGGACATCACCTCCACGAGAATACCGAAATCTGCAACGGCTACACAGAAAGCTATTTTGTATGGTGAAGTTGGTGGGAGCAGTTGCAACCAGCTTCTCAGGATGAAGCAAAAATAGCTCTGAAAGGCAGCTGAAGGCGAAAGTCCATCCCCAGTTAGCTGTACAATTATCACACTCCAGTTTCTGTGATTCTGTTGTACCAGGACAGGAGAACGATGTTATAGATGATCAGGACGGTGATGGTTTTCTATCTGAGTCAAGTTTTGCCTTTCTCGTTTCAATTGCCAATTACTGATTCTGTTCCTTTGATGTACGATTACAGGACCCGTAGGTAACCTCCTCTTCATTCAAACCTTAGATCCATCAAGATCTCGATTAAGGAGACTTCTCAAAGTATCAAAAGGATTCATCAGACAAAACTAGCCCTACTCATGAAGAATTCTTTTTCAAAACTATTTCAGTCCAGGTCTTCTATCCGGATCGTTTATCATCTAAGAGGTGATAGCTTTTATATATTTAAGTCAAGCTACCACTCGAGATCCTTCGAATTGTGAAAATCCCAAAACAAGGGCCCTGATCCAGATCAATTATTCAAAGCCTCAGTCTCGAAGTAGAAACTTCTTTAATTTATGTCAACTTTCAAAATCCATCGAATACTTCTTTTGACTACCTTGATCCACCATCACCATTTGATCCCACCCGTGCACCTGGTTATGACATCCACTGATACTCCACTCCATGTCTCGTCTACGCAAAGTAGACCGTGCTGTCCTTGAGCAAAATGAGCCAATTGATACAGACGATCAGGAACTTTTGATAACTCAGCTAAGGCAGAGAAATGATGAGAACTTGGCCATATACACCAAAGTGCTAGCATTATCAGTCGTTGTTGAACTTCCCGTTCTACTATGGCTTACGAAGACAGCCGACCTGAGAAACGACCGATTGACTTTCACATTGCTTATCACACTAAGCTCTGCTCTTTCATTGGTCAATCTTCTATACGACGTGGGCATTTTGGGGGAACATCTTCTACGAAAGCTTATACTGAGAGGGTGGAATGGGGGACTTGCACAACCAGTCAGGATAGCTCTTTCCTACAGTGGAGTCAACGTACTCAATCTTGTTTTGCTTTTTCAGCTTGCCATGGCTGCTCGAGCTCAGGGCTTGAAAAGCATGTATTGTCTTGTTCCTGCTGGTAACTTGTTGATGGTATTCTGTATGAGGAAATGGCACACAGAAATCAAGGGTAATGTGAAAGAGCTTGACGGGCTCAAGTATGACTACAAAGGCGTCTAGGCCTGGTTTTGATTGGCCTTTGGAAGAAGGCATCGTCAGCAATCGGGTTCTCAACATCTGAGGGTTTGTAGCCAATGGATGGTTAGTAAACAAAAACCTTCGCATGCCGAAAACGGCCTTCGAATTTTTGGAAGGTTCTATTTTGCTAGAAGGCGTGTTTGCCCCAGCTTGAGTTAAAAGTGAACCGAGGTGGAAGCATTTGTTTCAGGGCGCCGGTGTTGCTTAGGCTCTTTCAAGCTACGAAAGACAAGCCAAAATCATGACAAGAATTCTCATCAAGAAAAGTGGTTAAGTTGAGAGCAAACAACCATAGTGAGATGTGGTCGATGATGCAGATAGCACCACGAATTCTCGATAACTGAAGTGCTCGAATCAAAAAGTTTGACTATAACGAAGGTGTGGTTGAACTCCCTATTCTGAAGTCATCCTACTCCCCAAAACCCGGCAGTCGATCCCGGAACATCCTTCATTTCGTTCGGTGCATGCTTGCTCAGTACGGATCCCTTTGTCTTGACTCCAGATCAACGAAACGGCTATGTAAGTAAACCTCAATGGGTTCCCAGTAAATAAATGTCGTCAATACATACCACTCCCCTATTCACTTACCTGTTTTTCTACTAATTGACTCACGTATATGTGCCTCGATGCACCGCCACATCTCACTTCACTTGTTGATTGACAAAGGTGCGATAATCTTCATTCATCCGCTGATCTTCCCATGAAAAGCTTCGCTGCACGATCCATGAACTTCAATTGCCATGTCAATGACTTCCCATCCCCACTGTTGAAATCCCCACATTTTTAGTATCATGAGCGCCGACGTAAACTTTAGCTTACGGTGCTTACCCCAGTGCGAAAAGTGTGGCTAGTGACGTATTTGAGCCGCGGTGCCGCCAACACATGCAATAGAAGTGACGAAACAGTGACGAAACACCCCGCGAAGTCCAAGCATTGCTTTCAAAAACAAACATTCTTGATTTCGTCATGGCAATTGAGCAGCCTTAAGGCTTTGGGCGGTGATCTGGCACCTCGGTTTTCAAAACCGTTCGAATACAGGAAGCATAACCTGAAACAAAGAGCAAGTCACAGAATTCATGTCAGAAAACACAGGTCACAGAGCTAGGCAGAGAATGACGAAATATCAGATATGCGATGCTTCTGAATTTCCTACTCAAGAATGAATGACAGATTGGACTATGGTCTTCAGTATGGTGTGTACGGAGGTCTATATATGGGATGTTTATCTCTTTGATCAGCCACGCGTTCTGCAAGCGAAAAAAATTCAGCCCCAAATTGCAAACAAAAATTCACGAGGGATCGCAACTTAAGGGACGGCGGCAATTTGAAACACACGTGTGATTCCACCAAAATGGAATAAATCCGCTGGCCCCAAAAGTAGAACTAAGAATGACTTTTTTACATCCTACGAAATCAGAGCTTATTGGCCAGAAATCAAGCCTCGAGCCAGGGGCTTAGTTGGATTTGGTTGCCGTAAAAGGATGGGGAGGTGTGGAGTGAGTTCTCTGCAGTTCGATGTGGGAGGAGATGGAGTATGAAAATTTTCTCGAAGCGTCCACGAGAGCCGGGGGCGAAAAAGGTGGCGACATCCGAGGGTTGGTTGTGCTTCGCGTGTTATATGCAGTATATTGCCCCCCATTTCCGAGGGGCCCTTGTGGGCCCTTCTTGTCGTTTTGCCCACTACAGTAATGTTGGGTTGGTCTGGGTTTTTTAAGTACGAAGGTCAAAGGGTCTTCTGAGCCAGGAGGTCTGGACACTACAAAGTCACCACAGAAACCATATTACGGTCCATGATCGCTAACCAGGGGTCAACGGAATAGAGAAGTCAGAACTATGGCACAAGCAGCGCTGAAGCCAGAGGCAGAAAAGTGTTAGTTAATTCTCCGTCTGAAAGCCGTCGTTTTGAACTTACCACTCTTCGCTTTTCGCTCTTCGCCTTTTTTCTCGTCATTGCCCACAACTCCTCGTGGTAGCAACCTCGTGGGCTGCACAACAGGCTATAGTGGAATTAACTGAGACAAACTTGCTCTACTTTAGCGCTGAACGCTTTGGGCATCAAGGCCAGCGAACAAAAAATAGAAGTAAAGAGAAAAGAGAAGAATTCAAAAAATCCAAAAACCAAGTCAGTTCATTTGAGGCATGGCTGCAAAGTCTAATGGTCTGGCCCCATAACTGAGGCTTCGCGGTAAAGAAACAGACCACTGGGGTGAGCAGATGTAGGATATTCAGCTTTTAACGAGTGAGGCGCAAAAATGAAAAGAAAAGTGTCTTTTTGTTTGAGCTTTTTGAAGAGCCCCAGTAGTTACTATTGATATAGCACTCGTGGCTAGCACTCGTGGCTAGTGCACGTGCGAGTACACAATTGACCCCGAAAGTCGGCGGTTTGCTCGGGGCTGACTCACTCCGAGCATGCTCAGATCCGAGGGTTTCGAACCCACAATGGGCCGGAACTCAGATTCCACTCGAGAAGCCGTCATGCGGAGAAGTTAGGGGTAGAAATGGCGTGGTGAATTCCCCCGCCTTTTGCACCGGCCGAGCGGCCCAGTTGCGAGAAGAAAATTACGGAGCCCATTTGAAGAACCGCAAATGTGGAGATCCCTAAGGATGTCTCAGGATGTCTGGGCTAGGTACCCTCGGAAGGGACCTCGGAACTGCTGGCCCACGCAACCCCATGCACCCTCGGCCGCCCCTCGAACGTGCGCAGTGTGTCACTGTAGGCGCAATTTTCCCATCTAGAACAAGACCCCGCCAGATTATTTGCTGTCCATATATAAACCTCTGCAGCTGCCACAATTTTCACCTTCTCAAGCTCATTTCTTTCTCGCTCAAGAGAACCCCAATATCACCCAAACTTCCCTCCACTTCCCCATATCATCTGATCCAGGCCCCTGCCAGGTTTCAGCCCTTACAAATTTGCATTCTATCATGTCTGACGCTTTCAATAACTACTGCATTGCATGTGACCAGTTGTGCTCCCACAACTCGGTCTACTGTTCGGACTCGTGTCGTGAACGTGACGAACTTCCTCGGGCCTCTTCCCTAAATCTGGCGGATATTGTATCTCCCTTGCTCACGCCGTCCTTATATCAGCCTCTGTCTGACTCTGTTCTGGAGTTGCTGAGTCTGTTCAGCACACAAGAACTCAACAACCTGCCCTTGCTTTTGGCTCTGGAAAAGGAATCGGAAATACGAGATATCTCTTTGAACTACTCTGTTTCCCAGGCGCCTCTGTTGGGACCTTTGGCGTCCACGTCGCATAACTACCGGTTATGGCTCGGCGTATTGTGATAGCATAAGAGGTGAACAAAGCAGAAGGCACAGAGCAAAATCAAAAATCGAAACGCAAAAAGCAACAAGCAACGAAAATTACGAAAATCAAAACATTATATAGCATTCGTGGGTCAAGGTATAGGTAATAGAGAACTCGGGAGCCCGAGCGCAAATTCTGGCCGTAACATATATAGGTAAATAGAAGTTAATTGAGGAGATCCTCGATGGTAGACCGTGCTCCAACGAGTCACTCGCTGGTGTGGAGTCCACTGTAGGACTAGATGCAAAAGCTGGACGAGCTTTCTTGAAGAGTTTTTGCAAAGGTTGTTAGTAGATCAATTGAATTATATCTTTTTGAATCGATGCAATGAACCGTTTCCAAACCGAACTTCAATCAACGATCAGGCAAAAAGAAAAAAAAAAAAAAGACTACTTCATCTGAAGTGGTCGCTTTGTGTGTAGAGTATGGAGGTCAACTTCATGGAGTCAGTGAGTCCTGGCTAACTAACGAGTTCAATCAATACAAGACTTTTTACAAAGGTGATTTATCTTGGGTTGCTAAAAGGCGTTTCCGGCTGGGCCGGATGTGTGGATTTGGCATCATCTTGGCTGGTGGACCCTTTCAGTAAAAGCTAGTATACATGAGGGCGCCAAGCGCTTTTTAGCACGCCTTGTTTCGCTGAAATTCCGTCACCGACAATGCTTACACGATAGGGGATGTTTCACTTGGATGGAATTCCTGGGAATTTTGATCCTCTGTTCAGTCAAGGCAATGTTACTGAGGCAGGATTTCGCAGCCACTACTGGACTCGTTGTGTTCACACAAAGGAGCATGTAGAAAGCGGCTCGTAATTCTCGACCAAAATTTGAGGTTTTCAATGAAAGGTTCCACGAAGGGGCATCCAGCTAGTTGGTAAGTTGATTTTCGTGCCAGACTTGTCTTTGGTTAGCAGCCAATCAATGAATAGCTCAGATCGTCAATACCTCGTTTTGTACGAGCACACTTGATTTCTTCCAAAGAGGCTGAATGGATCGACCTTCATAATTGACACAGTAACGCCTGAAGAAGATAAAGGAAATTAATATGACAGTTTTGGTTAGCTTGTGTGCGGAATCATAGAAGAATAGCAGATCGGCATCGGTTCAGTAGCGACATCAGCTTAGCGGTAGAGGCAATCTGAAGTCGGTTTCTTCCCTAAGGCAACCTTCATAATTAAAATAAAAAACAATACGTAGAGCCGTGTGCTGATGACTTGCATTTCGCAGCCATTCCTGATTCTGAGCGTCATGGTGAACCTACGTCCACTAAAACCAGCATCCGCAAATCAAATCCATAAATAACCAATTCTTTATTTTCTCTTCATAAATTCACTTAATTCCATATGTTGTTGCCAGGGTCTCTCATACACCATCAAGTATCTGCCTTCGCACGACCGCGCTATAGAAAAATTCACTAAACTATCATATAACATCAACCATGCTAGGTGCCTTCAGATCCACGCTAGTGGCCTACGGAGGCTATTTGTGGAAAAAAGCACCCAGAATGTCTCAACCCCAGAAACAGAGACTCAGAAGACGTATGCAGCTCGTCGATCACAACATCGAGGTGCTCTACCAATCACTCAAACCAGAAAACGAGGTTTCCACTGGATACAGAAAGATCGATGCTTTGAAGTTCGATTTCCCTAAAGAATATGAAATGTCCACGAAAGACAAGTACACCACTTTTGACAAGAAGGTGCGTGGCTACAGAAAGTCCGTCCATTTTGTGCCCAAGTGGACCAAGAAGTCGTTTAGAGACAACCCCAAGAACTTCTAGTTCATTCCCATTGTACATAGCATAACACATAACGTTTCAAGATTCTTCATTACGTTCCTTCACTTTCCGAGCTTTTCCCAAATGTAGTTGGAGATGAAGTAGTCTGAATACTTCTCATCCACATCTAGCACAGAGGTTTGATTTCTCTTTTCATCAAAGATCACGATCTTGTCGCTTCTCTCGCCTGTACCCACATGGACGCCTAGACCCCGAAAGAGACTAATTTTCATGCTGGACGAGTTGGGGTTTTCTGAGACGGATACCGTTAGGGCCTCTTCCTTCTGTAGTATCAAGTCCTCTTTCTGCTTTGTGAGATTCATCTTCGCCATGTGAATTTGATTGATTTGAGACTCAATGTCTGAGAGTTGCTTTGCCAACGCCACCTTCATCGAGTCTAGCTCGCCAGACTTCGTGTTTATTAGTTGGAAGGTGTTTTCAGTGGGATCGAGTGAGTTCTTGCCTAGTCTGCTTAATTGCTCTTTGAACGCTTCGCCTGGCTGTTTTAGACTTTCAAGTTTGTTTTTCGCCTCTAATAAATTCTCCTCGAGCTTTGTGATGCCTGTTTGTAGACGGTCAAGTTTGGCTTCTCGCTTCTCTTCCGTTTTGGCCATTGTCTCAGATATTCTCGTTAGACTCGTGATATCCGGCTCGGTTTCAAAATTCTCTATCGTGGAGTAAACGAGATGCTCTGGTTGTTCTCCTAGCATTTTGGTTTTGCGGTGTGGTTGAGTAGTTGATGTATCCTTGTACGTTTGTTTTGATTTCGCGCCTTTAATCTCCCCCACAACCAACACCTGAGGAATAAGAAGAAGTGATGAAAAAACACAGGGGAAGGGAATTTTGATTGAACTTTCGAACTAACGAGTCTTTTTGGGTTTGCTTCATCTCAGAAACTTCTTAAGATAAGCCCCTAGGCGCACGTCCTGAAGCAACCCGACGAATAAGATTCAGAACTCCTTGAGATTCCAATCTTTAGAAGAGATCTTCCTTCAAACAAACTCAGATTCTTTCAGCCGGTTGTTTGTGTTGCTTTTTCGTAACTCTTACATCTCTCTATTGGTTGAGGCCTGCACATAACCCACTTCCCACCCATCAGATGTCTTTTGATAGTGCGTTCAGGCAACATTCGTCTCCATGAGTAAAAAGCCATATGATGGGGTCGACCTCCCCACAAACCCAAACATGCCCGCCTGGATCATAACACCCAAGGAGGAACAGGTCATTTTCGAAAGATGGAGAAAGAAGGCGTTTGCCAGGTGTGACGACTTGATCAAGGCATACGTGGAGTGTTCAAACAGTTTCGAGAACCCCATGGATGCCATGAAGAACTGCGAGCCTGCTAATAAAAAGTCTTTGGACTGCGTTGCCAACTTCCAAAAAATGGAATACCTCGACCAGGAAAGGGATATACTCATAGCGGAAAAGAAACTAAAACAGAAGTTGTACAGGCAGCGGTTGAAAGAGGCCCAGGAGCTCAGGGACAAGGATGCCCAGAAGTAGCTTAGCGTGTAAATAGATGATAAACGGACCAGCAGTGACGGATGGGGACCTATCCGTAATCTTTACTCCCTCATTCTCCCCTAGCTATAGTATTTCACATTCGCCAACTTAAAGTGGGTGAGACAGGAAAAGCTTTTATGGAAACTCAACACATCTTATTCGTCTTGGTATCGTTTGCCAGTCCTTGTACCCTCGTACTTGACAGCAGATCCAATTTGTGTCTGGACAAGTAATTTCACATCGGGCATAAGCTTAACCAATCAGTCTAGTGTTTACGGCCAGTGGGGACCTTAAAAGAGCCGTCTTGAAAGGTCCTTCACAGCATGCCTTTTAAATTCACCCGAGTGTTTGAGTCAGATTCAATGTTTGAGTCAAATTCAATGCTTGAGTCAGATTCAATGTATCACATCCCCTTCGCTGCCCTTCTCCTTCGTGTCATAATAATGACTTCCAAAGACGGTATGACTGGCCATGAAGAAAGCCCCGTGCATGACGCCCAAGCTTTGTATCGATTCGTACTGTCTAGCGGTCTCCTTCAATAACTTATCGAATTCGGTTAGATTCGAGTGAAGCAAAGCCGCCTGCTCATTGAGCTCTGCTAATTGGTCTTCCTTGGACATCAAGAAGCAAAATGGACTTATAAAACGAAAATCTATCTTCTAGCCAGTATGTTCGTTATCACCTCTTTTGGCCTAGGCTGTTTTGTTTTAGTTTCCTGCACTGGGCCCATACGCGAGAATCCGGTAATGCCCTTTAATCCTGACCTGATCAGCTGCACGTGACCGCACAAATGGGTATCCCGGCTCCTTCCTACAGATCCCGGTCTCTTCCTACCATCTCGAATAAATATATCCTCGCCTCCAAACTAGCCCTTCGGTTATTTCCACATAGTCGCTTCCTTTAGACGAAGATACCGCTTCATTTCTGGCTTCCGCGTTTTGGCGATTCCGTTAACCGTGGGAACCTGAGCGACTTGAAAATCATCTCCCCAGATTTTCACTGAGTTGCCCTTTCCCATCTAGACCCCAAGGGGAGCTTTAGATTTTGAAAACCCCTGTTTTGACTAAAAAAAGTCGGCGGGAAACCATTACAGTTATTTTTATATTTTTCCACATACACTAGCATGCCTGGTACCCCGTTGCAAACAAGCACAAGCCTTCGAGCTTCTACAAGTATGGCAGTACAAACAAGCATAAAGAGTGAAGATCTGCAAAGTTCCAGCAGTCCTGGTCTTCACGAGGTTTTGCCAGCGACATCTGCTCATGCCTCTACAAAGTACCATAAGATTCAGCCGGCTATCGCAATCAAACCTAAACCAGCTTCCACTCCTAAATCCACATTCAACCCAACCTACAACCAGCAAGCCAAACCTTCCACGATTCGTAACAACGAAAGTCTCATAAACACATCCAAAAAGTGGGTTCTTCCCCCCAGACCCCGTCCCGGTAGAAAACCTACAGCAGGGAGCTCACCGGGTCCTGAAAAGGCTGCCCCGAAGAAAAAATGTAAAGTCAAGCGTGAAGATGTCTCGGGCGTGGTACCCGCTCCACAAGAGAAAACCCAAGATGGCTCACCTGTGCTTGCAAAAAGAAGATTAGGGTGCACTTCCTCGGCATCGCTCACCGGTGTATCTGGTGGATCACCTCAAGCAATCAGTATCTCAAGGAAGACATCTGCTACACCCATAGCAGCAACGCCGGCCTCTGTGTCCTCTGGATCTGTATCAGCCTCAGGCACGCCTCAGAGCCAGACGGAAAGTTCGCCGGGCTTGACCTCCGAAGTTCCAATCAATGATTTACAAAAAAGCTACTTGGCAAGAATTAAGGAACAAGAACTCATAAAAAATTATATTGAAGTGCTCACCAATCAGATCAAGCAACTCAGATTCGTGCAGAATGGTGTAATCACTTTCGACGTGCTCAATGATACCAGTGACACAAACGTTCGTGCTAAGAAACCGCTGAGTACGCTGTCATTTGAGCTGTTCGACCATATCAACAACATTCACGATCTAGATAAGTATCTAGCCTACTTGACGACACAGCTGAATGTGATTCACTCTGTCACCAAAAAGATTAATGGCGTTGGTGTCGGAAGAGTGCCCACAAAAGACTCGACAGGTTCCGTTATGCGGCAGGTCCGCAATTACTTTGACCGTCGGAACCAGAGCCTGCCTTCTGAAAGCTCCAACCTTGGTACTCCCGAGGTTTCCGAGAACTTCACGCCGAGTCTTTTGAGACCCTTGCGCATGAACACTTTAGAAAATGAAGAAAGTCTAGTTGTGGATATCGTTGGCAACAATGATGTACTTGGAGATCGGGGTCGCACGGATGAAATTGCTCAAGACCTGACTGTTGAGCTTATGAACCTTTTACAAGATGGTGACGCAAAGACCACTCTGAGAAAGAAATCGAAGAGGACCGGTTGTGGTTTCTGTACAAATGACACACCCTGTGTTTGCCTAGATTCGGACACTTTTTGAACGAAAATCAAATGACATAGTAATGACGATATAATGATGGATTATTTGACTGAAGAGTAGTGGGAGCACTAATAGAGTAGGGAAAACTATTCACGAGTGAAAGTTTCCAAGACAAATCCTATCCGTGAAGTTGTGATTTTTTTTTTGTGCTACTTTTCGGGAATTTTCCGATGTTTCGTGTAATATAACTCTAGTGCTCTAGATTATGCGAAAAACAGAAATATAGCTCATGCTTTAAAAATTAGCCCAACAAGCTTTATTAAATGAGTGATTATGTATTGGGCTTTTAAATGAAGCGAATTTTATTCTTTTGGCATTGGATTGCTCATCCTGCTATATCTTCCTAAAGATAATCGAGTAAGCCTTTTGAGCTAAGGGTACAATGAGTCAAAAGCAGGATTCGTCCAAGAGACTTAAATCAAAAGTCTCTTAAAATCTATAAGAATGAATGCATGGATCGTGTGATACGTTTCTTGCGGGTGGCCTTTAGTCCTACCTTATCAAAAACCTCGTATAGGCTTTCAGGGTGGATCTGTCGTGCGGGTCGGTCTCGGCCTGCGAGAGATAGATCAAGCTCTTTTAAAAAGGCCTTTTTTGTAGTGGCTGCTTCAACCTGCTCTATCTCATTGCCCGCTAAATTGAGCGAACAGAGCATTCTGCTGTTCAAGATGCCGTCAGTAAAGGTGAACAGAGATAGATTGTTTCTCTCGAGATTCACATATATCACATTTGGCGGTAGGTGGGCTCCGCTGTCGATTTCATCGATCCTGTTATTAGCCAAATTCAAGCGTTGGAGGTGCTGAAGGCGCTTATTTTTCTTCTCGTTGAATAGCGGCGAGCTTGTCGAAACATGTTTGACTCTGTTTGAGGAAAGATCAAGCATAACAAGATTTGGAGGAGGAATCCAGCCATCGAGTGATCCAACAAGATTACCAGAGAGATCAAGCGAAACAAGGTTCTTGAGATCAGCCCATGCAACAGGAGATTCAGAGTCAGGGAGTCCAGATTCGGCAGTGTAATCGTAGTTTGCCAAGCTGTGAATACCCGAACAAATCAAAGAAAGCCTTCTTAAGGACTTAGGAAACAAAAAGTTTTCGAACCGATAGTTGAAGTTACCGCTAAGGTCGAGGTCAATGAGTGAAGGCGGCAATATGATTCTGTCAGAAGGCAATATTAGCGAGTTGCTAGCACGTCCTGGTCCAACATGAATACACTCAGAGATGTTGAGAACCTCCAAGCTGCGGGGAAAGTAGTAATATTGGTATCCATCGTAGTTAGTAGGATCTTCTAAACTTTGGAGCGGATTCTTCGAGACATCTAAGAGCTTCAATGAGTCAGGCAAATTTTTGAGGTGGTATAAATGCGTGATTAGGTTCCCATCGAGCTTTAAGATATTCAATCCTTGTGGAAGGCCGGTCTGACAGAGCTGGCCAAGGGAGTCATTATGGAGATTGTTACGGCTCAAAATCAATGTTTCCAACTCCGGCGGCCACTGATTGGAGTTTCCATCGCTGATAAATCCGCTGAGGTGAGAGCTGGAAATTTCTAGACACTTCAAAGACTGAGGTAGGAGGGAGAGGTTCAACGACTCGAACTTACCCTGGGTGACCACAAGAGTGGTTAAACTTGAGCAAAAATTGACTTTTGAGAGCTTTGCAGAAGTCACGCCGGCGTCATTCCAATATAGTTCCTTCACGTTTGGTGGTATTTCAATAGTCGTCACATTGCACTTACTCATCCAGGAAATGTCAAGGTGCTCGAGGCTGACAGGAAGCTCTATGCCACTCCAGTCTTTAATTTTGTGTCCTAGAAGTACAAGCGTCTCTAGACTCAGCATTCGAGCGAAGGTGGTGCTCAAGTCGCTAACATCATCTAAGATAGGGCCAGTGAGCTGAAGCTTTTTCAAGTTGCCGAACGATTGGATAAACTCGAAGCAGTCATCCGTGAAGTGATGACCTATGATATCAAATTGGAGGTTTGGGATCTCGAGAAACCGGCTTCGATAGTCGGTCAAAAGAGACCGCATCGATATGAAATCCATGGATGTCATGATACGGACAGTTTGGGGCACGATATCCGGAATCTCATCCAAAAAGGAAGAGATCTCGCCGTAGCTGACGATATCTATTAGTTCAGATTTGCCATCTCTGCACGCATGGGGCCTTTTCAATGGTGTGAGGATGAAGTGAAGCTCACTGTAGTACTCTTCAATGATCCGTTCTCGAAGTCCGGCGAATTTTAGAAATACTTCGGAGATGTATTCGGACGGTAAGTATGATAGAATTTCTCGGACCACAAGCCACGGGAGATCTAAAAAGGGATTGAGATCTATCTCTTCAGACACCATAGTAGTAGGCATTTGAGTGTTCGCACAAGTATTCTTAGTAAGCGTGAGACACCAAGGAAGCGAGTGGAACTATGTAAATTGAAAAGAGATTTTGTCTCAAGCTTCGAAAGATTGTTGTTTTCAGAATTTGATGAGATTTGCGATTGACTTATGAGTATGCTTATCAGCGTTGCTGAAGAATGGCTGCGAAAGATAAGCATCAAGGCAGCTTAATCCACTTCAATGTAAAGGTGACCTTTTCTAAATTAATGGGACCAGGGTATTTGAGAAGTTGGCTTACCAATTGAAAAGAACCATGAAAAAGTTAACACAGAAAACAAATGTTGACATCGACGCCGTTTGGAGACTCGTGCTGCTAAGACTACCCACCAGTGCTGATATGTTGCCTACTGTTGCTCAAATCACCGATGCAATTGCGTTGATTACGTTCTATAACCAATAAATACCCGCACCGTTTATATCTGGTTTATCAACACTTCGCCATCAATAGTAGCTGAGAACACACAAGAAGCCACACCACATCACAAGATAGGTGGCTGCCCACCAGGGAAATGCGATCATTCCGAAAACAGAGAGAAAGAACACCAAGTATGAGAGTCCAAGCAGCATCATCAGAGAAATCTGTAACATCTCCTGCCAAGGAAGACCCCAAAACCACCTACTCATGACTCTGTAACTTCTGGACACAGCTACAGTGACTTTCAGCCAGAGCCGAGGCCCGGAACTGCCCAGAACCTCATCGTTAGCAGGAAATAAAGCACGGAGAAAAGAGACGGTCATGTTGTAAAGAGTGAGTAGCAGAATGGCTGCAAAACCCACCGCGCTTTCGAGTTTTCGTACAATAAATTAAACATCTAAATGCATCAGAAGAAGGTCAAGTAAGAGCCCAAGACGGCGGTAAGACCCAACACCACGTAACCGGTTCTGTAGACACCTGGAATGGTCAACTCCTTACCGAAGTCCCACACCAAGTGTCTGACACCGTTCAACGAGTGGAAGGTGAAAGGGAAGGCCATGGCAGCCTTAGCAGCAAGCTTGACAGCAAATGGCAAACTTGCAAATGCAGAAACAAGTGTGGAAGCCTCAAAGGGGAAGCCCAAAATACCAGAGGCTGCGTAGGTCACAGTCAAGGCGTAGAAGGCAGCCGACATGGCCACACCAGTCACTCTGTGCACTCCAGACAACACCCACGTAAGCTGGGGCTGGTAAATATTCAAGTGGGGCGACAGGGGACGGTTCTTTCTCTGCTGAATAAGAAGTTCCTGCTCCTGCTCATGGCTCACCTTCACAGTTTCGGTAGAAGAGAATCTGACGTTTCTGAGCACAGCCGAGGTCATAGCCGACGACATGGCTGGCGATCTAACGATCGAGGCTCTTGCAAGGGCTGAGGTTAGTATTGGATGGTCGAGGAGAAGCTTGGGATGATGGGGATCGCAGGGAGTTTATTTCAAGGGGCTTAATTTATGGACAGCTCCAGGATTGAGCTTAAGAGACTTTGAAATAAGTTTATGTGGAAACGCAGGAAAAAGTCATTGATGGCATCATGGATGATCTTATCAAGCTTATACAATCGATCTGGGGAGTCTGTGGATGGACGTGTTTTGGGAGTATCAAAGCACCTGAACTGAATTCAACAATCATGCGCTGTGAATGAGCTTCTCTCATAATTTTCATCTAAAGCTGGACATACGTCTCAAACCAATACGGCAAAGCATCTTGTATGGTATTGTCGATAGTAGACACTGTTTAAGTTAAGATAGCTTTTCTCAATTTTTTCCCCCGGGACCCGCGAGCCAATGGGACACTGAGGAATTAGGCAAGCCCGGGGTAACAATCACGTGAGCACCATCATGTGCACAAGTAGAATGCCTCTACTTAGTGGGTTTTTCGTCTATCGGAGAGTTCCGTCAAAACGACAATAAAAGCTGAAGGCAGATTAGCCAATATCTCATTCACTTCACAGCTAAGAGCCTCGGTCCGTGATCGGTCTTAGTCACGTGCTAAAGGCTGTGCCAGAGGCCACAAAGCTCTGAAACGTCTTCTTCATAACTGCCAGCTCGGGAGCCGGTAAATACCTCTTTTGCAATTGAACGGGATCGTCCTGGCTTTCCAAAAAGGGGACATGGAGCGGCCTATATGCAGGCATCAACGGTATCAGGAAGTCGCATCCTTGCATCCTCGCGGCACCCCATTTGTAATTTGGCTTATCCAGACGAAAGACCTATAAAGAGAATAAATTTTAATTCTACTACTACCAGGTTTAGCCTACAAACCGCTTCATCCTATACAGCCCCTCCAAAACTTCCACATTGCATAACCGGACGTTCACACAAGATATGGGAACCAGCACAGTGGCCACAACTGAACAGCCTCTGCTAACACATAATGAAAGCGAAGGGGACGGACCGAGACCTCTTCCGAGACACTCGATTAACTCTTATGAAACGTACGACCAGAAGCCATCAAATGACAATGAAAATTATTCCAGGCAACATGACATCCCAAAGGACACAGCCAACCAGCAGCAACCACAGGAACAGAATTCACACGAAAACCAGAGTGCTTCAGACTCTAATACAGGCTCGACAACTCCCGTTGACCCACCAGAAGAAGACGAGGATACCAGCAAGGACTTTACGAATGACCTTCAGTTCAAGAAGAAAGACCTCAAGAAACCGAGGACCCAATCCTTTCAGCTGGTGCTCTCTACTGCCTCTTTGAAGTCCTTGAGACAGGCAGATACCAGCAATCCCCCAGCCTTGGCCCGAAATTCAAGTAACCTCGGAAACATGAGCATGACAAGTACAGGCAACCACAAAAACTTTCAGTCATTCATCCAGGCGCCGGTGCTTTCGTCTGTGACTAACTTACGTGCTTTGGACAATATTGCGATTGGCCAGCAACTTCCCTTTGATCAAAGAGATCCACCCTCAGGAACAGAGCTGAACAGACTGAGACATGATAGCCATGTGTCTCAGACCAGTACGCAACCCGTGGTTAAGGATGATCGTGACGATGACGACGAATACAGAGAAGAGACAACTTTGCAACAGCAGAAACTAACGTTGAACGCTTTAAAAAAGCTTTCCTTGTCGTTGGCACCGATCATCAGGTCCGACGAAGAAACCGGGCCTGAATCGAGGCAACTCACCACAAAACTGCTCAACGGGCTGCTTAGGCCCGAGTCAAAGCTAGAAAAGCGCAAAGAAGAGAACGTAAAAGACGAGAACAAGAACAAGCTGCTGGAAGAAAATAGGGCGAAGCCATACCAACCTGCCCAGGTGGATTTGAGTCTGTTTGCGAGCCTCACAAGACAGAACAAGCATCTCAGCGATTCGAAGAGTTCTCAGTCAACGAATACGCAAACGAGCCAGACGAAGGAAAATCAAGCCGGCCCAAATCCTTCTGAACGGGATTATCACATCGACATGCAACGTCAAATGCTCAGCATGCAAAATCAGACCGCCGGGGACGAACCAGCGCAAAAGCTTTTTGGACAGACTCTGTTTGTCAAACCTCTTCCTGTGGACGAGAGCAAAGGAAGATCACTGCAATCTCAAGGTGCAATCAAGCACTCTAATTTGAATTTACACAGCCACAAGCTCCAACAGTCGCAGTCACAGTCCCTGATGAACACTCCTCAAGCTCAGCATCTCGCCCACAGCCAGTCGCAAGGCCAGTCACAAAGCAGCGAGAACGAATTGCATCCGGTGGTACCGCCTATGGACATGAACGTGCGCAACAGGAAAGCCAGCCAAGCTGATGATAATTTACTGAAACACTCCAGTTTGGCAGACAAGAGAATCCAACAGATAAAGGGCTTCCGTAACCCGATGTACATCCCTGCAGTGCTTCGGAAGACTTTGGATGAGGATGCTGACCTCGGTCCTATATCCAGCAACCTGACCGACACTGGAAGAGAGTCATACTTTGAAGGGCTCTCGCGCGTGGGGCTGCCTAGTCGTGAGCAAGGTTCCAGCTCAAACTCAGTTCGTTCAGTTGATCTGACGGAAAACAAAGTTGCCTCTCCTAGTCTCACGCTCACGGGCCCCTACACACTCAACAAGAAGCAGTACGAGTATATCTTGAGAGCAGCGCCCACCAAGAAGCACTGGGTCAAGGATGAGGCAGTGTCCGAATGTGGTATTGCTTCTTGTCGCAAACACTTCAATTTTTTTGAACGCAGACATCACTGCCGTCGTTGCGGCGGTATCTTCTGCAAGGAACACACCCTGCACTATTTATACATCAACCACCTTGCCCAGTTCACGACGGGAGGCCGCGGAACGCTTTCTAGGGTCTGTGATAACTGCATTGAAGAGTACAACGATTTTATGAAAGAAGAATTTGGCGTGACATGCCACCGGCCCAGAAGCTCAATGGACGTGACGACAATACCCCAGGAAGAGACAGAGCCGCTCACGCCTCAGAAACCCGTGATGAGTCCACGGATAGAGCTACTCAAGTACAAGAACCCCCATCCACGCCCCAGAAATCAGATGCCTCCTCAGATACAGGCCGGAAAGGGATACCCCCGTGAGGAACCATCTAGCGAACAGGTCGCAGGAAGCGTGCCTGCAAACTGGAGCTGGTCTTCCTTTTAATAGCATAATTTGAAACCATATTAATCTCAACACTGCCTTTTGCAGCCTGTCAAACTCACCAGCGCGTGGGTACTGCACACACTCACTCGTGGAAACCTCACCAATTTTCCTACTCGCATTAACAAGTGTTCAACACCCACCTTCAATCAAACCTCCTCATATATAGACACAATATGACCAAACCGTCCACGGTCTTAGGTGTCAAGATTGACACGGTGCGGTTGCTTCTCCGCACGGTCATTTTCATTTCAATTGCAGGTGCAGCCATATCCTCGCGTTTATTTTCAGTGATTCGTTTCGAGTCCATTATCCACGAGTTCGACCCTTGGTTCAACTTCAGAGCCACGAAGTACTTGGTCTCCCACTCTTTTTACGATTTCTTGAATTGGTTTGACGACAGAACTTGGTACCCCTTGGGTAGAGTCACTGGTGGCACATTGTACCCTGGATTGATGGTCACTTCTGGTGTTATCTGGCACACTTTGAGAGACTGGTTCGGGTTACCTGTGGACATTCGTAATATTTGTGTGATGCTTGCGCCGGCCTTTTCCGGTATCACCGCCATTTTCACGTACTTCCTCACCAAGGAGATGAAAGACTCCAATGCAGGTCTTTTGGCGGCGATATTCATGGGAATCGCCCCGGGCTATATTTCTCGTTCCGTGGCGGGCTCTTACGATAACGAGGCCATTGCTATCACATTGCTCATGGCTACTTTTTACTTGTGGATCAAGGCCATGAAGGTGGGTTCTATCTTTTACGGTACTTTGACCGCCTTATCGTACTTCTACATGGTTTCTGCATGGGGTGGCTACGTTTTCATTACCAATTTGATCCCATTGCACGTCTTCGTGTTGATCTTGATGGGCCGTTACAACCACCGCTTGTATACTGCCTACACCTCATGGTACGCCTTGGGAACCATTGCTTCCATGCAGATTCCTTTTGTGGGATTCTTGCCAATCCGCTCCAACGACCATATGGCCGCTTTGGGTGTCTTTGGCTTGTTGCAATTGGTCGCCTTTGGCGCATATGTGCGCTCCAACATTCCAACAGCTCAATTCAAGGTGTTCTTGACAGTCTCTCTTTTATTAACCACACTCTTGGGTGTGGCTGGCTTGACCGCCTTGACCGCTGCTGGCTGGATTGCTCCATGGACAGGAAGATTTTACTCTTTGTGGGACACCAATTACGCCAAGATTCACATCCCTATCATTGCGTCTGTTTCAGAGCACCAGCCCACTGCATGGCCCGCATTCTTCTTCGACACCAACATGTTGATCTGGTTGTTCCCAGCTGGTGTGTTTTTCTGTTTCCAGGAATTGCGTGACGAGCACCTTTTCATCATAATCTACGGTGTGCTTGGCTCTTACTTCGCTGGTGTCATGGTCAGATTGATGTTGACTTTGACCCCCGTGGTGTGTGTTTCCGCCGCCATTGCATTGTCCAAGTTGTTTGATGTTTACATGGATGTTTCCGAAATCTTTGGTCTCGAGACCACTGAGAAAGAGGAAGTTCCTGAGAAGAAGAAGAAACTGGCCGTCAAGCAGAGCAAGCCATTCCCTGTTTTCAAGTTGCTCAGTAAGGGCGTGGTTTTGGCTTCGTTCGTCTACTACCTCGTCTTCTTCGTGTTGCACTGTACGTGGGTTACCTCTAACGCTTACTCGTCTCCATCTGTGGTTTTGGCTTCTCGTAACCCAGACGGCTCTCAAAACATCATTGATGATTACAGAGAGGCGTACTATTGGTTAAGAATGAACACGCCCGAGGACGCCAAGGTCATGGCATGGTGGGACTACGGCTATCAAATTGGTGGTATGGCCGACAGAACCACCTTGGTTGACAACAACACCTGGAACAACACTCATATTGCCACTGTGGGTAAGGCCATGGCCACAAACGAGGAGAAGGCATACGACATCTTGAGGAAGCACGATGTCGACTATGTGCTTGTCATCTTTGGGGGTGTTTTGGGCTACTCAGGTGACGACATGAACAAGTTTTTGTGGATGGTGAGAATCTCGGAGGGAATTTGGCCCGATGAAATTCACGAAAGGGACTACTTCAGTACCAAGGGCGAGTACAAGGTTGATAAGGATGCCTCCGAGACCATGAAAAACTCCATGATGTACAAGATGTCGTACTACCGTTTCGCCGAGTTGTTCGGCGGCAGAGAGGCCCAAGACAGAGCCCGTGGTCAAATCATCCCCACGGATCCCATCACGCTTGACACCGTGGAGGAGGCCTTCACATCGCAGAACTGGATTGTGAGAATCTACAAGGTCAAGGATCTTGACAACCTCGGAAGAGAGCCCAAGGCTGCTGCCGAATTTGAAAGAGGAACAACCGGAGCAAACAAGAGGGTGAGAGCCATCAAGAAGCCTGCATTGGACTTGAGGGTTTAGGTTCGTGAATATAGAGTTCAAAATATAAAAAAAGATTGGTCCAAGACTGTGTACGCACACACACCGGAGATTGCGGCCCACTCAGAATTGGGGCATTACCCCACTCACTGAAGTACTTAAGGAGTTCAGAAATACAGAACAATCACTCCACTTTCAAAAAATGCCCGGAGGACCTTTGGATCTTGAAAGCCAGCTTGTGTTTTACCGCAAGTACCATTTTAACGAGAAGAATGTGGCTATTCATCTAGGCTGCATTCCCTTCATTCTATTGTCTGCCATTGCTTTGGCTACCAAAACCACTGTTCTCGGAGAGGCCCACCCATACATCTCGACCGGATCGATTGTGGCGTGGACTTATGGATTGTATTACTCTGCTTTGGACTGGCAGCTTGGTGTTCCAACCTTCGGCTTTTTGGTGACTTTTGCCTACTCCATCAGGTCTTTCTACCTCAGCTTAGGAGCAGACACGATAATCAACAAGTCTCAATTCACTCAAATAGCGTTGGGCGTCCATATTGTGTGCTGGTTGGCCCAATTCTATGGCCATGCGGTACACGAAAAGAGAGCCCCAGCGTTGACAGACAACTTGCTTCAGGCGTTGGTTCTTGCGCCATTCTTCGTGGTGTTTGAGGTTGCTTTTGCCTTGGGCTACAAATTGGAGATTAAAAAGAATATGAATAACAAGGCGGCCAAGTTGGTGATGGAGATGAATAAGAAGGAAAAGGAAAAAAAGGCAGCCTAGGATGCTGACATGGTACTCTCTGGCTCTGCTGCTTGCAAGTACTTAGTGTACTTTTCGAAAACTTCTCTCTCGTAAATCGAGGTGCCTGTCAATTGGTTTCCAATGGCTATAGGTTAGTATTAACTTGTATGAATATGATGTGAAACACGTACTGAACCATCCTGATCTGATGTTGTGGTCTCTGCCGAAAATTTCTAACTTTCGAGCATGCTTACCCACTAGTCTTTCAACTATATCGTAGAGCTCGTCAGGCTTTCTCGAGGTCTCTCGAGTGCCACTCACAATGGAATCCAAGTCAATCTTCCTGTTGAGCCACTTTGGGTTCCCTTTCACACCCACGATGAGATTTTCTTTGGAGTGGTTCAACCAATGACCGGTCCTTCCGGTAACAATTGTACGTCTGAGCTGATTAAGCTTTACCCAGATCATTTCATCTGATATGGTGTATCCCCATTGAGCGAGGGCCTTGCGACCGATTTCGATAGATCTGCCGGTGACCCACAACAACAAAATACCCTCATCCTGTAGTTCATGCATTGGTAAAGACAAAAGCTCGCCATCTTTGCAAGTGCCGTAAGGAAGGGACATATGGATGTCCCATGCGGGATCTGAGATAATGGCTGCAAATTTGCCCAAGATGGGGAAGGGAATCTGGCGCACATCACAATTAATCCATTGCGGAGGCAACTCGGGTAATATGACTCCAGGCTCGCCGATGGTATAGTCAACTGCGAGTTCAGCGAGGCTTCCGGGTGCTACGTCATTCTCTAGCTGCTGAGGGTTGAGGGTATAGTAGTGGAGATAGCGGCAGCTCTTAAGTTTATGACATGTATCCAAATAGGAGCAATTGCCCAAGCTGACGTCTGTTGAGCTTGATATCAACGGCAAGTAATGAACCTTCTGTCTTTGGCAGTTGTAGACTGTCTTCGAAAGCTGTGTCCGGTTGGTATTGATGATCTTGCGGATCTTGGTATTCGAGGGCAAGTCCAGCACCCTCAGACCAAAGTTCCGGGTATTGAAGCATATTTGAGCAAGGATCTCGCCATGAGACTCAACATCGCAAGCCTCATAGAAAGCTTTTTTAACGGTCAACTGCTTGGCCCTCTCAGTAGCCAATACCTCGCACGCAGTTGGTTTACTGAGAAGGCGCCGAAGCTCCAGACTATCTCCATCAATGAGCAGGCGACCCCTCACAGCTCCCAGCCCTGTCAAAACCCTCTTTAATCTCTCTTCAAGCTTGCGCGGTTTAGAAAGAACAAAATCCGGGGAGGACTGGAGCTCATGGCCGTTCACCTGGTTGTGGAAAATCTCAATCTTCAATCTGTTGATATACATAAGCTCAAATCCTGGGTGTCTGTAAGTGTTTCTAAACTCCAAGGCATTATTGACTATCTCGTTAAATTTGTGAAGTTGAGTAAAGAACCTTTCCTTCTTATCAAAACACTGATGGCCTCCTTTACGACAAAAAGAATCATACACAAAGAAAATATAGTCTGGGTTTCCTACCCATGGGCGTTCGACGAGCCCTTCGGCATAAAGTAGAAAGAATTCGGCAAATTGAAAGTAAGCGGACATAAAGGCTTAAATTGGGGATCCGGCCGACTTTATACTTTTTGGGATTCTTTTTTGCAGCCGCTTACACAGGTGAAACGAGACGCACTCCTTCGCTTCAATTACCCTTGAATATGCAAGAAGGGTCCTCAGGCTCATTTCAAACTTTTATTATTACATTTCTAGACTCAAAACCCGAACGGATTGTCGGCAGTGGCCGCCTGTAAATTGGCTCTTCTGCCGGTCTGTTGTGACTGCAATGGAGAATTACCAAATCCAAGTCCCGTAGGTTGTGATTGCAAAGGCTGATCGCCAAAGCCTTCGAACTGGTTCTGGCCAAAACTCGTTGGAGGCTGCTGCTGTTGCTGGTAAGGACCTCCGAGTGAGGTGTTTTGGAACATGTTGGTCATCTGGTTCATGTTCGGCTGAGGCTGCTGACCAAACTGACCAAATGACTGCTGCTGCTGTTGAGGAGCACCAAACAGCGTCAGTGGCATTCCAGAAGGTTGACCAAAAGAAGTCTGGGGGAATCCGCCAGTAGCTTGGTTTCCAAACGACGTTTGAGGAAATCCTCCTGTAGCTTGGCCATTGAACGAGGGATTGGCCATTCCTCCCGTAGGCTGGTTGCCAAATGACGTTTGAGGCATAACTCCACCTGTAATCTGCCTACCAAACGAGGATTGTGGTACGAACTTGTTCAAGCCACCGGTGCTCTGACTGCCCAATTGGCCTCCAGTTTGACCGAAGGATGTTTGGGGCTGTTGGCCATAACCACCTGTGATCTGTTGACCAAAGGACGTTTGGGGTTGACCGAAAGAAGTCTGTGGTTGATTAAGACCGCCCGTTGGCTGCTGGCTGAATGTAGTAGGGGGCTGCTGATTGAAACCACCAGTCACTTGTTGACCAAAAGAGGTTGGCGGCTGTTGGCCAAAACCTCCAACCAGTTGCTGGCCAAATGTCGTCTGTGGCTGCTGAGAGAAGCCGCCCGTTGTCTGCTGACCAAAAGTGGTAGGTGGCTGCTGAGAGAAGCCACCGGTTATTTGCTGACCAAAAGTGGTAGGTGGCTGTTGACTCTGACCGGTAGGCTGCTGGCCAAAGGTGGTCTGGGGCACAGTCACATTACCAGGCTGCAATGGCACGAAGCTGCTTGTGGGCTGCAAAGGCATCTGTCCGAAAGAAGTAGGTGGAGGAGGAGCAGGACGAAGCTGCTGCATTTGGCCCGTATGGAGAGGAAGCATGCCAGACGTCTGCTGTGGCCCTAGGCCAGTAGGCTGAATAGGCATGAAACCCGTTGGCTGAGCAGTGATGGGCATGAAACCTGTGGGTTGGGCAGCCATATAGCCGCCAGTTTGCATTGGGGCGAACGTGCCACCCGTTCTCACGAGAACAAGAGGAGCCTGACCACCAGTCTGCTGGAGAGGAACCAAGGCTGGATTTTGAGTCTTCTGTGCTGCAAGTGGAGTTTCCGTCTTTGATGGAGTCAAAGCAGGGGCAGATGGTAGGCTCAGAGGAGTGTCCTTGGAAGGAGTCTGAGGGGGCTTGTTGGCTTCCAAAGGCTTGATATCCACGAGGTCTTGCAAAGAGCCAGTATACTGAGGCTTGGAAGGAGTCTGGTTTTGCGTGAAGTCTTCGTTAGAACGAGCTGCTGGCTTGACAGCCCAGGCGTCGTCCTCGAACTGGTTGCCTGCTTTATTGCTAATGGGATCACCTCCCTCCTTCTGTGGAGATGGTGCAGGTAAAGCGCTTCTGTCAACCTTGGAGATTTCAGTGGAGCTATTGTTCTTCAATGCGCCGGTGGCTTCCGTGAAAAGACCACCTGAGGCCGGTGGAGCTTCGCCCGTCTTCTGTCTTCCGTACTTGTTGTCCAAGTGCTTCATGACCCTGAGAATGTCTCCTTCTCTCAAGCCAAGAGAGCGCAACAAGGAAGGTGTGATATCCTCGAGGATCGACTCGTCCATCTGCTCACGAGAGAAGTTGATCAGATAACGCTGGCAGTTGCCAATATCAACACCGCAAGAAAGGAAAAAGTCGAACCAGTCGTAATCGGGCTCGCCCAGCGAGGTAGCAGTGGTGGCTTTAGGCCTAGAGGGTTGTGGAGGTGCAATGTCATTGATAGCAGCGACTGAAGATGTTTTGGCAGGCGAGACGCCAGAAGAATGAGTGCCCTTGTTTCTCTTTGCCATGTTCTTGGCGACCTCATCCTTGAAGTGCTGAAGCGAGGTGCCGGTGATCTTCTCAACGTACTCCAAGTCTTCGATGCACAATTTCGTGGCAGCAACGGCGATCTTGACACCGTTTGTCTTGTGCAAGTGCACTTTGCCTTCCATACAGCCCAAGAACTCGGCCTCGACCTTGAACGAGCCAGTGCTGTCGATCCATGTTCTGACACGATGGTAGTTGGGCATGTTTTTATCTTCTCCTCCAGAACTAGACCTCTTGTCTCTGCGAGCCCTGTCGCTTTCTCTGATTCTATCTCTCTCGTCACGGTTGTGGTACCTCTGTTTCTTGTCCACCACACGGCCTTTGCTGGTGGATTTCTGAGACTTGCGTCGAGATGGACCGTCGGTCAATTTATCCAAGTTCGTGGTGCCGAGAATCTCGATGTAGCTGGAGGGAACCACACCCCTCTTGCCGTTTGAAACACGCTCACACATCCACCATTCCCGGGATTTCGTGTCGTCCAAAATGTGGACCTCGTCGCCCTCTCTACAGGCCAATTCGTCACTGCCCTGTGACTCAAAGTCGAACATGAGGACACCAACTTTCTTGTTGGACAGGGAAGTCTTTGTCAGTGCCGCTCTGGCCACTTCACGTAAACCCCTCTGGTTTTCAGCGCCCTTCAAGTCGCCCAAAACGGCCATGATGGCCTCGGCCACATCCTTGCTGCCAGCGTGCAATTCGATTTCGGCATCCGGGTTCTGAAACTTCAAAAAGACGTGCTTTTTCTCGTGCGAGAACAGCTCCAAATCTCTAATTCTCCAGTTATTGTCGAGGCTCAGCGCCGACCGGAGACGCAACTTCTTGGGGTTCTGCGTGTTGGGTTTAAGAATAATCAACCCATTGCCCACTGACACCACCACGGGGCGCTTTTTCCTCCCGTCAACCTCGTCAATGTACCAGCGGAAGTACTCACCATCGAAATTGTGATCCTTGGAAGTTGGCAGGCCCACATCTTCCTGGGTTCCTTGACGTGACGGAGTAGCAGGTTCCAGAGGAGCACGTTCTCTGCTGGGTTCAATGCTGGCACCACCAGTAGGACGTGAGGGCATGGGAGGGGGAAGGGAGTCCTCGAATTCGTCTTCGTCATTGTCGTCGAACTCGGGCTCCCTGGATGCAGAAGGTCTATCAGGCTGTCTTGGTTGCTCTGGCTGTGTAGGCTCTTCTGGCTCCACCAGCGGTGCTGGGGTTCTATCTTTGTGCATAGGCGGAGGCGCAAACGCCGTCAAGGGGAGTTGTTTCATGCTGCCCGATGGATCAGTAGCTGATGCCTGGCCTGATGACGAAGCCTGGGGCTGGGCCTGAGCAGCATCGCCGTACTCAATGTAATTGGCAGGGATAAAGCCAAAGTTGCTTCCAGACGCGTCACTGACAAGGAGCCAGTCGGGATCATTCAAATCATAGATGTTGAACCGGTCTCCCTCCTTGAAACTGAGTTCCTCCTCTGTCTGCTTATCGTAGTCGTAGAGACCCCGGCACTGCTTCACAACTGGAGCCTGCTCTATGTA
Organism: Candidozyma chanthaburiensis; assembly: GCA_030579055.1. Classification (NCBI taxonomy): domain Eukaryota; kingdom Fungi; phylum Ascomycota; class Pichiomycetes; order Serinales; family Metschnikowiaceae; genus Candidozyma; species Candidozyma chanthaburiensis. The sequence continues at coordinate 323,754 of JAKUAA010000001.1, read as the reverse complement.
GTTGGCAGGCACAAGCCCCACAGGCTCTTCGACCTCTTCGTCGCCCACAGGGAGAACCCGTTTCTTGGCTTTCCACCAATCGTCAATGTCCAGTTTTTCAAGCAAATATAGCAAATCATCCTGATGCACAGTTAGCTCCTCCTCGGCCTGCGCTGCGTAGTCGTACAAGGCCTTGTACACACCGATGTAGAGCGAGGCCATGTTGCTCTAACGATTGTGAGTAGGTGTAACTATCAACGTTGAAATTGAGAAATGGTTGAGTTGCGCACACTACGTTGCGCTGGAGGTTTTTGGAAGTGGGGGTGAATGGAAAGTTTTGGAAAGTTGAACAATTGGGATTTGTTGAAATTGGAGCGTTTTGTGTTGGTGTTAAAGCGCAGGGATTTTTGGTGGGGGTGTTGGCGTTTTCGGCTTTTATTCGCCGGTGCTCGGTGAGAGGATTGAAGAGCGATAGGGGTCTGCGGAGATCCACTAATTTTGATTAAAAAGAGTAGTCAAACTTGATGAAATCCTAAAAAGTTGACGGTTTTTGTAGTATTTTCGTGCAATTGGCCTTCAATGGAATGGCCACGTAAGTCTGCGATTGATTCACCCTTGGGAATGAAGCTAGTCAACAGGAAGTCAAGAAAATGAAAGGCGGCGATTTTTAAAGATCACATATTGACCGCCTTCTAGAGCACGATTAAATTCTTCAAGCCAAACACAACACTGCCTTATATTAACTTTTTGGGGTACAGAGACGAGGTAAGTTCGTTCCAGGGGATACCTTACAATTTATTCAAAACGGCAGGTTTTAAACTTTCGACATGTAATCAAGCTGGAAATGTCAAACGCTAGCGATTTTGATTAGTGATTTTCTGATCTGGTACTATGACACTCGGGCCTCGAGTTGGCTGCAAAAATGTCGTCCCTGCCTCAGCTCAACTGGTCTAATGAAGATCCACCAATTTACAATGAAAAGGCAAAAAAATCACAATTATGATCTCATTTCCACCACCCCAGCCAGGATCTTCAGCTTTCAGCACAATTGGACAAAAATTGGCCCAAATCACTCGAGGTATGTTGAGGTAGCGACGACATTGTCGTCCTAGTAATAAGCTTCGAGCCGTTGTTGTATCACAGGCCTATCAAAAGTGAAGACCAATAGCTCCATGAGGTTTTAATTTCGCTTAGCAGCTGAAGTCTTGGAGGCTCAACGGACTCCAAACGGTAGCGATCTTTCAAACCCCAGCTATAGTCTGAGCTTTGGAGTCAGGCACAAACAGAAAGAGAAGAAGTAAAAAGAAAAACGATTACAAAAGAAAAATGATTATAAACAGCACGCAAGGCCCCTTCTATATATTACCGTCTCTGTCCTTTGTATTGGCGATGAGCTGGTTTGCAGCCATTCTTTATCTATTACATCAGCCAGAGGAGCCCTCGAGAACCACATTCCAAGTCTCTCAGTTTCTCTCTAGTTCACCCTGCTGATGCCGTTTCCACCCTCGAGCAACACATTTTCAATGTTCTTCATCGCCATCACCGCAGTGTAATCGTAGTTTTCCTTGGTGGAGGCACCAATATGGGGCGTCAACACCACATCATGACGATTGTAGAGCTCTGGGTGCACCAGGGGCTCGCCTTCAAAAACATCAAGACCGGCAAACAAAACCTTGCCTCTCTTAAGACCATCCACCAAAGCCTGTTCATCGACAACGGGCCCTCTTCCAATATTGATTATCCTCAATGGCTTCTCCATGCCCTCAATTACCTCAGCATTGACCAAGTGGTGGGTTTCTGGCGTGCCTGGACAGGCAATGACCACAAGATCAGCCACTGCTTTGGCATCCAAAAGCGTCTTGTGGTACTGAACTGGGAACCCCAACGAAGCCTCCTGCTCCTTGCTCAATGGAGAGCGCTTCACGTAGTGGATGTTCATGCCCACATTCAGCAAATACTGGGCAATTGTTTGGCCAATGTTGCCGAAACCCACAATCACAGCGTTGTGCCCATTGGGACTCAAACATGGTCTTCCGCCCGCGTAGTGGCCAAATGAGTAGCCGTGCACGGCATCGAGGTGGCATCTTCCCTTTTCAGAGTCAAACTTGTTGGAGTCGAGGAGTTTTCTCAACTGCACCGTGTGGTTGATGTCTGAGGTGAAGGATGAGGTGAAAGCTGGGAAGTTTCTGAACGCACACAAGGCGTTGTATAACACAAGCTCGGCCACGGGCTTGGAGGCGCCATCCGAAGGCACGTTGGTCAAGATGATGTCTTTCTCTGCCATTCTGGCGCCGTTGTATGGCTCAAAGCCAACAGAGCAGATGGAAACGACTCTCAAAGACTTGGGAGCGTTTTCGAGGATGTCGCCTGTGAAACCGCCAAGGGGAACAAACCCCAACCAGGCGCCGTAAATCGCCTGTACGTCGTTTAGCTTGGTTCTGAAGTCCTGGATCAACTGGTCCTTGGATTCAGGCAATTCGTAGAAAACAGGCTCGACCTTTTTGATGAACTGGGCATATTCAGGCAAGTCTTTGTTCAAGTCGCCTATCATAAGCACCTTTGGTTTGGTCATGGTGGAAATCGTGGTGAGAATTTCGAGCACGGAATCCATCTTCTTATAACAAGCAGTGCAGACTGATGCGGCACTAACTCACCGATGTACTGATACGGAGCACAACCGCAAGAGAAATGTGGGAATTGGAAGTCGGGATGAAATTAGCGAGATCCGGAGGTTTCCGCTCTTTATTTTAGTGTCCGTTTCTTTCTTAGCTGGTCTAGTGTGGATGTAGACCCAGAAACGTCAAATCGCCGTATCCAAGGCCACCATGGTGGAAGACTAGGTGGAGGTGATAAGCGGAGATTCTTTGAAACTTCGGTAATCTCGGGTTTTCGATTTTTACAATTATGGGGTCAACTAAATAAAAAAAGGCCATTTAGCTCGAATATGGCTCTGAATATGAGTGTCGATTGTCTCTGTGGATGTACCGCGATTGACCGATTGTGCTAAAGGAAAGAACATGCGAGAGATAAATTTCAATGGAGTGGCCACTTTCTCATGCGGCTGAAACAAACTTTGACTCTCGAATTGTGGATCGTTCAAACTTATTGCTGAGTAAGTGTCTTTTTGGTCTTACAGTTTGGGAATGGTGTGAATCAGACACGGAATGCGATAAAGCTTAATCTTGAATTCCGATGGTGGTTGCTTTTTTGGGGTAGTTGATCTTGAGGCTTAAAGTGAACAATGTGTTTCTAGAAGCTTCAGGCGGGGCAGGTCGGCATGGCATATTGGCTCGAGTACACCAGAGGGTCAGAAGTTGCAATATATAGCGTGCTAATTTTCAGATAAGAAGTTTGAAACAAGTTCGGAAGAGGAACTCCGGCTTGGGCTTAAGGTTTTCTGTTGTAGTTGTGGTATCGCTCTTACTAGCAGAAAGTTGCTCCGTTTTGCAGCCGTGGATCCTGGCAAATTGTAGAACGTGCTGTCCCACATTCCATTTTCAATAAGTTTCATAAAATTCTTTGTTCATTTGCATTCAGTTTTCCTCTAAGATGCTGATTCACAGGCTGTGTGAAAAGTATAATCCGAAGCTAATGAGAGATGACACATGATATTGTGTTGGGGGGCCATCCTTATTAGGAAGACTCAAGCAAAACAGCACACAAATGTATGTTACGAGCTCAGATAGAACGTACGTGCCTAGAAGGGTCATTTACTACAATTACCGATACTTCCGAGAAATACTTGCTGGGAATTACATTAATTAATCATGACATGATAAGCCCCTGTTACTTCGATTGGCTGCAACAGCTCAATCAGCCAATATCACCCTAAACATGAATTAACGAGCACTGAAGGGCCATAAATAGATACGTTTGGATCAGTAAGTTGTTATAAAACTTCAGGGCCGCTAAGAGACGCCCTGAGAATATCTTGTGCTGGACTTCATCGGACTCTACTCAATAGCAGCGATACAGTTGACATCTGTATGACGATTGACAGTTTTTGATGATTTCAAGCGGAAATAAATACACGCCATGCTTTGTGAATGGCTGTCCTCTGAATTCATATTGTACCTCTCTACAATTAATTTCACAATAGCCCCTTTAGTCAGTCTCACCTGTGCCAAATGTAATTGCAACAGTGCTTCCACTTGATGCCAGTTACTCCTTTGTTCATCAATTAAGACGATCAAATCTTAGAAAACTCATTCAAACATTAATGTATGTTCTTATCAGAATCATTATGAGAGCGTCTCTGCCTGTACTACATCCACATCCACGTTCACATCTTCACTCTACCCCACTACGTCGTTTATCATCTTTTCGTTTATGCCGGCGGATGCGAGCCGGGTGCATGCTTAATTACCAATGGCAGAGCCTGAATATATATGCCATGTCGTCTGTCTAGCAGTCTGTATCGAGGTTTAGTGGTGGTGGTGACCTGGCTCACCCAAGTACTTGGCAGCGTACACCGTGCCACAGTGCCAGCATCTAGCATTCTCGCCTTCCTCGACCTTCATCCAGTAGACCTTGTGGTCTTCACCACCCTTGCCTCTGCAGCCAACATAACGGTAGCCAATGTAGGTAGGCACCATGAATGGGTCGGCCATAGTGCCGGCACCCTCCTTGATTGGCTTCTCCATGTCGAAAACATCGATACCTTCACGCTTACCCAAGATTTCGTATCTCTCCAAACCAGTGGCCTGGTCCATGTCAGTGGGTATAGTACCTGGGGTGGCACCTGGTCCGATCAACGAGGAGTCTGGACCGGTGACATCGTGGATGGTCTCAGCGGTGATGTGCTTTTCGTTGATCTTGTTCTCTTGGACTTTGGTCTGGAGGAGTATTCTAGAATTTGAGAGAGCTCTAACCAGTCTGATTGGCTGGACAGCCATTCTGCTGGGCTGGGCAAGTGAGCGGACAAACGTGCGAGAGAGCCTGGTGGTTAGTATTGTGTTTCGTGGGGCCTTTACTGATATGACAATTGGGTTGATTAATTTGCTCGTTGTCTGAGATTGGGAGATTGACACTGGGAGGGAGGAGTTCATGGGACCCTTTGCAAACAAATTTGGCGGTGTGTGAAGGAAACATACATTTTTATGGGAATATCGTGGTAAGGAGAAGGGTTTCTCTAGCGCTTAAACCCAGGTGAGGTGGTGGTGTTTTCGAAAAAATCAGCTAACTTGCGAGGCATAGAAAGGAAGACGCTTCATTGGCTCCTGGTCACGTGTGTGTCGAGCACGTGCTACACGTTTATGCTCTGATTTCTGGCGACTGTGGAGTTTTTCAGAAAGCAGAGAAGTGGTGGGAGGTTAAAGAGGCCTCAAAGAATATACTGGTTGCATTATGTGGAGCGATCACGGCTGCACGAGTGTTTCTACTTGACAGGCTCCATTGGCTGCGATAGATGATCAAGATAAGACCGTGAAGATTATATTCAACGGGGTGTCAAACTGGCGGTTCTGACACTATTTTCTTTCGATAAGCCCAATTTTGCTAGTGGAATAATCTGAAAAATGATTTATTTCAATTCTGAGCTTCTTTGGTAGTACGGTGTCTTGTGGCTTCAGATTGGCTGCGAAATGCAGTAGCCAATTAAAGCCTATCATGAAACCCATAAGGGTCAGCTCCATAGTCTCTAAAACCACGAAATAGATAAAACTAGGACAATCGATCTGAAAGAGTCCGAACTTTAAAAGCACAACAATTTGAAGAAGAAAAAGAAAAAACGTTCCATCAACGCCTCTGGGCGAAAATAACCTTTGGTAGACAGCCAGCCCCAGGACATCAATAAGATATTTCCTTACTATAATATCATTGAATTGAATTCCTTTCACCGATTTCCTCCCCAACAAGGCTCCTGGTCAAACAAGAAAAGGTGGCTGCATTCCCAGGGCTGTAGCCCTGTGCACGTGCATTACTCGCTCCCTCCACGTCCAACACACCCGTGCATCTCTAGTGTCAGACCTGCACTCCGTTGCTCGCACAGAGTCTCTAAAAATTTTCCAATTCTGTTATTCCTATCTTCCTTAACAAACACAAGGTATGTTTCGGCCGACCTAAAACTGAGGATCAAAACGAACTCCAAGCATATACACAGCAACTATCCAAAGGGTAACTTTGAAAAAGCAATTCAAGTCAGCGACGCATGCACAGCGGGGCCCAAATCCGAACCCCGAGTGATATATAAATCCTTCAGTTCCCATCATCCCCCAACTCATTACTAACATCAAGATGCCAAAGAAGAGAGCTTCCAACGGTAGAAACAAGAAGGGTAGAGGCCACGTCAAGCCCGTCAGATGTTTGAACTGCGCTAGATGCGTTCCTAAGGATAAGGCCATCAAGAGAGTCACCATCAGAAACATGGTTGAGGCTGCTGCCGTGAGAGACTTGTCTGAGGCCTCCGTCTACCAGGAGTACGCCTTGCCAAAGTTGTACAACAAGTTGCACTACTGTGTCTCTTGTGCCATTCACGCCAGAATCGTCAGAGTCAGATCTAGATCCGACAGAAGAATCAGAACTCCTCCTCAGAGAAAGAGATTCTCCGCCGAAAGAAAGGTCTCTCCTGCCGACGCTGCCAAGAAGGCCGCCTAAACATCATGAATAGCAGTAATCATACATAAATATCAATCGAACCCGGATGTAGTTTTGATGAGGGGAATGAGCAAATCCTTCGAGGCATATTGAAATTAGGAGGTTTGAAAGGGGGCGACAGTGGTATTCGGTGGCTTTGTTGCATCCCCACTAATCGTTGGCTTCAGCTTTCAAAGCTAGGTGTTACTTGAATGGAGCCAGGTAGAGGAAACAAGTTCACACAGTTTTGTTAGTAATCAACTGGGGATTATCAGCTGGGGGCATCAAGCTTCGAATGTTCTTTTAAAAGCTTATTAAAATGGGAAGTGATGGACGAAGGCCACAGAGCAGATGTCGTGAGATGCAAACATAGAGATGAGAATACTTAGCCAAGCAGAACTACTAGACACCATTGTAATCTTATATAGACATTGAAACCTTTGAGAAGCTTACGCTTCGCTGGCTGGCTCATTTTTTAAAACGGTGATCTCACTGAGACTCCACCTAGCTCTACTTATGAATCTTAAACTGTTGTCTGTCAGCATCGTCATTGTAGAACGATTATTGTCGATAACCATCCAGGAATTGTCATTCTCAGTGTCCCATACGTGGCTTTAAAGGATGCCTTAGTAATCGTTATAAGTATCGCCAGTACCAAACACCAGATTCTCATGAGGTCCGATGCCCAAATCACAAATCTTAGAAAAATTTGATGTCATTGGAGGGGGGTTCAAAGCTGAATTAGCCAAAATTGCGTACTTCTGAAAAATGCACAAAATAACAATGGCATTCAAGTGACAGCCATGGCAAAATTCTCAGCCCTGTTGGAGTTGTGAATTGTGATGGGAAGATCTCGATCACCAAATTGGCCTGAATGCTCTAGTGGAAGGAAGAAATGTAGGCATTAAAGACACCACGTATGAATCTTGACTAAGAACATTGAAAAAAAAAAAAATCACTTCGTGCCCTCATCATTGTCATTGTCGTCCCGGTATCTTATCGATGATGTCATAAAATCGGCTCGGACGTAAATCGCAAATCCCGAAGTCAAAAATTGACTACATGTGAATCAATACCCTCAAAAGAGCAATTGCAATCCACCTTCGGCCTCGTTTCCCAAAACCACAGGTCATTAGAGTACTCGATCTGGACAAGATGAAATCTGCCCTAACTCCAGCCAAACTTGCCCAATTTTAACTATAACTACATGATCCTGCTCTTCGTCTCTCTCCCCAAATCCCCAAGCTTCCAAAAAACTAAAAATCCGAACTTTCACAGCTTTGACGGAGGGGCTTCAGAGACTGACCTAGTCTGGTGTATGGGTGTTTGTCCAGTCTTCAGCGTAGCGTTGCAATTTTTTTGTCCTGTCTTCGCTGTCTCGCTGCTAATATAGAGGCATCAGTTTCGTTTGCGAACACCACCCTTTTTTCCTTAAACTCCCCACACCCGAGCCAATTGAAGCCACCATATTCAAATAACAGCGCCAATTTGAGTAGTGATTTTTGGAGATTTTGAAGATAAAAATACATCTATTGCCAGAAGGCCCGATCAAGAATTCTCACCTAAAACTTGACCATTCTGCCGCAATCCCCATACAGCGACTAGAGGGACCCCCCAGAGCCAATTGCCATAAGGACTAATAGAGAATAAGGCAGTAATGGACCACAATTGGAAGTTTTCCCAATGCTTCGGCGATAAGGGAGACATCGAGAACATCACCGAGGCGGACATAATCTCAACGGTGGAGTTCGATAGCACCGGCACGTTTTTGGCCACCGGAGACAAGGGCGGCCGTGTGGTGTTGTTTGAACGTAATGCCAACAAGAAAAATAGCTGCGAGTATAAGTTCTTTACTGAGTTCCAGAGCCACGACGCGGAATTCGACTACCTCAAGTCGTTGGAGGTGGAGGAGAAGATTAACAAGATCCAATGGTTGCGTTCGCTGAACAACCTGTTGTATCTTTTATCAACGAACGACAAGACGATCAAGTTGTGGAAGATCCTGGAGAGACAGGTTCGCCTAGTGAGCGAAAACAACTTGAACGGAATGAACCACCTACCATCGAGCAAGACCAATTTGGGCGACTTGCGCTTGCCCAAAATGACCTTCCACGACAAGTTGATCCTGGCACAGCCCAAAAAAATCTATTCCAATGCCCACGCTTACCACATCAACTCCATTTCGGTCAACCTGGACCAGGAGACATACCTATCGCTGGACGACTTGCGCATCAACTTGTGGAACTTGGACATTTCCGACCAATCGTTTAATATTGTCGACATCAAGCCCACGAATATGGAGGAGCTCACGGAGGTGATCACCTCGGCCGAGTTCCACCCTCAGCATTGTAACTTATTCATGTACTCGCTGTCCAAGGGCACCATCAAATTGCTGGACATGAGGTCCAACTCATTGTGTGATACTCATGCGAAGATCTTCGAGGAATATTTGGACCCGGCGTCCCATAATTTCTTCACGGAGATCACTTCCTCCATCCTGGACGTCAAGTTCTCCCAGGACGGCCGTTACATTGTTAGCAGAGACTACATGACAGTCAAGCTCTGGGATTTGGCCATGGAGCGGAAACCTGTGGCCACCATCAATGTCCACGAGCATTTGCGGGACCGTTTGTGCGATACATACGAGAACGATGCTATCTTTGATAAGTTTGAAGTGCAGTTTGGCGGCGACAACCGCTCGGTCATGACCGGGTCCTATAACAACAACTTCATGATATACCCTAACGCTGTCAGCTCCAGCGCTCCGCTTGGCTCTGGCCAGCAAGGTTTGGACATGTCGCTGTTTTCTCTCAAAAAAGCACAAAGAGGCACCGACGACGACGGGAAGAATGGAACCCAGAACAACCAGGACGACGAAGATGACGACGATGACGACGACGATTCAGAGGAAGACGCTAAGCTTTTCGCTCCACCAGGCCAAGGGTTCCCACAATCGCCAAAACCTGGCGACGAGGAGCAAGAAGAGATTATTTTGCAGGCCGACAAGTCTGCGTTTAAATCGAAGAAGTCTGGGCAAGACGGCTCCACACGCCGGAGAATGATGAGTGGAGTCGGGAGCGGTAGCGTGGACAACGACTACATTGACTTCAAAAAGAGCATTTTACATTTGTCGTGGCACCCCCAAGAGAACCTGGTCGCCATTGCCGCCACGAATAATCTTTACATTTTCTCGACGTTGTGAGCAGGCGGAGAGAGTTACGACATGAACATGATGACTATTTTGTACATTCGGGTAGCTAAAGTAGAAACGAATAACATGCATGCAGAAGGATCTACTCCTCGATGTGTCTGTTGACGTCCGAGTTCCAGAACAAGGTCTTGTCGCCGTCACCCCAGAAGAACTTCTTGCTTCTCAAGTTCTGGTATTCGTACTGGGTGGGCCATTCCTCGTCGGACATGTGTCTCAAGTGGTCTCTGTGGCTGCTGTGCTTCAATTCAATACGAACAACAGGAATAGCAGTCAAAATAATGGCAGGCACAGCCACGAAGTAGGTGATTTTGGTCCACAACTTGGTAACACTTTCAGAGTGGTGGACCTTCTCAGCGTAGTCCTTCTTGAAGGCATCGCCAGCGGCCTTGTTGACCTTGTAGGCATTGTCCTTGATGTACTTGGACACGTGGCCGTGGCCGTGGGAGTTGAATCTTGCAAACGTACGGTTGGCGACGTTTCTAAACATTGTTCTAGTTATAGCTGTGAGTTCTGGGTTGAGAATTTTAGTATGTTCGCGAACTGTTTGATTGGTGGGAATTGGTGAGTCTGTCACGTGCAGGTCCTCTAAATCAGCCCACCCAGCTGGCCTTATCTAGTAGGCAGAGGCATGATGGGAAGTGGGGGAATTGGTAATAAGGGGGAAGTTTATGTGGGGGCTTTTCTGTAGGGCATCACGCATTGGTGTTGGATGACAGTTGAGGTGAATGACACGCAACGGCACTTTGATTGTTGGATTTCCAGAAGTTGCTGTTCTTAGGACTTTTGATTGAAGCGTTTTAGCTGGTGTTTTGAGGTTGATTCAGTCTCCTTCTCATTTTGGTTGGATTAGCTTCAGGTGTCTGTCTTGCGAAATGGCTGCGAAATGGCTGCGAAATGGCTCCAACTTTCTACACCATTCTCCCCAGGCATTCAAAAAATATCTTATGGATAGATCCTGAGCTGAACTTATTAAAAGGTATAGCCTAGGAAAAGTTATGAGCTCAACGAGGTACATCACGGGGCCTGTAACGACGCATCTGTCCTCTCCAACTCCCCATTCTATCTTCTATCGTAATCATCTATTTTGTCTCCAATAGCATCAATACATGCAATTGCCTAAATCTCATTTGGCATTGGTCTCACTGGGGCAGCCCCTACGGGTTGGAACATCACCACTGGGTTTGGTCCGTTTTTGTTAGTGTTGACAGGAGCAGGAGTAGGAACCGTGGCAGGTTCCTCCCCTCCATCTTCTTCAACATCAACGTCTCTTGTCACTCCTTTCCGAAATAATATCATCTCTTGTGTTAGCTCGTCGACCTTCTGTTCGAAGAGAAAGTCCTCTTTGGCTCGCGCATACTTGAGGAAATCTCTTCTCATAGATGGGAAATGATACTTCAATTTATCGTTCTCGAACAAAAGGCTCTTGGTCAGCTTATTCTTGAAAAGCTTCTCCATCTCTTTTTGGTGGAGCGCAGTGACATCTCGGGTGGTAATGTACTCCACCAAAAGCAGCCTCTCCCTTACCATGAGCTCAAGGTAGTCCTCGTCCGACATGGTGTAAACCGCCATTTTGTCGATGTTGCTCAGCGCTTTAGACTTGTCTGGCCCAAGTTCCAATACAGGTGAGAAGTGCTTGCCTTTTCCAAGCACAAACTGGGATACCTTGTCAAATGGATGCCAGATTCTCAATCTAGGAAGAAACACATACCGCTTAAACTTCTGGTCCACCAATCCTCCCTCGTTGTACTCTTGCTGCAATATCAGCATATAGTTGTTGGGCACGTAGGCTGGGACCCCTTCCACATAGGTCAACTTCATGGGCGAGAGGTCCTTGAGCGATGCAAAATGCTTGTTTCTGCAATTGTAAACCTTGAGATAGGTATTTCTTTCAATTTCCAACTCGTCCATGGAGCGATCCTTGTTGGTTCTTCTAAGTTCCCGGGGCAATTTTCTGTCATATTCCTTTGGTGCAACCATGTCTGTGATGGCAAGTCCAGTAATGTCGATATAAAGACCAGTATCCATGTCGATGAATCGTGCGTCGATGTTGTTGCGTCCATTGCCAAAATCCCTCAGTGAGATCCAGGTGCCGATGTCGAGGAAGTAACGACCGGTCTTGATTTCTCCTTCGACATCATTGCCAAAGTCAACAATTACTGACTGGTTGAAATCACGCGCCAACTTGTGGAGATCGCTTATCGGCATCTGAACGTCGACATCAGCATCCCAAGGGAAGTTTATACCGCTCCAGTACCACGAAAGAAGGGTTCCATGAGCCACCCAGCTGTTCAAGCGTTGGGCGTCGATAAAGCGAAGCCATGCCCGGGTGAGACTGTGCAAAGCCGGTGCCTGAAGGTCGCTAAAATTGATTATGCTTTTGTAGAACCTCCAGTCGTAGTGGCTGCCCCAAGCCCAATTGGGAGTTGATTTGTGGAGTTGAGCCTCATATAGATATTTGGTTGGCTCAACTCCGCTCACCGAGAGAGCTAAACTTTCGGCATAGTTACGCTCATGTGCCGTTAGAGACTCTTTTTTGGATAACTCCTTGAGTCGGACCCTCAGGTCTTCCATGAAATCTTCGTGCTGAAGTTCCAATGTGGGCTCATAAGCATCAGTTCCCACGTCTTCATAGTACATCGCCAAGTAACGAAGCTCATCCCTCACGTCGACTTTGTTAACTCTGCTAGAGACTGATTTCGCCAATTCAGAATGCAGAAGACGCACTCGGCTACCCACTTCTTGGTTGACATTGAGTCTAATCGATCTCAGGCGACCGCTAGAAACTGGCATTAGAAGAACAACCGATAAGGGCTTATCCATAAAGTCATTTAAGAAAGATGCTGCCTCAAGCCTTTTCTGAGCATGGGGGGTCCGGCCCCCGTACTGGTCAACGTGAAAGCCTGTTCTAAGTGGAGATTGCAAGATTTCTTTAAGATTGCCACGTTTCTTCTCATCGGTGACGATATTTTCGTGGTATAGGTAGGCGATATTGGAATCATCCATGCACCAATCGGGGGCAGAAGCTTTTGGGTTCGGGTTCTTTCTCGTCTTGCGAGCCTTTCGGCCAAACAGCTCACACGTCTGTCTATTTTCCCCAGCGGACATAAAATGGGGATATAGAGCCGACAAATCTGTCCAGTCAGCCCAGTGGAAAACGGGTAGCGTGAAGTCAAAAGTCGAGGGGTTTGGTCCTCCGCTTGCTCTGAGTTGCTCGTTGTACTCGTTAAGAATCATACCCAACGTCAAGTGAGGTTCGAACGGGAGTAGGATCGGGTTTTCTGTGTCATCTTTGAAGAAGGACGGAAGCTGGACTGCGGTTTCATCAGCTCCATACGCCGAGCTGTTGACTGAAAGCGCTGCGATTTTGATTTCTTTGTTATCTATAGTCTGATCTTCTAAGTAATTGCGGAAGATCTTGTCTGCCCATGCATCGAAGGGAAACGTGTTTCGTTCCTGAAGTAAAACAGCATAGTCTCGTAGGCTGTTCGTAAGGTCCTTCAACGGTAGAAGTTTGTCACTGTTTTGTGTTCCTATGAGGGAGATAACCACAAGTTGGAGAGCAATAACAGCTATGACCAAGTACTGGCAGCGGCGTCTTCTAATCATGTAATTTTCCGGAAGATTTGCCCTATCTCGTGGATTGCAGTGTATAAATAACGATGAAGATTGTGGCTGTGTTGCACAAGACCGCTTTTGTCAGACACGGAAGTATATGTCTGCTTCACCGAAGCGTTCGGCATGGAGAAGAACTCAAGCCGTCAAGCAGGCTGCATGGCGCATAAATCAATCATGCTTGAGAGGCTAGAAGGCCAGTGTCAGGGAATGCTGATGAATACGCCGAAAAAGGAGAGCAGAGTTTCGGTGTCGGTTCAAGTATTTGAATCATTTCTCGTACTCTTCAGGCTTCTTACGAGAAAAAGTCAGGCACAATGTCGATACCAAGAGTTGTTGAGACAGGGAACTCTGGACAGCTAGTGCCCAGGTTAACCGATATGCGCTTTAAGAAGCACGACTACAGTGGTCGACATACCAACAGGTTTCAAGTGTCACTACTTCAAAGCGAAGTGTAACTTGTCAGACAGCCACTCGCACCCACCCAAAACCGCGTCTCCCGAAGGAGCATGTGGCAAAGGGTCAAGATCATCGCTCCTTTCAGCACTATTGACGAGGTCGCTAGTGGCTGGCGAAAGGCAAACAAATTGTAGATGACCAGACCGCAAGGGATCGTGGACAAGCTAAATGGGTTCTCACTTTGAGGGCACGAGGGTATCTTACTCATCAACCAAGTTGGATTCAGTGGCTCTTTAGAAGAGTCATTGTGGGACGTGACCTATAGAAATGATCCTATGAAGTACGTCGACAGAGAAAAAAAAAAATCCGACAGGGAGCGAGACATGGACCGTTTATATAGTGCGAACCGATGCCCATGCCGGGTAACTCATCGCTTAGGGTTCTCGAGATGCACACCTTGCATTGCTGGTATCTGGCAATAGATTCAAATGTGTACAAACAAATAAAGATAAAGAAGAGTAGATCCGTATCTTTCGTCTTTACTGGAAGATCTTTACTTAATAAATCTTTCAGTATATTTCGGTTTTGTTCTGTGTGCCACTCTCTGTAAGGCTTTCTTTGGCTGCAAATGAGCGAAAACGCACTCTTCTGCTCATTTCCTAGCTTCAAGCAATTATGCTTCTCCACATCATGAAAGTATTTCGTTCTGCTAAATAGGGTCTTTTCAATTTCTTGACGGTTTTCACGAACCTTCTTCACACAATGATGATGGTTTCCCTGAGCCGTTCAGGACCAAAGAGCCTCACGAAGTCGAGTACGTACGTTCTGTTCACGGGTGGAATATCATCCAATTCGAACGTGCCCCATTTACCTAACATGGCAAAAAAGAGCGTTGCCTCGAACTTTGGCTCAGATTCGAGTATTTCCTGTAAAGCCCACATTGGTAAAGCGCCAGGCAAGACGTCCGGAAGTTCGAATCCATCGAGTTTGTACTTCTTCACTAAAGCCCTCAGAATTTTTTCTGCAGCTTTGTATGTCTTTTCGTTACCGTAAAGAGCCTCGCTGATATCAACTATGGATCCCAGCCAGCGAGCTCCCTTCTTCTTGTGGGATACAAACGGTTCCTTGAGATCTCCGTTCTGCAAACCCAAGGTGAAAAACTTGTCATTCTCTATCAAAGGCTTCATTTCTTCTAAGCCAATCCAGGCGCTGTTGACCACGTCGAGGGCCTCTCCTCCAAATTTCGCTTTGTATCTCATCTTCGGACAATCATCGAGATAATAACCCAAATAGTAAAAGCCTAGTCCAAGTTCACGGCACATCTGAATCTCCCGAAGCCCCGAGAGTGTTCCTAGAGACAAGTGTGCATAGTCAGGATCCCAGATGAAGTAGATGGACGAAAGACCAGAGGGTAGAAAGTCTAACACAGATATTGCTATGAGTTTATCGTCAAGATAGTAGCATTCGTGAGTTGGTCCAATGCGTTTGTCGCCGTGACTGGGTTCGTGCTTCCAGTTACTGACCCAATTGTTTAGTCTATTCCACTCAGCCTTGGTGCCCTTCACCTGAGAATCTGGAAACGGGGTATTACACAAAAAATTCTTGAATTGGCTCTCGCTGACTTCCGATGGGTCATCATTGTGCACTCTGACCTGATATTTCTTGTATAGCTCGAACTTTTCTGTTGAAAATCCGGATGGCTCGAAACGAGTGTGAAATCTGGTGGACGCCTTTTCTGCCTCTATGAGGGAGGACAACTGAAACTGGCCCTTTGTTTTCAGCTCGTCACCAATTGCCCTTTTAAACCGGTTGATGACCTGTCTATGCTCCTTGGTGATCTTCAAATGATCCATGTCTGTCCTTATCGTATAAGATCGGCAGCATCCTCGGAGCATGTCTCCCGTGTACAAGAACGTACCTGACCTTCTAAATCCTCTATTTATGAAGTCGTCGTATTGTTGGCAGGTCATCTGCTGGGCCTGGCAACCAATGGTGATGTGAGTAGGCTCTTCTGGTACATCAGCGATGTCAGGAAAGGAAGGGAGTCCGCCATTTTTTTGTTTCTTCAAATCACAATACCCACAGGAAGTGTCGTCAAGATATAGTAGCTTCGAAACTATAAAGGCTGTGCTTGGATCCACTGAAGAAGAAGCCATAGTAGATCCAACGGTGAAACGAGCGCAGTCTGGGGAAGCAGTATACAGATTTTACGAAAACGCTGTGAGCAAATACCAAAAAGCCGATCTGATCCAATTGACCAAAGACCCGTTTTATGTTTTTAACGAGGTTTCCAAATTGACACTTTAATCTTCTGAAATTCCATGGATATGGAAGCTCTGGCAGATCCGTGCACCATCTATACCTAGCATCAACTCCTCACTAATCATACAGCCTTGCCTCTCCTTCGGCCCTCTTCCCACTCATAAACTAACATAGAACATATTATGAGTACCACAAGCCCAATAAAAAAGATAGTGAAGAATGAACAGTCGGCATCGCAAAATAGGGCCAACCTAGGCCAGAAAAACGAGGGTATGAAAATCAAGAACGAACCCTCAGAAGAACCCGATCACACGCTCCTCTCGGATCCGGAGGACTATTTGGAAGAAAATGAATCTCTAGATATGAATCTCACGCGTGGAGGCCAAAAGGTTTGGTTGGTTAAATTACCCAGATACTTGGCAGAGAAATGGACCAAGAAAGAGTCTTTACATGGACAACAATTGGGGCAGGTCAAGATCAGACAAAAATCTGGGGAAAGCTCGGGTAGCACCTCGAACGGAGGAAATGACCTGAAGAAGAAACTCGAGGTCAAGCTCGTTCTCAACGAACTGGAACATAATAAAGATATTCCACAAGAATACGACCTATCAATCTTAAACACACAAGTACACAATTCATATGTTTTCAGCGAAGAGAACCTCAAAAGATTTAGACAAGAGGTCACTGAAATGGGAGAGATGCCCGACCAGCCGCAGCTCAAGGATCTCGATCCAGACGACAATCTGAGACCTGCCAAGTTCTACAAGGTGGAAAAAAATGGACCTGATGGGGAAGTACAGCAGCAGGCAGTGCCTTTCGTAAAAACCATCCCAAAGAAAACCAACCTTGTTGGTAAAATCGTTCACGATTGCCAGATTGTTCCATCTAAATCGGACTCGAAATATGCACAGATGTTGATGAAACGTCAAAACATGCCATTGACAAAAGAAAGGCCCAAAGTCACATTCCTTAACGAGATCCCTGGTGTGGTGCAATCTCTGGCTGGACCTTCCCTCACGGGTAAGTCTACTTCCATGTTCTTGAAGTCGAACCCGCAAAAATCAAAGAACGAGGGTCGTGCTATTAGAATGCCCAAGAAAGACTTGTTGGACTTGCTTTTCCGCTTGTTTGAGGAATACGAGTACTGGTCCATCAAAGGTCTCAAGGAAAGAACCAAGCAGCCCGAGACATACCTCAAAGAGTCCTTGGAGTCGATCGCCAATCTCATTAAGAAGGGCCCCTACACGTCCAAGTATCATTTGAAACCTGAATATAGAAGATTGAGAGATGCCGAGAGAGCTGCAAAGCTTGGGAACGATGAAGACAAGAAGGATGATGATGACGACGAGGACATGGAAGACGTCATCTAGAATCATCAAGTATTGGGATTCGTATAGATAATTAATGTTATACAAGGTCCATGGTGTTGCTCTTGCGTGCTTAATTTTCATCCTCATCATCGTTACCACACCCCTTCATAGACCATTGTACACAATCACACATCAAATTACACCATACAAAATTGTAAAACCTCAGGAAAAAGACATCCGAACCTCGAACCTTGTACGTAGTCACCGATGTCATCTCTTTCAATATTTTTCCATCTTCATCACACTACATCATGTAAACCGATTGTCTTTTATTCTATGCTTTCACTTAGTCGTTTATTAGGAGCGTAACTTACAAAGACTGAATCTTCAAAGATGGAGGCAAAGACTGCTGCAACTTCTTGGCCTTGGAAACGTCGTCAACGACCAAGGTGTACTGGTATCTCTTACCTCTGACCTTGAACTTGGTCTGTCTGAAAGACTTGCCGTTAGCCTTGGTCTTCTTGTTGACCTTGACGACAGCAGACTTGATGTCAGCTCTTCTAGCCAATTCGACGAACTCCTTGATGTCCTTGATCTCTTTCTGGAAATGTTAGTATGGTGATGGGATGCGTAGGATGCACTGAAGAATCTGGTCTCAAGGGTAAATGCGCCCTTCAATATAACGCCTCATTTGTGAACTTTAGACTAGACCATTCATAGTACCGCAAGATTGAAACATACAGCCATGGTTGATAATGCAAAGGTTGAGGAAGTGAAAATGGAAAACGATTTTCGAAGTAGGAAAATTTCGCATCTTGTTACACCCGTACCTCCATGTGCGGCGGCTGAGGGCTGTGCCCTGGTTTGGTGCACGTGACATCAATTTCCTATCATAGGTATCGATCACTTTGTGCTTTGAAGCTGTTGTATTAGTTTTTCTCTTTTTCAGAAAGTTTTTAGGGTACTGGCGTATTCCGTTGAGTGCTCTTTCTTGTCTCACTGTAAGAGATCAACCGCTTCACACCAAGAATCCACCTTCTGGTGGATTCACTTTTCATGACATTGGCAATAGTAGACTTGTCTTCGCCTGTAATCTTCAGAAGGGCGTGTCTAGCGTGTATTCCCACGTCTCGGATACCTATAGGATATGCAACGTTGCCTATACTGAGCTTCATGTAGCTTTCATTGGCCTTGACAAAATCCTGGAGCTGGATGTAATACACGATCGTTGCTAGGGATAAAACAATGCTCTCTTCAAGCTTTCCCGCTCGGAGTTTATACAAAAGCTTGACCAAGTCTCTTTTGACCTCTCGAAGCATTCCAACAGTATACGGCTCTGGAGGTTGTTGAGGCATTGCCTCCCATAGGCTCAATATGCCCTTCAAAGAGAGCCTTACTTGCATTTCCAACTGCCTCTTTTTTGTTTCCACGTCTGCAATGCCCTCTAAGGTTATTATGGGCGATACTGAACTCTCTTCGTCTAGGTACGCCTTGTAGGCTTCATTGCGCTTTTCCGTCTTCACGAGGAGATTTAGTTTTCGTAGCTGGTCTTCCTTTTTTAAAGACGAGTCAGATCCGTCGAAGGTTTCCAACGATTGCTCGAGCTTTTCGTCAGGAACAGTGTTGAGAAGTTCCTGCTCTTCCGACACCGGTAAAGTTGTACTTTCGCCTTGAGTTTCTAAAGCATCATTTGTCGAGGAATTCTCAGTTTTGGGTTTTTTGGGAGCACTTTTCTCTTTGGCTGCTTTTCGCTTTCGGGCAATCTCGTCTGCTAGGCCCATCACAATGTGGTCTAATCTGGGGAAATACGCTAGTAGGTTGAAAACACCCGTACACCGCTGATCTTTAATTTGGCAGGACCCCTAGCCGGAATAATTTTTGGTTTAAGGGGTTTTCGGTGTGCTTTTGTCTGGGGCCCTTGTTCAAATTAGAGACAACTTCTTAAGAGGACTACTTAAATGAAATAGGTCCGAAGAAGGTCTTTGTCATTTCTTCTGTCAGTAATCTGACAGCTGCCGCACGAAGGCCATAGAGAGTGCTTGACTTCATACCCGAGCAAATTCAAATTTACTGTTCTTTTCTTAAAGACTACCATTCGCCAACCTAGGGGCTGACTACAATATGTCCATTGTTGAATTCACGCAATTTTGTTCTCGGTCGCTTAAGACCGGCAGATCTGAAGCGCATGTCTAGCCGAGCTCGAGCGGAATATTTAAATCTCTTGAAAATCTTCGAATTCATAACATCTTTCAATCCGAAACACAAACTTTTTGACCTACCGTCTTCTTCTGTAGAAAAATCGTGTGCCATTGCACAGGACCTAAAATCACATTACGCTCGAGGGGAAAAAAAGACACCCCAAAAATCAAGCCTTAACTATCTCAGTGCACACTACTACTCAATGGCGAACTCGGATGCTCCCCGGCTGGAGAACTCCAAAACGCCTCAGAAGCAAGGGGATCTGGAATTACGAGCGCTGTTTGCTTCCGCTGCTAGCTCGGTAAAACCCCAGTCCTCCCCCCTCCTTTCATCGACTCCACCTACAGTAGCAAAAGCTTTGGTGAAGGCCTACCCTTACTTGCTAATTGTCAACAAGCTGTTGGCGGTTATTACGTGGACAAACGATGACTACTGGATCAACATCGTGTTGATGTGCATCTATGCCTTTGCGGTGCTATACTTTGAGACCCTCGTTACGTGGCTGGGCCACTTAATCTTGGTGGGTGCTGTGATTGTATATGCGGTGCTTAACAATCGAATCTTGGAAGAGACAAACCTCAGACCTACCTTGGACGACGTGGTGCAGGCGTTGACTACAACGTGTATAAAAGCGGATATTCTTTTGAGTCCAGTCACCGCTTTGGCTTTGACTCCCTACGATATCAAGCGTCTTTTGTTCACCACCGTCTTTTTGACTCCCTTGTACTTGGTGGCTACTTCTTTGCTCATCAAACCTCGGACCATCTTGCTACACGCTGGCTTGTTTCTTCTATCGTACCATCTGGGCTATTCTCGTGTGACAAGGCGTTTGGTATGGAAGCTCAAAATCACAAGAGTCGTGTGTTTCTACTTGACCGGTCTTGACTTCTCCCAGGCTCGTAACAGCTCTTTGTTTGCGGCCGCTTTTGCCAAAGTGCAGAAGACTGCTTCCTCGACATCGACCGTCGCTGATCCTTCTAAACCAGTTCGCTTCACCTATGTTATCTACGAGAACCAGCGCCGCTGGTTGGGAATTGGCTGGACTTCCAATTTGCTCTCGTATGAACGTGCGCCCTGGACAGATGAATTTTTGAACGAGTCGTCTTCCGTTGAAACCTTTGAATTGCCCAACCCAGACTCAACAACCTCAGATGGCCAGCAGTCTTATCACCCAACCATCGCTGGAGCCCACTGGAGATGGGTCGACAAGGCCTGGAGGCTTGATGTGACCAACGATGGTTCCATCACGCTACCATCTGGTAAAAGGTCAAAAACGACGGCAAACCCCACCGCCGATGAAGGGTTCCTTTACTTCGACAATGTTTGGAAGAAGCCCTCAACGGAAGACTCTTACTCCAAATACACTCGTAGGCGTCGCTGGGTGAGAACGGCAGAGTTGGTGTTCAGCAACTCCACTGAAGTGAGCACCGACCTGGCTCCATATTCTCTGGGGGCTATGGAACACTCTTTGGAAGACTCCACAACCAAGAACAGAAAAAGCTTGCGCTTTGCAGAGGAGCCCGAGCCATTGTCTGATGCCACCGTCGAGGCAGAAATCTCCCTGGATGGCGCTGACAAGAAGCACGAGTGATTCGCTTTGTCTTCTCCGATATATTTATATAACCTATAAGTAATATTCACATGGTGTAGACCATCGACGTACCGTCCTGGAACCTTGTTCTGAAAACCCTATTGGCATTGGTGAACATTCCCTCCTTCAATGACACAATGATGAACTGTGAGCCCTTGAAACGAGTCTTGATCAAATGGCCAATATTTTGTGTGTGTGACATATCGAGGGCGGCGTCAACTTCATCCAAAATATACATTGGGGCTGGCTTGAACTGCAAGAGGGCCATAATGAGTGAAAGCGCTATCAATGATCTCTGACCACCTGACAACTCGGTTAAACTCTCCTTCCAGACTTGACCGAGCTTCACTTTGACTTCCAAACCCTTCGTGACATCAAACATATTCACTGGTACTAGCTTAGCAAATGACCCAGGTAAAAGATCAGCGAAGATATTACCAAAGTCATCAGAGACCTTCTGGTATGTTGTGTTCAATGTATCTCTTTTGTAGCCATTCAATTTCTCAATCGTGTTCTCGATTTTCGTCTTGTCTCTGGTGATGGTTCTGATCATATGTCTGAGTGAAGCCTCCTTCTTTTCCACATTATCGATTTGACTCATGATGTTGGCGTTGACCTTCTTCTTCATGCTATCGAAGCGCTCTTTCAATGTTGCAAGTCGCTGGATACATTCTTTCACGTTTTCATCTTGGTGTTGTTGAAGAATATTATCCACCACCGACTCCTCAATCAACCACTCATTTTCCTTGAGCAAATTATCAAGCTCGTCTCTCAAGCGGGTTGTGATCCCGACAGCATTTTCCAAGTCATGGTTGAGTTTTTGAATAGACAACTTCGCCTCATTAAGCTCCTCGTTTTTCGTCGTGAGAGTATCATTGAGTTCTCGAATTTCATCGTTGAAACCGAGAAGCTTGGCTCTTTCATCTTCTAGCTGGGCACGCTTGGTAGTCAATGTATCTTGTAATTCCTCCATGGTTTTGGTCATCAGTGAAAGGTCTCTCTCATTTTCCTCTGTGGTAGCCTGGGATACTTTGGCGGATTCTTTGATAGCTTCCAACTCCTGAAGCTGTTGCTCCATGTCGACTTCAAATTTCTGAAATCTTTCTGATGAGGCCTTCACGTCTTGATTTTGCGCATTGATTTTGGCAAGCAATTCCTTGACAGTTCGGTCAAGCTCTTTTAATTTCGAGCCCTTGTCATTATTAAAGTCGTCGATGTCTTTTTGAATAGACTTGATCTTTTCTTGAAAAAGCTCACAGTTTCTCTTTTCGGTTTCAATTTGGGTCGTCATTTCCTTTGTCTGGATCTCATTCTGTTCGAATTCTTTGATGATCCTGGAAGCAGGGTTATTTTCGAGCTTCTTTTGCAATAAAGAAAACTCATGCTGACTCAACATTAACTCACTTTGCAAAGACTTCGTCTGTTCGCCCAACTTATCGAGACGTGCGAGCTCATGCTTTACATGAGCATACTCTGTTTCAGCCTGCTGTAGCTTCTGAGCAACAGCGTTGTATTTCTGCATCATGAGCAAAGTTGAAGAATTATTCTTTCTGGATCCTCCTGACAAATTGCCCTCGGGATCATAAACATCTCCTTCCAAGGTGATTGAACGTGCACGAATCTTGGGATCAAAGGTGATTGCTTTTGCCGTCTGAGGATCTTGACAGATGAAAGTTTTGCCGAAGATGTAAGACATCGCTTTATAAAGCTCCTTCTCAAAGTCAATGATATAAAGTGAGAGCTCGACCTTGCCTGGACACAATTCCTTGGCATATTGGACTGTCTTGTCGGGAATAGAGCTCGCTGAGATCTTGTCAAGGGGAATAATGGTCACTCGTCTTTTCAACTGGCCCTTTTCTAAAAGTGCAGATGCCGTATTAGCGTTGTCCACGACAACATTGTAAAGCCTTCCACCTGCGCAGACTTGAAGAGCCAATGCCTTGTCGTGGTGGTCTTCCTCTAATTTAAAAAGTTGAACTGCAACACCCTTCACGGATTGGGGATTAAAGTCGGGAGACGGGCGAGCGTAATGAAAATCTATATTGCCCACTTCACGTCTCAAATAACTTAGCTGGTTTTGATAATCAGCCACACGTTGACGCATCATCTGCTCCTGCTGTCTCAAGTCTTCGTAGGCTTTAACATCGAAACCAAAGCTTGAGAGTTTTTTCTTCTTGGCCTCAATCTCGTGCTCATAGCTTCTCGTCTCTTGCAGGAGAGCCTCATACTCCTCCTTTGCACTCTCTAGTCTCGCCTGATCACTTCGGCTTTTTTCGCTGAGATGGCTTATTTTGAGCTCGGCCTGCTTTATGAGACCTTGACTGTGACTCAACTCCTCCTTCGCCTTCCTGAGCTGAGCCATGTAGCCGCTATCCGTGCCCTTGGCTGAGACACCGGTGGATAAAGCGGTAAGAAGCTCTTCCTTTTTGGAGTGCTCATCTTTCAACTTCATGAGCTCTTCTTTGGACTTAGAATATTCGTCGCGGGCATTCTGGTAGTTTTCACTGCTGTTGGCAATCAGCTCCTCAATTAATGCAGATTGTTGTTGTAGCCTTGTGAGCTTTGCTCCCTCTTCCTTGATATTCTCCTGTAGCAAATCACGAGATGTGGCTAGTCTGGTGAGTTTATCTGAAAGTTGTGTCTCCTCTGTCTCAAGTTGCTCAATGGTGCTACCCTTGACGAGCTCAGATTGACGCTGCTTTTTGACCTCTTCAAGATCATGAGTCAAATTCTCGATCTCCATTTTGAGACGTTCAATCTGCGCGTTGTGTTCAACCATGATGGACTCGTGCTCTGACCGCAAAGTAGAGTATCGATCATATTTCTCGGAGCACTCTTTGTATTTACAACAGCTCACAAAACGTGAAAGCCTTTCTAGATCCGTTTGCACTTGCTGGAATTCCAAGAATGTCCTCTTGTCTTTGCGAAATTTTTCCAATTTGGGCTCCACCTCCTCTGTCAATAGACTCTTGATCTCACTGAGTCTAACGTCCTTCTTTGTCATAGTTTTTTGTGCTTTTTCCTTCCTGTCCTCGAAGGTTTTCGTGCCTGCTGCCTCCTCTATTAGAGATAAGATTTCAGACGGCTTCATGTTGAGGACTTTGGTGATCTTACCTTGCATGATCAAAAAGTTAGGGTTATTGATATTGAGCTGCACGGATTGGAATAGATTAAGCACGTTTTGCTGTTGGGCTTTATGGCCGTTGACCAAGTATTTGGATGTTCCGCCAAGGATAATTTGCCTGGTGACACTGATCTTAGCATAACCTTCGAACCCAATGGGGGACTTTTCTGTCTCCGAGTTGTCGAACACTATAGTAACGCTTGCCTTGGTGACACCAGCCTGGCCACGCTTATAGATCAAGTCTTGCAAGTTGGATGCTCTAACAGTAGACATACTGGCGATACCCAAGACAAAACATATCGCGTCAAGGATGTTTGATTTGCCTGAGCCGTTAAGCCCTGTGATGGCATTAAATTGAGGATCCCAGTTGCTGATCAC
This sequence comes from Candidozyma chanthaburiensis, assembly GCA_030579055.1. NCBI lineage: Eukaryota > Fungi > Ascomycota > Pichiomycetes > Serinales > Metschnikowiaceae > Candidozyma > Candidozyma chanthaburiensis. Next base: position 299,116 of record JAKUAA010000001.1, on the reverse strand, counting down.
GGTACGAGTCGCATAGGACTTAAATCCGTCGATGATCAACTCCTCGACCTTCATCTATCGGTCTGGATCAGTTTGTTAGTGGTTGGGGTGGATTTGTTGATGGCAGCCTGCAGAAACGCATAAACAACGCGAGGAAGGTCAACCAGATAACACAGAAGACGAGTGTGTGTTGGTGCATTTTGGAGTTGATAGGAGGATTTGGGCCGTGGGAAGGAATTTTGTGTATGTTAGAATTCTGGATGAAAAGTTGTTTTTGATTTTTTTGAAAGTTAGTGTTTTTTGGGAGAAATCAAAATTATGTTCAAACTGAGGACGGGTGCAAAATGCGCATAATACTTGTAAACCGTTTCCGGCTTCCCAAGTAATATTGAATTGCAGTGAGATCAATTTGTTGCAAATAAAGATCACGATACATACAAACTCTGGCCTAGCAAAAAAAAAAAAAAAAAAAAACGGGTTGACTCTCGAATACAACGACAAATGGTCAGGGCGGCCTTGACCATACAATAACGAGTTGATCGATACCTTGGAGTAATCGGTCCGACCCCAAAATCGCATACATTAGAATAGCTGTAGACCAATAAAGATGAAAACCAGAGAAGGATGCTGCTCTCAATACCGCCAGGTTAGACACCCTTTTACCAGGAGAGCGCTGGTTGAGTTGTGGTGAAGCTGGCGGGACCTTGAGCTTACAAAGCGATCACCTATTCATGATCAGAAATGAAAATTTACATATCAATTAGAGAGCGAGAAACAAGTTGAAGAGCCGATACGAGGAGTTGAGTAACGAGGAGTTGAGTAACGAGGAGTTGAGTAACGAGGAGTTGAGTAACGAGGAGTTGAGTAACGAGGAGTTGAGTAACGAGGAGTTGAGTAACGAGGAGTTGAGTAACGAGGAGTCGAGTAACGAGGAGTTGAGTATTTCAATCCCTCGGAACCACCCAAATAACCCAAAGCCGATAAGGAATCCGTTGTTCTCACGTTATCGGATTATTAGAAGTTTAGCACCACGCCCCGTGCTTCACTGCAGTGGGGTAGTTGGCACTGACAATTTGTGAATTTTCAGCCAGCCCACTGAAGGTAAACCAGTACCCACAAAATCTGATTTGGCCAATAAACACAACGCTCATGGTTTGTGTCCAAATTAAACTTAAATCATCGCCGTGTCCTAAAGACCCGATGGCTTCTCTATAAACAACCACGTCCCATTCTACGCATTGCATCTTCTCCACAGTACCGCCCCGTTTGACACACACTGATGAACAATCGCAGATAAAGACTTGCGAAAAACGGTGAATCTACCTCTCGCATATTGAGCAACCTCATGTAAGATAGGAGGCTTGATGTGAGGTAGGAGGCTTGAGCGGCACTACAGGTGTGACTCCGGGAATTGCTTATTGTTCTGTTGGCGTGGCTCATAACGTGTTCCATGCTTCATCAGAGAATTCCACAAAATTAACCAAGCTTTTCGAAATAGTCCAAAATGAAAAACTGCTTTACAGAGCATCCCCCGTAGAAATCACAAAACCTTTTTTTTCAGCCCCCTCGTACCCTCCCTGAGTTGTTCCCAGGGCCACTTTGTTTGTGTTAGTACTGCACCGCTCCCTCGACAAGCTAAAAAAATACCTTTCACATCGCATAGACGAACAATCCACCGATTCAACCCAGGAAGCGAAGTTCCAGAGCCTCAAAAAAATCGGCTTCTTTTCGTTTTAACTAATTTATCAAACCACAGTCGCTAGAAAGTCCCGCGCCCACACACTAGGGGCAAAAACACGCTTTTCATGGCCCAGATAATCCAAATGCCTCCGTCAGACTCCGCTACACTGTCCTTCTACGACAAGCTGTCGGGTTTACCCAGTCTTCTTCCCGCACGGACGCTGCGACTAGACTTGAAGCAGGCCTTCGCAAAACACAAGGCTAAAGCCGCTCTATTAGCGCTTGGGCTATGTTTCATTGCTTTGATCAACATATTCGTGGCATCTAGAGGATCGCTTTACGCCCCAGATTTTTCCAGCACGCCGGGAGCGCAATATTTTGATTTGGCCAACTATCAAGGTTCTGCCGATGGCTGGCAAAGAGATGAAAGAGTGCTATTCTGTGTCCCCTTGAGAGACGCTGCGGCCCACTTGCCCATGTTCTTCAACCACATGAAGAACCTCAAATACGACCACAACCTCATAGATTTGGCATTTTTGGTGAGCGACTCGAAAGACGACACCATGGGCGAGTTGAAGAGAAACTTGCTTGAGATCCAACGCGATCCCAACGAGAAAATGAGATTCGGAGAGATTGAAATTTTCGAAAAGGATTTCGGCCAGATCATTGGCCAGTCCTTCAGTGATAGACACGGCTTTGCCGCCCAGGGCCCTCGGAGAAAGTTGATGGCTCGTGCACGGAACTGGCTTTTATCGGTGGCATTAAAGCCCTACCATTCGCATGTCTATTGGAGAGATGCAGACGTTGAGACGGTGCCGCCTACGATTTTAGAAGACTTGATGCATCACGACAAGGATGTCATTGTGCCCAATGTGTGGAGACCATTGCCTGACTGGTTAGGCAACCAGCAGCCATACGATCTTAACTCGTGGCAGGAATCCGAGGGCGGACTACAGCTCGCCGACACCCTAGACGAGGATGCCTGTATCGTGGAAGGCTATCCAGAATACCAGACATGGAGGCCCCACTTGGCATACTTGAGAGACCCCTACGGCGACCCCGAGGTAGAGATGGAGCTTGATGGAATTGGAGGAGTCTCCATCTTGACCAAAGCTAAAGTCTTCCGACGGGGCGCCCACTTCCCAGCATTCTCGTTTCAAAAACACGCTGAAACAGAAGCTTTTGGCAAATTGAGCAAGAGGATGGGTTTCTCGGTGGTTGGATTACCGCACTACGTGATCTGGCACATTTATGAGCCCTCGCTGGACGATTTGAAGCACATGGAGTGGATGGATCTCGAAGAAAAGAGACAACAGGAACAAGCCAAGATACAGAAGGTCTACGACAAAGTCTGGGGCGAAGGCTTCCTGGACATGCAACTGGACTGGGAGAAGGAGAAGAACGACATTCTCAAGAACACAGACGTGAACCGCAAGATACAGGTAGACTGGTCTGGTCAAGATGACTTGTTCATTGAAAAAGGGGATGACAAACAATTGGCCGATTTCCATCCCTAAGCCCCAACAGGTCATTGTCAAAAAATCAGAAAAACGTCAGATGACTATTGAAGCGACCACCTCGTTGGGCAATTAACGCCGCACTAAGGCGTCTGAGAACCTTCTCTCTGATCTAGATCAACGGCTTGTGCCTGTCGCACTTTGGCGCCAGTTTTGAGTTGCAATGTTGCAAGGTCTTGCGGGAGCGTTGTGCACACAAGCCCCACCTAACGTGGTAGCCCAACTAGGGTGAGATCGAGGGAGCGACAAAAGCCTTCTCGATTAGGAATTATCTCAAAAAAGGCCCTCGATCCTCCGGACATCAACCTTCTAGTTGCACAAACTCCACCAAACACCCACCTAATTCTTTCCTTTACAGAGCATAACATATAATAGCACATCCACGCATGCCCGATTCGACATATCCCGACACTCAGGTGTGCAAAAAATGTAGCCTCTACATCTCAGAGGGACACGCGTACGAGTTAGGAGACGACCGTTGGCACATCAACTGCTTCAAATGCTCCAAGTGTGACAATTCCTTGGGCTGTAACTCCAACTTTCTTATATTGGGCGACGGAAACTTGATTTGTCTGTCCTGCTCCTACAACTGCAAGCAGTGTGGGAAGAAAATCGATGATTTGGCCATTTTGACTGGTGACCAGGCCTACTGCTCCTCGTGCTTCAAATGCCGAGTTTGCAAGCTGAAGATCGAGGATTTACGATACGCCCGGACGTCCAAGGGTCTATTTTGCATGTCATGTCACGAAAAGTTGATTGCCAAAAAGCGTAAGTACGATATGAAACGGAAACAGATGGCCCACTTGGAGCTGCTGCTGAAACCGCCACCAGGACTGCCGGGCAGCATTGACAGTCTGCAACCCGCTACCACACACAGCAATTATCTGGACATCTATCTCAACTACCATAATTCCTCCCTGGCGTCGGTTTTCAAGGATAAGGCTCTTCCAAACCCTAATGCACCCAGAGGCACGCCTCAGAGACAGAATGATCAAGGCAGTAAGGATGGAATCGAAGAGGTGAACGATTCCGACGATGAGCTCAATATCCGAAGAGCTGCCAAGGATCCAGACCATAGGAAAACGCATTTGCAAGATAACATTTTGGAGCTCATTGACTCCTTCAGCGGGCCCAACACTCCATTGACCGAGGAAACAGAATTGCATGGGGCACCAGCAGAAACGAAACAGCCTACCATACCCGTCCTCGATGAATCCAAGAAACTAAGCGCTCTGCCTATGAACGATACACTGAACTATGCTACACCGATAACTGAAACGCTCCCTTCGTCCCAGCTCAGTCTTGGCTCTGCTCCAAAGCTAGAGCCGCTGTATTCCCCTCAGAAGGAGTTGCTCTTGTTGTCGCCTTCGCAATACAACGACCAGAAGTTCCACAATACCACGGCACCTTCCCTGGAGAGTCTAGGGGTGAACAACGAGGACTTTGCTAGACGCTCTGCGGCCTCCTCGCCAATGGCAAGGGTAAACAGACAGGCGAGGGTCGTAGAGACAAATGACGATATTGTGGCATCCGACATCGGTCTGCTGTACAATGCATATGAGAACCCTGTCAACACCACACCCAAGAAGCAAACAATGCTGAACAAGGCGATGGCATCTCCGCCCCCTCGCTCTGCGTTGCCCCATGTGCCAGCCACTCCTAACCGTCAGGGCCCCTATACGGATCCATTCGAACCTCGTGGTTTGGGGCTCGAAAATGTTGAGCTTCTGAAACCAAACAAAGTCTTGCAGCCAACAACCCCTGCTGTGACTAATTTGGAAGAAACAATCGACGAGCAGGAAAACATTGATAGCACACCACAATCATTTGGCCGCCGTAACACTTTCAAGGGACCCAAAAACTTCTTGAAGCACAAGCGCTCCACATCCAATGGACTGAACAGCGGGAAGTTTGGCAGCTTGTTTAAAAGCAAGGATAACCAATCGCCAGGACACACTCGTCACGTATCTGATGGATCCATTAGTCACCATCTGGCGTTCGCTACACCTCCCTTGCCTTTAAGCTCTCCATCGAAACACGGTGTCTTTGGCAATGGCCACAACCGCTCGAGCTCCGATACCCACTACATTGCTGGCGGTGATTTTCAAGGAGAGCGCCAGAGACTCGATACGGAGATGCGTAATTTGAGGTTAGAGATAAATCTGCTTGAGGGTCGGAAACTGACCGTGTTATCCGAGATCGTCAAGCTCGGATCAGAAAAAAGCAGACTCAATGACGCTATTGCAGTCTTGAAGCAAAAGGTCTCTGACGAGTCAGACAATCACGAGCTGATTCTCCAGACCATCCACGATCTTGTCGCTGAGAAGAAACGGTTGACGGAGGAAAATCAGAAGTTGAGGGATTCCAATTCTCGCTTAAGCAGGGAGAGCAGACGCCGTGCTGGATCGGAGTCTCATTCTACTGCAACACAAAACGCTAGTGAGCGTGATGGCTCTTCATCATCCTTACCATACGAAGCCCCAGTTGAAGAACCTGGAGAGACCCAAAGAGCCACCAGACTCCGTTTCTGGCGAAAGCCAAAGGTGGTGGCCTCGTCCAATCAAGCAGCAACTCAAGGCCTGCCACAAATACAGCAGGGAACACCAATGCAGAAGAGTTCCTCTTCGAATTCGCCTGCACCACAGTCCAATTCGAACGAATCAGGTCTGCAACACAAGTTGAGCCAGGCTTACTCATCTAATGCCATTCAACACCCCAGTCAGTTCCTAAACCTTGACAACTCTCAGCAGCAGCAACCACAACAACACCAACAACATAATCAACAACAAACCCAACAGCAACTTCAGCCGCCGCCGCAGCAACAACAACCGCAAACAGAGTCGGGCCCCAGAAAGGCTTTCAACTCTTTCATAAGCAGATCTCGTTCAACCAACATTCTTGACAGTTTTGTCAGTCAACCACAGCAGAAGTCAGAAGAAAGTGGGGAATCTCCATTGCTTTCAACTTCAATCCAGCTGCGTGCAAATTATGAGAATGAGTTGGTGCCGTTGATCATCACCAAGTGCATCGAGGAAGTAGAGAAGAGAGGTCTAGATATGGAAGGCATCTACCGTATCTCTGGAGGGAATTCCGCCATCATTGCAATCTTGAATGCATTCCTGGCTCTTCCAGCCAATCCGAAGAGCGATAAAAAACACATGAACAGGTTGGCAGAGGTGATGGATGGAGATATCCATGCTGTGACGAGTGCATTAAAACGTTACTTGAGGAAGCTTCCTGAACCCTTGATACCATTCGCATGCTATGACGACTACGTGAAGGTATGCAAGAACGACAACGACACGCAGACGAGATGCGACGAGCTTGTGAGCAAGGTTGTTAACAAGCTTCCAGCAGCAAACAGGCACACGTTGTACTTGCTTTCCAAACACTTGGACTTAGTGGGTTACTACAACAATGTGAACCGAATGACAATGAAGAATCTCTCGGTGGTGCTTGCACCCACAATAGCTTGGGACCCCACAGGAGAGAGGGAAATGGCGGACATGGGTCCTCGGAACGACACGACCGAGTTGCTCTTGCTGAACTTCTCGAGGGTCTTTGCCAACTACGAGGTTTGAAAAGGATGATCATGTACGCATTATAGAAGAGCAAGTGCTTCTTCTGATTATATACAGTTAATTAATGAATGTCTTTGATATTTGGATTCGAGTACATTTCATAGCGGCGGTGGCCCGTTCGAATCAAGTGTTCTATGACTGAGAAGGACTTCTTGGGAAGATGACGATACTTTCCAAACTCTTCCCGAACGTACAAACGCCAATGTTCCTGATTTTCAACAGGCTTTGTCCTAACGGCTCTCATGCAAGATCTGTATAGTTTGAGCACCTCTCGCTGTAGTCCGGATAATCTGGCCATGATGAATGAGGAGCTAGAGAGTGAGTACTTGAGAGAACCGTTTAGTAAGTGAGTGCGCGTGACACAGATCATGTGACCACATAGCATTGAGAATCCGGGGTAGTATGGAGATTAGCATTGACTTTACGAATAAGCAAGTAGCAAAAAAAGCGGAATTCTAGGAGTATTGTAATGAATATTATCCATTGAGGCACGAAGTGGTCATTATCGCTTTGCGGACGGTGAATATCATGAGTAAGATCACAGAGTGTGACTTTGTGAAAGATACCACCAAAAGAAAAATGCAAGTCGGCTTTCATACTATCAGTAAATGGACCCGCTCGGAGACCCAAAGAAGTCATCTGGTAAGACTACCGCAAAAGTTACATGAAAGTGGCGTTAATGCTTCCATCCACCTTAACATTCCTGTACCGACTCGGAGTTTCTTGACTCCGAGGTACACGTGGAAAAACTACAATCAATCCCAACCTTCTTAAATTACCTATTAATGACCTAGTACCCATCAACCTTACATAGTACCGGTGAAGTCGGTCTCACCGTCTCTGTGGCATGCGTTGTCAGACACACCACAGTTACACAGAGTCTTCAATCTTTTACCGCAAGGGCAAGCAGAATCACTTGGGGGAACAGCATTTTCAACTGGAGCCTTGTCACAGTTGCAGTGAAGAGCAGCCTGCTTTCCGCAGGAGCAGGTGGATTTCTTAGCACAGACACATTCAGCAGCAGCACAAGCCATTTTTGTTCTTTTGTATTTCTTGTTGATGTTGTTTTTCGAAGGGCCTTGGGCCGCTTTAAGTAGTTTTTCTATTTTGCACCCACGTCTTTAGGGAGTGCATATAACAATAATGACCTGATGAGAGAGAAGCAAGAGGCGCTCTGATCACGTGTGGGAGTGAGAACAGGCCAATGAGAGCCTTTCTAACTGTCAGCTTATGCAAGTTATGCAAGTTGAGATGTCTTCTTGACACCAAAGCTTATCTTGCATTTGGTCTGATTAGGAAGATTACAAACACCTGGCTTGTGATTCGCTGTTTATCTATCCTATTACAAATTAAACATAAACACCAGCATGCCTTATTACGAAGGAGGGGGTGTTGTTGGAGAATGGCAACTGAATTTCCGTGGGAAAAGAAACCAGGCCAGGGAAAAGTGCCAAGTAGGATCTACTATTAGTGCTCTAAAGTGCATTCTGCTGCATGATGTTCATTAAGTTCAGGGATCGTTTTCAGTTCAGCTCGACTTTCGTAGAGTTCGAGTAAGAGCCTTCCATCTCTCACCAAGGATTGAGCCAAGCTCAGAGCTGTTCACCGTGCTTTCGTTGGCCTGATCAAGGCTCTTCAGAAGGTTTTGGGTAACGTTTGCAGTGACATCAGGAACATTCTCTTTGGCCACGTCCTGTTGATGTTTTTCCGGAGACGGGGGTAAAACATCCTCGAATATCTGCGAGACTGATTTTGACTTTTGTTCTCCGCTCTCGTTCTCCTCTTGTTCTGCAGCCTGCTGCTCACTCTGACCCCTGATGGTGTTGTAGACAATGGAATGGCTCCTGCTATTGTTGTTTGTATCATCTTTATAATTAGCATCGAGAAATACGTTTTCCGACTCGTCGCCCTCGGTTCTTCGGCGCTTTGACGGACCCTCACCGGTTTCAGCAGGTGAATGCTGGCCAGAGCCTCCAACCAGTATCGTTTGAAGGTGAGGAAGTGGCACTTGGTCGCTGTCATCCCCACGATGAATAGAAGTCATCCTTGGCACTGGCAAAGCCTGGTCCAGATCCTCGTTGCTTCTTTGCAAAGAGGGGATATTCTTCATTGGTGATCTCCCCGGCCTATCGGAGCCAGTGCCAAACGTAGGTGTACGGGGAAATCTTTGGCGACCTTTCGGGGTGACTTCAGCAGGCAGCAAGAGCCTGAGAGCTGCATTGGGCACAGAATCCGAGTCACCGGGTTTAGGAGCGCTTGAGCTCGAGGGAAGATGGTGATTTACTTCACTAGTGAGCTTTGGTGGTTCCGGAAGAGTAGGAGAGGAATTGAGGAAGTTCTGGAGAATCGACAGTCTTCTTGGGTCAGCAGCCTCGTAGCGGCCCGAACCGCGTTTTCGAGGCGATATCAGCACTCTTGGGTAGTTTTTGTTGGCAGATCTTTGTGGAGAGGTGCTAGGCTGAAGCAGGTGTCTGGACTTGAGTTGAGGCGTGGAAGCCTCCATCTGAAAGTCCGAGGTCAATGTGTTCTGTTGCAGGTCTAGTTCATTGAGCACATCCGTTTTCTCTGAAGCGCTCTTAGTCGGCTGAAGCTGTCTAGCTCCTCCGGTCTGCGCAGTGTCTCCATCCACATTGGACTCTTCAGGACAGACCTTGGTTTCTGAGGCCTCCTCGACGAAGCGTTTCCAAAAGGACACGTTCTTCCAAACATTGCTCAGGGCAGAGTGGTACCGCGTCAAAACGGGGAAAATCTTGTCCGAAATCACGGCATTAGCCTGGGAGAGGTTTCTGTCTATCTCCTGAAGTACCAACGTAGTTTCCTGTTCTAGCCGCTCTAGCTCTATGTGGGCTGAAACATCGCCGCTTTTCTCTCTTATGGACGAGCTGACGTGGACTGTGGACTTTCTTCTCGAATCCATGGTGTGTGGTTCGATGTGCTGATTGTTTTGATATGTTGATGTCTCAGCGCGTATGGAGTCACTAAATACCGCGATGTAGGATCTGAAGGGAAGAGTTTGAGAAACGAGGTGGATAGGAGAAATGTAACAATTACCTTAAGTTTGAGATAATAAGACCCACTGATATTTGTCTCCAGACTCAGATTATCTGACTGGGCATATTCAGAGGAATAGAAGTCCAGCAGGGTGCTCAGTTTTGGCTGGTTGGGAACTAGACTGCTACCTTGGCTGCTTGGCTGTAATGAGGCAACTGTTTTCTGAACCTGCCGTTAGGCTTGATATATCAGAGAAAGTATGTTAATTTTGTCCAAGTAGTCGTGATGTGGACAATGTTTGGACTACTGGTCTAATGCATGCGACAATGTCGTTGCTGCCTCAGTAAACCTCGAGTGTTTCGGGACTAAATAGCCACAGATTCGATAGAGTACTAGTGCAGAGAGCCCTAATTATGACGACTATTTTGGGAAGGCTTTATAGAGCTCTGATGGTGATGCATTGAGCCTTTCTGACTGAGGCAGCGACGACATTTTTGCAACCACCAAGGGGCACACACCAGCGATATTGGGGTTGTTCTACATCTCATGTGGGCCTCTCAATTGGAGGAATAAAAAAGAAAAGGAAGGTTCATGTGAGTGCTTTGGGATTATTGAAGCGGTGTTCTTGTTGTTCAACTTAAGTCATCCCCTAATTAGACGATATCTAGCTACACTGGCCCAAAACAGTACATGGCCTCTGGAGGTCCGGCGATTTCCAATCAGCTTGCGAGACGAGGTCTTGTCAGCATCCTAACAGAAACTTCAGACTAGTGTTTTTTTGTGTCCTTTTGGCTACCGTTCTGTGCTAGACACATTGGCTATAGTGAAATATTTCGCAGTCATCACCATTTCACAGCCTCCAACCACAAAACCTTAGAAGAGCCTAAAAATAGGCCCAATCAGCCTCCCACCATTAATAAGCCCTCCACACCTCATCTTCTTTCCCAAATTCCCAAAACAACCGTGTCACTTGAAATACCTGGATCACATCCTCACACCCAGACCTCTTAACCGCAGGCCTCCAATTACCGTTTTCTGCTCCAGCTTCTCCACCAACCTAGAGGAATGGGCAATATTATGTCAGTCTCCTTTGCCCCAGAGTGTACAGACGCAAAAACAAAGTACGATGACTGCTTCAATAAGTGGTACACGGAAAAGTTCTTGCAGGGGAAGTCGCTCCACAACGAATGCACTGAACTCTGGGATGAGTACATCACTTGCGTGAACACCGCCTTGGCTCAACATAAAATAAAGCCAATGTTGGACAAGGCACGCGAGGATCAGCCATTTGGCGAGGACTTACTGAAAAAGGACAAATAAGGCTTGTAAATACGACACGATCAAACGGTGAGACAGTCATAATAAAGGGACCATTTTCCAACTTTTCGTAGCCATGAATTTCTGCCCACTATGCTCTGCCAATTCATTCTTCTATTTACAGCGGTGCTAGCTATCCCGTTCAACGTCACGTCGATGGGTGGTGGTTCTCACGGCAGAAGCTCAGGCTACGACTTTGAAGAGCTCCATAAGTATGCTCATCTTTCGGCAGTTGCTTATTGCATCAGTAAGGGCCTTCACCTGGGCGAGTTAGGCGACCAAGAAGACTCATGTCCCTCTCACTCGTGCAAATACCCGGGGATCAAGCACATGAAGGTGTACAAGGTCTTCAACTTCTCGGACTGGCTAGTGGTTGGCTCTGGCTTCATCGCGATTGAGCCAGAGTCAGAGCGGATTTACGTTGTTTTTCGTGGCACGTCTTCAACCCAGGACTGGATCAGCAACTTCGAGTTCTTACACTCTCACTATGAGCCATTGGTTCATATGAGGGAAGGCTTCGATGTGGAGTCTGACGAGTTCTGTGAAGACTGCACCATTCACAAGGGCTTCAATACCTTCATAAAAACCAACGGTGAAGACATTGTGCGTGAAGTAGTCAAATTGAAGAGGAAACTTCCGGACTACTCCATCGTGGTCACTGGCCACTCGCTTGGTGCTGCTCTTGCAACCATCACCGGCGCCGAATTCAGACTTTTGGGATTTGAAACGTTGGTGGTGACGTTAGGCGGTCCCAAGGTGGGAAACAGCCAATTTGTCAACTTCATCGATACCCTTTTCGACACAGCCTATGTCGAGCGGTACATCAATAAGCACCACTCTTTCGACACCCTTTCAAGTGGTCTTATTAGAGCCACACACAAGCATGACCTAATACCCATGCTTCCTCCCACCTCTCATTATAAGCAGTGCGGATACCAGTACTATCTTAGCGCCAAAGGTGCCCGTCAGTCTCCAGAGACGATGATCAGAAGAGGTACGGATTATGTTGAAGAAGACCAGTTGCTTGATTATCAGTCAATGATGCCCAGCTCTTTCAGCCGGGGCGACCATGTCAACTACTTCTTCAAGATAACAGGCTGCCAGGACCTCTAGTCGGCTAGTTGGCTATACGAAGCATTTCACTCACAGTGGGAACCTTAACTCGTGTCTTGTAGAGTTTCTCGCCCTCTGAAAGTTCGTATTTCTCTATCTTTGTCCAGCCCTCCCAAGAAACTGCATGACTTGGGATTTCCACGTCGCTGTTTTCTTTCGAGGGCGTGTTGAATATGCCGTTTTTTAGGTCCTCCAATATATTGTTTGCTGTATCAAACGACTCCATCATAGTAGTTGCGATGACGCCCTTGGGTCCGTTCTTGATCCATCCAGAAGTGTACCAGCCCTTATCGTAACTGTAGTTATAGTCTAAGCCTTTGTCGAGACTTCCTTTAAGCATAAGTCTACCCTCCTTGTGAACAAGACAGTTCTTCTTGGTGTCAAATTCCAATCCGACTTCATCAAATCCCTCAAGTGGAGAGCCTCTGTATCCGATCGACAAAATAACCAATTCGTTAGGGATTGTGACGGTGCGGCCGGTGCCCTTCACACTCACCTTCTTGGTAAGACTGTCCTCCACCAAGTCGTTGATTTCAAAAACCGTCTCTTTTAGCAAACTAGGATCATTAGGGTCTGCGACAAACTCCCTAGGGCCCTTCTGGAACTCTAACGCCCACTTTTTACCGCCTGGGGTTTGCTCCTGGGCAGCCTCGTTTGAAGCCTTTTCGAGAATGGAAAACTTACGTTTCTCGACTCGTGGCAACAGCTTAGCTTTTGGTTTGATATTGGCCATAACTTCGGAGTCAATTGGAACAAGCTGCACATTCAGCTTCTTGAGCTCCACCAACTCTCTGATCTCCTTGTTTGTAAATGCAGACTCGAGAAGGCCTCTTCTAGCGACGATGTTCACCCTTTCTACAGCGCTCCTCTTGAGCAATTCGGTAGCCTCTATGCTGATATCAGTAGGAGCCCAGTGACTAGCTGGGTCCGCAAGAAGAACCCTGGCGACATCAACCGCAACGTTACCGTTTCCGATGATTGTCACGTTCTTGATTTTTTCGAGTGGCGGTGGAATAGCGGTGTCAGTGAATTCACTATCGGGATGACTATTGTACCAATTGACAAACTGACGAGCCAGAATGACCGCTGGCGAGTCTGCACCGGGAATGCTAAGCTGATTATCAGAGCTAGTACAGCCATAGGACAAAACGATAGAATGGTATACGTCCTGAAGACTCTTGAGAGAGATATCGGTGCCCACATTGACGTTACCAAAGAACCTCACCTTGTCGCTATGATCCTTCATGATATTGTCCATGTACTCCTCGCAGTTCTTCACTTCTGGGTGATCTGGGGCCACTCCGTAACGACTCAAGCCATGTGGAGCAGGTAGTCTATCGAAAAAGTCGATCTTGATGGACTGTCCATTGGACTTGTTTAGTAAATGGTGAGCAGTGTAGAAGCCAGCTGGGCCTGTTCCAACGATCGCAATTCTAAATTGGCTTAGCTGCTTGGTTATGCTAAAACTTCGAATTCCAAGTCTGCTTACCAGTATCCTTATGGGCGTGTATGGGAGCATGGAGTTGATGAGATTAGTCTTAAGTTACGTTAAAGTAGGATCGCGCATTTTGCACCCACCAGTAACAGTCACCCTACCTCACAGTCACCCTACCAAAGAAAATGGAATGAGCTGAGTTTTGAGGGTCCAATGGGTGAAAGGTCAATGGAATTTTGCGTAAAGGAGACTTTTGTAAGGTTATAGAAATGAAATAGGCTCAAATCTACCGAAAATAGTCTTTTTTGGCTTCCTTTCGGCTTAAATGATACTTTGAGCAGCACTAAGCAAAGAAATAATACATCGAATTTAGAAAAAAGGTTTGAATATATAATTTTGTTGATTTTGAACTTAGTGCTACATGACTTATACTATCAGCTCTTTCCCTCTTACAGATCATCCGAGATAGTTTAGTGGCTAGAATTACCGCTTGTCGCGTGGTAGACCGGGGTTCAATTCCCCGTCTCGGAGCTTTTCAAGCGCAAGTGGTTTAGTGGTAAAATCCAACGTTGCCATCGTTGGGCCCCCGGTTCGATTCCGGGCTTGCGCAATCTTTTTGCATTTATTCGGACCGTACTCCTTTTTTACTTTATGATCACAGAGGCTGGGTTGAGACATTTCTGAATGTTCATTCCACGAACTCTACAGCGCGAGCCTATCCACCATAGTTTCTGCTTCATAGCTTCAAAACTTCCTAGACCTCATCCTGATATCCCCATTGTATGATTGAAGGGACAGAAAAGAAAACTACATCAATACATAACCTCCATGTCTTAAAATACTATCTGCTTCGTTCCTAATTGCGGCTTCAATCCGGCACATAACCACAGACGAGACACATAATCTGCAGTTCCCACAGCTGCCTTCCTAAAGAGGTTTTCGCAGCCAGCCATTCTGATCCAATAAGTCACCCCAATGATTTGTGATCCTCATCTCAATTGCACCTAACTACCCCTTTTATTTCTTTCAACTCAAACCGATGATCATATCCTCGCCCCAGTGGCCGGATCCGGAATCCTTGAACGTGGCCCGGTCAAGGGCCTCAGAATTATCCAGGCTGTTCTCTTATGGAAGCACAGCATCCCAAATCAACACACCGGCTCGTACGCCATTGCTAGGTGAAAATAATCTGCTTTCACACAAAAGACAACAAAGCAACCCTTTCAGTGTTTTGTACGACCCCACGGCGCCTCCAGCACACAAGCCTTCTCCAGAAAAGTCCTCAACATACATCAACATCGAAAATGGGATCAAGAACGGGAATCTGGATGCTTTCACCACAGCTCATAACCGCATTCCTACAGTGACAGTGATTGATGATTCACAACTTCGACGGGGCAATTCGGTGGTCTCGAGGCTGGCCTCATTGAGGCATAGAAATGGTATAAGAAAGAGGACCAAGATGGTCCGGAAAGAGGATTTGCCTGACGGACTAATTATGGATGAGCTGACCACTTCGGGCACGGAGTCTAGAGGACGTAAGAAGAAGCAGCCAAAAGTATCGTTCTTGTTTCCAGTCCGTCGGAGAAGATCCTTCAACTACTATCCTATAAAGTCAGCACCAAAATTCTCTTCGGAAGACGAATTTGATAAATTCATAAACATCAATGGCGGAAACCAGGTAATGCGGGAGCTTCTTCCCCAGTCCATGGCAGCTTACAAGTTCACCAATATCATCAGTCTCATCCCTACAATCAACATCTACCCACAATTGATGCAATTGCCCCCACAACAGCCTGTGTTCCATGATAGCGAAAAGCCTCTCGTGGATACTCAAGCTCAGAATCAAACACATCCCACACAGGGCAGATCATTAGCTCCTCCTAGACTCCAGCGGCCTCAACAACTCACCTACAGCGATAACGTCGAGTACAAAGAACGGATTTTCAAGAGTTATAGACAAGCGGTATTTGCGGGCAAATACGGCAGTCCTCCCCAACTCCAGGATGTTCTTCCACTTGAATCGCTGTATGTTTCAGCCAAGGAGAAAGAACAGCTCGAGACTAGACTCCTCTTCGAAGTTCTCTTGCGAAGAACTATTGCTGCAAAAATCGACTTTAGACTCAAGCAGCAAGGTTTCAAGAAACACGAAAAAAAGCCAAAGGAGAAGCCCAGCCAGAATTTTCTGTCTTCGTCTTCCTCTGGCCCGTCAGACCGTCCAGATAAGCGTCTTGGGAAAAGAAATCGCCGTGAGCCCAGAACTCCCAAAAACACCAAGCCAGAAAAAGATTCAGACAACCAGAATGCATCCCTTTTGTCCGATCCACTCCCTTCGCCACAGATCAGCTTCAACGCTAATATGTTTGATCCAGTATACAACAATTCTCCACTAAGCGTCCAGCATTGGAAGCAAAAGTATCAGTCAACGTTTGAAAGATCACCACACAAATTTTCAGGACAGTCAGTCCCGGCTTCAGGCCTCCCTAGGCACCTCAAAAGTCCTTCGCAGACCTATGTCTACAACTTTGATAATGTGGACTTGGTCTCCAAGAAGGACCGCTCAACTCCGAATTTGTCAAACGTCAACATTTACTCAATGCAGCCAGTTGCTCGATCGGAAGCAACATTTACATCATCCGAAGAGGAGTCTGGGGTTCACGACTTTTCAAATGTCCACAACCACAGAGTGTATGACTCGACGGCAGAAACCAAAAGCAACTCTCGTGACTCTCGATCCACAGAACACCGTGACAACGAGCGAAAACGAACCTCCGCATCAACTACCAACACTTCCGTTCTTCAAAGCTTGGACGACCTTTCCGATTCCGTGTTCCATTACTTACGTTCAGAGGGCGCCATGATCCACAACAGGTACTCATTAGACAGGGAACTGGGTAGTGGTATTGAGTCTTTGGCGGGCTATTCTGCCCCGTTCAAGTCCACAATCTCTTCACAGAATGCCTCTCGAAGAGGAAGACTCATTCAGCCCAGTAACATTTTAACCGAAACGCCTTAGCACTGGCCCACAAGACCAGTGTCTCATCAGCATTTAACCACATTGCATTATATTTATAATATAGTTCCTTCGACAACAGATCTGCTCCTGCCTGATCTGGAGATTATCGTAAACCTGACCTCTTGTTGTCCTTCATTTTATGTTCATTGCTCGCGATAGAAGAATCCGTTGCCTGTCTTTGAGTTTCCCTACCAGAATCCATCACCACAATTGAATCAGAGAAGCGATTCCCAGATCTATAAGCTTGGTGCAAATCATTCACCTTGCTAAACTTGTCGGCCAATTCATGAATTCTCTTTCTTCTGGTATTAAGTTGTGCGCCCGTAGAAGATGCAACTGCGCCAGGAGTCGAGGAGGGCGTGTTCAACGAGAACGTAGAATTGTTGGTGTGACCATGGAAAGGCGCCACAGTAGACAACCTGTTTCTCAACGTGGTGAATGTCGTTGATTGAGGCATAATCATGAGTATACCATAAAGCGTCTTGTACAAGTGTGGATGCTTGTCGGGCTCCAACAATTGGAGCCTCAACTTCAAGAATATTGGTGTTTCAAGAAGCTGGATGAGAATGTCAAGCTGTGTGAGTAATTGAAAGGTCACTTCCAGTTCGCCAAGACATTTGATGATAAGGAATGCTAGCTCGTAGTTAGAAGTAAGTAAGCAAATCGACAAGGCACTAGCAGGGCTATGGCACCAGCTTTTGAAAAGCGTGGAGAAGAACTCCCAGTCATCATTCTTTTGAAAGTCGAGATTCTTAAGCCTGGTACGAAGGCCCAGGAGCTCCTGAGTCGTCAACAAGATGTTGTTGAATGTAACGACGATATTACCCACAAACTCTAAGTTCAATCTTTCAAAAGACACCAACACTTCAGATAAGGTTTGGAAAATTTTCTCTGCGCTAATTGATACGCAAAGTCTTCTGATCATAAACTCAACCTTACCTCTAGAAATAGTATTCTGGCCCGAAGGAGAGTCATCCGACTGGCTCAACCTTCCGTTATGCTCCACGCCGTCTGTCTCAAAGAACGATATTAACTTTACCATGAACTCCTTGAAAAACTCTTGGTTATCCTCAGAAATTTTGGATACCAACAGTAGAACTTTTGAGATAACCTCATTACTGGAATCTGTGGACGACCTCAAGAGAGCTGTTAGATCAAAGAGATATCTGTCTTGACTGTCACCATTCTTGCTTTTATCAACTTCGAAAAAACTTTCTGGATAGCTTGAGTAAAGAAATGTGAGCCAGTCCATCAGCGTCAAGCGGGAAAGCTCGTTCACATTGTGAAGACATTCACCCATGACAACCTGCAACGCTTTATTGAGGTACAATTCCTTGAATTCATCTAACACGTCCTTGTTGAGGCCCTCAATCAATCTATCAGAAAAGTCCGATGGATCAGCTTCATTTTCTTTGACATCTGGCTCCAAGGCACTTTCATTGAGTTTGACAAGGTATGCTTGTAAGGATTGATTGAATTTCAAGAATTGAGATCTGAGATCGTGATCTCTGTTGTCGTCTGTCAATGAGATGTTATGCATGTTTATGGCAATACAGTCGGGGAGGAACTTCGAAAAACTTGTTGGAGTTATGACAACAAGCTCTTGTAGCCACTTGAGAACAGTAGACTGGATCTCCAAATAGATATCATGGGGCTCGGCGGAAAGGTCATTGAGCTTGACATCGGTGGGTGAACTGGACAGGCTCGATCTGAGAAACGAAAGCAAGATGTCGATGATTTTTGGACAATCAATGAATATATCTTGTCCATCGACAAATAAAGAATCCTCATATTGAGAAGTGTCATTCTTTACTCCTTCTTCGGAGTTTCTCCCCGTAGGTCTTCTTATAACCGTGGTAGAACTGGACTTTATGGAGGCGTTGTCCTCGTCGGTGACCTGTTTAGGCTCTAATGTCAAGCCATTGACTTCTTCTTCGATATCGGAGCCTTTTTGTTTATCGGCCGCAAGCAGCCTCTTCTTCAACTCATACTTGACCTTGTAAATGTTTCTTATCTCCTTCAAAAAAACATTGAGAAGGTTGTGAGTTTCAACACGTACATCGGAAGGGCAATTGTTCATAAGGAAGCGAAGAAGGGGCTCCAAAAAGTTTGGCAAAAATGTGAGGAGCTCCAATGAGGGAATGTCGTCGAACAATTCTAGCCAGCTCAACAAGAATTTCTTTGCAAACGGGTCAATGGTATACATGCGTTCCAAGAGCGTTGGGATGAACTTGGGCAAGGAGAATGCTTTCAGAGCATCCTGGGGGTTGTTTATCTGAATAGCCCGGCCGTTTGGGCCCGTGACATTGGACTCAATTTCGAGACTCTCCTCGGGCTTTTGGTTCAAGATGGAAATATAGTTTGTCGACTTGGCGCTGACAATGTCCTTGATCAACCTATCGAGGATATCAGCAGCGTTCTTCACCGAGGACTCCGTGTCTGTGACCAAGATACACAAAATGTCAAAAATTTCGTTGAAGTATAAAAGAATCTCCCCCCTGGCAATCTTGGATATGTTGTAGAGAGACTCACATGCATAGTAGCGCACCCTGGCGTCCGTGTCTCTGAAGGTCCGGAAAATGGGTCTGACAATATCGTCTAGAAAATAAGCAATGGCAAAGGAGCCAAGCGCCACCGAAACACTACCCAATGCGGTAATAGCGCCCATAGTTGCTGAGGCAGAAATACCGTCGAGTAGCTCGGTGAGTTCGCTTATGATCTTGGAGATTGTAGGAGAATCATTCCTGGCAAGTGCTTGTTTTGTGAATCCCTCAATCTGAAAGGCTGTTGCTTTTCTTCTCTCATAGATGTGATTGGAGAGATCTTTGATAGTAGCGGGTTCCAAGACGCGTGGTTCACTCATGCGTAGTTCTAGTGCTTATCGTTACTTGTAGATATTTGATCCATGTAATAGCGCGCACAGGAATAAGAGTTACTACTCTTTCTCTAATGTTTACCCTTACCTATAAAATAATACATGATTTCAATGATTCTATTGAGTTCAGACAAAGGCCGAGCTGGCGCCCTTATTGAACTCTGAAGTGTTGACTTTGCGCTTCTTCTTCTTTTCGGCCTCCTTCGACCACTCACCCATGTAAAAGATATCATCTTGGTCTTCCTCTTTCAGATCCTGGCTGTCAACCTCAATGTGGTCGTAATCGTACTCGTCTGGCGACTGTTCGTTCTTGGGCTCAGATCCAGGTATGTTAGAAAGATGGTGCTCGTGCTTCACAGAATTCCCGGGCTGCTCTGCAGGCGTACCCGGAAGAATCTTAGCAAGCTGGGCGATGTCCTCAATGCTGGCGAATTGGTCCAATGTTGGTATTTGAACATTGAAACGAATATATAGGTCGCCACGCTTGATTTCCGAGGAATCGGTCTCCAAAGCATCACTCTGGAAATACCTGCCCCGGCGGATAGTCTGGTTTATTGGCATGCCCATGCCTTTTATGATCTTCGGCGTGTTCTGGTTTATGGATCCTAAAACCTCCCCGCGCTTGATAGCAGCGTCCACTGAATCGTTCATATTGTTGTTGCCATGGACATTCACATAAACCTTGAGGTCTTCACCGGTGTTTATAAAATCGTGAATAAGCACCGTCCCGCCTAGAAGAGCCGTCCTCAAGTCGATGTCTTTCTCCATAAATAGATCGTTGTTTTGTCTTGTGAGAAAAAGATGTGTAACCTCTTGAAGATGTATCACCACGTCTCCAGGAATGATGTTTCTACCTTCATCAGCCATACCTCGAATGATACATCTGTCGCCGTGCT
This sequence comes from Candidozyma chanthaburiensis, assembly GCA_030579055.1. Classification (NCBI taxonomy): domain Eukaryota; kingdom Fungi; phylum Ascomycota; class Pichiomycetes; order Serinales; family Metschnikowiaceae; genus Candidozyma; species Candidozyma chanthaburiensis. Next base: position 278,716 of record JAKUAA010000001.1, on the reverse strand, counting down.
TCAGCCCGGGAAGAATCTTCACATTAAGAATCTTTTTCTCCATTTTGAACCCCCCGTCACATTCAGGACATCTTTCCCGAGACGAGAAGTATATGCCTGTACCACGACAGGGCTGGCAAGCGCCGATCTCTTGAATTCTAGAAAATCTGTCCGACATCATAACAATCACCCGGCCCAGTCCTTTACACTGACGACAAGTCCGGGGGTTGAGTCCACCGATGCCTTTACAAACACCACATTTGGCTCTTCTGGGTAGTTGGAACTTTGCCAGGCGTCCATAGTACATGTCAGCTAGCGACACCTTGAACGTATGCTGAATATCTGGGCCTTGATGGACTGTTTTTGACTGTGGTTCGGGAGGAGCTGGGCGAACAACGCGTTTACCATTTCCTTCCATGTTCATGTTCATATTGAAGCCCATACTGCTGCCTGCAGCGTTCATGGGTCCGCCAAATAAGCCAAAGTGGTGTTCGAATGCCGACCCTTGAAATGCTGAATTCATGTCGTTGAACATCTGTGTGAAAAGGTCCTGTTGGAAAGGGAATCCAGTGGGAGGTCTTCTTGGCTGTTGTTCCTGTTTAGCTGCTACCAGCCCGTCTAGACCCCCAGGGCCATAGATGTCATAAACTTTTCTGGTACGTGGCTCCTTCAAGATCTCGTAAGCTCGAGTCGCTTCCTTGAATTTCTCTGTGAGCTCTGGATCATGGTTGGTCTTGTCTGGATGGTACTTGAGAGCGAGCTTCTTGTAGGCCTTGCCTATCTCGTCCACCAGCGCCCCAGGGGCCACTGCTAGAATGTCATATAGATACGTCTCACACACCATAAAGCATATAAGGGATTGAATGGAAAAAAGGTGTTTTAATGATGCTTATGCTCTTCTATATGGTTAGGTATTTCTGGAAGTTCGATCGCCTTCTGTGAGGCGCGTGGAGTGTACAGAGGGGAAGACCTTGCAGCACCGCTTAAGAGGACCATGGCGTATCTCGGTTTATTGCTGGGTATAAAAGACAATTTAAAAGATTAGTTGGTGAACGGCTTTTTTTTTTTGGTATGACTGGCTGTCCTTTTCTCAAAGGCTGGTTTTGAGGCCTTTTGGCTGAGCATAATGACGGACCAAATGCTTATCTTTGGCTGCGAAAAGCTGCACGACCAATGATGGCTTGCTAGTAAGCAATGAACGAAGGAAGGTTGAAAACATGTCAGCAATCAATTAAAGGTCCGAAAGGGGTTTTTGGTTTGCTTTCTCCGAGGAGGGACCTTCCAAGAAAGGACCTTGGTTAAATTGGTTCTTCGAGTTTGTTACTATAAGTGAGGCTTTCGATGCATAGGATGTGGATATAGATAGGTGATCTGGCACTATTTCCTTGAATGCGATCATGAATGTTCGACTAGGGGCAAATTAAATGATACTTTCCTCTTGCCAGATCTTTTGATTGAAGGCCGCATTGAAAATGGATTTTCGGATCCTCGGCCTCAAGTCTTACAAATATAGGTAGTCCAATTTTCCTCCATACCGTGTGCTCGTGAGGTTTTTTTTTCACTTGAAGATGCTCTTGTCTTATCTGTTCATACTACATTAATGTTTGCTTCCATGATATTCCATTGGTTCCCTGAATCGAGTAAATTATCCTTACTCGCCGCCATACGTAGATTGTTCTATCAAATCAGCCCCAAAAATCTGGGACAAGCTTGGCTCCCAAAGTCATTCATTGCAGTAACCAATTAGCCACACCAAGGTTGTAAGTGCATTCTTTTGATTCCGGGTACAACCTTGCGGGCATTCACAGCTCGATTCTCCCAGTTTTCCCTTTCCTCCATCAAAACCTTTCCACGCATCTGCATTCAAAGAATTACTGAAGAAGCTCGTCTCTGAAGTGGGCCTGGTAGTTGACCTTTTTACGCAACCTCTCGTGCTTGTTTCTGGTCCTGAGCTCTAGGCGTCTGACGGCCTTCTCCTGAGCCGATATTTCGGTCAGTGTGATACCAGGCGCAAATCTTCTGTCCACAAGTGCAACTGTCCTGGTCAGCTCTGGGGTATCACGGAGCACCAAACTTGAAGACAGGCGAGGCTGCCTGACGTCTCTATGTAGAACACGGGATCCAGACGGAAGCGTGAGTTCACGAGAGTCCGCTGTGTAATCTGGCAATTCGCCAATCTCCACATGGTCGTTATTCTCTGAGAATGTGACTCTCTTGGAAGTATTCGCAGAGTTTGGCAGCGTTGATGCTAAAGAAAAGTCGTAGAACTCATCAAAAATAGCTTTTTCGCCCTTGGTCTCGTATGGCATGCGGCAGTGGCCCTTAGACGTCAAGTGCTGCCTGATGCTCTCGAGAGACTTCCCTTCAAAACCACAGATAAGGCATTCGTTGTCGATATAAATGACTTCGTTGAGGAAAGTGAGCAAGCCATCCAAATCCTTCAAATACGTTCTTTCGGGAATATAGAGACCGTGCGTGTTCAGCATGTGCCTCAAGTTGTTCTCCACCAGAGAGTTGTTCTTGCCACAGTAGAAGCAGTAGTAGTTTGGCAACTCGTCGAGCAGCTCCTCGGGCTCGGACTCAGAGCCACTCACATACAGCTCCTCTGTGTCAGAACCCCTCTCAGAATAAACACCCTCTGGCTCAGAATAATTGAGTTCAGATCCAGTATCAAAGTCGCCCTCAGACAAGAAGTGTTCGGAGTCGCCCAATGAAAACACGGAGTCATGGGATGGAGCAGGACTTGCATCTCTATCCAGAGGCAAAGGTAAATTGAACTCTCTGCCCCTTTCGGCCCTGGCCATCTGCTTCAAGTCCTTCTTTGTTACCTGTCTCTCACCTTTCCCAGGTCTTCTTCTGTGGTTAAGGTGGAATCCAAACTCATCCTCGTCTTGTTCACTGTGACTCTTCATATTCTGAGAGGCCAAAACCTTTTCAGCAAAGACATCAGAGGAAATCAGCGGAAGACCAGACACTCTTCTCTTCAAGTTGTACCTGTGCCATTCTGTCTTCATGTGTTGTCTCTGCAAGTCAGCACTGATGAAACGCACTGAGCACGAATTACATGTGAATCCAGCAGTAGCTGGAGTAAATCCTAAGGGTAATGTGGTTGCACTCATGATGAGGTAGTAGGTGAAGATGAGCAAATGCGATACTGAAGATGTGGAGGTGCGAATAGTGGAGCGATAAGGCAGATCCCAAAAGCGTCTAGACCGGTTTTTGTAATTAGAGTTGGCCAATGACGATTCTGTATTTTGAATAAAAAAATCAATCTGACGATTTCTCTTAAGTGACTGTGATATGAACTCATCACAATTGCGCTCTTCGCAAGAGCCCGGAGTCCAGCGGTCATGCTTTACTGAGTTCCGCTAGATCCTCGAAAAATCTCGAATTCCATAAAAGTTGAGTTTTCTTAGAGATACATCTGCTGCAGACTCCGAAGCCCAATTTTAAAAGACCGTCCCCCCTCAAACTTGGAAGAACAGTTTTGCAGCCATTTCTGCGTCTCTCATATCCTACATCTCTACCGCTAAAGCCTCATCTCTACCACTCACATTCACATCTCTACCGTAAACCCGAAAATATTCCCCATTATTATACAATCAAGAATTCCACTGGTGGGACAAGCTGGGCCACACACGCTTGTAAAGAGCCATGGCAACAACATCTTGGGCAGAAAGACGCCCGTCAAACGTACTTTTGAAGTAGCCGTGAGTACCCAAGCTCTCCTTGATGAAACCAGTTCTACCGGACTTGGTGAACAAAGGCACAGCCTTGAACCAGTTGATATCTTCGGTGTTGAAGAACATAAATCTCACCGTGACAAGACGTCTGTGGATCTTCACTGGGTGGCCTGTCAACACCAATCTCTCTGCCATCACTCTGGTGTGGTCGCAGTTCAAGAAGGTACCCTGGCCCACAAGCTCCAAACCGCCTTCAGAAGTGGTTTTGAAGAAAATGGCTGGTGCATTGTGGAAGATGGGTGGGGCTATCGTAGTAGCAATGCTGAGTTCTCCCTGGTGGGCAAACCTCTCGCTCTTGTGCACATTGCTGGAATTGTTGGAAGCCTGGTTGAATCTGGGGTTGATAACCTGTCTTCTGAAACCATATTGCACAATGAGCTGCTCCCCAGAAGGCACCGGTTTCTCGTAGTCTTCCCACGTGGAGAAGGAAAAGTTGGCCACGGCCAATTTGTGTTCGTGCTGGAGCAACGAGTAGACAGCAAACGGAGTGACACTGACGTCCACGTTTTCCACAACTGAAGGAGGAGCACGAATATAAAGACGGTACTTCTGGCCTGCTGCAGTTTGTGCTTCTCTGGCAGCGTCCTTCTGCAACTTATTTCTGGTCGCTTTGAAGTGGTTGATCCTGAGCAACCGGCTGTACACCGAGGGTCTTTCAGAGTCCTGCTCGTCCCAGTGCCAATCGCAGTTTCCTAGCGATTTGATTCCTCTGTAGTCGCCCAATTTATCCTTAGCAGATTCCTCGGGTGACAACTCAATTTCGTCTGGGAATTCACGGTCCTCTTTCTCCAAGGCTCTGTATTGCCTGAGCTGCTCCTCTTCTTCCTCTGGAGACAATTCAACAAACATCTCCAGCTGGTTATCGCCGAAATTCGATTTGCCATCGTCATCTTCCATGTCGTTGTCGCCATCCTCTTCAATATCATCGTCGCCTACCTCCTCCATCTCATCGATGCTCTCAGCATCAGATGCATTTTCAAGAACGTCATCGAGCAACCACTTGCTCTGGTACTCGGAGGTGCCCTTGGGGGCCCTGTATTTTTTGTTACCATCCGCTGGACCACCGTCAAAATAGTTCTTACCCTCCATTCTCACACCATAGTTGTCCTCATCGTAGTCATCAAGGTCCTCCATTTCGGCTTCTTCAGGGTTGAGCTCCTCGAGAGTCTCTTGGTTAATGTCTGCGTCGTATGCAATTGTCTCGTCGTCTTCCATGGGGTTTCTGTGCTTGGAAACCTTCTCGATGCGCTGGACCTGGAAATCTCCATGACCAGGAATATGTACAAGTCTGTTGGCATTGAAGCCCACGCCCCTCACGGTACCTTCCACAATGGCAAAACCGCCTTGTTCAGAGTCAGCAACCCAGTTCAAACTGTCAGCGAGAAGATAGGCTCTAGAGTCTCTCCAACTGATGGATTTGGGGAACTTCTGTGCAATGGTACGAATACAATTGAGGCATTCGGACTCGGATTCAAGAGCGTAGAGCTTCTCTTCTGCTGGGAAGAAATGCGTGAAAAATGACTGCAATGACTGGCGGATATCCTGTTGTAGGTTCTTCTTGGGATAAGCTGAAATAACATTTGGCAAAACACCAACCACAGATGCCACACCCTGAGCAACAATTGCTCTAAGAATCAGCTCTCCGTAATTCTTGTCGACCTCTTGTTCGGCAGAAAGGCCGAAAATCACAAAATCAGACACCTTGGTGGCATCCAAGATGGAGATCAAGTTAGTCTGATCTGGCATGATAAACTTGACATTGCTCTTGAAACGAGGCAATCTGAGCGAGACCACCGAGGGGCTGCTGAGCTCTACATCGGGGTCTTCGGGACTTGCCTTTATGCTGTTCACTAATTGAGATGCTATGCCTGATGGAGAAATATCTGGTGTGAGAGCAATAACGGTGATTATCTTCTCTGCTCCCGAGGCTCCTTCAAAGAGACGTCTGGCGAGTTTTGTCTCCTGAATTTTATGATCTTTATGCTGTTTGCTCTGGTTCTTTCTCTGCAATTTGGACACCACTTTCTGAGTCTTTCCAGCTCCTGGGCCGGCTTTCTCAACCTTTCCCTTGTACTGGTTCTTCAACAGACCTTTGGAAGCATGCCTAGATTTAAACGGCTTGTGGTCTTTTTTAAGCGTGCTCCTATGCGAGTGACCACTTCTCCCCATGCTGCTAATTGTAGAGTCTGGCGTTATCTCTGGATGAGATCTATAGCTCATCGCAGTCGCGATGGCCTTAGGGCACAAGCCCTCGCGGTACAGATCCTCCGGTTAGTATGGTGGTGTATGGGTGTGGAAGCGGCCTCACTTTTCGGTACCCGCACGTAGCAAATTTTTCTCAATCTACCGGACTGACGCTCGATACTAAGGAAATTTTCAATATCTACTTCAAACGCTACACCACAGTCAAGTAATTCGTATGTGAAAAACGCAACAATACGGACAGATGATAGAATGAAATGACCATCACAATGATGATTATAATGCCCGATTCCACAGACTGCTTCCCGTTCACGACACTGATGTTGTTGAAGATTAGACCCCCATGAATGTCCCGTCCACCCCATATCACGATCCAAGAACGACCAATCCAACTTCATTGAATTTCCATCCCCGAAAAACACACGTTATACCCATTTTTATCAACGTCCGATCCCAGACTAATACTAACAAACAGAATATGGCTCACGAAAACGTTTGGTTCTCCCACCCAAGACACTACGGTAAGGGCTCTAGAAAGTGCAGAGTTTGCGGTACCCACTCTGGTTTGATCAGAAAGTACGGTTTGGACGTCTGCCGTCAGTGCTTCAGAGAGAAGGCTAAGGACATCGGTTTCAACAAGTACCGTTAAAACCCTGTCCCTAATCTGGTCATAGGCCCTAGGGCCGTTGCGGTTTAACTGTATAAATACATCAACACAAGATAAAGTTATTTGAGTTGTAGGGTCCGGTAAGCTCGGTGGTTAACTCGTGGTATGATGAAGCTCATAAGGATTGTAAAGAAACTGAAGGCAGAACAAGAAGGGTGAATGTCGAATCGTTCGGGCACTTGGTGGAGACTTTAATCAAAGAAGCTGTTGCGCTACGATTTGAGACATCCAGTTGCTATAGTACCTCAACGGCGATACTTCTTACGTTTATTTGATCTCTACCCTTTCTTCATCAATACGCCCTTTCTAAACTCTTCAGCTTTGATTGTTTCCCTTTGAATGCTCTCAGGTACCGAAGCGTCCCTGTCAAGTGGCCAAATTACTGAAGACTAGGCTTGGATCGGACAATCATCGTAGACACTAGTCTAACGTTTCTTGATGCACACTGCAGCTCAAATCAAGAATATAGTTGAAGCTCCAACTCATCTGATCGCAGAAATAAAGAAGAATTTAGAAGAGACTCTAAAGATGTAACCCGTCAAATCGACATTCAAAATCCATCGCCTCACTGAAGAGACCCATCGGATAACAAACTTCCTAGCGGGTTTTAGCTACTCTGGGGAATGAAATATTATGATAATATGGCAACGATGATAACTTGACAATTTGCATTATCTCGTCGTGGCAAATATTCCCGTTTACTTTTTGATTAGAGAAGAAAAGAATCGATGGGGAAAATGAGACCTTATATACTACTGTGGGCAGCGCACGACCGGGAGGACAGTAGGGCTTCCATATCCAGCTACATTTTTTTAAGAAGAAAAAAAAAAAACGGAATATTTCTCTGCCTCTTCTAAATTTATTCGTAAATTGGCCCCGCTGCTTCAATAATCGGCTCAAGAATATTATGCTTGAAGAATTTCGTCATATACCGTTGGCTGCAAATCGCACTTCCATCGATTCTCCTCTCGTACAACCACCTAAATCCTGCTTTTTGTATGACAGATAAAGAAAGGTTCTCATAAATCTCATCTCTAAAATACTGCCTTCTTGCTGGAGACTAAAACTCGAACATAGCATTTTTCTGCACGTGACTACAGTTGTAAGGTGCTCAGTAGTATTGAATCTCAATTGCTGATCTGAACCATTTAAATGTCAGGAAGAGCCGGCAAAGCCATCACGATTATCGCCGTGGGTACCATTGGCTGGTACACTGGCGTCAAATTCTGGCAGCCCTTGATTGTGTAAGTGAGTTTATCTAGGTAATACTCGATTTGACTAACATCAGTGAACAACTAAAGAAAGACGGTAATCTTCGGGATGATGTCTACGTTAGTGATTACGACGACCAGCCTAGCTCATGGCAGGATGTGAAAGATACATTGAGTAGGACCTTGGATCCTTCGCTTAAGGATGTGCCCAAAGGAGAGCTACAGAAAGATCTCCAGCATGCCGAGATCAGAAGTGACCCTGTCGAATCGACTGGTAAGCCTAACTGAGTTGGAAATCTGAAAAAGAGACGAGATGGGTGAACTGATCGGAATATATACTTATCGGAGCATCATTACATTGAGCAGAAGAACACTACACTGCACAGTTATCAGTACATTGAAGAGGTAACCGCTGAAAAACAGAAACGCCACTGATAGCTTCAATGCTCAAAAGCTTGGAATGTCACCAGCAATGGTGAATGGATTCTCTTAATCATCTTCAAAAGTATTTCTAGAGCAAGAGGGCATGAACAGTAGATTGGAATGCCCCGTTAAAATATACCAAAAACGATTGACGATACTTTAATTCGAATAAAACATTTTGTCAGACTTCGTTAAATCAATTTTCATTCTCCCCGTGACGCTTTAAAGAGTGGTCTCGATATCAAATTCCCTGTATATGGTGTAGGGCCCATCTCATCGAGCGTTTTCAACACAAGTACAGACGATCAACTATGGGTAAATTAAGGAAAGGCAGAAGGTCTCAAAAATCAAGAACCAATCCAGTGGCTCGTAAAGATGGCGCTTCAAAGCAAGACGCCAAGGATGAGTCCACCAGACAAAGAAAAATCGTCCCATTGATCACCAAATTGACATCTTCAACTCCAAACGACAGATCGGTAGCACTCAGTGCTATCATGGTACTCGCAGAGGACAGTAAAATGAGAAGACTTTTGCTCAAAGAGCGTCTTGTAACAACGATCATGGAGCAGACACTCAATGATCTGAATGATGAGATCGTGGTTGAGCTGTTTGGCCTATTGAGAAACTTGACTATAGAAGAGGGACACGAAGTCGCTAAGCATTTGTGGAGATCTGATATATGGGCTGCAATCGAGAAAGGGCTCGAGAAAATCGAAAAATCGTTTGAGATCATCAGCGGAAATGTGGAGAAGAAGATGGAGAAGAAGAGAGCCCTCTTGTTATACGACTTCGCTGAGAACCTCTTGTCACTCATTGTGAGTATTGCATCCAGCTCTGAAGAGCTTTATGAAAATATTTACAGCAAGATGGACAGAGTGCTTCCGCTTGTTGTCTCTTTGATTGCTTTCAATGTTCCAAAGCTCAAGACGTCACTCAAGCTCTTCAATGCACTCTTGGATCTTGTTTATGAATTTGCATCTGACTCCGCCGACTTTATTGTGGAGTTAATAAACAACACGAGGTTTTCATTGCCTGGTTTAGAAGAGGCTTTGCTAGATCCAAGTCACGACAAAAACCCTTTGGGTAAAATCTACTTGGAGGGACTCAAATTTCATGTTTACGAGGTTGACCCTCAGGCCAGAACAGAGACAAGTAAAGAGGCTGCTTGTATTTCTATTCTTCAGAATACTTTCAAAACCATTTCAGGCACCAACCTAGATGAGATTCACCAACAATTGAACTCAAGCAACTCCGAGCCAATCCAGAAGCGTGAACAGGAAGAGGAGGAAAAGCCTCAAGACATCGATGTGCCTTTTGGGGGTGACAGTCCTGAGAAGGTTCAGGCTGCAGCTGATCTTCAGGCCATCGACGTGACGATCGATCTTTTCACGACTTTGTGTGAATTTCTCGCGACCGACGAAAACTCTATCGGCGCCCCAGTTGTTTTGGGCGGGGATATGACTTCGCTTCTTCTAGAAACCGCGTTTCCATCTTGTTTGCAGTTGCTCAAATTCGACTTCGAGCATGCCAATGGCTTGGGCTTAGCAGAAAAGGTGTTGGTCGCACTTAACAACCTAAGCTGGCTCTTTGTTTCCAACAAGGACACTCCAGTCGCTTGGTATCAATCCGCTTTGGATCTTTGGGATGCCATTGAAAGTGTATCTGGCAGTGCTGACACGGAAATCCAGAGACTTTGCCTCAGTGTATTCTGGGCGCTCAGCAAGTGTCTCGGGCCCGAAGTGCAGAGAAAGGCGACTCCCGAAATCGTGGACAATTTGGTAAACAAGTGCCAAGATGTTATCAAGAACGCTGTTCAACAAGATGATCCTGCATTGGACTTGGAGTTTGTCTTGTCCAGCATTGGTTTTGTGGGAACATTGGCACAAAATATTGGCAATATTGAGACCACGAGGCGCATCGGAGAGTTTCTTCTTGCCGCGATTGAACACTTCTCGCAGGTGTCGGGTCAGAGGCAGGCTGTTGATATCGTCATTGAAAGTTTGAACCAGATTTTTGATATCTTTGGCGACGCAGAGTACGAGTATGATCTTCCTGTGTTTGTTGAGGGTGGATACCTTACACGGTTGGAGAGCTTCGAACCTGCGGTGCGTGCTTGCTACAAGAAGGTAGATAAAAACCGGGAACCCGAACTTCGGGCCCGTGCAGAGGAAGCATGGAGTAACTTGGGCCGCTTCGTTGAATACAAGAGGCAGGAAAGACTTTGAGGGGCTCGACGCTAGCAACGATACTATCAAGCCAATCTTCTTACATCACTTTCTAGGATCACCAGTTCGTATTGGGTGTGCTAGAAGCAAATAACTAAAACGGTTACAATGTCCAGGGACGACATATGGACAAGCACACAATAGATGTTCGCAAAACATGCTTCAAAGTAGCAAGAACTTTTACATATTGGGAGCCGAGGCATGGAGCTCAAATGGGGACTAGATAACAACAGAGGTAGCAACTTAAAAGTTTTCTTCAGCTGGAATTCTCTGCTTTCAATGAAGAAGGCGGTTTTAGAGCACCCTGCCTCGCTTATTGAGCTGCACGCGCGGAATCAACAGCTTCTGTACGAAAATCGAAAGGAACTCAGCCCCCTGACGGCTGGTTTTAACCGCGTAGGTAACTCAGATTTACCCAATCCTGCGTTGTTTTGCTCCTCAGAACCGCCAAGCGATGTAACTAACGTACTCGCTAAAACAAGAAGGTGCGGGCTTGGATTGAGAAGATAAGGCTGTGGTATTGCACATATATTTCAATCGCGGCTCAATTGGTCGCAAAAACGCATTTAAAGAGCGCGAATGGAGGACCCTGACGCATAATGGATTGTTCAAGCCATATTGTAGTTTTCTGAGCCCAATGGCTGCAACACCAAGAACGGTCTGAGTTGGAGATGCCAACAAAAACTTTCTGTCTATTTAAATGGCCCCGGACTCGCTCTTTTTCCTAACAGCTAATTGTATATCCAACATGAATTACTCCACTCTCGCTTTATTCGCTACCGCTGTCGTTGCTGATGAGGCCTTCAACCTCAGAGTCGTCTCTGACAACGCCGAAATCGACAGCAGTGGCCTCACTCCTGTCGATGAGGGCGCCGCAATCAGCTACTTCCTCCTCAGCAAGGAGACTGGTCCTGAGTTCCACTACAACGCCGAAGATGCCAGACTCTACCAGCTCGAGAATGACGAGGCTGCCAATGTTGGTGCACACGCTGGTTTCCTCCAGGTTGGCCTTGCTGTTGAGCCTTCCGAGGTCACCTTCGACGAAGGTGGAGTTCTCCAGATCTCTGAGCCTCTCTGGGCCTGTAAGGGCCTCGAGGACCCATCCAAGCACTTCGTGGAGGACTATGGGATCGTTGTGGGTACCCATGCTCCAAAAGATTCTTGCCACGCCATTGCTTTGCACAAGGAGCCCTACAAGAAGCCAGCTCCTTCGCATGATGGCTGGAACCAAACCACCATCACCAAGGACGTCACTGTGACTGGCTTCACCACCTACTGTCCTGAGCCAACCACCTTCACCGTCACTACGTGTTACGAAAAGGTTTGCGCTCCTTCCACCGTGGTAGTGGAGGAGCCAAAGACAGTGACTATCACCGAAGAGTGTATCGTCGAGAAGACCACCACCAAAGCAGTCACCTCCAAGCCAGAGGAAACCAAGCCGCCCAAGGAAACCAAGCCGCCCAAGGAAACAAGGCCAGCTGAGACGCAGCCAGTTGAGGAAACCACACCTACCACGGTTGCTGCTCCATCCACCGTTGCTAACGTCACATCCACCTTTGAAGGTGTTGGTATGAAAAACGCTGCTGGTTTCGCTGCTGGAGCAGTTGGGGTAGCTGCTTTGTTGGTCTAATCATCTGTTTTTAGACGCAAGACCTCGGTCCATTTTACTTTCGATTATCCTCTTTCGTTCTGTTTCGAGAAACTACTTTAAATAGCTTTCATTGAAGTAACACTTACTGCACGGCGTGCATCAGCCAAGCTAAAACGACCCCGCAGACCAGGAAAGCTTATTTTTAGATTCCTTCGTATCTGGCCAGAAGCATCAGGGGTGTCGACCGTCAAAAAATAGGGGGTCATAAATTCATACCAACGACTTCGTAGATCCTCTCAAGCATGGCAATCGTAGAGACCTTGCTGATGAGACGTAAATCCTTGCGCAAGGGGCCCTGCGTCTTCTCGTAAAATGCGACTTCCCCTGACACAGCCGCACGATTTGCAGCCGGCCAACACCACCAGTATGTAGAACTTCCGCCAGCCAGCTGGAAGAGTCTACACGTTTGGCTATTTATGGCTAAAGCGTTTCTTATTTTGGTGTTTCAGTGGCTTGGATGAAAAGCTGGCCTCGTAATGGGCAAGCCTAGCCTCGTACTGACTAGCCAAATATAGCTCGGTCACGAAACTCAAAATCCTCTCGAGTATAAATTCCCGTAGTCTGCACTGGTTGCTGATTCTCTACCAAAATGAAATACCTTTCCCTCGCTTTATTAGCCGCTACTGTTGCCGCCGACCGTTACCAGTTTGTCGCAGAGTCCTCCAACGAGGAATACAATGGCAAGTACCTCTATGCTCTCAAGGATTCTCCACCTGGAAATGACTATGTCTTCCTTAACGACGAAGGCATCGGTTTGGAGTATGAAGACAACTCCCTTGAGGGCTGGGATCTGAAATTGTCCCGCTTGGGTCAAAACTTGGTGATGACATCTCATGGAGACGGTGACACTACCGCTAACATTCAAGACGATTATCTTGATTTGGGCCAGCAACTCTGGGGTTGCCCCGCTGTTCAAGACCCTAACGGTAACGAGCGGGACAACTTGGTCTATGCCAATGACACCCAGCCCTTCGACGGCTGTTCGGAATTGAGGTTTAAGGCTGAGGAGCTTGATGACGATGATGATTCTTCTTCTGTACCTCCATCAAGCAGCTCCTCCATTCCTCCTATCAGCCTTCCAAGTCCTATTTCGCCCACTGGCGGCTGGAACAACACCATCACCTATACACTTCCAACTCTCAGCACAACCCTCACCCACATTACCACTTACTGTCCAACCGAGACGACTATCACCATCACTACTTGCGGTCCACACACTTGTAACCCAACCACTATCACGGTGTCTGAGCCTACCACAGTGACTGTTTCGTCTTGCTTGCCCTCAGATCACCCACCTCCAGGCCACTCCACTGTTCTTCCTACCAGCGTCAGCTCTTGGGAGAACAACGGTGCTAAGGTGGTTCCAGTCATGGCTGGCTTCGTTGGATTTGTTGCAATGCTCGTTTGATCAAATGTATCCGGTGAACTTAAAATTTTCAATTCTTCTCTGATTCTTTGTATTCGTTCAATATATGCCCTTACTATTTTTAACTTCAATCGATTGCAAGCGCTCTTGTCTGCTCCTCAAGACCATCCTCGTACTCGCTGTCATTGTCCGAATCGCTGTCGAGCTCGGAGCCGCTTTCGCTTTCGTTCGAAACGACCTCCTCGCCTTTCTCCTGGACTCCAACAACACCCCACTTAATCTTGGTCACCTCTTGCAAGCGATGCAATATCTCTGTCATTGGTGTGAATAGACCAAACTGCCTAAACTCGCCATCATATGAGTGGAGCATTCCACAAACACCTAAGCCATCTTTTTTGTTCAGGCCCTTAACATCTCCTAGTTTAGTTAAAATCCACGACCCGCTATCACCACCAGCAGCGAAAGCGCTCGTATTTTCACTCGAATTCACAACAAACTCGGAAGAGTGGATAGCTCCGTCCAACCAGTAGACAAGCTTAATCCCATTCAAGGACCCCTTCGTGAACTTCGTAGTTGACCCATACTTAAACACCGGGAGACCCTTATGTGTTATGTTTCCGTCAGAATCCATAGAGTGGGTGGACGCCATAGAATCAACCTCGTTGACATTTTCAGTAATATCCCTTGCCAGACGACCAAGCTGGATAATCTTCCGCACATATAGATTCTCAAGTATCAAAGATGGGTCATATTCGTTGAACGCAATGTCATCACCAAGATAATTCTGGTCGCACTTGAGCAACTTGTTTACCTTGATCACCGCTAAGTCGCTTAGTCTTTTCTCTTTTAATTGGTGTCCATCCTTGGTGCGCTTTGCCTGAATCAAAGTTCTCTCACCCCAGATAATCTGACCAAATCGATGTTGTGGAAAGTTTCTGATTTCAGACCTCTCTTGCTTGCTTTTGGGGTCATAGACCTTGACTTTCCGGGCAGGGAACATATCATCGAGTTGGCCTAACACTGAGGAGTATGCAACCCTGGATTCTAGCATCGAGTTATCCTCATTCTCGTAGCATTTTTGCTGCTGCTCTTGAAGGGCCTGTTTGTAAAGACCAATTAAAACCGACGAAGGTGAAGATACGTGCGGGTAGTCTACGCTCTCCTCTCTTTTATCGAGACAGACATGCCCGCATGTCATCGCAAACTTTGACTTGGCATACGAAGATAGGTGCGGTTGCTTCTTTGTGTCGATCATGGGGTATATGAATCCACCTATAGTTCCTGATACACGCTTGGCGCTTTCTGTGGAGATAGAGAGAGATATTGGCGGGCTAGTTGAGTCACTCGGTATCCTAAAAGGAAGCTTGAAACGAGTTGGATTCTGCGGTGTGGTGAGTGGAACATGCATTTCTTGAAGTGGAGCATTGGATGATGGAACTGCTGTGGAAGCCGCTTCAATCCTATTTTTGTTCACCAAGACATGAATGTCGTCATAGAGCTCATGGATAGCGGTGATGACGCTGTTGTGATACTCAGACGGATAAGGGTATCCAAAATACAAGCACAATACGTTCATATCCTCCGAGGGCCCACGTGCGATGGGTGCAATGAAGGATCCATTTTGTTCTTGAATTGGGGTAGAGCTGCTGGCGATCCTCCTGATGATACGAGTGATGGCTTCCTCACGAGGTAAGGACTTACCCTCATTAGCGCCAATAGCGAAATTTCGTGGCTTCGTGACTACGTTCAAACCGATACTCCTTCTTGTCTCGCTCTTTAAGGAAGCGGTGAAATCGTTGAAGTTTTTGCACAAAAGAAGCTTAAGCCTTATGTAAGCCTCGTCCTTCAAGAGATTGTCATACAAGTGAAGGTATGTTTTGAGCACTCTTCTGACATCCGCATTATCATAAGCAGAGAAGCTCCATTCTTGGTCGTCATCAAACTTCTCGATGTAAGCAACGAAATCTTTGAGGCAGTCGATGATTTGGACCACACACGTAGAAAGGGTGAGCAGGGAGTTGAGGTATTCGGTCTGGATGTACGATATGTCCTGCCAAAGAACATGAATCACCTCTGCAATAGCATTCTGTGTTGTTCCCTCGTCAAGTCTATCTTCAGCGATATCAAATACCTGAAGAGCAGGTCCTACTTCCCCCGTTGAGTTTTTCTTGTATTTGGAATATCTGGAAGACATGTACGACAGTTGTCTTGTCGAGTACGACTGTCTACTCGAAAAAACAGATCTTTCTATCGTTTCACTTTCGGCTGTTCTGGACGAGTGAGCGATTATGCTAGGGTTTGTGTTGAGCTGGAGATCATTCGTGTCTTCTTCACAATCATGCTGGAACATGGGTCGAAGCTCCTGGAGGGAGTCATTTTCTGAGCATGCCGATGCGTTTGCGGAGCCTGCTTGAGCATCCGGTATCTCCCTTTGAGAGTCTTTTCTTTGCTTGGGGAGAAACCGCTTCATGGTTAATGGAGAAGTTGAAGGTTTGAGGTAAGAAGGGTATCGCCCGTGTGGTCACGTGGACAACCCCCAAAACAAGGGCTGTGTAAACGGGAGAATTAAAGAGAACCGGTAAAGACGAGTAGATTTTTGGTTCGTAAGGTTTGTGTTGGTTGGCTGATGGTAGTTAGGCTGTTGGTGGGCAGTCAGAGGTGGGCCATTGAGTAGGACGGGTGCGCTCACTTAAGCAAATAGATGCCCAGAGGTGAACCTTAGTATTCGAAGTATTCTCGAATGAATCTCGGTCAGAAAGAAAAAAAAAGACGTTCCTTGGCATGAGTAGGATCTTCTAACTTAGGTCATGATGGAGTTGAGTTTCTTGGGCTCACTAAACAGCGTAGCCCAGACCAGGTCCAAAAGTGCAAGAATCTATCGTGGGTTAATAAATGGTTCATACGCAAGTTCCCTGGATTAATGGAATCATTTCGGGAAGTTCTCGAGTTGGATCAATGTCCGCTAGAGCATTAGTTTCGATTGGATTGCAGCTCGGTTTTCCTCAAGTCCTCAAGTGTGAGCTATGTACTGTAGTTTTGTTCTTCCTGGAGCCGATAATCATTGCACAAGCCGCAGAGGATTTCCTCCCTTATCGAGAACTGCTTAGTGTGACTACATTCCATGAAAGACTCGATTTCGCAGCCATCTCTATGACCACCTCAGATAGTAATTAACTCACAACAAAGCACCGAAACTGTTGAAAACTTTCTGCTTCACAACTTAAGCTACTAGTTCAAATTGAAAAACTAAACGAAGCATGAAAGTTTCCTCACAGTGACAGAGTCCAACAGTTGTTGAGTTGTTGGGCCTTTAAACGAGCAAAGTCGTCCCCTGAAGCTCATCGAGGATTCACCACCCTCAAGCAATTTCTAAGTAAAGAAAATGACGCTGTTCAAAGTTTGAAAAAGCACACACTGGAGCCCTTTCAGTTGCCAGTCAAGGCCAGCCCAATGTGGTAATCGGCCAGACGACTCGCACCCACACTAAATTCACAACCTGTAGTTGAACCCAATACATTCTCGAAACTTCAAAAACTCTTCACTTTTAATCCTCTCCAAAACCCCTTGATCCTTTCCCCTCGTATCCTCGTCTCTAGTCAAATTGGGGTGCACGAGGCACAAGCGAGCGAGAGGGAAAAATCTGGGGAATCGCACCACTCGACTCCCTGCCATTTTCACTTGCACCTCTTTCTCGGCTTCTTTCCACAATGCCAGTTTACTCGGTTTCACACGTGGAAAATGTCCGCATTTGCGTTATTATGGTGGGCTTGCCTGCCCGAGGAAAGTCCTTGATTGCGCAAAAGATTGTGCGGTATCTTCTGTGGCTATCGATCAAGAGCAAGTGTTTCAATGTTGGCTCGTACCGCCGTCTCTTAACGCTGCGGGAAGAGACCACCTACGATTTTTTCGATTTTCTGAACGAAGCAGGTCTCAAGGTCAGAGCGGAGGCCGTCAACCAGGCTGTGAAGGACATGATGAAGTGGTTTGCTGAGGAGAACGGAGTGGTTGGTATTCTCGATGCCACCAACTCCACCAGAGAAAGAAGGTCCCAGCTACTCAAGATCTGTAGAGAGAATTTGATTGAGCCCATTTTTTTGGAGCTGTGGTGTGACGATAAAGAGTTGATCTTGCAGAATATCGCCGACGTGAAAACAACATCCCCAGACTATGTGGACCTCGACTCGGAATATGCCACCAACGACTTCTTGGGCAGAATCAAGCAGTACGAAAAGTACTATGAGACCATGGACCTGGCCGCTGACGCGGACTTGACCTTTATCAAACTCGTCAATGTCTCTTCCCAGATTATCGTCAACAGAATCGAGAGCTACTTGGAGCTGAGAATCGTATACTACGTGATGAATTTGCACATCAAACCCCGCAGCATTTGGCTATCGAGACACGGTGAGTCTCAGTACAATTTGACCGGCCAAATCGGTGGTGACCTGGATCTTTCGGAACGCGGTTGGAGATATGCCAAGAAGCTCCCCGAGATTGTTCTTAAATCTCTCGGCGAGGAAAACGAACACACAAATCTAACGGTGTGGACGTCGACGTTGAAAAGAACGCAACAGACGGCCTCTTTCTTGCCCTACCAGAAAAAGCTAGAATGGAAAGCCTTGGACGAGTTGGATGCTGGTGAATGTGACGGCATGACATACGAGGAGATCGAGACAGAGTTCCCAGACGACTTCAAGGCCCGTGATGACAACAAGTACGAATACCGTTACCGTGGAGGTGAGTCCTACAGAGATATCGTCATCCGCTTGGAGCCAATCATCATGGAGTTGGAGCGTCAGGAGAACATATTAATCATCACACATCAGGCCGTGTTGCGTTGTCTCTACGCATACTTCATGAACGTGCCTCAGGAGGAAAGTCCATGGATGCTGATACCCTTGCATACGCTTATCAAGTTGGAGCCCCGGGCATACCTGACGCTTGTGCTGCGAATCAAGGCCGATATTCCTGCCGTGAGCACTTATAAAGAAAAGGGTACTTCGCAGTTGGGTGAGGGCTCTGTCAACGAAGGCTCTGTCAAGAGCCGTGACTTGATCTCTAACTCGGCTACGTAGGACCAATGAAAGTCCCATAGTTATCTATTCCTTAATTCCGGGCGAGCTAGACTCTTATACAATATAATTACATACATCGGTCACGATGTGCTGAAACGTTCTGTTTCTACGAGGCGTTGGCGTACTTCTTGGCCTGCTCCTTGACCTTCTTCTCGTAAGTGGATCTATCCTTGCTGAACGCCTTCCATGCTGGCTCCTGAGCTGGTGAGTCAGGATTTGGGTTGGTTAAAAGCTCTTGAATCCCCAAAAGGATTTGCTTTAAGGTGATGGCGGGTCTCCAATCCTGAGACTCGTTCAAAATAGATAAGCACACAGTACCACTAGGGTACACGTTTGGGTGGTAGAAAGCCGGTGGAAACATGACCTTGGGAGGCTTCGAGGGGTACTCCTCCGAAAAGTATATCGTTACCGGAAAAGTGGCATCTGCCCAAAGGGTGTTTGGTTTACCAGGAATTCCAGCGTCCCAGTGGGTCAAGTCTAGGGACCCATCTGCGGTTTTCTTGGGCCGTGCATAGAAGCCAAAAGGATGATCCCTTCTCCACTGCTTTCTTTCTTCTTGTAATCGGGTCTTGCAAAGAGACATGCTGATTTATGTATGGGGGTATTGAGAAACACAAATGATTGAGGCTCCAATTTTTTCAAACCGCTTGAGGCTGACCTGCAGAGAGGCGCCAGTGACATATTCGTGGTGGTACTACAATTGAGCCAGTTAACAATATAGCGTCGGGGATTTTGATAATAATTCGTCTTTCCCGCTGCTCATGCTTCAGTGGCTTAACTGGCACGAGAAAATATCTGGATTCCTGTCAGCGCAAAGCTACAGTACTCCAGAACCATTCTCACTATATGAATCCTTATGCATAAGAAGCCACTTACTGGGGCGAGAAAGCTTCCTCTCAACGGAAAATATGTCAGCCTCATTGCTAAAAAAACGAAGTCTCAGAGGTCACAATATCTCTCTGGAATTTATTAGCGGCTACCTCTGGTAAAATTAGCTTGCCATTCTTCTTCAATGAAATGCCACAAAGACAATTTATCAGTTGAATCAGACGAGCCAAAATGCAGCGGTTTCCGAATCAAGACAACCAGCTTTCAAAACTTTCAAAGCTTTCACAGTCTTTAAAGCTTTGGTATCTTTTAAAGTAGCTTTACCATTTCGGTTTTATTCTCGTAGAATTCACTCTTTAGTTCCGCTCTCGGACTTTGCAACCAACTTCCACACACTCGGAAGCAGCACAGCAAAAAAGACCATTGAATCTCAGGCCTTCCTTTCCAAACTAAACACTCCTCTTGTCTTATTTTAAGTTGCCGGATCCGAAATTGAAGATTCGGCTTGCATGGATAAATCAAGCTAGATACGCTTACTCCTTCACGCGGGATACATCGCTTCAACGTTTTCTGTCAAATACATTTTTTTAGGAACTAATAACAGCAGCAATTTATGAAGCATCACTTTCTTCTACTTCCATTTCCCTAAAGCTTGCTACTGCCACAAAATTGTTCTAATTGAGTGTGCCCTGCCTGTTGCTGTCTTCAAGCTTCAGGTCCCTAACTTAAATATTATTCTGATGACCCCATCTTGTCGGGGCTTGATGTAATGTAGCTCGTCAAGGAGCTTCGAGGCCAGTTCAAAGCACCACCATTTCACAAATGATCTAAACATCAATGCGATTTGCAACATGTAGACAATTACAACGATAGTACTCACAATCGTCAACTAAAATACAGAGAAGATAAAAAAAAAAATTGTTCCCAAAAAATTACAAACATTTCATCCACAAACAGGAATCAAATATGTTTACAACAACGGCATTGGGAGTAAACTTCTGTCTTCAATAGTTCTCTGGATGTCACAAGTTTCGCAGCCGTTAAAGTTGGGAGTCTCGCTGGTATGACTTCCCATTTTGATCACCGATTTATTAAATGGACAGACGCTGCAGAAGCATGCAGATCATCGTCGAACGACGTCTGAAGATTTAGCGGAAAGCTGAGGATGACACAATCTTTTGAAATTAGACTCTTAGACTTAAAACCCCGGACATTCTCAGAAAATCCCGTTCAGTCAGGGCCAGTCAGTTTTCTGATATATATGTTGTGCTGATTTCAGCTATAAAAGGACCCAAATTCTTTGAAGCGGCGTTAAAGCGACCCTTTATGGAAAAATTTGGTCAAGTCTTTTTTTCTCACTGGCAAACCCCATTGTCGATGTTCACTATCAGGCGATTCTACGGTAATTGCAAGATCTTTGGCTCCTCGACCAATCTCGAGATTTAATAAGGCAAGACTTGGTGACACAATCAAAATATAACAACCTGCTAAAATCAAATTGCTCGAAAGAACATTTTAAATGTGACTTTGACGGCTTTGGCTTTAAGTCCTTTTTTGCACCCAACCTCGGCCCGCACTACCCCACATATGAGATCCACGCTGACACACTGCACTTCACATGAAAGGGAAATACAATAAGGCACACAATAAGCGTGAAGAGCAATTCTCCGAGGAACAACCGGGAATAAGCTTTACTCGAGAGATCCAAGCACATCCTCAAGCGTAAGTGATTCCACTACCCTGCACACAACCACAATGTCCAGCTTTCCCCCACATGCGTTGACTTTTGAAGAAATCCACCTATAGCGTCTTTTCTAATACCACTCATGAGCGTTAACGAAGAAAAGAAGCCAGAGTCTACGACTGAGGTCCAAGCCGAACCAAAGGTCGAGAAGAAAGTTCAAGACGAAGAGGAGGACGATTTGGATGACTTGTTGGACGAGTTTGACGAGGAGGTTTTGAGTAAGCCTCCAGGAGCAGCCTCCCAAAGCATTCCAGGCGATAGCCAAGCGACCAGCACGACAAAGAAGCCTTCTGAGGCTCCTCAGGAAGATAACTTTCAATATGACATGGAACAACTCATCAAGGATCTCAACATTGAGGACCCTAAAGCCAAGGGCGAGTTTGAGCACTTGGTGAAGCAGTTCGAAACCACTCACAGGGCTGAAGCCAAGAAGGCCGTGGATCCCCAGAACTTCGACAGTGTAATGAAGGACACTATGGAGAGATTGAAGAAGTCTGGCGAGAACATTGATGAACAGTTAAAGAACGATCCCTCTAGCTCCAACCCCGAGGACATGCTCACGCAACTTTTGGCCGGTTTGGGCGGTGGTGCCGGTGATGGTGATTTCGATATGTCCAAGCTCTTGACTGACATGTTGGAGCAATTGTCCTCGAAGGACGTGCTTTACGAGCCCATTAAAGATCTCAACACCAAATTCCCCGATTTTTTGAAGGAAAACAAGGACAAGCTTCCAGAGGCCGAGTATTCTAGATACACGAAACAGTACGAAGTCACCAATGACATTATGGCCCTTTTTGAAAGCCCTGAGTTCGACAACGAGAGCACTGAGAAGAGAGAGGAGGTGAACAAATTACTCGAAAACTTGCAAGATCTCGGTAACCCACCTACTGAATTGGTCGGGGATGTCAAGGATTTCCCTGGTCTTGGCGACTTGGGTTCAATGGGCGGAGACGGTGCTGGCGGTCTCGATTTTGACTCCAAGGACTTGCCTAAGGACATCGAGAAGGAGCTAGAGGAAGGATGCAAGCAGCAGTAATTACGAATTGAGATAAAATGATGTATTTATAGATGTACCTTATTCACACGGAGAGTCCGCCTCTTTGAGAAAACTCTTCATAATACTCAAGCATTTCAGGAGTGATTCCCTTCGAAATGGATTTGAGGGCATGATCAAAGTGTTTCTCATCAACCTTGCGTGTATGCTTGTCCTCCATTATAGCAGCAAGGCCAGCTTCCTGGCAGAGCAAAGCGACTTCAGCTCCCGAGCATCCATCTGTTGCTTGTGCCATTTTCTCAAAGAGAGTGTCCGGGCTCTCCACTTCAAATTTGCTGCACTTGCGATTCAATATATGGAGCCTAGCTTCTTTATCTGGTGGAGCAACGTAAATGTGTCTGTCCAAACGGCCTGGACGCAAAAGAGCGGCATCGATCTCGCTTGGTCTATTTGTGGCTGCTACAATGACAACACCATTCAACTCTTCAACACCGTCGATTTCATTAAGCAATGATGTGAGGACGTGCTGGGCAGCCAGAGTCAGTGCTTCTTCTCTGGAAGAAGCAAGGGCGTCAATTTCATCGAAAAAGATGATGGAAGGGGCAGCAGCACGAGCTTTCCTGAAGATCTCTCGTATCGTTCTTTCGCTCTCTCCAACATATTTGTTGAATATTTCGGGTCCTTTGACGGCGAGAAAGTTGAGGCCTGACTCAGAGGCTAGTGCTTTTGCTGTAAGTGTTTTTGAGCAACCAGGAGGCCCATA
This sequence comes from Candidozyma chanthaburiensis, assembly GCA_030579055.1. Taxonomy (NCBI): domain Eukaryota; kingdom Fungi; phylum Ascomycota; class Pichiomycetes; order Serinales; family Metschnikowiaceae; genus Candidozyma; species Candidozyma chanthaburiensis. The sequence goes on along the minus strand of JAKUAA010000001.1, from coordinate 255,845 downwards.
GAGGAGAACTCCTTTGGGAGCAGAGATACCTAAGCTGGCGAACGTCTCACTGGCTTCAAGCGGAAGCTGAACCACTTCAGTGAGTTTCTGCTTGAGTTCATGCTGACCACCAATGTCATCCCAAGAAACTTTTGGCATTTCCAAGAATATCTCACGCATTGCCGATGGCCGAACATCCAATAAAGCAGCCTCAAGATCAGCTTTCTCCACTTTCACATTAGAGTCAAGATGCTGAATATTTGTCAAGTCAAGTGATGCAATAGCGCCAACATGAATAGGTGCCGACAGCCCAGAAAGCCCTCTGGCAATTGTCTTCATGACACCTTCACGACACAATGCCGCCAAGTCTGCTCCGACGTAGCCGTGTGTTTTGGAGGCAACCTCTTTTATATCCTCTTCCAGGAGATTGCACTTTTCATTCTTCATACGAGCGAGTTGTTTGGATAGAATATCAGCTCTAGCCTCCACATCTGGGATTCCAATCTCCACTTCCTGATCAAAACGGCCGGGCCTTCGAAGAGCAGGGTCAATCAGATTTGGCCTATTGGTCGCACCGACAACAACCACTCTTCCAGAGTCACCCATACCATCCATCATGGTGAGCAAGGTAGCCACAACTCTAGACTCTGTTTCACCGGCATCATCAGATCCTCTTTTGGGAGCCAACGAGTCAATTTCGTCCATTATAATGATGGAAGGCTGGAACTTGACGGCCTCGGAGAAGAGATCTCTAATAGCATTTTCCGTCTCACCAAGGTACTTGGATACCACAGATGGACCGTTTATCATAAGAACATGGGCGCCTGACTCATGGGCCACACAGCGCAATAGCAACGTCTTACCTGTGCCAGGGGGACCATGTAGAAGAATACCTCGTGGCGGAGATATACCAAAGTCTGAAAACAAGGTAGGATGATGGAGAGGTAAATTCACTGTTGAGCGAAGGAGCGAGATGGGCCTCTCCAAGCCGCCCACATGATCAAGAGAGGCTGGACGAGGAATTTGTGGATAGAGCAGATAGTCAATTCCCTGGGTGGTGTGAGTTATGGTAGTCGATGGGTGGAATAGGTGAACAGGAGATACCAATGCCATGTCTGCAGAGGTGTCCAACGTCATTTCCGAAAGTCTGGCGGTGAGATCCTCAATTGAGCCCTCTTTATCAGAAACTTTAGTGATCATGACAGTCACACCACTGACTGAAAGCTTGAGACCTGGTTGCAAAACACCAGCATCACCGAGAGCCTTTTTCACGGGGTTGGCGAGCTTGTCCCAGCTTTCGTCTTCAGGTATCTGTACTTCCACCAATTTAGCATAAGCAGGCTGGAATGCTTTCTTGGCGATTTGCAAGCGGTCACCTAGGAGTATGCCTCCGAGTTCCCTGAGGCTCTTCGAGACCTTGAGCACATTGGAATCGTCAAAATCCTCAAGTTCGAGAAGGGCCACAACACCAGGACCATTTTCTTTAGAAATAGTCACGAACGATCCCTTGACAAGATCCATTGCCTCGGCTATTTGGGGTTGCAAATAAGCAGTAACCTGCTTCTTGGTGTCCACAGGTCTAGCGATGAAGCTCTTGGGTACTTTTATCTTTTTGGCTGGAGGAGCAGCATCACCATGGCTTTTCAGTTCAGCTCCGGACGTCTTTTTTTTTGTTTTGGACGACATTGTAGTCTATCACTTTGGAGTTGTAGCAGAGATGAGATATCGCGATGGACTCCACATACATATCAAGAAGTCATTTCTCACATAGAATGAGAGGTCTCCACAGAATCAGGTCTCTTCAAAAGCCAGCACGACTATATCAAGCCCGACTAAACCACTGGGCTATAGTGCTGAATCGAGATGTCTTTTTGGACGACAAAAGCACCAGCAACCCTATGAGAGAGACCAGCCACAAGTTCAACTTTTACCCAACTTCAAGCACAAACTTCAACTCCATTTACCTAGACGGGAATGGAGCAGGAAGAAACTCTTATCTCGAAGAGCACATGGAACGAAACCCCCAATTAAAGGCACTGTTGGAAGGCAGAACACAGCATTTCAAGCGATTTCTAGGAGACGCTTTTAAACTACCGTTTGAGGACTTGCTACCGGTGGTATGTGGACTAGCCAATATGAAAATTAAGCAAGCCTCAAGTCCGACTGGCTCGGTGTTTGACCAAGGATTCATTCATCAGAGCGTTCTTCGTGAGACAGGGAAGCGTCTTTTTCTCACCAGTTTGAACAACGGAACGATATTCACGGATTTATCTTACCTTTCGATGTCTCAGTCTGAGCTAGAGCATAATTTGGCATATTTTAGGAATCATGATCGGTTGATAATAGAGTTCATGAAACGCCAGCTTCTATATAGCTGCCTAATTCCCTATCGAGGTATTCAAGACTACGGAAAGCTTCTGGCCACGGAGGCCGACCTTCTAAGGACTGAAATCAAAAATGAAACTGCGGTGGGGAGCTTTCATTCCTTGCTTGGGATCCTTGTCCTTCGCTTTGGCTCAACAGCAGTGACTACAGAGTTTCTCTATGACAAGGTTTTGGGAGGTCCCAACGGAATATATAGCATTGCTACCTCGACGACGACCGGATAATGATATTTATAGATACAAAGACGCACAGAACACTATATCCCTCTTGATCTTCTCCTGAGCCTCGTTCATCTTTGAGTGCAATGTTGAGTCACCAACAATTAATGCAGCATTCTTTACCTGGCGGCAAATTTCATCCAATCTAGTGATGACACGAACGATGGTGCCTTCTGACTCAACAGAAATCTGCATGATCTCACTGAAGGTCAAACCCCTGGCCCACTCATAGACAACATTGACCAATGCAAATCTTTTGCGCTCAAGAAATTCCTCCTCTTCCGATGTGAGAGAGACTTGATGCTCGTTAAAAACCTTAAGTAGCTTCTCAGTGATACTGAGAATCTGAGACTTACCCTTCTCCAACCTAGGGGTCATTGGAGGCTCCTCTTCTTCGTTCGTCCTGCCCTCGTAGACAAAGCAGGAGAGAAGAGCGACAATCTCCTCTGGCTGGAAGTCTCCCAAGAAATTGTCAAGAATAAGTTCGGTCAAAACCAACTCCCATCCCGAGTTGATCTCACATGCCACACGGCCCTTGAGCACCACACGCTGTTGATCATCAATGAAGCCGAGAGCTTCAAGCACCTTGAGTCTCTGTTCGTAGTCAGGGAGCAATTCCAAGTTTTCATCTGAGATTAGGAGATTCAAAGAGTCAATCTTTCGCTTTATGGTGTCTTGCTTGGCGAGTTGTGAGTAAATCTTTGGGAATTCAGGGATCTTGTAGACATCCATGTTTCGCAATTGATCGACAAGACCATTCTTCTTGTTGACGAGCTCATGCAAGGAGAGTTGCACTGCCTTTTGGAATTCGAGCTCATACCAGAAGAGCTGCAGGTGCATGATCCTCTCTATAATGCCCTCTGCTTCCTTGACATCTTCCTTCTTGTTACTCAAAATCTTTCTCATGTTCACTCTCAATGCAAATGAGCTGACGAACTGAACATTCTCAAAAGGCACACTTGTTGTTCTTAGGCCCCCACTGTAACGAATTTCTGGCCTGGTACTCTTGAGATATTGTGACACAGGAACATAAGGAAGAGAGTACTCTTGTTCCTCAAAGCTCCGGCCATGGTCAAATGTGAGGAAAACCATCATGTTAGAATTCAAATCACACTTCACAAGGAAACCTGTCCTTGAAAGCCCTTTCTCGTCGACGAAACACATGAGTTTTCCAATATGCAAAAGGGCACTTCTTGTCAAAGTCACCTTAGAGACTTCTGCGACGATCTGCCCGTAAACTTCCTGATACTGGGAGATAACCGAGTAAGCATTCTTATATTTCTCGATCTCCGATGTCGTCTCAATATGAGTGGAACTAAGCTCCTGCTTGAGCTGTTCGACTTTCTTTTGATGCTCAGGAAGCAAGGTCTGGGTTGAGTTTTCACTAAAAGAGTGCTTGATCATTTCTTCAACACGCAAAGCTTCAATACGCAAAAGATTCAAAATCATGTTGTACGTCAATCTGAATTGAGACAGAAGTTTTGTTGGTGCGCCCATGGTGGATTCTTTGAAGTCAGTTGGGGATACCGGTTGGTTATAGGACATGACTATCACGGTACCAGTAGAGTCGAGACCTCTTCTACCGGCTCTTCCAGCCATTTGAGTGAACTCTCCAGGCAACAAATTCCTAAAACCTCTTCCATCATGCTTTCTCAATTCGGAAAACACGACGGTTCTTGTTGGCAAGTTCAATCCCATAGCGAATGTCTCCGTGGCGAAAAGGACCTTTACCAAGGACTTCGCAAACAAGATCTCGATACATTCCTTGACGATAGGGAGGAGACCACCATGATGAACAGCAATTCCCCTGCTGAGCATATCTCTGATAGCCAAAATCTGAGGTAACTCACGATCTTCTTTCTTCAAACGAGAAACAGCTCTATCGATAAACATGTGGATCTCAGATCTCTCCTTTGCATTGCAGAATTGAACACCACTCATAGTGTTAGCATACTCCTCGCACCTCTTTTTGGAGAAGACGAAGATCACGGCAGGGAGCAACTTGTTCAGATTCAAATACTGAACCAATTCAGCCCACGTTTGCTTATTAGGACTGTCTCTAGCAAAGCGACCTCCAGAACTGGCACCTCCTCTACCTCCTCCTCTACCACCCCTTGAAGGAGGACCACCTCTCCCGGCTTGACCGCCACCTCTGTTACCACCTCTAGCGGTTCCACCCGGGCCCTTCCTCAGCCCGTAGCTCACAGTAACATTTGGTGGTTGTTCTTTTTGTGATGGTGCCATGACTTCCTTATACTTCTTGAACTCTGATTCGAGGAAAACGCCTTGAGCATTGATTGCCTTATAAAGGCTTTTCTTGCCCCAAATGAAGATTTCCAATGGAACTGGTCTTTTGGGCGTCGAGATCACATACATATCCTTTTGCTTTGTTCTTCCTACCCAATTGGCAAATTCAAAGGTATTAGGTACTGTGGCGGATAAGAGAATGTACTTGACATGATCAGGAAGCATGATGATAACTTCCTCCCAAACGACACCACGATCAATATCATTGACGTAATGCACCTCGTCGAAGATCACGAACTCGACATCACGAATCAAGTCAGCACCACGGTATAACATGGATCTTAAAATCTCTGTTGTCATGATAAGGCAGTTAGCTTCCGGGTTGATTTGAACATCACCTGTGATCAATCCAATCTCCATGTCTTTGAAGGTTTCTTTGAAATCTCTGAATTTCTGGTTCGACAAAGCCTTAATGGGAGAGGTATAAATTGTCTTTGTCATGTTTCTAGCAGCCATAGCTATAGCATACTCTGCCACGACGGTTTTACCTGCCGAGGTATGGGCAGCCACGAATACAGAGTCACCCTGTTCCAAGTGAAAAACGGCTTCTTTTTGAAATGTATCGAGCTCAAAGGGCCATTCTCTAGCCATGTTTGGAACGACTTCTTGAAAGTTTTCAATTTTATGATCAAGGTCAACAACGTGAGCCCAGTTTTTCTTGACCCTCTGCTCGGACTCCATTTTGGACTTCATTCTCATGTAGTCGAGAGGGATCAAGTCATCGATTTCTGAAATGCCTATGTCGTCTTTATATTCATTTTCGTCCAAATGACCCATGAGATCAGGTTCCGTGGACTCTGCTTCTTCCTCCTGAATATTCTCTTCTTGCTCTTCGCCTTCCAATTGGTCAATGCCTTCGGAGGTATCCGCTGCTCCCGTGATATTGAGTCCACGAGAAAACCCCGGGGGAACATCGAACAAGCCAAGGCTGTTCTTGTGCAAAAACTGAAATTCCGAGAAATTTTGTTGAGTGTTCAAGGTTTGGTTGGTCAGGGTATTACTGAACAAGCCTCCCGGTTGAAACGGAAGATAATTGGACTTTCCGCTAGTGGCGTCCTGTTTCAGGCCATATTTTCTGTTGATTGAAAGCGAATTAGCAGACGTAGCATTGTCCACTTCTGAGACCTTGATCTCTTCATTGTAACCCACGATCTCACCTTTAAGACCGCTTCTTTTAAAACGAAAGGAGCTTCGACTGATAGGTTCAGGTTGGATCAACAACGATTCAAACACTCGCTGCTTGTCAACGGTTGGCTTAGACTGAACAAGGTCTTGAACATCCCAAGTCAAACGATTCGATGGTTCTAAGAGCTGCGCGGAAAGAAGATCATTTGAAGTCTTCTCTGCTGGCGGCACTTCTAATATCTCTCTGGGATCTAAAACCTCACTAGCTCCCATTGCTTCTTGAATTGGGTTATTGAAAGATACGTCTGTTGAGTAGCGCTATATTCCTGTCCAGACAGCAGTTGATTCACGTGAGCGTTATACTGAAATTTCTTCTAATTTAAAAGCAAAAAATCAATTCGATTTTTTATGATTATCTTTAGAGAATTTCCTTCTGTTTTAATGAAAGGGGAGCCTCGATCTCGTGGTCAATAGCGTTGTAGCCTCGATGATGCTTCAAGTGCGAGCTCAAGAGGCACTCGCAATCTCCTTCAAAGGAAATCACATCACTAACATTCACATTTGACGTGAGCGAATATATGTATCTAATATATAATGTACTGACACTCAGGTCCATCCAGTTGCAAGCCCATCCAAACCTAAAGCTTGGGTTTGGAAGCGTCGATGCCACCAGCAGTGGCCCCAGCGTTGGTCTCCAACTTGCCCTCGTTGTTTTCATCAAGGTTTTTGCCAAAGAACACAACTGTCACCGTCAAGTCGTCTCTATAACGACGAGACACAGGGCTTGGGATGGAGATAAGCATAGACAACTGCTCCCTTGACCCACCGTTGGAAAGGGCGTTCCTGATCAAATGGGTCGAAACATTCTTGTCTTCTAGAAGGAACCCATTTCCAGAATTGAGCTTGTTTCTACGGAATGGCGGTTTGGAAGTCTTGTCGTTGGTGATGTCAGAGACCTGAGGCAAGCCCTTTTCGGAAGTGCCGAAGTAATTCCAAAAAGATTTATTGGGCTTGACGAGTTTCTCTTTCTCCATCCACTTCACAACAAGTCCAACAATCTCCTCATTGGAAAGCATCTCATAGAGACCATCACTGGCCATGACGAGGAAATCATTGTTCTCAGGGCTGACCTTTGTGGTTGTAACGACAGGCTCAGCGGTGACGTAAGGGGGAGAATTCAAATTGCTAGGGAGCCTCTTGCCGAAGAACTGCTTATAAAGTTTGTCTTGGATTGACCCAGGCAACTTGTATCTGCAATCACCGAACGCTCTGCTTGGCTCGAGTGAACCAAGCACACGGCCATTTCTCACCACATTAGGCTCATCAGGGTGTTCTGAAATAATTCTGGCGACCTCACTTGGGTTAGATCCAGTTTGGTCAATGCTTAATTGGCGGACGGTCCATTGGTTGTCCTTGAAGGAGCCCAAAAGGGCTCTTGAATCACCCGTGACCGCCACCTTCAACATCTTCAGGTTTGTGTCGTAGAAAGAAAGAAGAGCGCAAGACCCCGACAAGGCTGGCATCAACAATTCAGCAGCCTTGGCTTTGTTGTTGTCGTTAAGGAGCTTTTCGATGTTCTTGTTGACAATCTCGTGGTCCAACTTCAAGAAGCCGTTTTTGATGGCCTGGTCAATGGTAGCCAGGTTAGGAACGTAACGTAAGTTCTCCTGTTTGGATGGCTTGAAAATGGTGCCCAATTCGGTAATTACGTACAGAATCAACTGATCCCTCAATTTCGACGAGGTGGTCCAGCCGCCATGGCCGTCGTAAACTCCGAAGAACATCCAATCCGTAGACGTTCTTACGTTATTGTCCTGCAAGATGGGGACTTGAAAGATCTCCTCAGCTCTGTCGTCCTCGATAGGCGAGTTGGAAGGAAGCTGGCAAACATCGTATCTGGTAACACCTTTGCCACGATTGACATAGTAGGACTCCTCGTATTGTCTGAGCTTAGCACTTACCTGCTCGTCATTAAGTAGAAACACACCTTCTTTGTGCTGCTGAGCACCCACACTATTCAGGCGAACCATGGAAGAAGTGGTGGAAGAAAAGGAGTCGGTATCGACAATACTCGTGACTGATTTGGCCGGATTGGCTGCGAGTCTGGAGCCGGGTCCTGGTGGAGCAGTATCCAATTTATAGTAATTAGACTGGTTGAAGGTCACATAGGAACCAACAATGATCACCCCAGACACTAGAGCCACGTTGCGTCTACGCAACAACTTGCTCTGAGTTTTTCGAGTGGCAGTGGAAGCCAGGGTGTTTAGCAAGCGTCTTCCATTCTGTAACTGACGACCAGCAACGTAAAATAGCCTAGGCTTGGGAGCTAGGATATACATGGGACTGGTTTAGAAGGAGCGCTATAGGAATGAATTTCAAGAGTTCCTGGGCTTTGTACTGAATCGGCCTCCCAGAAATTTAGGGCGATGCAGGTTGACGATATGTGGGATTAAAGGTACTAGATGTATCGGACCAAGGAATAGGAGAGCCACAAATCACCTGGAAACAGTGTCCAATTTGCCGTGTGTGCAGGCCACCACAATATGCATACTGGGGGAACAGATAAAGCCCTGTACTTGTTTAGCTGCCAATTGTTACTTATTTTTTAGGAAATAATAGAAAAAGGCTTGTGGATAAAGAAGTAAATAGTTGGTTTTTGCATTGATTGATTCGATACGTGGGTGATACCACGAGCTGCAAGAACCCAAGCAAAGAGTCAAAGGGTGCTGATCAAGACTAAGCTAGACTCGGTAGGAAATTATCTTTCTACTGGAGGAATTGCAGGTCATTTATGGTATAGCCTTTGATGTTGACTCTGTTTGTCAGTGAATGAACGCTTTCATGAAGCGCATTTGAGGTCAGGCGGAACCACCAGTAGCGTTCAGGAGTCTAGCTTGAGTTTAAATTTTGCTCAATATCGTCGAAGGGATACTAAGTCAAGTAGAGCAGATTTTTCGGTTGTTGGATGTGCTTTTCGCCCCAAAACTTCACAAAGAAGCAGACTGGATACACATGGAGCGCCAAGGAGCAGACAGGTATTAAGGACCAAGGCTTTGATTAGACAATGGGGTCACTCAAATTTTTCAACTCGAAGTACTCTCGAGTTAAAGCTGAAAGTTACTTTGCAGATGTGACAAGCCGGCAGTTCTACTACACCACGTCTTTCAATTTGCAACCATTTAGGTGAGTGATCTGGTAGATAACAACGACCTGGTCGTCTCTCAGCTTTACATCTAAATATGTCTTCCAGCTGCAAAGAGTTTGACAGCTGGATAGTGGGGTTGAGTTAACTTTGCATGTAACATTATAGCATTGCATTATCAACGTCCAAGACTCACCTCTCACATCGAAGAACATCCGTGCTCAAGATACCTCAAATCAAAGAGCGCCCGTGTCCAGTATTCTCAAAGGTTCATAGAAAGGGCATTTCTCTATACTTTATCGGGTTTCATTGTAGAAATGGCTCACTGTAGAAATGGCTCATTGTCTTACCCTTCATAACCATCACATACGCTACACATGAGCTTCAATGCTGCAAGACACCCTACTATTTTTCTCTTCCAATCTCATGTTCACCATAGTTAATGGTCATCGATCTTCATCGACCAAGCACACAACCAACACTACATCCAATTGAGTTAAAAAGTTTTATTATACAACATAGCCGACTCGACCCACCGCTGATTGCCGTACCAAATCCTGATAGCAACACCACAACGTCAGTGTAACTCTCGTTACACGGCACGCCTAGAGCACTTGGACACAGCGTCACTTACAATACATGAAACACCACTCGGCGGCGCGTGAAGCCAACTTAGCTGCGAGATACCCCTATAAGAAAGTCGCCAAAACCGCTTAAGCAGCAATGGTGACCTCGACATCCACACCAGGCTCAATGGTGATCTGAGTGATCTTCTTGACAATCTGGGCTGGAGCCTGCAAGTCAATGACTCTCTTGTGGATTCTCATCTCGTAAGCATCCCAAGTCTTGGAACCCTCACCGTTAGGAGCCTTTCTGGTGGTGATCTTCAACACCTTGGTTGGCAATCTAACAGGACCCTTCTTGACGATCTCGTTCTGGGCAGCGTTAGAGACGATGCTGGAGCACACCTTCTCCAACTGCTTGACCTTAGTAGAAGTCAAAGTGATTCTGATCTTGTGGATCTCCTCAGCTTGTTCCTGGACCTTCTCCTTGTTGATTGGGGCAGACATTATTAATAGACGTTGTTAGAGGGAAAACTTTTTGGTGAGATGTGAAAAAATTGTAGGTCCCACAGCTCAAGTCACGTGCGCTATGTGAGGGAAGTGGTGAGGCGCGTAGACCCTTAGGGCTCGAGCCCTGAGAATGGTAATGATAAATACGCCAGAGTCAGGCCGTGTAAATCAATGTCAAATGGCGAAATGAATGTTGAAGAAGACATCGCTTAGCGTAGTTTTCCCAAATGAAAATCCGAGAATGTGGGAATCTAAGAGGGGCAAGACTCAACAGTACATTTGATGCCGTTGGGTGAAGGAAATCATATCATGAAGCAATCATGAAGCTCTTTTCAGAATATGATTTGGATCGTCAAAGCCTAAACTGGATACCTTAATACCTTTCACGAAGAAGTGGATGCTTCTTGAAAAGTCCTTGCACCTTCTGCATCTACCCGTTCTGTGCAAGCATTTTGCAACCAACAATATCGAAACTTTGCTTTTTGATTGATTATTATCGTCATTGATCACTTACATTTTTAATACCTCTGGCTGTTACCGAAATACAAACCTTGATTCCATCTTATTATCCCCAACTGCGCCAGATTCGTTATGTATCGTTGCAGGGTCTCCCCACTGTTATTCACTCATTTCGAGCCCTTGTATTATACATATTGACTATTTCTCACCGCCCAGATTGTCTAATAGTTCCCTCTCAAGAGCACGTACTGAGCGCCACAATACGCTACTCTCTTCGTCATCTGCAACTCCACTCGTGGCCCATCTGATCTTTCCAGTTTCATCTAATATATACAAGTAGCCAGAGCAAGCATTGTCGCATTTGAGTGTTCTTTTAATTTCGCCGGAGAAGAGCTTGTGAGAAAGAACAAAGTATTGATCATGCCTGGCGGGAGGAATTGTTTTTTTGATGTTGTTCTTGGCAAGTGTCACAAAGAAGCCCTTGATCCACGACTGGGGGATGTTCACGTCAACAATTTGAGAGTGTGGGTACTTTTCCAAGAAACTGTCGTAGCCAGCACTGCTCAAGTAGTCTTCAACGTAACTATTCGTACAATTCTCGCCAGAGATAGACGATGACATACGAAGAAGCGTCACCTTGTTTTTCAAGACATCATAAAGTGTTCTCTTGTTATTCTGCAAAGTGTAACCCTCGAAATTTGGGAAGTATAGAGCTTTGCTTTGTTTGAAAAAGGAGACCGGAGGCAGAAAGATCTTGCCTTTTGTGTTCTCGAATGATTTCGAATCGTAGAACGGCGAGTGCTGCAAATCGTAGTCAATCTCTTTTTGACGTCTTTCTCTGCCCTCTTTAGAAAAGGCGTTCTTAATTGAGTGTTCATTGAGCACATTAAGTGATAGTGGTTCCTCAAAACCAAAGGGTTTCGTGATAGGCTGTGGTTTCTGTAGTGCTGGCTTTGCCGCCTCTTCTACAGTTTTGGCAAACCGTGGCTGCAGGAGTTTGGGCCTTTGGAGTTGCCTAGCAGATACGCATAGCGCTCTGAATTGTCTCATGGTTGATATTTGGAATTATCAGACTGATTCGATATACCATATCAGTGTGGTGTACGGGTGTACATATGTACTCCGGCCAAAGTCAATGGCAGGCGTCAGTTTCCGAAGAGTTACCGGCAGAATCCAAAGGGGTATTAACTCTTTAATTGACTGCAACGCTCTTGGATCACAGGTATGCCAGTCCCTGCAAGGTAACCTCCACCGTTGAAGGGGCTTGTGTACACTCCCGACTTCAGAGAAAAACCGAGTATCGAAACTGATTCAACGCTACAGCTAACATACATAATATGAGCATACAACTTCAAGATGGTCTATCAGGGCAACCTGTAGACAGAGTGCTCGAAGATCTATTAGTGAGATTTCTCGTGAATGCTCCTGACGAGGATTTGTCTTCAATCGAGCGTATCTTTTTCCAAGTTGAGGAGGCTCAATGGTTTTATTTGGATTTTGTCAGACAGCTCAACCCACTTTTACCCAACATGAAAATGAAGTCATTTGCGCCTGCTCTTTTGTCGAAATGCCCCCTTCTTTGGCGGTGGGGCGATCCAAGAGATGCCATTACTAAGTTTGGCAAGTATAAGTCGACAATCCCCGTGAGAGGAATCGCATTGATGAACAAGGACTTGACCAAAGTCATCTTGGTGCAGGGCATGGAGTCTGGCTCTTGGTCTTTTCCCCGTGGTAAGATTTCCAAATCCGAGAGTGATCTAGAGTGCGCAATTAGAGAAGTGAAGGAGGAGACTGGTTTTGACGCAAGGGCTTATGTTAATGAGAAGGACTATGTGGAACGGACTATCTTTGGCAAGAACATGAAGATCTTCTTAGCTCGTGGAGTTCCAGACGACACCGAGTTTGCTGCATTGACCAGATTCGAGATCTCCCTGATCAAATGGTTTGATTTGAAGAAGTTGAAGAAGTCGTTGAAAAGCACTCCACTGAAGTTTTTTGCCGTGGAACCTTTATTCAAGGCCATTACTACTTGGGTTAACGAGCACAAGGGAGAGGTGAATGAAAAGGACGTCATCAGGGAAGCAGAGGCCAAGTTGAAAGCCTTCATGGGAATTGGTGTCAGTAAAGAGAACGACAAAGCAGGAAGAGAATTGCTTGATATTTTGCAAGGTGCGTCCCAACAGGAATCTCAGAGTCAACAGGTTAAACAACCTGAGTTTTCCGTGCCTCAATCATCGCAATTTCCTAATTTCAACCACCAGATGCTGGCTGGATTCCCTCCAAACGGTTTTCTCCCTCAGCAGCCTCATCCACAGGCTCACTATCCTATGCTTCCACCTGCCCACCTTCTTCCGCATGGACAACAGGCTTTCATGCCTCCTCCCCACCTTTTGAGGCCACCTCAAGAGGCGAATATTATGAGTACACCATCTCGTCAGCTGCCCCAACCTCAGATTCAGCAACCATATGCCCAGGGACCTATCCAAGTTCACCAACTTCAAGCACAGCAGCCAGCAGTTCAAAAACCTCAGGTTCCAGCTCGGAGTCAACCACCTCCTATTCAGCATACACCTCAAGAACTACTCAAGCTGAAAGAGAGTCTGTCTGTACTGTCTCCAAAAGAGCTACCAAAGGAGGTCCAGCATCTTCTGCACTACCAAACGCAACCGTTGGAACCATCTGCTCAAAGTCTTTCTTTACCAAAGAGAATATCCACCTCAAAGAATTCAAAAGAGTTTTTGTCTCTTTTAAATAAGGCTCCCAAGGGTTCTCAGATTGACGAAGACCCCCAGGCCTCTTCCGACGCTAAACAACGCAACAGGTCTAGGGCCGACGAGCTTCTTAAATTATTCCAGAAACAAGAGCCTAACGAGAAACCTCTGACTCCAAAACCACACATTGAAAAAGCAACCAAGCAGATCGAAGAATCATCACAGTCTCATCTGGAAGAGCCAGAGGAGACGGCTCTGGAAGACCCCAATCGTTCAAACACACCAAAAAAGATCACTTTGTTGAAGCGAGAGACAGACCTGAATGCGTCAGCCACGTTACTTGGACTTTTGGGCAAGAAGCCCCCTCAAAAAGGTAATGAGACGCCATCTCAAGTCTCCGATACTCAACCATCCCAGCATTCATCGAAAAAGCCCACAGAACAACCTGTTAAATCTCACGTTGAAGACTCTGGCAACGCTTCCGCAACCTTATTAGGCATACTCAATGGCAAAAAATCTGCACCCATTGAGGAGCCGGCTTCTGTATCTTCTCCACAACCAGTTTCCCTGTCAGCTTCTGCTGACCTACTTGGCATTTTAAAGAGAGGTGAAACACCTGAAAAGTCCGATCACCAGGCACCAACGCAAACCGATAAGCCAATTCGTATTGCAAAGAAAAATGCAGACACACCAATTGATTTGAAGGCTATTTTGACAGGACAATCCCAGAAACCGGACCGCTCCGAGAAAGGTGCACCAGAAAAAAGTGAAAAGAAAGCTGCAACAAGAACGAGCAGTGGGGGCAATGATATATTGGATCTTTTCACCAGAAAGTCTGACACGCCGGATTCAGTGAGAATAACGCCTCAGCAATCTCAAACGCCCGAGACTTTCGATGATTTTGAAAACTTTGAAGACCTTGAAGAGAACGAAGGATTCACCAATACACAAGGAAAGCAATTTCACGAAAGCACTGATGATGAAGATTTCGAAGATGCTCAAGATGCTCATGTCGTTCCACCCAAAGGTGCTGTTGCATCCCCACTGTTTCAAACACCAGACAACCTTCACGACATTTATGGTGGATCAGGAAATGAAACCATCAATTTGCAAAGTGCCCTTCCTAAACTGACGCATTCTGACAACGGTGCCAATTTGCTTGCATTGTTGGGAAAAAAGCCCCCGTCACAGGCTGCGAGAGTAGGTATTCCCAAGCCTCAGGACAGTGGCCGTAGCGAATTGTTAAGCATTCTCAGACGTGGAGCAAATTAGACGTGCTATGTGAATATGAATGAAGTGCATGCGAATTTCTATCAATCAGTTCTATCTTATCTAAAAAGAGCCTTTGTGTCTCGGAGTTTATGCACTGGTTTCCTTCGAGGAACCCTCTGGGTGAGAGGTGAATCGAATGTTCTCGAGGCGCTATTGGCGCGCGGTTTGTCTCCTTCAACTTTTACGGGATCAATTGGATTGGCCTCATTTTTCATGTAAACGAAGGAGTTGGAGGTTGGCCGCAGCATTGACGATTTCTTTCTTGACTTCCACGAGTCCGCGAGCTTGGAGTACAAGTCAGCGGAGTTCCTCGAGTCAATAACCTCCGGGTAAAGCTTTATATCCCATATTGGGGATTCTGTCAGTATATCGACAATATCTGTATTCCTCAGAAGATAATGAGCACTTTTAGTCAAGTTGTATTTGACAAGCACATTGTAATGGGGGCTATTTGCCTGCAAAAGGCGCCATTTCGAACCAGGTACCCCGATCTCTGTTTGTCCTTCTAATTGTGCGCAGAAGGCAGATTTGGTCGAAGCCCGAATATCTGACGAGAGAAAAGAGAGCTGAGCCAGCAGCTCTCGCAAAAAACGAAGGAAGCCGTCGTTCGTAACATTTGGGCAATTCACAAGACGTAAAAGCCGCAACTTCAGAAGGTTTTTGCAAGAAATCGCCCGGCCAAAAGTGTACAAGAACTGATCGTCAACCCACTCATTGTGAGATAAGTCCAAGCCTGCGAGGTGTGGGATGTTGCAAAAACTCAATACTTGCGAGTTCTTCGAACCCTTGAGGCCCGAGCAGTCCAAAATAACATGAGCGTCCAAGCCCGACATAAAATTGACAAAGTCGTTGTGGGAGATATTGGCGAACATATTGTCTACTCTATGGCTGCGAACCGGTAGTAATGTGGAACTAAGGGCCAGAGCTCGAGGCACAGAGTCAGCTGGGTTTATGTAGTGACACTTAAAATCGGGCATTGAGCCGAAGTACTTTGCAAACATTTTAAAAACATAGGGCAGATCAAGGCTCCTTTGGCAGATCACCCTCCACACGTATCTCCAACACGTCCATGAACAAGTGCTCAAATAAGAGGGTTCTAAGGCATCTGCGTTTTCTGCAACAGAACGAGCGCATATTTCTTTGAGAGAAAGCACTTTATCATTCACCACTCTGCCTCTTATGGGTTCGCTCTGTGGGAAAAACTGCCACAAGTATGGTGCAGCGCCAGAGGCATCAAAATCCAGTTTTTGGATGACAGGTTGTTTTTGCTCTGGAGGTTTCAAAATAACGCCCTTCCGGCGAACCCGCGGCCGGAATCCCTTTCGATTTCCAGATTTGCGGTTGTACCGCCTGCGATTAAACATGGACGTCCAGATCTGCTTTGTTTGGATTTCCCCATACTCTGGTTATCGTGATATGTACGGGTGCGAAAGTCGATGCTCATCTCCTACTGAGAGTTGAACAAAAGCACCTCAAATAGTTAGCACAGAAAAACAAAATGAAGCTCGACACGTCCCACATGCGGTATTTAACCGCGGATGACTTTCGTGTCCTTCAGGCAGTCGAACTCGGCTCGAGAAACCACGAGCTTGTGCCCACTCAAATCATCCATTCTGTGGGAGGCCTCAAGTCTCCTTCCGCTACGAACAGATCACTTGGTGATCTCGCCAAGTTGAAGCTTGTGGCGCGTTTAAGAAACGCTAAGTACGATGGCTGGAGACTTATGCATACTGGCTTCGACTATTTGGCTCTCAAGACCATGTTGAACAGAAACAGTCTTTATTCGGTGGGTACCACCATCGGCGTGGGTAAAGAGTCGGACATTTACTCTGTCAGTGACCCTGATGGCACGCAGAAGGTTATGAAGATTCACCGTTTGGGCCGTACGTCCTTTAAGACGGTGAAGAACAATCGTGACTACTTGAAGAATAGAAACACGTCCAGCTGGATGTACTTGAGTAGACTCGCTGCCGAGAAGGAGTACGGGTTTATGAACATTCTTTACAACAACGGATTTATTGTTCCCACGCCCTACGACTACTCGCGTCACTGCGTGATGATGGAGTGGATTCAAGGCTACCCTATGAAGCATATGAAGAAATATCCCAATTACAAGAAATTGTATTCGGAATTGATGCAGTTTATTGTGAAGTTGGCCAACCACGGCTTAATCCACTGTGACTTCAACGAATTCAACATCATCATCCGGAACGAGCCAAAGAATGGTTTTGACTTTGTGGTAATTGACTTCCCCCAGTGTGTCTCCATTGAGCACACAGACGCAAAGTTCTATTTTGACAGAGACGTCGAAGGAATACGAACTTTTTTCGAAAGAAAATTCAACTACGCCCCTGGTCACGATGCCACGATGTTCGACACCGAGGGATATGGTGAGGGCTACAAATACGGGTACCCCAACTTCAAGAGAGATGTGAAGAGGGAGGCCGATCTTGACGTTCAGGTGAAAGCTTCGGGCTGGACATCTAAAAAGACTAAGGAAAGCACAGATTTAGAAGATGCCGTCCTGGGAATGAGAGGATTGGACTTGGAAGACGACGAGAATGAGGCATCTGAAGTGGATGAGGAAGAAGACGATGAGGAAGAAGAGCTCTACGAAAGCGAAGAGGATGACGAAGAAGAGGATGAGGAGGATGAAACCAACGAAGATAACGAGAAAATCATCCAGGCCATTTCGGAGGGAAGCAAAAACCTCAAGATGGACAAGTTGGGTAACTACATTCTAGACGAATAGACATAAAGCGACTCTGCAGCAAATTTTTGATAGCAGTCCCTCCACGTTTAGCCGATGTTTAACTCTCGACTAGACTTACAGTAGACTCTTGACTTATCTTTATTGCCCTTAATAAACAGATGGAAAGGTTTTATACACGAATTATCACATCCTTCTTATAGTTTTCCACGATGCTATGTTTAACGAGTGGCCATACCCTTGGTGACGGCTCTCTTCAAGGCCAACTCAGCCTTTCTGTAGTCCTCACCAGAAGACTCCTCAATCTCCAAGGTCTGCATGGCGTCAGAAAGAGCAGACTCGATCTTGTCCTTAGCAGACTTCTTCATCTTGGCAGACAAGACTGGGTCGGTGACAGTGGACTCGACGGATGCAACGTAAGCCTCCAACTTCTGCTTCTGCTCGTGTCTCTTGGCGAAAGCATCGTCGGCGTTCTTGAACTTCTCAGCGTCGTTGATCATCTTCTCGATCTCGTCGGTAGACAATCTACCGATGGAGTTAGAGATGGTGATGTTAGCGGATCTACCGGTGGACTTCTCAACAGCGGTGACCTTCAAGATACCGTTGGCGTCAACCTCGAAGATGGACTCCAAGACTGGCTCACCAGCAGACATAGGTGGGATGTTCTTCAAGTCGAACTCACCCAACAAGGTGTTCTCAGAACAGTTGACACGCTCACCCTGGTAAACTGGGAACTGGACGGTGGTCTGGTGGTCAGCAACAGTGGTGAAAGTTCTTCTCTTGATGGTTGGGACAGTGGAGTTTCTTGGGACAACTGGGGCAAAGACGTTACCCTGCATGGCGACACCCAAAGACAATGGGATGACATCCAACAACAACAAGTCCTTGGTGTCCTCGGAGGTGGACTGACCGGTCAAGATGGCACCCTGGACGGCGGCACCGTAAGCAACAGCCTCATCGGGGTTGATAGACTTCTCCAAAGACTTACCGTCGAAGTAGTCAGACAACAACTTCTGGATCTTTGGAATTCTGGTGGAACCACCAACCAAGACAATCTCGTCAACAGTGGACTTGCCGAGCTTGGCATCCTTCAACACCTGCTCAACTGGCTCCAAAGTAGACTTGAAGAGAGCAGCGTTGATGTCTTCGAATCTGGCTCTGGAAAGGGTAGCGCTGAAGTCCTCACCCTCGAACAAGGAGTCGACCTCAACAGTGGTGGAGGTGACGGAAGACAAGGTTCTCTTGGCACGCTCACAGGCAGTTCTCAATCTTCTCAAGGCTCTGGAGTCACCGGAGATGTCGTGACCGGTCTTCTTCTTGAAGTCAGCCTTGAAGAAGTCCAACAAGTTGGTGTCGAAATCCTGACCACCCAAGTGAGTGTCACCAGCGGTAGACTTGACGGTGAAAACACCACCAGTGATGTTCAAAAGAGAAACATCGAAAGTACCACCACCCAAGTCGAAGATCAAAACGTGTCTCTCCTTGTCGGACTTACCAGCACCCAAACCGTAGGCAATAGCAGCGGCGGTAGGCTCGTTGATGATACGCAAAACGTTCAAACCGGCAATGGCACCAGCATCCTTGGTGGCCTGTCTCTGGGCATCGTTAAAGTAAGCTGGGACAGTGACGACAGCCTTCTCAACCTTCTTACCAATCTTGGCCTCAGCAATCTCCTTCATCTTGGTCAAGACCATGGAAGAGATCTCCTGAGGAGAGAAGGTCTTGGTCTCGTCCAAGTACTCAACCTCAACGAGGGGGTTGCCGTTAGACTCGACAACCTTGAAAGGCCAGGCCTTGATGTCCTTCTGGACGTTCTCGTCGTCGAAAGCACGACCGATCAAACGCTTAGCATCGAACACAGTGTTCTTTGGGTTCAAAGCGGCCTGGTTCTTGGCAGCGTCACCAATCAATCTCTCCTCAGAAGTGAAGGCGACGAAAGATGGAGTAACTCTGTTACCCTGCTCGTTGGCGATGATCTCGACAGCCGAGTCGTAAGTAGCAACACACGAGTAAGTGGTACCCAAGTCAATACCAATAGCACCCTGGAAAACACCGTCAGCCATTTTTGATAATGTGAACTAAGAAAGAAGTGGTGATGGAGGTGAAAAAATTTTGGTGCGGGTCCTGAAAATTTTGCATCCATTGGGCATCTACGTACCGTTGGGGGACCCGTACATCTCTCCTTTCCCTCGCTGGGTGTTACCCGGCCCAGCCGCCTCACCCATGGCAGTTTTAGTCTTTAAGGGGGACAAATTGCTTTTGAAGGTAATTCTGAATATCGCGAGGTGTAGAATTTTAAAGTTTCAGATTCGGTGGCTTCTTCACTATGGGTGCTTCAGAGTCGCCCTGGGGGTCTTCTCAAGAATGCCATGTAGAGCTAGAAGTCACACATCCGACCACCCGAATAATTGAAAGCAAGTCCCTCGATGCTCTCTTAAATCTGACATTGCAAATCTCCAAATTCTCAAATTTCGCTCTATCTGCTCATTAGACTTCCCCTTTCGTCTGGCTCATTACTTGCATTGGCTGCAAAATGCAGGTGAGTGCATCCTCTCTCTGACCTATAACCCTGTTTATGGTCCGCAAGTAATCTTCTTATTATAGACTTGGCCTCGGCAAGTTGAACAGACGTGCCCTCCAAGAACATCTCCTGAGTGGCCTCGTTCCTCGGCAATTCGTTCATCACATGGTGTTGAGTCTTGGGTAAAGCCGGAATCTTGATTAAGCAGCCCGTCGATCTTCGTATTTCCTCAATTCGACGCCCTCCAAGGCCAATTATGTAGGTGACCTTACTTATCAGGAGCTTTATTGCCTCTTGTTCTGTTTGGGAATCTGTGGAAATCGGTTCATTCCCCATGTATGGCGTCACTTCGTCAAGCAGCGCGGGCGATGTAAGCTGGAGACATGAGAAGCTGGAAGAGGCAAAAGAGCTGGCCCATTGCTTTTGAGCTACTATAAAGACTTTCTCTCTTTTGTCTGGGTGTATGCCGTTGTGATGGATTGTACTCAAAAGCACTTCAAGAGTCGTATCATTTCCTGCTAGAGTTATCTGCCAGGACCCTGGTGCGGTTTTCGTTATTCTGGCGAACGGAGCATTTGTAAGGTCGCTCTCCACAAGATCGGCTATTGGCAGTAATTGGGATACGGCCTGAATCACTTCACTAGTGGTGAAGGTTGCGTTTATGTAGTTCACCTCCGTGTCAAAAAAAGGCATTTCGAACAAAGGCACGATTACTTGAAAATTAAGCTCCGTCAGGCAATAGACCAAAAGTTCGTGATCATGAGTGAACGAGGGAGAACAAAGCATAATACGTGTTTTTAGAATTAGTGAATGTGGGCGGCTTTTTATTATATGTGGTGCTGGCCGTCGATTTTTGCAGCCAGATGCACCTACTCAACCGAGATGAAACGAGCCCCTTGCATAAAAGGGAACCACTAAATAGGCTTGAAAAATTGAATCGAGCGATCTCAATTCTGTTCATGGCGTCAATTCTTTAATATGGAATATCACCAGATCGTAGGCTCGGTATTTTGCTCAATGCTGGAATAGTGTAGAGGTACCAGTAGCATTCTACATGTTTGAGCCTTAGGGAATGCTTTTGGAGGTCTTGCCCAGATTTTCTGATCGACGATACGAAAACAAGGCTTATTGATCTTCTTGTAAGAAGGATTTAGTAAGCTTCCAGTATTCTTTAATACTTTAATGATAATGAATGATTTCAATACAAACTAATGAATATTGCATCGGGAATAGTATGGTTATTCGTGGTGATTCTAATATCTTTCTTCAGATGAACAAAAAAGCTAATTCTTGACCCAACAAGAGTCAAGTTGCAAAATTGCTGCCATATGTTTCACCAAGATGGAGGTCATGAATACTGACATGACACCATTTTGGGAACTATTTGTACACTTGCGGGTCATTGTCAGCTCAAAAAAACTCCTTTGAATTCCTTAGGAATACAACGAGCAATGTAGCAATTTATGCTTTTGCAACGGTCTAATAAATGCAAGCAAGTAATTCTCGTTCACTATGTGCTTCGAAACCACCTTCAAATCACTTATAATTTCATTCCTGCCTTCCTCCTCAACCTACTTGGAGGCCTTTTTCTCTTCGTAGAGTCGCTTGGCCACGCCATACAAGAACATGTACTGGTACACTGTTTGCACCATCATCATCCGCTGGCTCCGGAGCTTGGTGGTAATCTCAAATACCGGGTCCTCGACGTCCGGCGTAGAGAAGCTGGGCCCATTGATTAAGTAGTCTATCAGGATGTAGGTGCCTGTTCTTCCCACGCCAGCAGAGCAGTGCACGATCGGTGCAATCAAGGGGTCCTTTTCTGTAATTTTGCGGATTTCCAACGAGAGGGCGAGAATTGGGTCCATCAGCTCGGGAACCCTGTTGTCCTCCCATTTTTGGAAAAAGTAGTGGAGAACCTTTTTGGTTGTGGTGGGTGAAGTCAATGTGAACTGCGAGAGAATGAGGTCGCCATTGTGGATGCGTTCGCTGCTCTTCCACGTTATCTTCAACTCTCCAGGCGAAATACCCTCTGATCTTAGCGTCTCGGTGAAATCCCATGTGGGATGATTCGCATCGGGCCAGTATCGTGAACATTTCTCTCTTCCTCCCTCCACCAATGGGGTCATCATTGCCACTACAACGGTATCAGTTTTCTGCAATTCCGCCTCGTGGAACGCCATAGCCCAGAAATGTGGAATGGTGTTCACCAACGGGCCTTGGGCGGCTATATAGTTGAATCCTCCGCCCAAAGTGATATGAGAAGCATTGATGTAGTCGGACTTGCTGCCTGGGAGTATGGGCAAGATGACTCTTGTTTTGTCCCACGGGAATACATTCAGGTATCTGTTTCTGGGAGCATTGACCTTAGCAAGGCCCTCCAGCATGTCCCACTCGGAATCGACTTTTCCATAAGCCTCGTCTAGATGTTCATCACAGGTCCGAGAGATCTTAAGAAACTTAGCTCTCTGCTCAGCGAGGCTCAATTGTAGAAATGCCGGGGTTTTGGACATGCGGTGTTTGCAAATGAATCTGGGCAATGTGATGACTTGACAATTAGCTGAGTTCCAGTGGTTTGCTGGATGTCAGGGCTCTTAATTAAACCTGCAGTCCACTCGAGATTGATAATTCAGACAGATTCAACAAAATTGATTGAATGACAATGTAGCAAACTTGAGTGTTTTGACACTGCCAGATGCTCAATTTCGGATTTGGAAATTCTTAGGGGAGAATGACGGTTTTCAGACCACTCACTTTTTTGGTTCGCAGTTAGTTATATCAGAGATCGCAGGACGGATGATACTACTCTTGCATAATTGCGCTTAGATGGTTGAGCTCAATTTTTTTTTTTTTTTTCATTTTGCTTGATGAGTAAATCGAAAATCGGATCTTGAAAATGGCAGTCGATTTTAAAATGAGGAAGCTTGACTCAGAGGTCTCTGAGTTTACTGACTATCGCAAAGGTGATAAGATTCAGATAAAGTGGGAAGCTTTGAAGTTACGGTACTTATCTATTTGTTTTATGCTGACTTCAATTGGGTGGCTCATTAAGCTTTGCTCTTATCTTGACGAACCAGCTTGTTACAACCCAGTGTTGATCCATCCCATTCTCATTCACGGACAATGCTGCCTCAACAGGTGAAGAGTGTTCTGGATCAGTCGTCACGGCTTTTTCTTGAGGCCGATTTTCACTAATCAATCAATATCGTGACTCTTTGAAAAACCTACAAAAGTCCTGAATCCACGATTGTTTCTGGCGCAGTCACATCAGAGAGTATCTCAAAATCTGCTTATGATCGGATCAAAAGTTTTAAATTTGCTGAACAGCGTAAGAAGTATTTGCGATAGGGAAGAAGTTCAGCTCTTTGGGCTCAAACCAGAGCATTTTGCACCCCAGCATGAGTAGGTTAGCGGCATCGAACTAACAAAAACCCTTTTTCTAAATAGTCCTCCAATCTATAATCAGGAATAGTTAATGCTGACTACACTCCTCTGCTCAGTATGCTTGAAGCAGACCTCCATCCTCTCCTACGTCAAGAGTGAATAGATGTTGGCTTTCAAGTTTTCGCCCACCTCGGGCTTCTTCTCAAGAACACCGGCCGTCTCGAGCACCTTGGCCGTGTTCAGCACAACCCGCTCCCAATCAATCTCCTTTTCACCCAACTGTTCATTGAACTTCACTGTCTTCAACCACTCGCGGGCATCTTCGGCGGAATAGTCGAGATTTGTCGAGATGTGTTTGACAGCGGCTTCTGGATTCTGCAAAAAGTAAGCAATGCCTTTTCTCACAGCAGAAAGGAACTTTTTCACCTCCTCGGTGTCGGTGCCCTTTCTCAACGTGACGACCCATGATGGCCAGGGCGTGTAGATCTCGCCGATGCGCTTGATCTCTCCAGAGTCATAGTACTTCTTGGACGTGAAGTGCTCCCACATGAACGCCTCTGCGTGTTTAGGAGTGCCATCTTCGGAGAAATTCTTGTTCACAGCATCCCTCAAGTTCTTGAAATTCGACAAGACCGGAAAGTCGCTGAAGTAAGGCGTGGGAAAGTTCAATTTTAGGCCAAGTACAAACGACATCACGTAGGACCCCAGGCCGATTCTGGAAACCCCGATTCTCTTGCCTGCTAGGTCCTCTGGTTTGGTCACATCGGTTCTATCGACACCTGAAGAAATGGCCCAGCAAAGGGGACTTTCCACATACGTTCCAACCACATTAATTTTGTCGTTGCCCTTGCCAATGTCGCTCACAAAGGCCTCTGTGAGTCCAATAGCCACATCCACTTCACCTTCGTTCAAAAGCTTGATGAGTCTTCCGCTGCCTTCAATTACAGGCACAAATTTCACTTCAACACCAGCCTCCTCATAATATCCATTGCTTTGGGCAAAAAAAAGCGGGGTCAGAAAATGCTCGGGAATATATGCTACCGTCAACATGGTGATGGTGAGTACCCCATAATCGCGGGTTTATAGATACCAACCATCGCACGTGACAGCACCAGGATTGATCCTACAACGACTTGTCTACGCCGTAGCATTTATAGTATACCCAGGACCCATGATAATTATGCCTAGCGGTCGAGGTCGAAGCCACACCAACAAGGTGACCAACCAGCCTGCTACTTCAGTACCACGATTAGCAAGCCACACAGCAAACAGATGGCTGAAAGCCTTCTTTCCCTTCAGCAACACGACAGAGAGTTTGACCTCTGTGCCGCGTTGCCGCTCAAGTCGATTCTGCCGCCCTCCTGGGGTCTGGAAGCCTCCTGAGTCTGCGGCTTGGCCTCTGGAATCTTGGAGCCAATCGCAACAAACACATCGTTCACGTTATGGGATGTTTTGGCTGAGGTTTCGAAAAATAACAAGCCTTCCTCGTCTGCCAACAGCTTGCCTTCTTCTGCACTTACCTTCCTCAACGAATCGTCATCGTCGTCATTCTCGTCAGCAACCAAATCGTACTTGTTGCCTACCAACGCAATAGTGATATCCTTGGAAGCCTGCTCGTGCAACTCCTTCACCCAGTGTCTGGCCTTGATAAAAGAGGCCGGTTTGGTGATGTCGTACACTACCAAAGCCGCCTGGGCGTTTCTGTAGTACATGGGCGCCAACGAGGCAAATCTCTCCTGGCCTGCTGTGTCCCAGATTTCGTATTTTATTGTTCTTTCGCCGATGGTGCACTTTTGAGTGAGAAAGGCGGCGCCGATGGTGGGCTCCTTGCTTTCCTGAAAGTCGTTCGACACAAATCTCATCACGAGAGAGGACTTGCCCACGGCAGCTTCTCCCAAAAGCACCAATTTCACCGAGGTGGCCGAGCTCATTGTGGTTATTTGGTATGGGGTGTTTTGAGGGCAAAAGATGCTTGAGTGATCTATATGGTCAGGAGTTAACAGGGCGGTACTTGTAGCGCTCGGTTGTGTGCAGGACATTAAGCGATAAGATTGCCAGTTGCAGCTTTTCCCAGGAAGTGAAAGAGGTGTTGATCAATTGCCTGCTTCTCGTTTTGATCTGGGATTGCGATGAATGATCATGATCAGCGATTGCATTTTATTTTTGTCGGAGTGTGAAGCCGAGGGACCGGTGGCTGCGACAAAAGTGCCGATCAAGCGAGGAATGACTGCGAACTCTCTGGAAACACCAGTGAGTTCTTTTTTGACAAACGTTTCCTTTTCATTTTGAGATGGGCTTTTAAGTAGGTTGGAGATTTGATAAGACTCGTCTGGATCGTAATTGGCATAGCGGGCGACAGACCGGGGTGAAAATTTGGAAGTAATAGGAGGTGGACCGTGGTTTGGTGTGATACTCAACGGTGAAGCCACACGTTGTTGAGGATTCCAAAATTTGAAGATGTTTCCAGGACTTTAAGATTAGGCTAACTGGCCAGAAAAGATGCAATCAAGTACTTCTGACGCTGTGGATTCGAAGAGCTCGTCTGCCATCGTGAACTCTTGATGAGCTTGTCTTCTAATAATCGTATCTTTCGGATTCCCAAAAAAAAACAAAGACCCCTTCAAAGAAAACCCGCTGCAACAGAAAACATCTTAAAGAGACCTGCCTTTTCATTCCTCTCAAATCCCTGTTCGTCTCGATGGCTGTCCACGTTTTCTAAGCGAGACGTACGCAGGGCACTTTTCGCAGCCACATACACAGTCCCATACTTAGCTTCCAAGATCCCACGGATCACTAACCATTCACCAGTGGATTCTAATTCGACGCTGAATAAAACAGTTGTTTTATAATTGCCGGATAGAAACTTCCGCTTCACTGAAATATTTGAGGATGCCCATTTTCTCTTTCGCAGAACTCCAATCGATGCAAGGAACAATACCACATTATCATTCCCTTGTCCTCCCCCTCCCCCTCCTCCCCTTCCTCTCTCCTCCTCCTCATTTCCTTACTTGCTTTCCTCAAACTCCCTCTCGCCATCAACGCCCCGTTTTTTGGCGACCCAGAACTCCGCATCATACACAAAGTTCCCCAACGCCTTGGGGTCCCCACAATACGTTGTCTTTACCAGATCCCGCTCCTCAATGTCAAACCCCATACGTTCCACGAGCCCCACCAACTCGTCCCGCGTCAACTCCATCCCCTCCATGATAGATTTCACCTTCTTCCCGTCCTGCTCCACCTCAATAGTCCCCAGATCTCCCTCATAATGCCAAAGTGTGGGGCCTATGTTCACCCAGTAGCCTCCGTCCCGAAGGCAGTGGCGGATAGTCTTGATGTAGTCCAACACATTGTGGGCGGTGTCTAGAAAGAAGCAGGTGGCTACCACGTCAAAGGCGCCCTCGTTCTCACCTCTGAACTCACTGGCAGCTGCATCCTCGGTATAAGCTTCACTTACCGCTAGGTCTTGTGGCCCGTAGAGATCCACAAAGGATCCTGCCGCCATGGACATGAGATCTCCAGCTTCAGGGTTATCGTACACTTCTACTGGAGATTTGTCCGGAACGGTGACTGGCCGAATTTGCAATAACCGTCTCGAGACATGCAGCAGCTTGAATATGTACGGGAATATGGTATGCGAGTGTGCCATGGGCATACGGTTAAGCACGTATGACAGTGTTAGTAGCATATGGTAGCTCACCTCATTCCCCTGGGTCCAGTAGCCCTTGCGTACAAACTCAAACACTAGCCTTCCGAGACCACATCCAGGCACGAGAATTCGACCGGTTTTGAGTCGTTTTTCTACAGCTTCGACGATTCGGGTGTAGGTGTTCTTCCGTTCTTCCTCACCATCACTGCTCCACTCTCTGGATAACTGGAGAAGCGTCAGCCGAACCTTATCGTGCTCTTGAGGGGTACATTTGGACCATTTGTCCGGAGAAGCGGGAACACCCCAATCTTCGGCTGCTACAAGAGCCAATTGCTTGGTGAAGGAGTCGTTGATGCCTAAGCACTGTTCAATGTTGCTGAGAAGTTTTGGATAGAAATCGAGAAGCTGCTGCTCCTCCGACAGAAGCGATTTATATTTCACCAGCTTCGGTTTGTATACCTGCTGATACAGCCAGCGGTCGAACGTATAGAACGCATATAGCGTGGAGGTTAGGGCGTTGTATTCTTCCATGGTGTTACTGATAGGCGCGACTACACATTTTTCCAAACCGTATTTCATAATAAATAATCGTCAGAGCTGCGGGAACAAGTCATACTTCAACAAGCCCGTTGGCTGGAGCAGAAGCATGTCCACCTCCCCGTCAGCCCCGTCATTTTCTGGTGGACGCGGCGTTGCCAATTTGGCGCCAGGGCTATTGGGATCCACTATCTGCGGATAGTGGGACAGTGTGATGTAAGTATCTTTGAACGACAGAATCGGGTACTCCAGGAGCCCAATGAGCTCTTGAAAGTCCTGTCGTGTCACCTCGATGTTGGTGATCGACTTCCGCCACTCCACAACGTTGTAGATGGGGATCAACTCCCGCACCTTCTCTTCATACACCAAGTTCCGGTACAAGATGGCCGTTCGAAGCGTAAGGAACGTGATCAAGCGAACGCAGTAGGCAGCCAAGTACTGAAGCTCAGGCACGAGCTCGCCATATGCCTCAGGAGGAATCGAGGAACGACTCGAGTCTTTGAGCTCCTCCAAGATCGTGGCCGTATTGTAGTTGGCAAAGACATCCAACATGAGCGGCGAGTCAAAGTCTCGAAGAAAGAGGAAGCGCACTTGAGGTACCACGGCAAAAATGGCCTTTCGAAATACTCGGTAGAACAAATTGAGCACTTTCTCAAGCCCTTCGGCGCAGCTGTTAGCGGCAAGAAACCGTGGAGGCTGGAGCTTTGACCAGCGGTTAAACATGGTGAAGAGAATGTCTTCCTGAAGCTCGATATCATCCATATGTGCGTCCAATGCTGGAAGATGATGTCTGATGGAGTCCTTGGAAAACAGCAACAAGTCGTTGTATTTTCTCCGCAAGAAGACCAAATTGGTATCACTCCTCGTCAGTGCCCGTTCCGCACGGTCAAGCAAAGCGCCAAACCGTGCAAACATACTTTCGAACTCGTACAAGAACAGTGTACCATAGCCTGGAAGATACACGGTTCTTGCAACATTGGTCATCAACTGCAAATGGATCGGGATAAGTCGGGGAGGTTCAATTCCCTGGCGAGATGACTGATGCAAGGTGTAGCTAAGCACCAGAAACATTCCATCACGGAAACAGGTGGTGGAGTGAGCCGTGGCGCCTGGATCGTATATCGACATGAGCGAGAGAATGTATGACACAGAAGCCGCCATTTCTGGGTCTCCGTGGTGGTTGAGCAACGAGCGCAAGTCCTTGATCACTGTGGCATAATGCTGAATCAGGTGCACCAAAAGCATATTCCTGGTTTTGGTAAGCAGCACGAGAGCATCAAACCGCGTGTCCAGTTCAGCTGAGAACACATTGGTGATGAGATAGTTTGTAGTGAGATTAAGCAAGCACAGAAACATCACACTCGACTTGAACGCCTTGTAAATGAAGTATCCAATCCACACATGATACAAGTTTCTGATTTCCGGCAACGTGGAAATACCCTTGGCTATGCGAGGCGCCAACGTTGCGGTAGTGTGATAAAGAAGATCTTCATAGTTCGTGGTTTGTATGTTTCTCACCTTGAAGCGCTTTGAGGAGACCTTGGCTTCAGGAAGAGCAGAGCCAGGAGCACTGGACATGAACGGCGGCGTGGGGTTCGATGGCGCCAGGCTCATAGAGCGACGAGTCACTTCTGGAGAGCGAAAGACGTCCCTAGCAATTGCAAATGGACCTTGAGGGCCCTGCGACCGTTGAGAATGCAAGAAATCAGAAACATTGTCACTGCCAGGGTACTCTCCATCCCAGTCCATATTCCCCGGCGTGACAGAAGAGCTGTTGTGGATGGAATAAACCGGATAAATGATTTGGGGCGCATCTCCCGTAGACATCAAGTTATCGAAGTTCTGGGTGATGGCATTATGCTGAAAGTTAAGCACGTCCAGCACTCCACCGGGAAGCGTTCCAGAGCTGTGAGGCTGGCTTTGCAAGTCAAATAACACCTCTTCAGGAATGTGATGTTGCAAGAAATCCTGGTTTACCACAGGCATCATGTCTGGGCGCAACCCGATCATATGACCGCGTTCTTGGGCGAAATTGGGGAGTGATTTCTCCGCTAAAGGTCTCTTACCGTCACCGATGTGAAGGCCCGCAAGACCAGCCTGGTCGGTCTCCTCGGCCTCAACCAGAGCTTCTCGTGAAGAAGGCAGGTCTTTCTCAATCTTGACTTCTGGAGCCGGTTTCTTGCGCCGTAGGTCCGTGTCCGTATTTTTCTCGTTTACTCTATTCAATCTGTCGCCATTCTTGTTACGGGTCAACTTGGCCCGGTGAAAGTCCTCTAGCTGCTTTTCAGTGTAGTCCAAGTACTCGCATCTGGAGCCATGCTTGATACAATTCGTGCAAGCAGGCAAATTTTCTGGACACTTGACTCTGCGCCGCTTGCAAGTGGCACAACCAAGTTTACTATTCTTGTGTTTTTTCCTTCCTTTCTTTTCCTCGCCCATGGCTTCAGTGTACCTTGGTCTTGAAATGTGGAGACTGGCGGCAATCGCGCACAATGTGCGGGCATACGGTTATATAAAAGAAAAAAACTCGGCTTGACCGAGCCCAGATGCAAGATTCCCATCAGGGAACAAGGACACCAACCTTTGGGCCGGAAGTTGGAACCATGCAAGCTGCCATGGCAGGATTAAAAAACTAAGACATTGGGCCACTTTCCGGCTGGCTTGTGAATGGTCCGATGACAACGACCCGTAAACTCTTTTTCCTCCAGTGAGTCAGAGTAAATTAAGAAGATGGATTTCAGTCGGAGCCGCTGGAGCCGCACCGTGTATTTGGAGCCCGACTCATCTCGCATAAGAATTAAGAAACCGCCTTCAAATAATTTGGGGGACCGTGGGGGCGCCAGCGCTGGTTCTTCGGTGACACAAAATTGCCGAGAGGCATAAAGTGGAGGACCCTGTAGGAAGATCGCTCGGACTTTTTGAGAATTCCACCGGTGGGTGATGATTGCATCGAAATTTCTCTTGCATCTTATGCCCTCGGTGTGCTCTGCCTCGGTTTAGTCTCCTGTTTATCTGCTTCCCTCATCAATTGAGTTCAAATTCAGAAAAACCGCTATGAAGCAGCCTTGTTCTTGTTGATGGCATTGATAAGCTCGTTACCACTTTTCGAGAAGAGCTGAGCAAACACACGCAATTCCTCAAGACCGGGCGAAATCGTCGTCATCTTTTCAGTCTGCAGTTTGGCCAGATACACTTGTAAAAGCTCCTCAGGCTGGAAGTCATGGTTCGAAAGACCTTTACTATAGTCGAACGTTAGTGGCTCCGTACGCATGGCCACGGCCTGCCTTTCAAGCTCTCTCAGAAGGGCATTGTAGCATCGCGGGTCTTGAGAAATCTCCTCGAAGATTGGGAAGTTTTGGGCATTGAACTGTCCCGATAGAAGATTTTCGGGCTGCACTTCCGGCACTTGAAGCTTATCTAGGCCAAGCCTCACAATGTCCTTGTACTCGAATTCCGGTGGTGCCGGGTGTGCCTCATGGTGAACGTAGTCTGATACCAAACTGTGACCCATATGATATCCAAAAAGCGCTTGACGATATTCGAAAAACTTGATCATTCGAAGAAGCCCCATGTCAATTGGACAGAGAGACTCGAACTCCCTCATGTTCTCATACTTTGGCTGCGGAAGGTGGAAACCAACTTTAGGCGCAATCACGTAGCACGGATCCAAAAGCATCATGCACCGAATTGGAGTGCATTGGGCAAGGCACCTTCCAAGAGCGTGGTAGAATAACGAGAGTATCCGATGGATTATACTGGTGTTCGAGACCACAGTGAACTTATCTCCACGAAATACTCGGAACCAGTCGTATGTCATGTTGTAAATGAGTGTGGGGGACACAAACTTGAAGTCCAGTTGCAGGGCACTGACGCCATACAAAGTTTTGAAATGGGTGTCCACAGCTCTCATCTGTGGGATGAACTCGTTCTGAAGCTTCTTCAAAAACGCGCTTAACTCTTGAATGTTATGTCTAAAGATCGGGTTTTGCAAGACCGTCAGCGTGATGAAATCGTACTTGAAAAGGCCGTTGTCATGGTTGTACAAGAGGTCGCTCATAATCCTTTTATAGACACCGAACGCGTCGGAGAGCTCTCTGATGGCATCAAACAGGAAGTCAGGAATGATTGATTGAGTTGAGTGATTGTTGAGGATCATGATCTCTTGTCTCACGGCTACGCTCACGTCACTTATGGACTGAGCTTCAATGAGGAGTCTGTTGGCCAAGGTGAGGGCACCTGTGAACATCATGCAAAGGGTGGAAATATCCGAAGACGTGTTCCAAAAGCATGCCCACGCTGAGAACATCGACATCTTGATGGGGTATTCTTCGTGATAGTTTGAGGTTGACTCTCGCAACGCTCGTAGGAGTCTTCCGTAGGTGACATACAGCAAGCGATTGAGCCTCTTGAGGTCTTCAGGGTTGTAGAAAAATTCCGAGTATCTCGATCCGAGACTAGTTGGACTGAAACTCTGGTTGCTCGACGGAGAGGAGCCATTGGACAACAGGCTTGCGGAAGGGTGGTTACTGAGGCTTTCGAACTCTCCGTTGACGATGATCTGCGCCGTTCGCTTGGAAATGTTGACCGCTTTGTCAATGAAGTACACGAAGTAGAGGTTGAGCATGGACGCCTGGTGGAAAATGACAAGCCAAAACTTTTGGAAAAGCTCCTCCTTCCAGACCGGCTGGATGACGGAATTGAACTTATCATTGGTGACCATGCGAACATCAACAGGGCCGACCTTCATGCTTTTCAAGGCATTTTCGAGGAAGGGATTTTTGAGATGGCTGGGTACAATAATTCTGGGGAACCTGGTGGCCCGGTTGATCGCATTCGGCAAAGGGGAGCCCTGCCGACTAAAGTGTGCGGGACTACGTCTCTTGTGCCCGCTTCCACAGTCGCCACCGGGTTGTGGGGATAGTTCACGCTTGATTTTATCGTTCATTTGCGGAGACAGCTCGTCGGAGCTGTTGGGGCCAATTCGACTTGTGGAGCGCTCAGTGTGGTTCGTGTCGGGGTAATCAACGTCCGAGTACTCTTTCTTGATGTTCATCCGAGATTCGTAGTAGGCTGGAGTGTTGAGATCTAGATTTGTGGGCCAGTGAGTATTAATAGATGATAAGTCCGGTAGATCTGTGGCCAGGGAGTTTTCAAACATGCTCAGCAAGTCCTGCAAGGGCTTGAGCTCTCCATGTTGCATGTCACGAATGACACTGATGTCGTTATTGTTCAAATCGCTGAAAATGGCCGTGTACACCTGGGACCTGAAGTTCTCAGAGCGGTTGGAAAACAAAGTCTGGGACTTTTGAACGCCATTTGACAAAGTTCTTACTCGTAGCGTGGACTCCAGAGAAGGAACCAGGCTCTTTTCTGACGGTATCTTGCTTGTCCCCGAGGGGTCGTCCGGTTGTTCTAGGTTCATGCTGTGTTTCTGGTCGTTCTTGCGTCGGATATGGTCCAAACGGTCCTGGGGAAAGTCGAGGTAACCACATCGATAGTTTTTCCTGACGCAGTTGGAGCAGCTAGGGAGCTCCTCGGTACATTTGATGCGTTTAGCTCGGCAGTTTGGACAGCCATCCCGCGAGTTCTTATGAGTACGCCGTGTCTTCCTCTCAGGCTTGACGAGGCCAGAAGACCGCGACATTGATGCGGCAAGATAATCAAAGATTGAATACCGTGGTTGGAAAGGTGATTAGACCGGTGTTCAAACGTGCCGGTGATCGGAGTAGGGAGAAGTTTGACTTGGCTGGAAAGCTAGACTGTAGAGCGCGGTGCCTCACTGATGTAGTGTGTGCGGTGGACAGGTTTATTGGAGTTTGTTGCCAGAGGCTGTTCCCTAGAGTGCTGTATGCAGCCGGGGAAACCACGCAAAAGGTTGACGAAAAAGTGTTCAAAGAGGTCGATATCTCTTTGTGATTCAATTTCAACAGCCCATATCAAGCCAGCGTGTCCAAATGGGGGAATGACGCAGAAAGGCAGACTAATGCACCACCTAGTTGGGATTACTTCGCCAGCAGCAAGGGCTTATTCGTATGAAGGACTGAACGGCCCCCCAGCACAGCGCTTAGTTGATTTTGGCAATCGACCTCGGCAGGTTTGAGTGGCTTTGGGATATCCACACTTTCTCAAACCTCGGCTCTTTTCTCTTTTTGCGCCAAGCTTTGACTTTTCTCTCGAGACCAGCTCCTGCCTTATCTACGAGTCAGGGCTTTGTTCAAAAAGCCGTGCTGCGAGTGCACCGCGGCGATTCGTGTGCATCACCGGACGCACCAGGGTCTGTGGCTGCAAAATGGCACCTTTACCCCAAACACCACAAAATCGCCCCACTTACAATTCGTAGTCCTCCAAGAATCCAGATCCCTCGAGATCTGCCAAATGCCGCATAGTGGGCCGCCCGTGTGGACAGTTCCATGGCTTATCGAGCCCCGCCAAATGCCCCACCACCGTCCGCATCGTGCTTTGGTTGAGTGGTTGTCCAACCATGATACTCAGACGACACGCCCGCAGAGCGATCATCAAATCTACCTTGTGGCAACGAACAACAGATCCTTGCGTGGGGCCGACGTCGTGGAGCCGTTGGACGAGCTCGTGCAAATCGGTCTCATCGAAAACCACGTTTTTCAGAACCGGAAGCGCCACGAGCTCGACTCGCTTACCTGGCTGCGGGTCCTCTGCTTCTCGGACTACGAAGCCGTTTTTGCGAAGGTGTTCCTGCTGGTCCAAAACGAGCATCTCATCGATGGGCAGGAGCTCAAGCACTCGCGGTATCACAAGCGGTTGTGCTCGAAGCTGGAGCAGTCGCTGAAGACGCTCGTAATTGAAGATCTCGTCCGATGCATGCTGGTCCACAATAAAGAGCCTTTGGTCATGCTTCACCACGATGAACCCAAGATTGAACTGGCCCACCACCTCCATGTGCGGGAAGTCCAGTTTCTGGATCACAAGTTTCTCTCTCACATCGTGCACGTTCGCCAAAGGATGATTCTCGTGCTTGATTTCTTTCTTGATCGTAGGAAATATCGATTTTAAATTGTTCTTGTCGAGCTTGAGCACCTTGGTGATACCCTTCACTGGCTCATTTGCAGACGGCTTGTTCACTGGTTTGGTGAGCGGACGGTCTGCTGGACCAAGCGCTGAGCCACTTTGTGCCAGGGCCGAGCTTTTTTCAAATTTGGCGCCATCTTCAATTTCGAATGTTTCATCGTGCATTGAATGGGTGCATCCATGGCCCACGTGGTCGTTGCACTCTCCTGAAGATGAAACAGTCTTCGGCAGTTTTGCGGTCCCCACGATCTCTTGCACACTCGTAATGTCGGTGTTATCCTCCTCGAACGTTGTGTCTTGTTGCACGAAGAGCTGAGCTTCCTCAGTGAGCAAAAAGCTGTCGTCGGCCGCATCTTCGTCGTTTCCCATACTATTCACACCAACGACGTCTCCCTCATCAGCCAGCACATCATCTAGGCCATTGTCTTGGCTAAACTTTTCCTGCGTATTTTCTATCACCTCTATAGCTTCTGGAGATGCGTTTTCTTGCGCGTCCTTCAAGTCATTATCGCCTTGGAGTCTTTGTTCAGATTCACTGTCAGATTCTTCATCCATTTCTCTTTCGGACTCTATTTCACTTATCTCTGGGGAAGCAAGCCTCTGGTTGCTATCAACAGTCTCTCCATTGCCCACCGCTTCATTATTGCTAGTGACTTCAATGTTCTCTTCTTCTTCCTCTTCTTCCTCTTCTTCCTCTTCTTCCTCTTCTTCCTCTTCTTCCTCTTCTCTCTCCTGCAACAGAGCACTATCACTATCGATTGCAAACGCTTGGGATAGCGTCATAGATCTCTGCTTCTTACGCTGATTATCGACTTTTTTCTCATCATTGGCCTTCCGCTTCAGGTCGAACGCATCCAAAGTTTGAGAGGCACCTAGCCTCACAACACCAAGGTCACTCTTTGGAACCACGTTGTGCATACCGTCATAAAACTTAGTCATTTCCTCACGGAGAACCTCACCAAGAAGATCCTCGTTCTGTATCATGACGCTTCGTTTGTCTGGTGTCACATTGATGTCCACAAAAGTCTGGTTTATCTCGATGTCGAGTACGAACACTGGCAGCTGGGTGTGATTGAACGCCTTGTAGACTTCATTCAAAATCTTGGTGAACTTCTTGTGTACTATCGGCCGCTTATTAATGTAGAAGAACTGTCTGTCCAGAGCTCCTCTTCCCATGCCAAAGGAGTAGTCCAGAACTAGACCCTTGAGGCGGAACTTCAAGGAGACTGGGACGCTTGTCATGCCAAGATTGAATCTTGCCTCAATATCATCCGTGGCAATATCCACAGGAATCATGCCATGTGCCCCATTACTTCCATAGACGCTTACTAAGGTGTCGTAGATTGAGGCTCCTTGGCCTTGGGTTCCCATCACCATGGACTTTTTCCCGGTGTTTCCACTGATGTGGTAAATTGCAAACCGAACATTCGTGTAGATCAAAAGATAGCCCACTAAAAGCGATAGAGCCTTGGAATACTCCTTCTTAGCGTTTTTGGCAAAGTATTTCTGGCGGACCGGGAGACCATGGAAGAGATCTTGAACGCTTACAGTGGTGCCTTTTTTTCCAGAAACAGCCATCTTCTCTGATGAGATCCTCCCCATGCTGTCGTACTCGAGCTGCGCTGCCTTTGGATATGTAGAATCAGAGCATGTGCTGATCTTCACTCTGGCTACCGCACACATGGAAGCCAATGCCTCGCCCCGAAATCCTAGAGTTGAAACAGACTCGAGATCGTCAAAACTCTCGAGCTTTGACGTGTGGTGCTTTAAACAAAGCGCTTTGTAATCATTTTTGTCTATACCCTTACCATTGTCAGTGACATCGATGCCCTTGATTCCGTGGTTGTTGAAGACAATCTCAATCTGCTTACTGTGAGCATCTAGAGCATTGTCCACTAGCTCTTTAACCACAGATTGGAGCTCT
Organism: Candidozyma chanthaburiensis; assembly: GCA_030579055.1. Classification (NCBI taxonomy): domain Eukaryota; kingdom Fungi; phylum Ascomycota; class Pichiomycetes; order Serinales; family Metschnikowiaceae; genus Candidozyma; species Candidozyma chanthaburiensis. The sequence continues at coordinate 219,411 of JAKUAA010000001.1, read as the reverse complement.
ATGATGACCTGCCCTGAGGTAAGCTTATTCACGTCGGTCGCGTCGATTGACGTGATTGGCATTGCTGAATTCGAGAGTTTGCTATAGTCGGGAGGATTCTAGATTCAGCCTAGTGATTATGGAAAGCTTCAGTTGGTTGGAAACGCGTTTGTCGAAATTCAGACCTCTTCTTGGTTATGTCTTCAGAGTAGCTGTGATTCTGTCACGTGTAGAAGGGCAAATTCTTAACTAGGCAGGATACTATCACTGCTCATTCCTAGAGATAAGATAGTGAATGTCAACATTGACTGTACCGGATGTGCTATTAGCACTACGAGATTTTCTAGCCATCTGGATTTCCCAAATCATCTATTATCACCATATTTACCCAGATGATGCATTCAGCAAAAAGCTGTACCTCGATCTTGTGGTGTATCAGTGCCGGGCACCTGCTTTGAACGAATACTTGGAGAAGTTTGCAATTGAGATGATTTCAGTGTTGGCAGAAAAAGACGGAGGCGGCAAGGTCCACGACGTGTTGGTATTGATATACGACGAGTCCAATCTTCACGTGAGCCAACGGTATGTCGCCAACTTCAGCCAATTCCCAGGACTCAAAGGGCAATATTCTTCTTTAGACTTTCTTCTGAACCCAAGCTTACTCAAAGACACGCAATCAGCGAAAATCAACATTCCAAACTTCACTAGAGAAGCTATCAATACCGACTTACGCAGCCTAATGTTCTTCCATATCGAAGAGCTCAAGCGAAATGAGGCTCCAACACCAAATGACTTTTTCTTCAAGCTTTTGTTGAACGTCGACGGCGAAGCGGATCTCAACAAGGTTTCTTCTCTGCCTTCGCCGTGGATACGATTAACTCTGGAAAAAGATATACAGAACACGGCTTTCGTGCCTTTAGGTGAAGTGAGCGTGGGGTTTATGCAATTTGATATTCACAACGAATATATCACCACTTAGTCAAGCTTGTTGTCGAGGCCCATCAAGTTTTTCAAGTTCTCGTACATGAAGTAACTGATGGAAACCGCGGGTGCGACCTTGGCCAAGTTGGGAATGAGACCCTTGAAGAGACCAGGCACTCCCTCTCTAGCGACTGTTTTTTGGAAGACATCCTTGAAGCCCTTATATCTATGAGGGTGGGCGTAGGTGCCTTGTGCTTGCAATCTTGTTCTCAACAAGTTGATTGGATAGACCATTGTGGCGCCAAACGTACCAGAAATTGCACCCAATGAAAGCACCATGTAATTTGGCAAACGAACGTCATCTTCGTGGACACCAAGCTTTCTTGCTTCTCTTTTGACAAGTAATGTCTTGATTGTGGAGAATGTTCCCAAGTCAAGAGCAGCATAGGGGAACATACCACTCAAGCCCACAAATATGCCTCTATAAAAAATTCTGAGCCCGCCTTCTTTGTACATTTGCTTGACTTGCTGTACAAGAAGCTGGTTACCCTTCAACTGGGAATCTAAGTTCGAACATTGAATTCGAAATTTTAGGGTGTCAATGGGGTAGACGGTGAATTGGGCAGCAACACCGCCCAAACCACCTGCCAAGTATGTCGAGATCTTCGACAATTTCGAGGTGTCGTCAACACCCTCTATCCTGGCAAATACACGTTTTGCGGCCTCAAAAGAACCAAACTTCATGGCTGACTCGGGAAACACCTTCATGACATTCAAACCATTGCCAACATAAAATGCTTTGAACCCGCCTTGCTTCCAAAGCGTTCTGATCGCTTGCATCATTGGAGACCTGATGGTTTTATGATGTGGCTTCTCAGTCTGACTAATGCGTTGTTCATGCTCTAATTGGAGAAGCTTATTTCTGGCTTTCTCTATAGCCTGTCTAGAGGCGCCTGACTCGACCTCTCGGGCGAGCACCTTCTTATTATGCATTATTGTGGACGAAAGATCTGTTCTCGCGATAAGAAACACCTTAATTCTATCAAATGGCGCTGTGCATGTTCTGGATACCACACCTGATAGACCGCCGGCTAAGAAAAAGCCAAAGCCACTGAGGAATGAATTGATCAATGTGACATCACCATCAGAAGACAAGTCAAGCTCCTCAGCTAAGTACGTATAAGCTGTTCGGATTCTGGAGCCGTGCAAACGGGGCATTAACATTAGGAAGTCACGAAATTCTTCGTACGTGATATAGCCGTGACAATTGTGGTCAATCTTGCTGAACACCTCATCAATAAGGTGGTCGGATGGGCTAAGATTGAGTGTCTTTTTTAGGTACTCGATGAAATCGGCCCTGGTCAACCTTCCGTCGTTGTCCAGGTCAATTTTGTTGAATCCCTTCAATATCTGGTCATCAGTGGTCGTTAAATAAAGCTTGAAGTCATTAAAATCGATGATATTGTCTTTATTGGAGTCAAACGAGCGGAACACATGTTCAAGAAGGTCAGCGTTACGACTCACCGGATGGTTTAACGTTTTCACAGCGTTCTTGAAATCCAGAAACGTGATCTGACCCTTTTGCTCTATATCTAGCTTGTCGAAGAGAGACTGGTAGTCATCTGGTGTTTTTCGTGTTTTGTCCATTTATGCGAATGTATTATAATGGGTGGGAAATATTCCTTGTTTAAGTAAGGGACATGCGAATGCAAGGAAATTTTGGCTTTATTGTAGCAAGAGATGTCGATGCCAGAACAGTAATCGAGATTTTGAGAGACTATTTGTTGTGGGAATCGGTCACGTGACCTCAAAACTCCACTTTCTGTGTCTACTGGATCTGAAACACTGAGAATTAGACTTTTATATAGGTGTAGTGATCCAAATTTGAAAACTTTGAAGTTTCTCAAGAACTTTTAATGTCGGCATGTGGTTTGCAAGCGACGAATGCACACGACAAAAAGACCATACTCGGCCCCTTCGGTATGAAGACACCACCATGTAGCAGCGGTTATCTGTGGAGCAATTGACCATCAAGTATGGGATTGTTCGAGATGAATTTACCTTGATCTCTCTCGAATCTTTTGTTTAGAAAAAAATGGGAATATTAAGACCGATTGTTATGTATTCTGTGTCAAGACGATTTGGCTGCGAATTTATAAACTTGGTTTCACTGTGGCTAAAAGTTGCAAAAAATGAGAAGGACAGAAATGTTAGAAACTGATTGGGTAATTCTGTCGAAGTCGATAATGCTTCGTGATTTCAAAAAATTCAAATTTTGCTTACGAATCTTATTAGGTAGAGTGGTGTTGAAATTGACTTCGGTGGTGAAGCAAACGTCCTGCAAGTATAACGCACCTCTGTTATTTGTGTGTTTCCAACGGAAGACGCGTATCAATTGGCCAATTGTGTTGAGCACAGAAGATACAAAATGAGCCTTATATAACTCTTACCATTGAATAAAAGAACAGGGTATTCAAAAGCACAAATTAACAGGCTTCTCAAGGATGCAGTTCACGTGACTTCTCACGTGACAAGTATCAACAAACATCTGCATGGATCGATTCAATCGAGTATCCAAAAGACAAGCACGAACCATCTTACATATGAGCAACCCGGACCTCAATGACGACGAAGCACTTGAAAATGGCACACCTGAATTAATCTTGCATTTCATTTCGGCCCTGATAGAAAGGCAGGATAGTCGTGCTAAGTGTATTGACACGCTCGATCTGCTAGAACCAACGCTATATTCTTATTGCAACGTTGATTCCTCGCAGGCACTCTATGTTGTGCTCAAAATTAACGGCGAATTTTCCATTTTCAGTGAATTGGTCGATGTGGTGCCTCAAGACACGGTGCTGATCACGATATTTTTGAAACATTCACGCATACTTCGATCTGTTGACTCTCTACGATCCCAGATCAACGTCCTATACCTCCCTGTTGACGACTCTTATATCTCCAGAGTCACTCGCTCCCCGATACTTGTCAGAGATCTCCTCAATCATGTTGTCACTCCATACTTTGATCGCCTTTCGTCCTCAGAGGCTGATAAAAATGCATCGGGATCTCTCCAGCTAGCTAGGAAGAAGCTTAGTGAGCTCAATGCATCGTTGAACTACGTTGATCTGCAAATAGAGGTGCCGGATTTACTCAGCTCTGTGCTGCCCTCCGTTCTTGAGCTTCTACGCCAGCCCCAGGAAGAAGAGGAACTTTTGCAAAACACTACACTTCTCAACGAGCTCACTCACAACGCCAACAACTGGATAAAACAGATTCTTTCAGTCACAAGGACATCTCAGAGCCCGAGTGAAAACTGGTCGATATCAGATGAGATCAGCTTTTGGGCATCCATGGAGACGGCCTTGGTGTCTTTACAAGACCAAATTCAACAACCGGAGGTGCAGAAGCTTATGCAAATTCTTGTTGCGTCGAAGAGATATCAAACGACTTTTAAGTTCCAAAACAACCTTCAAATTTCCGAAAAGCTAGAGGAGGTCAAGCTGTACAATGCGTTCTTGAAGGAACTACCGATCGATGGGCTTGCCATTTCGAAGGACTCGACTGATCCACTTTCAGATTTTGATTCTAATCTTTCTCTAGTGTTTGGGCAGCTCAAAAAATGGAAGTCTCTGACCTCATTTCCACTACTACGCATGATAGAGCTTATCGAGCTTATTTTATCGGATGTATCCAACAACTTCACATCGGTGTTGTCATCCATATCATTAATGGCTTTGCCGGAGGAGTCTTTTCTTAATATTGTGAACACGAAAGTGAAGAGTATATTGCGGGCCATAGACAGTTTCATCAAGAACATGACCAATATCTTAAGAGAAGTCATGAGAAAGCGTCTGGAGAAATTCATGATAATCAAAATCGACCAAGATCGTATTGACCGTATTGAGAAAAGGATCGATAGCTTAATTGAACTCAAAGGTAAGCATCACTCATTGTCACGGGGCCTTCTTCAATCCGGAGCTGACGAAATCCTTGTTGATCAGCTAATGAAGGCTTACAATAAGCATGTTATCGCGGCTAACTATTTCGACATCAATCCAGATGGCGTTTTGATTTGGGCAGCTCAAGAGGACAGCTACCTTGAGACTCACAACCGAATCCTGGCAAATTTGGCCTCATCATTGAACAGTAAGATTGCAATGTGTACATCTTATGATGATTTCGTAAGTTTCTTAGGAAGCATTGAAAAATCGAATACAGGCTCGAGTATGCTACTCCCACTAATAGATGACAATCACAAGGTACGGTTCTTGACCAAAGTTCAAGACATCATAAAAAACCTTTTGTCGACTGCAAACAACCAATGTCGTATCGACAAACTAACGTTGTCATCTAAACCCTCATTGGATCCCATTGACGAGATCCTATTCAAGATATCCCTTAAGTCCAACGTTGATATCGTCATCCGTACAATTGGACAGTCATTGGGTGATTCGTGGGAATTGTTTGCTATTGGGGCACAAATAAAGGATGTGGTTTCCTCATTGGCTGATAGACTAGACGTTGGGAGCAATTTAGATGCTTGGATTGTCTCGACCAGATCACAATTAGAATACTTGAATAAGGGTGAAAGCATTTTTCGCTTCCAAGAGTCCGAGGAAAACGGCGAATTAGTCCTCATCCTAGATATTCCCGCTGAAGTACTAGAGATGCCACGAAATATCTCTCTTCTCAAATCCTTAGGTTTAAGTTTACCTTCAGATTTGACTTTGCAAGAAAGCCGAATCAATGTGACAAAATCTATAGTGTTCACTCTTCATGAACACATTCAGGTTTTTAATCAAGCTTTGTTTGAAACGTGCAGCCAAAATGGCTTTGAACAAGTCTTTGAACCTATGAAGGAAGAGGCTCTTGGTCTTCTCCTCGAAATTAGCTCTTACTCTTGGTCAAATTTAAGATTAGATGCTACCTATATGACGGAGGGGTCAGAGCAGTCAGAAACTGAAGTGGAATCAATGAAGCTTATTCATGGATTTCAAGAGGTAACTTACAATTTGTTTGATGTTCGGAGATCAGTTGACAACTTCCTCAAATCGATCGACAGTGACCATCTCCCAGCCTTACAGAGCTGTGAATTCAACTCATCGTCGATCCAACGATGCGTTGACCTGATTCGTGATGCTGCGTTCCACTTCATGCAAAGGATTTCTAACTACCGTTTATTCGATGCCGTTTTACGTGACTTGATTGCCAAAGGCATCTTTGAAAAGTGTGAAAAACAATTATGCCAGTTCAGCACAGCAATAAAGGGGGAGACTGATGGCTTTTCTAAGTATAAGGCTCATCATGTTCTCTACCTCGAAAATGGTGAATTCCTTATCGAGCCACCCTTTGCCTCTTCCAGAGACTCTTGGACAGGTATCGTGAGTAACTGGACTAGCATTATTTCACTGCTTACATTTGAGGACTCGACAGGGGCTCACCAAAGGTTGTTTCTCCAATTTCCGTCTTTTATCAAGGACCAAGTTCAAGAGACTTTGTCTGAGATCGATACTTTGTTTACTTCTGTGGATCAAGAGATGAATCATTGGTCTGAATTTGGTGAAGCATTGAAACTCAATTTAAAGGACAACCCATTTATAGACCTTTCCATCGGAGAGATGTTGATCAAAGTCAAACATTTGCTTCAATTGGGCAGTCGATTGGAAGATTCACGAGGAGTGATCAAATTGGGTGGGCTTCTTGATATTCTGTACTCTGTGGTACGGAATCAAATTTTGAGCTCTTATGGGGAATTCAAGTCCCAGTTGATTAATCAATTTGCTCAGGCTGTGTCAGATTCCAGCAAAAGTCTCCTCGGCCAGATGAAAGAGACAGAGAGGCGCCTCGGATATGAACCAAATTTGCTGCAACCATTCAGAGCCAATTTAGATTTTATGGCTCACTTGTTGGCTTCCAAGGACAATGTTGCACAATGGACCGGTTTTCAAACTTCAATCAATGACTGTCAGAAGCTCTTGCATCAAAACAAGCGGCAGCTACCCGGCTGCTGGATTTATCCTGATCAGTTTGAACACACTATTTCCAACTTGCATCTGCTTATCAACCGAAAGATGTCTTTCGTGGACGAGAATCTTGATCGCTTCCAAACAAGCTTGAGCAAAGAAATGAATTGCTGCAATGACGACTACGAAGAGATGGCCAATGAATGGTTTACTAAACGACCAATTTCAGGATCCATGGATCCAGGACATGCTTTGTCAATCTTGACTAAATTGACAAAAAAATTGAACGATCTCAATCAATACAGAGGAAAGGTGGTAGAGGTATCACAGAAACTTGGTGTTGCAATTCCAAGTCTGGTTCTGTATCAATCTTTGAAAGATGAACTCGATGACATGAGTTTTGTATGGAAGTCACTAGAGGAGGTATGGGACATTATCGAGGTCATCAATGAAATGCGTTGGTCTGACGCCAATCCTAGAGAAGTCAAACAACAGCTTGAAGGTCTTTCAAAGACGATGAAAAGCCTTCCTGCAATGGTTCGCCACTATTCAGCATTCACCATATTGAAAAATAAGGTAGCTTCATTCATCAACCAGCTTACAATTCTTCATGAGCTCAAGGGAGCGTCCCTCAAACCTCGGCATTGGAAAAAGATCTTGACTGCGGTGAACTCTCCACCTGCCCTTTCGTATGAAAACATGAAGCTAAGGCACATGTTCGATTTGGGACTCCAGATACACGAGGGGTCTATCAAGGCAATATTGAAGCAAGCGAATGACGAACGCATTGTTGAGGAGTCTTTGGATAGTATTGAAAAAGAGATGTCCACAGTGGTGTTCGAGACTTTTGATTACAATGGGAAATGTCGCCTCGTTCGGAATTGGGGTATGCTATTTGATGTATGCCAGGCAAACATTGGCACTTTGTCTAGTATGAAGAATCTGGTTTCTCACGGAGAATTCGAAGAGAGAAGAAGTGCGCTCGAGAACAAACTCTTTGATCTCGAGTCCATCTTCGACACCTGGGTTGAGGTACAGAAGCATTGGGCGTATCTTGATGGGGTATTCGGCAACAACCCAGATATAAGATCTTCCTTACCGACAGAATCTACAAGATTCAACAATCTTTCCTTCGAGTTCACCAATGTCCTCAAGCGAATCAGCAAGTTCACAGTTGTAATCGATATTTTATCCATCAAATCTTTGAGGGAGACTTTCCAGAAAATAGAAGAGAGTTTGGAGCGAACGAAGAAAGGTTTGACGAACTACCTTGAGAAGCAACGTCTGTTATTTCCGAGATTCTACTTTTTGGGTAATGAAGACATGCTTGAGCTTATTGGCGGGTCAAATGATATCAATAAGGTCAACAGGCATGTGAAGCTGATGTTTTTCGGAGTTGAGTCTTTGATCAAGGACAAAGACACAAACAGCATTACCGATATTATAAGTCCTGAAGGAGAACGCTTAAAGCTCTCTCAACCTGTCTCATTGATCAGAGCCCAAGAACTACACGAATGGTTGAGCGAGTTGGAATCGCAAATGAGGCTTACCGTTGCCTTGCTTGTGAAAGATGCAATACAAGAATTGCAAAGCAGATTTCGGGGAAGTTCTTTTGAGAATGGCTCGATCTCTGATATCATCGAACGCTTCCCGACTCAGGTGCTTGTTGTTGCTTTGAACGTCATGTTCACGAGACAGACTGTGAGAATGAGTGAGAAGGATCATAGTCTAGCAGCTGACTATAAAAAGCTTTTGAGAAAAGTTGCTTCATTGTTAGACTCATCGAGGCCCTTGCATGAAGCTAAGAAGATCGAGTCCTTGGTCATTGAACTCACTCATCATAGAGAGATTGCAGGGAAACTTGATTCTGCACCACTGAGTCAACGTGCTTCCATACTCAACCAGGTGCAATTGTTTGATTTCAACTCCGAAGCAGCATCTCCGCTTGATAGTGTTATTGTGAGGCAAGGGCGCTTTGAATTGCCTTACGGCTTTGAATATCAGGGTATCGTTGAACGACTTGTCGTAACACCCCTTGTCGATAGGTGCTACCTAGCTATGAGCCTGGCTTTGGCACAAGGATTAGGTGGATCTCCCTTTGGTCCAGCTGGTACAGGTAAAACAGAAAGTGTCAAAGCTTTGGGTTATTCCCTCGGACGCATGGTGAAAGTCTTCAACTGTGATGACTCTTTCGACTACAAATCGATCGAGAGGATTCTTCTCGGACTTTGTAAGGTTGGATGTTGGGGCTGTTTCGATGAGTTCAACAGACTTGATTCTGCAAACTTGAGTGCTCTCGCATCACAGGTGGAAGGAATTCAACGGGGCCTAAATAACTACAGCGATCATCATCAGGTCGAGCTTTCCGGTAATTCATTTTCCATACACCCTAATACTGGACTATTTGTCACAATGAACCCCGGTTATGCTGGCAGAAATGAGCTACCAGAGAACATGAAAAGGTTGTTTAGAAGCTTCTCGATGGAGAGGCCAGACTTGGAGATGATCATTGATGTGATTCTTACATCTCAACAGTTACTTCACACGAGGAGCCTTTCTGAAAAGCTTGTTGATTTCTTCAAGGGTTTGGCAAACGCCACATCGAAGCAAATACATTATGACTTCGGGTTGAGGGCTATCAAAAGCATTCTTCGCATGTGTGGAGTGAAGCGTCTACATGCTGAATCAAAAAGCGAACAAGACCCTCAGCTCCGGGACGAGCTAATACTTGTGGCAAGGTGTTTGGAAGAATCGTTGTTACCCAAATTGGTGCCAGAAGACATCCCTCGATTCCAAGGCTTGTTAACCAGAATCTTTGATGCTAAAGGTGATCCATCATCCGAGTTCGAGGCATTTTATGACCGAATTCATACGAGCGCCGCCAAAGAGGGTTTCACTGTATCGGAAGCATTGCTTCAAAAATGTTCCCAGATCCTTCTGATCCTGGAATCACATCATGGGTTTATGTTGGTTGGTGAATCCGGTTCTGGAAAGTCCACAATGTTGCGGCAGGTGTTGAATGCTAAATCAGAGTTGGAGGGAACTTCCCATAGGACTTTCGTTTTGGATTGTAAGGTTCTTTCCAAAGAGCAAATTTTTGGTTCTTTGGATCCTATCACACGAGAATGGACAGATGGAATTCTAACAAGTCATCTAAGATCAATTGTTCAAAATATGAAAGGAGAGCAGGCTCACCGTTCTTGGATCGTATTTGATGGTGACATCGATCCTGAGTGGGCTGAAAATCTCAACAGCGTGCTTGACGACAACAAGATTTTGACACTTCCAAACGGAGAGCGGCTTGAGCTCCCTCGAAATGTGAGGATCGTATTCGAGGTTGACAATTTGAATCATGCGACCTTGGCAACAATTACACGTTGTGGAATGATATGGTTTGACCGCTCTTTGATAAAAAGTGGGATGCTTTATAAACGATTCCTCTTTGACCTCAACCACAAGGCACTTGAGGTGGATGTGAGTCAAGACGGACAGATAATCGACTATGAGATATTGCAGATTCAGAAGCAAATCGTCACTATTGCTGAAGCTTACGATGATGCCTTATTTGATGATGTTTACCAGAAGTCCGGCGAACTCGATCATATCATGAAACATACCGCTCAACGTGCTCTCATCTCAGTTCTTACGTTCTTTGAGGCTCAGATTGCAAAATTGTTGACCTTCAAGGTCAAAAATCCTACAGTTGTTTGGGATTCACTTCATGATTTCGTCAAAAAAGCGATTTTCCTTTCCTTGGTGTGGGCATATTCAGGCGATTCTCCCACCACACAGAGAAACTCGTTTATAGGGCAGCTTGCAGAAATTGGTGACTTCAGACTGCTTGACATACCAGAGAATCTCACGGAGTACTTCATCTCGCCTATCGACTTTCAATGGTCTCCTTGGCTGCAGCATATCGAGTCGTTAGACTTGGATCCTCAGCATGTCATGGATCCTGGTACTATTGTTCCTACAGTTGATACTGTTATTCATGAGGACCTCATTTATTCACTTGTGAACAAGCACTCTCCATTACTTCTATGTGGTCCCCCAGGTTCAGGAAAAACAATGACGTTCTTGAAAGCCCTTCGAAAACTGCCAAGCTTGGACATGATATCACTTAACTTTTCCAAAGATACTATACCTGAAACTTTGATCACCCTGCTTGAGCAGCACTGCTGCTATAAGCGGTCCAATGATGGTTTAGTTCTTGCTCCGCGTGTGGACGGAAAATGGACTGTGGTCTTTTGCGACGAGATAAACCTTCCTTCGCTAGACAAGTATGGCACTCAAAAGGTGATTTCGTTGATGCGTCTTATGGTCGAGCGCCGTGGATTCTGGAGCTTTCGCCACAAGGAATGGATCACTCTTGAGAACATCCAGTTTGTGGGAGCATGTAATGATCCAAGCGATCCAGGAAGACACCAGTTATCGGAAAGATTTTTACGTCATGTGTGCGTGGTGATGGTTGACTACCCAGGCAAAAACTCCATGATGCAGATCTACGAAAGCTTCAATAATGCTGCATTGAAATGTGCTCCAGATCTTAGGGGATTCGCAAAACCACTAACAGCTGCAATGTTGGAGGTATACACCAAAAGTAAGGAGTATCTAACCCCTGCTATTCAAAGCCACTACGTTTACTCACCTCGTGAGCTCACCAGATGGTGCAGGGGTATATTGGAGACCATCATTCAGAGCTCATATGAAGACATAACCGCTTTAATTCGCTTGTGGTATCACGAAGGCCTTCGCTTGTTCTATGATAGACTCAATGGGGAGAATGAAAGGCAATGGACAAAGACGTTACTTACTGAAACTGCAGCGAATCATTTTCCTCATACTGATCTTAATCAAGCATTTAAAGAACCTGTCTTGTATTCCAAATGGCTCACTTCGATCTATGAACCGGTGCCTGTGGATGAGTTGACCTCCTTCGTGCATGAAAGATGCCGTGTTTTCAGCGAAGAGGAGTTGGAAGTTGATTTGATTCTTTTTGAGGATATGCTTGACCAAACACTCAGAATTGACAGAGTCCTCAGACAGCATCAGGGGCACATGATTTTGGTTGGACCTTGCACAAGTGGTAAGGCGACACTCACTAAGTTCGTGGCTTGGATGAATGGTATCAAAATCGTCCAAATGAATGTTCACAAGGGATATTCGATTCAAGACTTCCAACATAAACTTCGAGAAATTCTTCTTTCTTGCTTGAAGGGAGAAAAAATATGTTTCTTAATTGACGAGTCGAGCTTGCTTGAGACAGCTTTCATTGAGCGAATGAACACTTTGCTCGCTAATTCGGAGGTGCCAGGTTTATTTGAAGGAGATGACTTTGCTTCTCTCATGAAACAATGTGCCAGTGAGTCGGCTGCACAAGGCTATTTGTTGGATAGTGACGAAGAGCTTTATGCTTGGTTTACAGACCAGGTGAGTACAAATCTTCATGTGGTTTTCACGCTTAGTGACGTTGGTAGCGACAAGCGAGTTCAAGTCAACTCATCGCCTGCTCTTTTCAATCGATGTGTTCTCAACTGGATGGGTGACTGGAATCAAAAATCGCTCGTTGAAATTGCTAATAAAAGGCTTCAGGACATTGCTTTGGATGGTTCAAGTTATGCTCCACCTTCAGATGGTTCCGATTCTGCAAGAAGCTTCCACGATGCTGTGGTTGAAGTGTGTGTGTCTATTCACCAATCGATGAAGTCTTACCCACTTCAGTTTTTGGACTTCTTGCTGCTCACGACCAAATTATACAATCAAAAGGAACTCGAACTCAATCTGAATCAAAGGCACATTATTGTTGGATTGGATAAGTTAAGAGAGACGGTCCTCGAAGTGAGTGAGATGAGAAAAATTCTTTCCGAGAAGCAAGAGAGCTTACAGGCTAAGGAAACCGATGCAAAGAATATGTTGGATAAGATGATCATCAATCAGAATGAGGCCGAAAGAAAAAGAGAATTCTCTGTGGCTACTCAGGGAGAGCTAGAGAAACACGAGGTTCAAATTAACAAGAGACGCGACGTTGTCATGCAAGAACTCGAAGTTGCAGAGCCAGCCGTCCTTGAAGCTCAAAGGGGAGTTCAGAATATCAAGAAGCAGCATTTAACTGAATTGAGAAGTATGTCAAACCCTCCAGCGGCAGTCAAAATGGCGTTAGAGTCGGTTTGCATTCTTTTGGGTTATGACGTTCGAACTTGGAGAGATGTTCAACTTGTTGTAAGGAAGGACGACTTCATCGCAAGCATCGTTTCTTACGACAGCGAGACCCAGCTCACGCCTGAATTGAGTGATTACATGGACAAGACGTACTTGAAAAGGCCGGACTTCACGTACGATACCGTCAATCGTGCCAGTAAAGCTTGTGGCCCTCTATTACAGTGGGTAATTGCTCAATTGAAGTACTACTCGATTTTGGAAAGGGTGATGCCTCTAAAGGAAGAAGTCACGATGCTTCAAGCAGCTGCGAAGAAATCCAAGGCGCAGTTGATGGCTATTGCCGAAATGATTCAAGAACTTGAGGATAGCATTGTTGACTATAAGAAGAAGTACAGTGAAATTATTCGTGAAGCAGAAAGAGTGAGGGTGGAAATGGAGACAATCGAGAGAAAAGTGCAGCGCAGTGAGGACTTGATAAAGAATCTTACCAGTGAAAGAGTTAGGTGGGAACTGAATATTAAGTTGTGTGATGAAGAGAGACTGCGGATCGCAGGCAACAGCATTTTATCTGCTGCTTTTGCTAAGTACTGCGGCCGTCTAGATCAGGCATCGAGAGATGCTTTCTTCAAGACCTGGAAGAAGAAGATGGGCGAGCTCGGCATATCATTCGACGAGTTTATCTCTCCAGTAGCGGTTTTGGCTTCCACGAAGCAGATGGCAGATTGGGCTCACCGAGGTCTCCCAAGAGACGATTTGTACGAACAGAACTTTGCCATTAAACAGTGGTCTGAATTTGTCTTCGTTATCGACCCATTAGGGGATGTCCTTGATGCTTTGGCTTCTTCATCGCCTGGGAAGAAAGTCGAGCAAACGAGTTTTCTCGATTCGTCTTTCATGAGACACGTCGAGGATGCCATGAGATTTGGTGGAACAATATTGATAACGCATGCCGAGCTCTACGATCCCATTATGGATCCCATTTTAAGGAGGGAGTTTAGCCACACTGGCGGACGCAGATTGGTTCAATTGGAGAAAAGAGGAGTGGACATTCTGCCTGACTTCAGAGTTATTTTCCTTTCGAAGGACCAGGCTGCTCTGCTACCATCATCTTTTGCGTCGAGGGTCAACGTCCTTAATTTCACCACGACAAGCAGCAATGTTAAAAGTCAGACGCTGGATTTGTGTCTCGAGCGGGTTCATCCAGATACATACGGGAAGCAAAAGGAAATTACCCGACTTCAAAGCGACTATCAAGAGAGAAGTCGGTTCCTTCGTCAGCAACTTCTCGACACTCTCAACAACGTCGCCGGAACTATTTTGGATAATGACGAAGCCAGCGACACGCTCCAGGCCATCCATTTCGAATCGCAGGTTCTCGATGAAAAATTCAGTCAATCCAACACAACTTTGCAAGAGGTTGATAACATGAGGGGTCAATTCCTGGAGATAGCTGAGCATTTGAGCAGTGTTCATGATATTCTCCGGAATCTCTCGTCAATGTCTGAATTTTACAGTTTCTCCTTCAAGACACTTGTTGAGATTCTCCACAGCATTCTTGAAACCCATTTGAACGGAGATGCTATGGGAAACATCATACCCCAATTTTACTGTGCTGTTTTTGCAAAAGTCGCTCCAGCTTTGAGGAATTTGGAGCAGGTTGTTCTAGCCTTGGCCTTGTCTGTCAGCTATTTCGAAGTGACCGAAGGCGCATCGATGTCACAAGTCATCCAAGATGTTATTAATCTCGTCGGTTGCAAAGACAACAGATCTAGATTGAGCGAAATTTTGAAGCAACATTCTTTGCTTGACAAGGGAAGTGATTTGAGCCCCCCAATGTGGGAGCAGATCGAGAATGAAGCTAAGAGCTCCGCTTTATCCGCCATGTCAGCGTTTGTGCATAAAATTTTTGGATCAGATATCTCTTGGCTTGATGCCATGCTGAGCTTCACAACTTCAGTGTTTGGTACCCCCTTTGGTCAGGTCAAAAAATATGCGTTGGCTGACTGGGTGAGTCTCGAAACTTCTCCCATTCTAATTGCGGAGTCTGATCATATTGACTCAACACCACAAATTGAGCGCTTAGCGAAAGAGAGGAATGTCAAGGTTAAAGTGATTGCCATGGGTACCAGCGAAGGTACGAAGACTGCTCTCAAAGAATTGGAGACGGCGTTGAAGAATGGTTCTTGGGTTGTTCTTCAAAACGTCCATTTAAGTGGATCATGGCTCAATGGCGTGGAGCAATTAATTGACAAACGAAAGGCTCATAGTGCCTTTAGTCTCTTCATGACATGCCTGTTAACCGCAGAGAATATCCCTTCAGCTTTGTTGTTTAAATCCAAAGTTTTGACATATGAGGAGACACCTACATTCAAGACGGTTCTTTTTGACAGTCTCAAGTATCTTTGGTCACAGAGTGTGAGCCTGATGCCTGTTGCCAAAACAGTTCTTTTTTTGGTTAGCTGGTACCATGCGGTGATCCAGGAGAACCTCAAATTCGTACCTAACGCATTCTCGCAGAAGTATCATATAAGCGAGGTTGACCTCATGTCCACAGCTGCCTACTTGAAGAATGTCTTTAGCTCCTTCGAAGGTAAGGCTGTTGTACGCGTGGAGGAATTACCATGGCATGAGCTTCTGTCAATCTTGGGAAGCGTTATCTACGGTGGTAAGGTATCTATCGAGAAAGATGCCGTTTTTTGCCAAAAGCTTGCCCTGGAGCTATTTCATGAAAAATGCTGCGATGACGATTTCCTATTGCCCAATTCCAGTTTGAACATCCCTGTTGATGGAGGTCTAGACGCATACGAAGAATGGATCAACGCCTTACCGGAGTCCGTACCTCCACAATGGGTTGGACTCAGTGATGATGCTATGACAGAAACTTTAGAGAATGATGCAGCTCGAATCTCTCAGATTGCAGCGGCAATTACCAAGTAATAAATACACAGCAGATTACGAACTTACACCAAATTCAGCATGTTACGATGCGATTTCTTTATTAGAGTACAAAGGAGGAAACATTATGTCAAACGAACGAGCCCTCGGCTTACTCGTCTTCTTCCAAAGTCTGAGCAGCAATACGGTCCAAGTCTCTCTGACCGTTCTCGGAGATCTTTCTGCCACCCTTTGAAGAAATCTCAACAACGCCGATCTTCTCCAAAGCCTGAACAACCTTTCTGTTGACAGAGCCGGAAGCGTCAGCGTGCTTGTGTGGTCTGAAACCTCTGTTGATAGCACCACCGTACAACTTGTTCAACTTACCGACACCAACGTGCTTTCTCAAGTAGATGTGTCTGGCAGCGGAAGCAGCTCTCTTGTAGAACCAGGTCTCGGATTCCTGGGGAGGCAACTCGTTGCCGGCGGAGGTCTTGACAAGCTCCACGTAACCGGGAACCTCCAACTTACCCTGACGCTGCAAGAACTGAGCGTAGGCGTTGATAAAGTCTTGAGCTGGAACGTCTCTGAATTGTTAGTATAGGATGGGAAAAGACAAGCCGTTCTGTTTATTCAATCGGGAGAGTTGGATTTTGCATTGGTGGAATCTGAGTTCGTAGATTCGATGGTGTAGTTGAAAGTGGATGGGTTTTGACATTGGGTGAGACGGACACATCATATTTGATCACGAAATTGCTTGTAACACTGGCTTGTTTAATCGGTTGAAAACATACCTAACGGAAACACCTGGCATGTTGATGATATTCAAGGACTGTGATGGGCGAAACTTGGAGAAATTTTCTTTTTTTTTTGGTGGGTGAGAAAGTTTTCAGAACTGCAGGTAAACTAACACCTCTCGTTAGTACAAGGGTGCCATACACCCGTACACACTCGCGACTATAGTAAAGCGTTTACTATGGCACTAGAGGTAAGTTACAATGCAGGACCTTGAAGTACACATTTCGCAGTCACAAAAGTCACGTTCCATGCTGGGAAATGGTTGCAAATCAAAGCCAAATGTTACTGAGCCTCTTTTCCGGAGAGCAGTAATATTCAAGATCTCTTATTGAAGCCTCAACCGTGGTAAAAGTATCAGCAGGCGGGTCTTTTGCTTTGATGGGCCGTAGGACGGGTCCTATGTCTAAAGGGGACAGACGATGTACACCATAGTACTCTGGTTTACGGAACCGAGGGGAATTGAAATTAAAGAGGGACGTTTTTGAGGCCGTTATCAAAGCATGTTTCAATTGCCTTGTAGTATCATTTTTTTGTGTAGTATCATGACCGGTGTTTAGTTCGTCCATGATACCCCTGTAGTGGTCTGCGATCATGCCGTCGTCAGAATGGGACCAAGCTTCCATAAGACTTGCTGAAGTCAACCGAGAGTTCGGATGGTGCTCAATGATATATTCCAATAAGCCATTCATAACACTGAGTGCGCTTAAATGAGAGCCCTCTTGTACTCGGCCATAGACAAAACTGACATGTGTGGCTTTCATAGCAGCGACGATGAAAGACACAATTGCTTGTTCTTTACTGATTAAGATAGGCAAATCGAGGCTGCTAACAACGAGGTTGAATGACATTGAGGAAGCTTCTTGAAATGTGTCGGAGGCTTCGTAGTCCGGAGGGAAGTGCAATACCTTCATCATGGAATGGTCCAAAGTGAAGTCGGTGAGCAGCTTGGCTCCCGATAAGACTGAAATGAATTTTGGGCCACTATTTTCGAACTGCACTCCCCAATTGAGTAGACGAGGCTCTCGTGATTTTGATAAGCGAATCGATAACTTTTCGACAGAGTTTCCGTCGATAATAATCGCAAGGAATGCAATGAAGTCTTCGAGGACAAGAGCATCCGAGCTTGTCACGAACAAATTGAGTTGTCTCAAGCTTGAACACGATAGCATCTCCGCAATATCCAACAAACCAGCGGAAGAACCTGCCTCCTCTTTTCTGGGATGGATCTTGCTCAAGTCACATATAAGGTCCAATCTTTCTAAATGCTGCAAGGTCGTCAGTCGTAAGTTACATTGCCTCAAGCTCTCCAGATGTATCGCTAATGATATCAATTCTGGACAATCAATACGTTTCGAAGGGATCGGAGCGGGTTGGTCTAAAATTTTGAGATGCTTGAGCCTCGGAAAGGCCAAAAGTGACCTTGAAGGTTGGGTCAGAAATAATGTTCTCTCGGTAGCTTCAAGGTGTGTCACGAAATTGTTCATGCTTAAGCTCTTCTCGTGAAATGCTTGACCACATTGAACTTTCCCTCTATCTTCTTCCTTCCCATTGCCGCCAATCGTATTAAAAAATTGATCCTCGAAAGCTTTGGGATCAGTGAGTTTTAGGTATTGTCTCTGATTAGATAACTTGTCAAGATGTCGAGGGGACTTTATGATAGAATCCAACTCCGATATCCGAACCAAACTAACAAACTCAAAAAGAGTAGGCGCAAGAAGACGGCGTAGCCTTTTGCATGTGGTAGATAGCAGGACTATTGCCTTATGATTCTCGAACTTGCAGCAGTTTGGTGAAAACAGAAGATCGGGTCTCTTATGGAATGGATACCGCTTAGAGTCAGCGGTGTATGATAAGTTCAACAGACCATTGGTAAGCCAAAATATGATATCAATGAGGAGATTATCAGGAAACACATCCATGAGGACTATTATTCTATGATATGCGGAGTGACCAGTTTTGTTGTGGATGAAGCCGTTGGTTGGCTTATCTGACTACATATAATCTCGCCTAATCAAGATATACCCAAACACCTACGTTACATCGATTTCGATGTCTACACTGAAAAGAATTCCAATTTTTTAAGATCGTCCTTACGAATGAATGACACCCAGAAATGGATATATCAAATGATATTAAATGAATAGACCTGGCTTGGCTGCCAAGAACACCTCAAATATCAATGCTACGAGATTACTAGTTCCTCGACTTATATTTCCGTTATTATTACATTAAATACAGCGAAGAGACAACTGCGAGAAAAGAACCCAAAAATCCCAAGGCTTGCTTAAACCTTGAAACCTCTAGATCTTCTTCTACCTCTGGCTCTCTCGAACTTTCTACCGTTAGAAAGAATTCTTGGGGCCTTGTTCTTGTGAGGACCGAAGCCGAAGTGTCTGACAGCCTCTCTGGCGTTTCTTGGGCCTCTGATGATGACGGTGTTCTGACCCTTAGGAGCTCTGACAGCCAACTGGTCCAAGGTGATAGCCTCACCACCAGCCTTGATGATTCTAGCCTTGGCAGAGGCGGTGAATCTCAAAGCAGCGACGGTAGCCTTAGGGACGTCCAACAATCTGACGTCGTCGGTGACGGTACCAACAACAACGATGGTCTTGTCAGCAGCACCCTTCTGCTTCAAAGTCGAGTTGACTCTGGAAAGAGACACAGGAGGTCTGTTGATCTTGGACAAGAACAAAGATCTCAAGATGACCTTGTTGAAAGGAGCGTCGGTACGACCTGAACTGTTAGTACTAAGCTTTGGTTTCTGCTCACTAGACGCACAATAAAACTCCCTCTCGTGCTACCATGACTGCCAAAATGAAAAAACTATGCTTTTCCATTGTGGCCTTCACAGTAACAGAGGGGATGCACTCGCAGAATGTTCCCGTGCTCAACAAGCCGAAGCTTGGGGCTTCTGAATCACCAGATTGGGAAAATTGATGGGCGTATCTCAGTGGAATTTCCATATCTTCATGGACACATAGACACGAGATCAATAGCCACTGAGGGCCACAGGCAAAGGTGAAAATTGCTTTGCTTGGATCTCCATCAACAAGCTGTGTGTTATTGGCCTCTAGGGCAGTCTCTTAAATGGTATACATACGAGCAAGGTAGGTGTACAATCTGACCAAGACCTTCAAGTAGGCGTTGTCAGACTTAGGAGCGGATCTCTGGGATCTCTTGACGTGCTGCTTGGTGACGTGATCTTTACCCATGTTTGATGTAGTTGGAAGAAACCGATGAACTGAGATGTGGAAATTTTTTTTCTATAGGCGGTGCGGTACGCTGAGATACTGTATAGAAGATTTCGGCAGTTTAGGGCTGAGCCCTAGCACGTGTGTAGGAAAGGCAGTGAAACTGAACGTCCCAGAAGATCTAAGCTAAGTCAGTGGCTCTGCAATTCAATGATTCTCTATTTGCTATGGCTTGAAAAATAAAGACTATTTAGGGAAAACTAGTACTTATTGGCTCAACCAAAAAGCCACTCACTTGGTATTCCTCCGATTGCGAACTATCCAAAAAGTAAGTAGCCCTGAACTGGAATTTTCAGTCAAAAGACTTTGATTAAACGAATCAAAAATTGGAAAGCTGGCTTCATTATTGTAGTATGCTCTCTATCAGTTTCGGCGTTTGGTCAAGTCGTGTTTGAGCTGAGGTACTGAATCCAGAGTATTTTGGTACTGAGAGTATGTTTCACTTACAAATAGCTTGCCGAACCAACAAAAGGCTCTTATTCATGGTTGACTGCTTTGTCAAACTAGTAAAGCTTCTCAGCGTGAATGCCTTATCAGTTTAAACGAATGCTCATAGCATCACCAGCTCCGCTTGACCCTTCTCCAATTTACTCACACGCTGAGTCTATATGCTGCTAGGGTAAATCTTTCGCTTGAAAATCACAGCATTTAATGGACCGCATTGTAGAAGGGACAATTGACGATACCGCTCGAACATTCCTTCTATTTCATTCACGCTTCCTGCTTACCTACAATATCTTTAATAAGCTCTCAATTAAAATACTCTTACTCAATCGATGAAACTTCGTGATTTGGAATTTGGCTGACAGAGAAAATAACACTAACCCTCAACCACAAGCTGATCGTGGTTTCCTTATCAGCCGAGCAACCCAAGTGCATTGTAAACCTCAACCAACATACAATCACACAACGTAAAATCTATTGCGAGCTACCCAAAACCGAGTGACCCTGTTGCGCCGCAATTCTGTTCCGATGTTATTGCCAAAAATAAACCTTCAAATCTATCTGGGGCTTTTGAAAGATCTTTTTTTTTTTTTTTTGACACTCATTGTCTTCAGGTACCTGGTCCTTTTGCAACTAGGCCCTGTCTCTCCTGCATACACTCCACCACGCCTTGATTATCATGATACACACCGGCTTTAGTCACCCTTATCCATATGACCCAGCTAACGCCGATTCGGGGATTCACTAATACTCCAGTTACCAAATCGATAATACTCGTTGGTTTCTTACTAGCATTAGCTCTTCTGACGCTACAAATCAAGCATTTTGTCAAACTTGTCATTGATCCACTAATAGTACAATACTCGCAGTACTGGAGGATTGCCACCTTTCAGCTCTCGGTCATAAATGAGAGTGATTTCATGCTCAGCACCATACTATGGTTTCATTTCAAAACGCTAGAACGGTTTTTCGGGCCCCGCAAGTATCTCTCCTTGATTGCGGTGTTCGCTTTCTACAACGCGGTGATTACATTCCTCGTGCTTTCCGTGGGCCAGCTTCTGTTTAATGCCTTATTGAGCCTTGTCAATATGTTGGTAACGCATTCGAATTACAAGTTCGTCTACAGAGATACATTCTTCAATTCGGTTGCCTCGGGGCCCTTGGGAATCCTTGCATCGCTATACATATGCTATGGCTCATACATACCCGTTTCCTACCACTTTAAGATTCTTTTCAGGAAACCGCTCAGTTCCTCTGAGGAGGATAATGCTCCCGAAGAGCAGACCAATGCCCGTTCCGGTGGCTTTCTCCCAAGGGAAATCACGCTTAATGACCATTTTCAAATTCACATACTTTTTACCCTCTTCATGCTCAACAACGGCATCGGGTCGGTCATTCCTTGCTTGATTGGCCTTATAGTTGGACGACTTTACACCAACGAGCTCTTGGCTGGCTCCAAGAACTGCTACCTTCCGAACGTGGTGTTCAGACTCTTCGTCAACCCACGCAAAATTAATGTTACTGTCTTCCAGCAGCTCAGGCAAAGGGTCCGTGGCTTCCAGCCAGTGGCTCAGGCGCCTCCAGCTGACGAGGTTGAGCCGACACCCGAGAGGGAAGAGGAGCACGAGGATACGATCGATGATATCAGAAACCCGGAAGAGCCTGAAAATAGGTCCGAGACCCCAGTGAGACCGTTAGGGAGACAATTCCTCGACACATTCCGTACTTAAATGCATGAAAGGATTCTTTACAAGTTCACAAAAAGTTTTCCAGTCTACCAGGTCATTATATGTACTCTACTTCGTTTCCTCCCTTCTTCTCTTAACGTCCCAGTTGTAGAGTCTGGACGTGTTCACCTCCATTGTAGTGATGCTTTCCCTCAAAAATTCGAGATCCTCCTCAACTGTCTGTAACTGTTTTTTGTGGCTCTCCAATCTGGAGTTCAAAAGCTCAACGGCCTCGTCCAAAGGGTACTCCAACATGACCTCGGCGCCAAGCCACAAATAGACAGAATTAAGGTTTTCGGCGTCAATTGTAGCCTTTGTATATAACGTGCTGTCCAATTCGTAGTTGGTCTCAATAGCCTTGTCTTCTTCATCGTCCTCGCTTTCCTTCTTCAGTTTGAGAAGCTCGATCACTTCTAGGTTTTTTTCAGCATCTGGGATCTTTATGTTAAGGTCTGCAAGCTGCTGTTTTTTGGAGAGCTCCATGTATTTGTATTGCTGTAATCTGTCCGAGAAGGCGCTGAATATAGTCTCATAGTTGGCTGGATCAGTGACGACAGATTCCACTTTCTCGATGAATGGAGCTTTGGGAATACCACGTGGGTTGGTTTCTTTCGGTCTGTGGTTAGTGAAATCTTCAAAATGATCTATTTATCACTTACTTTAGGAAGTCAGTCATTGTAGAAAGAGTAGGTGCAATAAAATCAACTTCGCTCTGATACACCATGCGTGCACTACTGAGCAGACCGTCTTCATGGAAGGACACATTTGAGATAGGAGGTCATTTTTCTTTAATTTCATTATGAACCGATGGACAGCATTTTTTGACATTTTTTTGTTACTTGTCTTCATTGTGAGCGCCTCTTCCATTGAGTCGGGTGCGCCTCTACACTTCAGTTTTCCCATTATCAAATTAAATCGTACAACAATAACCTTTACACGCCCACACGCAAAATATTCTGTCTCTGGTGACGGAAGCGGATGACCTCGTGCCTCTCCATGATATGCAACGCTTTGTCCAACGCCTCAGGAGTGGCCCTTCCGGCATCCACAATCTCCCTTCGAAGAGTTCTGTAAGCCGTGGACCAGCCAATTGGCAATCTTCTTCTCAATTCATGTTCAACAATCTTGATCTCCTCAGCAAACTTACCGGAGGCCATCAAGCTTCCGCTCTGTATACCTTGATCCACAGCATTCATCGTAGAGGCGGTAAACAACCGTATGGCTTCGTCAACATGGTCCAGTGAGGCAACAGGCAGCAAGGTCAACTTAGCCAAAGACTCAGTTATACGGATGATAGCCTCCAACTGACGTACAGTGATCGGAATAGAGGACCTCTCGTTCATGTCGGCTTCATTGACTTGCAAACGACGTCTGATGGCCACGAAATGTGACAGCAATTTTTCCAGCGCCTCGGGACTGAGTCTTGGAGCGCACTTAGTCTTCACATATTGGATGTAACGCTTCATGGTATCAATTGGAATCTCTCCCTCCTGGTTATCATTCTTGTTACTGTTGCCGGTGTGCACGTTCATGACGTGCTGGGCAATCAGCTTGTCTCTAGCCTCGTTGTGATCGTCTTTCACAATAAAGATCATATCGAAACGAGAAAGAATGGTAGTCTGGAAATCGATGTTTTCACCGGGACTCTTCAAATCATCATAACGACCGAAGATGGGGTTAGCCGCGGCCAAAACAGATGTTCTGGAGTTAAGCACAGTGGTGATACCAGCCTTGGCGATAGAGATGGTTTGTTGTTCCATAGCTTCGTGGATAGCCACTCTGTCTTCATCTCTCATTTTATCGAATTCATCGATACACACAACACCGCCATCTGCTAACACCATCGCACCACCTTCCAAATAGAAATCTCTGGTCTGGGTATCTCTTTGAACGGAAGCTGTCAAACCTGCAGCAGAGGAACCTTTACCGGAAGTGTAGACAGCAATTGGGGAGATTTTTTCCACAAACTTCAACAATTGGGATTTAGCGGTACCGGGATCACCCAAGAGCAACACGTTGATGTCACCACGCAATCTCATACCATCAGGCAAAATTTTTTTGGAACCTCCCATTAACAAACAGGTAATAGCTTTCTTGATATCATCATTTCCGTAAATGGAGGGAGCAATCGAACGGGAAAACACGTCGTACAAGTTTGGCAAGCGCGAGATTCGGAGAAATTCCTCTTCCTCTTCTTCCGTGAAAGAGAGACCCTGAGCAGCGGTGTCAACATCGGTCTGGATACCCAATACCTTCAAGTAAGGGTTTCTGATGGCGACCGTATTGGAGGATCCCGACGATCTCTGTTTGGACTGATAGATCGAGTATGTTCCCACCAAGGTAACGCGGGTACCTGGCACCACCTGGTTGGTCAAGTACCGGTCAACCTGAACCAAGATGTGGCGGGGCATTTCACCGACAGGCACTGCATCGGGGGCCTCCTGTAACTTCAATACCTGTTGGTCGATAAAAGTGGATTTGTCGTGGACGACGACGTATGGATCAGGGGGACACTTCTGTTGTGACATGGACTCGTCGTGGTTGTGAGTAGCCAAACATTTCGAAGGGAGGTTCAAAGGACCAAAACCCGAGCCCACTTTGATCTTTAAAGTGTGCTTACAGTTACGGCACACCAACTGGACATTTGTGGCTCTGGAGGAGAGCACGGAGGCCGAAATGATGATACCGCTGACTCTGACGATCTTCGAGATATGGTCCGAGTCCAAATTTCTGATCGAGACAGTGGACGAATTTGAGTACAAAATCAATTGGCAATGAGGAAAATCACGGGGCACTTCGTCGTTGGAAAGGAAAGCGATCCTTTTGGCAATGTCGGTGATGGCATTCTCGAAAAGCGGCACCATCTCGCCTGGTTCGTCGGAGAGCTTCTTGTTGAGCTCCTCGTTGAAGCCAATTAGGTGCTCTGAGTTGACTTTGAGAAAATAGTTCTTGATGAGCAAATTCTCTCTCAACTGGTCTCTGTAGATGAAGGAGTTGTTGAGCCGAAACTCCATGATGAACGAGCGGAACGCTTTTGTGACTTCATTGAAAGAGTTATCCTCGGGCTGTTCACCCGGTAAAACCTGAGCGGTGTAGATTTCTGCCCTCAGGTACGACATTAGTGAAGAAAACGAAGGTGAATCAAAAGAAAAATAGTGGGTGCACGGTGAAGATGGCGCGCCAAAAAGGGAATATTAATGAGACGCGTAATCGTTTCCGCAGGCAGGAAAAGCAGGAAGAGCTGGTCCAGACAAACGTATGAAAAAGTGAAAAAATCGATGGAAGGGAGATGTTCATAAAAAGAAGAGCTAATTCTCCGGTTTTAAATAAAAATTGCTCCCTTCGGCTTATTGTCGAAACTGACAAACGGTGTTGGTGGCCCTGGTGTCTCAAGTGGGTGCGAAACCTGTTAAAAGGAACTATGTGAAAGGAATGTCTTGAAACCGTTGGCAAAGATCGGCTTTCCTGATTTGACGTTTCTGATAAAACACGAGCCCCTTCCAAAGATGCGCATTGATGAGATTTCATATGCGTAATTGAATCTGGCTGCTCTGCAGTTTTGGAATCTTACTCAAACAGTCATTCCACCTTTTGATGATTGATTATTGAATCAATGTTCGTTGCCCAATGGGTCGACGGGAAATTTATCGTTAACTCATTTTTGAAAGCAAAGATCTTCTATTGGGAGGTGGTGTTACTAGCGCTCACCTTCCTCAGTTCGAAGCATACTCCGTAAGTTGCAATTGAGCTGCTTTCTTTTTTTTTATTCCAACAAGTCACAAATATTCCCATAATTCTTTCTCCTCCTTTCATCTGACTTGATCTAAGATCCGAAGGATTTTGATTCCAACCAAACTCAAGGTACCATATATGACAAGCCGCACTGTTCCACCGGTCTGATACACCCATTAGCATAAACCAACCAGGCTGATGCTTAAACAATTCGGCTTGAGTGATGACGTCTCTGAACTAACATGGAAAAGGGGTGTTTCTAAATCAGCCGCTTCTCCCTCTGTTGAGCCCCACGTCTCACCCAGTTTCAAATACCACTCCTTCCAGATTAAACGGATTTCGCAGCCATAATATATAGACACACCCACATAACCCATTAACTTATCACTTCCAACATGAAATTGGATCAGGCAGTTGGAGTTGCGGTAGCTTGCACTGTCGTGGGAGCTGTTTTCATTTTTACCTTTTGCATCTTCGTCATTGCAAAATGCTGTGTCGTTCGTTATAGATCAGATCACTCTGAAATCCACTTCAGAGATCTCGAGTTGGCTCTAGCAAGATCAGATAATTCGCCCACTAATGAAGTCGACCATGAATCCCCAGAAGACTCCTCGCTTGATGAAGCCCACTTTGGCCTGATGGTGCTAGATTTCGATCAGATTGAGGACCAGATCGAAGTAGAAAGCTTCGACAGACAGACTCACGGGTTAGGAGATAACGAGTCTCGGTACGAGAGAATGAATCTCACTGGACGGAGGATCGACCGGCTTTCTGCCATCAAGCTTGTCAACTACTGTGGCTGCCGCATTTCAACACTGAACCGTATCGAAAAGAACTTGAGAGGAGTCTTTGCCCACTATTTTTCGCTTTACGACAGATCGCTTGTTGTTCAGAACATGGCTCAGGATATCTTGAATGGTTCGAAAGCAATCACCGAAATCAAAGACCAACATTCACCCGGCACCATAAGCGTTGGCAGCACTGTGATGGTAAAGACGCGGTTCACCGGAAACAAACGCGATCTCGAGTTCGAAAGTTTGAAGCCAGGTCAGATGTTGAAGGTAGTCAAGTTTTTTGTCAAAAACCAAGTGATGAACACTGGCGACCTTCGGACCAGTGTGGATCAGCAATTCCAACGAAGCTCAGACCTCTCATACCGGGCAGCATTGGATAGACAAATCAGCACAGAAAAAGACCTCAAGGAGGCTGGTCTCATCTCGCCTTGTCCCACAATAGAGCCAGAAGTCTTGGAGCAGGATGATCCCAACTACCCTCACATATGGTGTTCAGGCTCCCTTCACAGAACATGCTTGCATCATGACAAAGCCACCGGCACGGTACTGCTTAGATATTGCGCTGGAGATGCCGCCAAATACCAGGTGGTTAGAGATTTTCCATTATCATGCGTGACATTGGAAAGCAGCATTTCCAAACACGAGTCGAGTGCCTTGGGGATTTCGCAGAGCCACGAGCCCTCGGATGTAGACGACCCTGACGATTTGTATGTTTCCAGCCAGGAAACTGTCGCTGATGTCTTTGAAGTCCCACAAGGAGATGCAAACACCAAAACTTGAAGGGCCAACTTACTTCCTTGCAGGGCCTCACTTCTTACCTGGGGCATACTTCTGCCACCTTTCTAGCGTCTGAACAGCCTCATCCAAATTCTCATATAATTGTGCATTTTCAGTTCTCAAGCGTTCTATCTCGTCCTCGTCGCTCTTCTTCGACAGGCGGCCTCCAGAAACCGCCAACTCAACCAAGGCGTATACGTAGTGGTTATTTTTGTATATGTTCGACAACAATGGACTGGATACGTGATCGAACGGGTCAACTTCGGTGTTTGTGGCTTCGAGGATATGGGCCAAGTCGATTTCATCAGAAGGGTTCACAAGGTTCTCGCCCGGGAGGTTTTTGTAGTTCAGGGAGGAAAGCTGAATGTTGAGCTTGTCAAAGTAAGTGTTGAGCTCCTCAACGAAGCGGGCGTATTTCGAGTTTTCCTTGATCAAGTTCTCGCTCAATTCAGAAAGCTGCTTTGCTATATCGTCGTACTCTGATTTGAGAGCGTCTGCCTGGCTCAAGTCTGGTTCACTATTTGCCATTATATCGTTGTCAATTGTGTGGATGTTATTGTGAAGCACGCTAGGGTTCACCTCCACCGGAGGTTTCGAAGAATTTCCTCTGCCATAGGGCAAGCGATACGTCAAATTCCTCAGGTCTAACACCTTATCCTTGAGCCGCGATACCTCAATGTTCTTCTTTCTCATTTCGATTTCGTACTTTGTTTGGATCTCTCCAGTCCAGCTTTTGAGACGGGCCAATTCGGTACTCTGTTTCTTGATCGTTCTCACCAACTCAGCATTGCGTTTCTCCGCAAGCGTTTGGTCTACCAGAACCAACCGATCTAGTTTCTGTTCTTGTTTTTGATTGGCGCTCTGCAATTGCTCGACCTTCTTCTCGAGCTCCTCAATGGTTTTGTTCTTCAGGCTCAAGCTCAGGTGTAAGGCCTTCTGTTGGTCATTGTGCCTGTCAATTGCCTTGAGAAGCGAGTAAAGAATGTTGATGACATTCTTATCGTTGTCAAAAATCGTGTCTGTAACCTCAAGGTTCCGAAGCGCCTTACGGTCAGGCTGATCTCTAATGAGATCATTCCAGTCAATACTGGGGAACCTGAGGGTTTCTTTGATGTAGCCTTTTGAGCGTAGGGTGGAGTTGAGAAGCTCAGAAGCGCTCTCTATGGGCTCGACGTTCCGCGGCTCAGACATATAAAATTACGAATTGTGGTTGAGTTATTGGAAGTGTTATTGTTTTGATGCTCGCTGCCTGAGCTTTTTTCGATGCGATTTGCAACCACTGGAGCCATGGTTCTACTCGTTACTCTTTAGCAGCGATGAAAGAACTCTACTTCAAAATCTCTACGCTCAATTCTTTTGTTTGTATCAAACACACACCTACATTGACCTTCTTCTTTTGTTTATTGATGCCGAGACAAAAACTCGCTCCATCCGGCATCGCCTGAGCAAGTGAAGTCTATTCATGAGCTAGTTTTATTCGTAAGAACATGGCCACAATGCCGAAGCTGCCTTGCAACGCTTAGTGTTGTTGCTCTTCCTCCTCTGGGAACACGAACCAGTCCTCCTCGGCAGCTTGGGCAGAACCAGCAGCTGGAGCAGACTCGGTCTCAACCTCAGCAGATTCGTAGGAGCCAACGGCGTCAGCAGAAACCTCCTCAGAAGGAACTGATGGCTTGGCAGGCAACTTGAAGTGCTTGATACCTTCAGCATCAGCGCTCACAGGGGTGGGCTTGAACTGCTTGATCTGCTGGATGTACAACTCGCTCACGGCGTTCTGGGCTCTTGGAGTCACAGACAACAATCTTCTGGAAGACACAGCACGCTGGTTGTTAGTATATGTTGGAAGCTATGTGATAGTAGACACCGGGGGAAAATGTGGTATAGCCATGGAACATGAAGGCCAAAATTTTCGGGATTTACGTGGCTTAAAGTTTTACCAGCTGTTTTTGAGCCTTTTGGAGTAATGGATTCTTGACGTGGACTGCCAGGTAATAGGAAAATTTATGAGGGTAACAGGTGGGAAAAATCGCCGAATTGGCGGAATCCATGAGGCGGCAAGACCGGGCTAGGTATCTTTGAAGACTCAATTCGAGTTAACATACAATCGATTGCTTGAACATGGTGATATATGCTAGTTGTAGACGAGTTCTAAGTGCGTTAGTCGTGAGGTACTACTCAATCTTCACCGAGTCTCGGGTACGTGTGGGTACCGAAAGGGCCCAATGGATGTACTGCGAATTTTATTGGTCGAGTATGGTTCTTTGAAGGCACGTGACTTCCCAGCTTGTCCCATCCGTAGATGACTTTAAAAGAGTTAATTTGACTTTGGAAAGACCTTTTTATTTCATTGTGGCTCTTTTTCAGGGAGGCAGTTGTTAATTGTGAATTTGCAGTATTGGGTCGTGAAAGGATGGTACACCTTCGTTCGCAGTACACTGGTAGAGGAGTACATGTATATGCTATCAAGAGACAAATTTGATTAAGCTGTTGAATTTTTTTCTTTTCTTTATTTTGAAATTTCACCTTACATTTCCCCTAAACCTTCCTGATTTCCCAAGGTCACCTGGCTTTGCACCCATCGCACCTGCATTTGACTCCTATCACATACCTTCAGAATACACCATCAAGATTTCAGACGGCCAGGATGCCAAAATACTACTGTGACTACTGTAAGTCGTACCTTACACACGACACTATGAGCGTGAGGAAATCACATCTACAAGGGCGAAACCACATCAAAAATTACTGTGCATATTACGAAGAAAAGGCAAGGCAGCTAGGAATCTGGGACCTGAGTGAAAACCAGTATGACATTGATCTAGATTACATAAACAGCAACATGCCTTCGCCAGAGAACTTTGCAAGAAAGCGGCGTCAAAAGGAGGAGCTGCAAAAAACTGGTAAAGCGGTGGCAGAAGATGAACCCCTATATCTACCTCCTCTACCAGTACCAGCAGGAGAAACACTACCACCGTCAGTTCTTCGATTCGCCGAAGAGGACCAGAAGGCCATTGCAGTGCACATGGCTCGGGATGCACCCAAGATATAGCAAAATATAGTCCAAAGTATAGAATTTGTCTATTTCATAAATCTTACACACGACCGAAGCCGTCACTTTTGTAATTACACTCGACCGACGTTTATTAGTGTTGCGGCTATACTTACAAGTCGGCATCATCCTCATCAGGCAATGGCAAGGCAGTGGCCTGTTCCATCTCCTGCTGGTATTTCTGCATCAAGTCGGCGTCAACCTGGACCTCAGGAGGAGCCAAAGCAGGGGAGGCAACGAACTCCAATTGAGGGTTGCCCACCAATTTTCTGGCCAACCAGAGGAAAGGCTTCTCGAAGTTGTAGTTGGACTTGGCAGAGATGTCGTAGTACTGCAAGTTCTTCTTTCTGTGGAAGGTGATGGTTCTGGCCTTCACCTTACGCTCCTTGACATCGACCTTGTTACCACACAAGACAATAGGAATGTTCTCGCACACTCTCACCAAGTCTCTGTGCCAGTTTGGAACGTTCTTGTAGGTGATTCTAGAGGTAACGTCGAACATGATGATACCACACTGGCCGTTGATGTAGTAACCGTCTCTCAAGCCACCAAACTTCTCCTGGCCGGCAGTGTCCCACACGTCGAACTTCAACTCACCGTAGTTGGTGTGGAAGCCCAATGGGTGCACCTCGACACCCAAGGTAGCAATGTACTTTTTCTCAAACTCACCAGTCAAGTGTCTCTTGACGAAAGTGGTCTTACCGGTACCACCGTCACCGACAAGCACCAACTTAAAAGTGGGGACCTCTTGAGTAGCCATAGTGAATGGATGTTTTGATTCTGACGAGCGCGAGGATGGATTGATCCGTTACGTGAAGAGAATCAAGTGGGAAGAAGAGGAAAAGAGAAAGAAAACAAGGGAACAGGGTCGAAAAAACCTGTGTGCGATGACCTGCAGGCGGTGCTTTCTACCACCTTCACTGAGGAGATTGATAGGCGACGGATGAGGTGAGCAGGGCCATTGGGGACACGGCCATTTGCAAGTGTTTAGTAAGTGGCTTGCTTGCCGATGAGAAGCACTGGATCATCACGAAAGAGGGCGACACTGGGATGTGTTTGTGCACGTGATTCGATGTCACGTGATGCTGACAAAACCTCTCCTAACCTCCCCCAAATTCCCTTGATCTTCACGAATGGTCAAGAGTTGTCGATCAGGCGTCGCCACAATACCGTAATACCCTCGTGTCGCCCAAAGTGCGGCGCATTGGCAATATTGCCTGATTTGGCAGCGTGTTCTCTGTGCGGCACCAGGCAGTTTCCACGCACGTTTTTCGCAATCATCTTTCTGACTGTTTCTTGGCTGGAGTAAGCCTTGACAAAAATAGGCATTCTTTGTAGTTCGCTTCGGAAAAAGTGCTTGTTGCCCAGATATGCCATGGCGCTGCAGTGTTTCAGATTTTCCGAAATTCTTCAAATGCCGGAATTCCATGGCACCTTGAGCATCTGGATATGAGTCGATAAAGCCACTGCGAGTCTCCCTGCCGGGAGTCTCCATCATCAAGGGCACTTGATACGTTGAGTCCCCTAACACATAATTTCCTAAAAAAGAATCAGAAACCAGTTGACTGGACATTTTATGATTGGAGCTCGGGCGCCGTATTTCTCTTTTAGCCTGCGGTGCCTGATTGCTCTGGGGCCGCCTGTGGCTCTGATTTGGCAGCCATCTGGAAACCAGCCAGTGAAGCAGCACATGGGCCGCAAACCCACAAATTTATAAAAACAACCACCTTTTCCTCCATTTTGCCAATTCTGCGTTTTACGCCCGTGCTGTTATTTTTCTGCCCTTGAACTGGCATTGCCCGTTTTGCCGGTTTTGCGACTAGTAATAGTCTGCAAGCGCCGTGCCTCAACCACAGGTGGACGAGAACCCCCCCTGAATACCACCGTCCAGCTTTCTTCAACTCTCTTTTTGCTTTCCTCGTGGCTCCGCAGCCTTAAGCCTCTGTAACTTGCTCACTATGGCCCAGCGCGAGGCGGATCGCTTGCCCCTGTCTTTAATTCCCTTACCTTGGTTTCCCTAGCCTTATTCTCACCGAGAACCCCATCTCTTCAGGTGTTTCCTACTTGCCTATGTCTAATTCACATCCCATTTAAACTTTTATTCCAACCTATCTAACCTGTTTTATTCTACGCCTTCGTTGTCCCTTCAGCAAGCATTCACGGTGTCTCGAAAGCGCGGCCTGAGGAACCTTTTCTGCCTGGCGCCATTTCTCCCGTGCGGGCCTAGTGCTGCATCCTCGCTGCCAGGGCGCCTCTTATTCCCGGTGCTGGGCTTTTTCTCTTTTCGACGCGGCCCACAGCCAACGCCTAGCTTCAATTTAAAATTTATTTATTTGCTGTTGGACTCTTTTCCATTTCTAACTTTTTTCTAATCCACCAGTTACCTCTGCGTTCCGCGTCCGCTCCTGCTCTCCACGTTGGCCCTGGCCCGTTCTCACCACTTTTTCGTGAGATCGCCAACCTCGAAAAAACATATCTCCCTACAACTACTAAAAAAAGCAACTCGTCTGTGTCCCACTCCACCACACTCGTCTGCCGCATACAACTACCGCAAAAAAGGCCCTTAACGTGCCGCAAACCCACTGCCGTCGTTTT
The DNA here is from genome assembly GCA_030579055.1 of Candidozyma chanthaburiensis. NCBI lineage: Eukaryota > Fungi > Ascomycota > Pichiomycetes > Serinales > Metschnikowiaceae > Candidozyma > Candidozyma chanthaburiensis. The sequence goes on along the minus strand of JAKUAA010000001.1, from coordinate 186,345 downwards.
CCCTGAAAAAAAAAGTCAACACCCCCCCACACTCGCTATGTACTCGGGCTACGTCTACTCTGACCCCAACCTACAAAGCTCCCCGTTCCAGGGCTACGTTTCCCTGCCAGCCCATCTACAGCACGCCCTTCCCTACCCTCCTGAGAGCCCTTACTACCTGCTGATGCTTCCGACCAACTTATTCCAGACTCCCCCTTACGTGTCTCGTCTGTCGTACTTTTCCTCCCAGCCCAAGCTGCCCCAGTGCCAGTATCCCTACCAGAGGGCCGTGCTGCAACTGCTGCTGCTGCCTATCGTGCCATACTTGACCCATCCGAGTAGCAATCTGGGCTTGGACCACCTCAATTTTTCCCGTACTGTGATTCTAAAGAACCTCAGTGCCGACGTCTCGCTTAACGAGCTTTTGGCTGAGGTGGACCATGGGCCCATCGAGTACTGTAAGTTGTTTAACCTGACGCCCTCGACCCATCTCAAAGATGTGTCTGAAGTCAAGACCTGTTACATTTCCTTCGTTAACACGAAAATCTCCGTGGCTTTCTTTCACAAGTACTCCAAAAACTCCCAAAATTTGCGCTCCCTCAAGGACCGCCTCAAGGGCTCCAAGCACTTGAAAATCATGCTCAACGAGCCGTGCTCGTCCATGTCGCTCAACGGTCAGCCCCCGGTGGGTCTGAACAACCTCTCCAAGCAGGATTTCATCAAACTCAAAACTCTCAACTATATTTTGGAGTACAATGCCACTCGATGTATCACCATCAAGTTTGAAGTGGCCTCCCCCGATCTCGTGGGCCCTACTAAGGAAAAGTTCCGTGCTCAGTGTGCCAAGTTCGGCGTCATTGAGGACTTCAAGTCCTCCGCCAACGAGCTGTCACCCAACCTCAAGCTCCTTGTCCACTTCACGTCTATTGATGCCGCTATTAAAGTCTACGAGTTTTATACTAAGCAGGTGCGCCGAGATCACGCTCGTGGGCTTGACCTCACTGGCTCTGAAAAGATATCCTCGAAGTGCTTGCTTGTCAAGTTTCACCGTGATCGTTGTGACCGTACGGAACTACTGCCTTCCCCTCATGCGCTGACCATTCAATCTCCTAGACCACCTGCTAACGGCTCTCAGGCTTCCTTGTCGTCTTCTCCGAGAATTGGCAATCGTCACCTCAATAGCATGATCCAGAATATTCCTGAGCATGAAGAGTCAGCAGCTGGCGGCTTCACTGATATCGACAACACTGCAGTTGTTAGTCCGTTATCAAGCCCTCAGCACTCGTCTGAAAATATGGTGCCCGTCATGACGACCGAGTCTGATCTCGCGAAGGACGAGCCACAACTAGGCCCTATAACCAAAGGTGTGGACGACGGAAATGCATCTTTGGAAAGCGTGAGTGCGGTGGACAGTCACACTCCACCGCTGGCCAATGCTCCCCTACTGCCTGGTCAACTCAACGAGAGGAATCGCTACTCATATGTTTCAGATATGGCGGACATGCTGATGCAACTGACATACCCAATGTTTGCACCACAAATGGCCCCGAACCCTATCCCAGTAAACCACGTGCATCCTTATCAGTATAACCCAGATCCGTTCAATGTTGGAAACAGAACAATCTTCTTGGGCAACTTGCATCCTTACACTCAAATTGAGGAAATTGCTAACAATGTTAGGGCTGGCGGTCTCGTTGAAAGCATCAACTTCATCAAAGCGAAGCGTATGTGTTTCATCACTTTTGTTGATCCAGCCGTCGCCCTTAAATTTTTCCTCAACCACCAGGTTTTGCATCAGTTGATCATCCACGGCAATGATGTCAAGGTGAGCTGGGGCAAAAACCATTCTGGCCCTGTAAGCAGAGACATATCATTGGCAGTTACTGCGGGTGCTTCCAGAAACGTGTATATTGGTGTTAAAGGGGCGAAGACGGGTTCTGATGAACCACTCCAGCTTCCGGATGAGCAAACGTTACGTGATGACTTCTCAAAATTTGGCGATTTGGAGCAGATCAACTTCTATCACAACAAAGATTGTGGCTTCATTAACTTTACAAACATCACAAACGCGATCCGTCTTGTTGAATTGATGGAGACACAAAATGTTGCGAAAATCAAGTCGATTGTTGGTGATAATGGGGAATTCTACGAGAAGTATAAAAATTTCAAGATCAGTTTCGGCAAAGACAGGTGTGGAAATCCTCCCAAATTCAGTTTCAAAAAGAAGAATGCTAGCTTTGAATATTTCAACCCTAGTGAGTTTGATCTTTCCAGAGCTGAAAGTGTTCCGGACAGAGATCAGCGTGATGTGAGTCCGTTGAAATCTACGGACAATGCCCCTCCGGAGGAAGATCCCATGATTACAGAGGAAGCTGCCATGGTCTTTGGTATTAGCACTTTCCCGGATAGAGATGACGAACTGTCTCTGGACTTGAAGGAAGATCCGCAAGTCCTCAAAGAGAAAGCTGTCACTTCGCTGCCAGAGCCTGCAGTCAACGGCGGAGCTGACGGTGGAGCTAAAGTGAGCTCAAGGACTGATGCAAACCCGAAAGGCTTGGATGGAAAGGACAATATTATTGATGAGACCCAGGAAGAAGAGGAAGAGGAGGACGATGATGACGATATTTCAATCATCATTGGATCAGATGTCACAACTTCCTCGAACAGAAACATAACACCCCCTAAACAAAGACGCTATAGCAGGTCCAGTTATCGTGATGCCAGTGATGCCTACTCGCAACAAAACTGGTATGCATCCAAAAACTCTTCGACATTGTCGTTGAACTCGAGTCACAGAAATTACCTGGGATATCACCCTCCAGCATTTGGCCCCGCGCCTCTGTCAATGTACATGGGGCCCTATCACCCGCCATCTATTGCAGGATCTGCAAGGTCAAGCAGCTTCTACGGTGGCTCAGTGAACGGGTCGATGCCGCATCTAGTCCATCACCAGTCGTACTCTGGAAGTACGATGCCACAAATGACTAGGAGCAATTCCTCTTTCTCGGGCTCACAAGTCATGGCTCAGTATTTGGCGAAGTCGCAACATGACAATTTCATTTACGCCACGAGCATCTTGGCCAACGATGTTACCCCTGAGGAAATGAGAGATTACCTGTCCAAGCAGGCGCATAGGAAAGGTGGTCGCAAAAACGAAGCAGAGAACAAAAACGTTGATGATTAGAATCAATTTCGAAATTAAGTACAATAAATATTAAGGTGAGCAAGTCGAGATTGTTCACAATTCGTGGGAAGAAAATTGTCTGTAGCCGGAACGGGTCGACAAATACTCGGACCAATCGTTTTCTGTCGTCATTACGTAGTTTCATGAACAAAAGAGGCGAATGTTCCGAGTATTGCTCCGGCAAATCCCACGGCAATGCCGATACGAATGAAGATCTTTTGCAAGGTCGATAGCTCGTCGGCGAAGAATTTTAGGTAGAACATCAATGGTAAGCTGACGCAGATTGTGCAGCAGATTGCACTACCCAAGAAGGCCACGACCCTTCCGAACGACGTGAAAATCAATGAGACAATGAAAAGAGCCCCCATTAATAAAACTCTTGCAAGGACTCTTTGCAAAGTCATGGGGTGATGTCTTTTGCCATTCTTGTATGTCAAAACACTCGTATCGTTCATATGGAAATGTTTCTCGTAGACAGATATTATAGGACGCACGACGAGAGATAGTTTCGAGATTGGAAGCAAGCCCAAAAAGATGCTGAGAAGAGGGTTAATGAAAGAGGGTAGTTGGTCGTTGCCCATCAAACTCTTTGTCAATGAATCCTTGACTTTATCACCGAACATTAGATAGCCAACAACAGCCACCAAAAGGTCCATATTCAAGCAGGACGCAAATGTAATATTGCAACATTTGTCGTACTTCTTTGGGTGTCTCATGTCTTTGAAAAGTTCGGGGAAGACAGGATGTCCTCCCCATGGCGCCATGAAAATTCCAATACTGAGGAACACCTCCATGATGGAGCGTGGCCAAAGGCTCGTGGACGACGGGTCCAATAGAGAGCCATCTTCGCCCTTCTCCACAATCAATCCACTGACTATGGTGAGAACGATAATACTCACAGTGCTCATTATGCCAGTTAAGCTCACCATGGATAATACTGCGAGAGGCATAAAGCTCATGAAGAAAGTTATGATAACTATGGCCGCTTTGAAGACTCTCACATCAATTGCAGGTAGAAGAAGATGAAATGAGTCTGCAAATAATAATATGAGTGAAAGAGCTGCACCAGCCAAATCCACCGTGAAAGTAATGGTTGCAAAAAGTTGCATATGTTTTCCTTCGTATCCGTAAGCAATGTCACCATACGTCTGGAGTTGAGGGTCTTGGCGCAAAACAGCACCTAGAACCTTTGCTGTGACGTTTGTAGTTGCTGCAGAAGCAACGAGTATTATCAGACCGAGAACCCAGCCCGAGAGCCTGAATCCATACGAGAGAGAGAAGACTGCTATCCCCAAAAGAGTATTGATGGAATTGAACACAGTTTGGGGTCCTGTAGAGTTTCCAGCGGCAAGAGAGAAGACACTTCCAGAGGTACTGCTTCTGCGGCTGGCGTCTCTGCGGTTTAACGGGGTAGTTTCATCAGTAGAGGGAAAGTCAAAGGTACTAATGTGGTCGTAGCCCTGACTTCTCCGAGCATGATCGTGAAAGTACTCATTAGTGGACAATCCGGCCTGGTCCGATGCAGCTACCGGAGACAGACATGGGGAAATGTCGTCTTGCAACTCAGCATCCTCAAACAAGGACAGACCCGCGTAGGACTGCGCTCGGGTATATGAGGATGCAAAATTGTTGATGGAGTTTGCTCCTCCATGATCCAAGAACGACCGCCTCCGTGGTTTTTGAATTGGGGTTGCTGCGGGGGCAGGCATCGTCTTTCTTGTTGCGAAAAGTGGATGCAGCAGAAGCTATGGATGTTGTGGATGCTAGAAGCTGAGGAGCCGTAAAAATGGGATTGATATTGCCAGTCAGATGCCACGATTGGAAATATTCGAATCCTGTGCACTGGCACAGTTAATGTTGTATAGTCGAAGTAGTAGATGAGGCAGTTGACTGGTGAGATTGTAGGGAAAACAGGTGCATCATCAGTATGTCGCGCAGCGGATTGAAACCCTTGCAAATGTGGATGTACCGAAGGTAACCTCCAGCACTGCCGATTTTTCCCTTTTTTTTTTCTTATGGCTTTCAATGCGATGCTATTTATTAACGTCTAAGTTTGTAATTTTCCTCCTCGCATAGTGTGCCCGAGCCACTGAAACTGCCCTTGAAGCATGAGGAATAAATGTCTCCAACAGCTAAGTACAGAATGTACAACAGCTGAACACAGATGTATTGCTTGGTTTCTTTATTGAATTTTTCATTGCTGTTTTCTTCATATTGGGAGTATTACTCCCCGTTTGAGTCAGGCTGTGGTAGCCTAAGCTGGATTTACATGCCCTTCATTGAAAATGTACGTAATATGCCTTTATCAAGCGTCTCATCCCTTTGATACGCTTGTTGAAATGCCGTATATTCTCGAGCCTCGCCTCTTTCATTGTTCATTGCATGACACCTTCGATTGCGTATTACTAGACCCGAATATCGAATTCTCACTGGCGAAGACAGCAATAGCATGCCCTGTAATGGAACCACTGTATTTTCCATCTTTAGGGTTTGTTTTTGACAGCTCGTGGATATGACACTATGGGTTGAATAAGCTTGGGCCGCTCATAAGCTACTTTTTTTCACTCAGCTTTCACTGGCTTCATATTTTTATTTTATTTTTTTTTTTCTTCTCTTCCAGAAGGAAATGAATTTTCTTGGAATCTTAGGATGAAGCATGTGTTCGTCTTACTGCAAACATAAATCTATATTTTATTACAGAGTTTTCGGATCAACTTGTTAAAATGTTTTCAGAAACGTATTCAGTCGTTCTTTGACAAGTCTCCTCCATCTCCCGACTTTTTCCTCGGCGATTCGTCCTTTAGCCTTGCGGGCAAAGTTTCATGTCATGATTCTTCATTGTCATGCTCAGCAAAAATTATTTCGGGAGGTGAAGGCAGCCTGTACTTTTGTGGCACACAATGTGTCTTTATGTGTCTTCCAAGCCATATAGCTTCCAGTACAGGCTTGTATCATGTATCTTCTGAAGCTATAGCCCCATTCAGCTGCCTTATGGGTCTGGCCAATAGACTCGAGTCGTTTCTTTTTTTTTTATTGTGAACAAACACTGTGCTTTGTCAACTATATATTTCATGAAATCAGAGAAGAAAGAGGTCTCTTTTCAGGTCATCCTTTTTTTGAACTAGCCATTCATGTCTCTAGCCACTTGACATGCTTGGTCTACGCTTTCCTTCGTTTGCAGGGATCATTCATCATTGTGGAGCCCGGGCCGCAAAGTCATCCCCCTCACAAGTAGGACGGATGTACGTCCCGCATGCTGTTACCGCTTGATCGGAGTCTCCGCCCCTTGATCTCCCATTGATCTCGTTAGTAGGATGTCGATCCCAAGCACCGTGCCTAGAATCATTGTCTCTTGGAATGCCTTCACTAGCCATATGGGAGGAACAACTCGATATCCAGTAACACATGGCAACGGTTATACTCTCATGTCTGCAAATCCCGAGATTTTTTTTCCATGGGTTAGCCGCCCGAGGCAGTATAAAATATCTTGGTAAATCTGGAAAACCAGCCTATTTTTTTTTTTTTACCTTCTTTCATAAAGAAATTTAAAAGGAGGGTCTTTGCCGTGATTATTGATTCTATTCGATTATTCTCCTTTTTCCCATATCTCGAACAAGGAGTTTTATTATTTGAAGAAAAAGACTGACCGACTACGAGCAAATACTCGAGAGAAAGAGAAAAGATATGTCTTTTGATAGTTTGCTTTACAGACTGATAAGCAAATTCCCAGATATGAGGCCCTTCCAGATAGATAACTCATTTGCTCCACCTACTAATACCGAAGGGCTTGGTTCACCCTTTCAACCTGAGACTTACGACTTCCACAACGCGGTGCCCGAGCCGTACAATGAAAGTTACTTTGAGAATTATCTGAGCCATCCGATAAGTCAAGAGAGTCCCTGGACACTTGATGAAAATGGTTCCACAATCAGTACTCCCCTCGCCAAAAGACCCATTGATGAACCCTTGTCCAAAACTCCTACGCCAAATTACGATCACCAGTCACAAGGGTACCTAAACAGTGTCTCATCTCTCAGGTCAGCAACTTCTTTGACAAATGTAAGCTCCAACAGCTCTCGGGTCAGCCGCAAGATTATCAAGCCACTTGTTGCAACGGTGTTCTGGGAGGAAGAAAACTCCATTTGTTATCAGGTGAAAGCCAACGGAATTGTCGTATCTAGAAAAGGAAGCGATAATTTCGTCAACGGAACAAAGCTACTTAATGTCACAGGAATGTCCCGTGGACGTCGTGATGGAATCCTTAAAGTAGAGAAAGGACGAAGGGTCATTCGCAATGGTTCAATGAACTTAAAAGGGGTTTGGATTCCCTACGACAGAGCATTAGAGCTTGCCAGGAATGAAGGGATCAAAGATCTTTTATACCCTTTGTTCGTGGATGACATCTACAAACATTATAAGGAGAAAGGCAACAGGCTTCGTGAGGAGCTGGACGATGATGCAATCAGTCTTGAACCATTACAATGAAGATTCTTTGTCGACAAATAATGAATAAAACAACCTTTTTTAGATTAGAATAAAAGTCACTTCCGCGTATTCATACGGCTCGAAACTCGTATGAATTTCTCTTTACTGCGAAATAACCAAAATGAAGAGGACTCTGCGTTATCATTTCTCCCTTCTTCACTAAGTATGGCCCGTATTCTTTATTATTAGAAGCTAGAAGAGTACACTTTTAATTACTGCTTCTTCTTTTTTTTACTGGGTGTTCTAATAGCTGTAAAGTTAGAAAATTAAAGCTATTCTCAAATTACACGCGAAAAGTTCAAATTTCCACATTTATTTATTCAACAGTAAAAAATACAAAACGCCCAAAATAGAAGTGATTCTTTATTACACGAGTTTGATCTACCACTCTTCTCACGTCTAAGACAATCACATTGCAAGCCACACCATTCAATATCGTCAACTCGCACAAAACTTAGATTAACACATGATAAGCTCGATGGCGGGAAAAGAGCCAAATAACTAGCGTCCCATGGGATTTAAAAGATAATCTAGGGCGGACTGCTGCCTCTTTACATCAATAGGAAGATCTGCTTTGAGAGGCCTACTTCCCCTCGGCCTTAGGTTCCGACGACATGCTCTCTGCATTCTCACTCCAAACTCTCTCCTCCACCTCGTGTTCGTCTCTATTTCTTTTAATAGTTGCCAATTTGAGAACGTTCTTTCTTCCGAAGATATTAACCGGGTGGAAAGGTACAAAGATCAACCCAGCGATAGCGATCATCGAGGCGTCAAGTGTCATGAGGAAAGCTTCATGCCTGATGAGATAGCCATCGAAGCCCTGCTTCAACTCCACCACTCTGTAAATACATCTAATGTACACGGCGATGACGGCAACAGTTATAGCCAAAGGAAGATACGGTACCAATGGGCGAGCACGGATATCCTTGTACTTGGGGTTGTAGAATGGCTCCAAGCACTTTGCTCTATACTCCTGAGCGGATTTGGTGTTGAAAAGAAATTTGAAAGTATTCGAAATGGTCCATTTTTTCATAGGGTGATCTTCCTCCACCCTTGAAGCATTTCTATAGTACAAGCGGTTCAAAAACTCAAACCAGAATACGAGAAAAATGGACATGGCGACCACCTGGAATAAAACGCCCCCGAACATGGTCCAGGTGCCCGGGGTAGGGTCTCTTTGCTCCTTGGTAGCAATTGAGGCCGCACCTCCACCACCACCTTGCACGACAAGGGACAAGAAGTCGGTCGTGATGAAAAAGTAAGAGTACCACATGGGCTTCAAAACCGAGTAAGACCGTCCGTACAAAATCACAGCTTGAGCGAACAAGAAATACACTCCTGCCATATAGAAGGCCGGTGATAGTGTGAGCGAAACAAACTGCAACAAGTAGTAGTTTATATTGGCAGTATCATTGAAAGAAAGGATTCTTCCCAAAAAGCCCAATACTTGCAAAGCGAAGGCACAGAAGTAGGTGATGTTGTACCAGTGGTACCTTGACCAGACCAACATGACGGTGATATAACCGAAAATCAAGCAAAACACTACGAAGAAGAAAATGTTTCCGCCCCTGTTCAAATTGTAGTGGTAATTGTTCATCTCATCCTTCAATTCCTTGAGGTTCCAAGTTGCATGGAAAAGAGCCTCTGTGGCCAGAGATAAGACCAGATCGTCTGTTGCAGTGGCCATAACCTGCTCAGCGCTAATAGCCGATAAAGACGCCTGAGCTCCTCGAGCCGCTCGAGACAACGATATAAGGTCAATTCTGTAAGTCTGGGTCATTATACTGGAAACAGCATTGGCAAGCAGATGAGTCAATTCAGAAACATGATCTGTGGCAATTGTCTTTAGCGTGGTTGATGTAGGGTACCCGCCTGAAGGGGTCCACTGAAGCTTCGAGCTGAGACTTTCGAAATCCATAAGATTCAAGGCTTTTGATAAGTGGGTCGATCTATTATGACAAATATGGTGTATTTATGTAGGCGAGAAGGACTACATGAGAGACGGGAGTGGTGAGGCTGAGGGGTGCTTCCGCCGAAGATCCATTTCATATACACGGCAGAAAGCGCCCGTTTTTTTTTTCCGTGTCTCACGCAGTGAAGTATTTTTAAAACACACTCTGCACAATAGAGATAACCAAAGAGGCGGCGCAGTCTACACTCCTGCCATGGACTAATGTACATTTGTATGCTATTATCTCGGGTGTATGCTTGGCGCTCAAACGGCGATGTTGGTTTGAAGATTGTCATCCTGTTCGTACTCAATCTCCACCTTGGGTCTTCTTCTCTTGGATGGCTTGTCTTGTGGGAGAGAACGCTTGGCAGAGGCTTCTGTGTTTTCCTGGTCATCCTCTTCATCGTCGTCGTCGTCATCTTCGGACCCGCTGGCCGACCCGTCTCCGAGCCACCTTTCGAGATCCTCCATATCCACCAATTCGTCGTCTCCATCGTCCTCAACATACTCAAGCTCCCCGCCCTCGTCCTCGTCCCCACTCTCCAAGACAACATCATCGTCATCATCAAACTCCTCCTCTTCCTCGGCGTCCTCGACCTTCCCAAGAACTTTCTTCCATATCTTCTCATCCACATTCAAGGGCTTGTCGCCGTAGGCTCCGCTCTTCAATCTCTCCAACAACTCCTTCTCGATATTCTTCTCGATCTTGGCAGCAGCCAACGCCTTCCTCTCTCTGTTCTCTTCTCTTCTCTTGATCTTAGGCTTGATGCCCACGTAGTGTCTCTCCTCCTCCGTCAATGCAAGTCTTCTTTCTGTCATGGCGACCTGGGTCAACCTGGTCAACCTCTGTTTGCACTTGTTGATCAAAAACTTATTCCAGTAAATGAGGTTTTCGTCAATCTGCTCCATGGCTTTGGCAAAGTTCTTCAGCAACCTCACTCTCTCCCAAAGGTTCTTGGGCATGTGGGCTCTCTCAGCAGTTTTCATGTAAAGGTACAACTTACCCTCCACGTTCTTCACTGTGGCGTATCTGGAGTTGGCCAACGGGCACGACTGCCTGTCACACAAGCCTGTGACATTGTATTCGTTTCTGCAAAAGTCCTGACCCGTGCCTGTTTTTATCTTGAAAGCACAGAACTGGTTGTTAATCACGTCCCAGATGAGCTCGTCTGATGACATGGTAGATGCTGGTGTAAATGTGATGCAGTAGGGGTGAATATGCAGCTGTATTAATGTAAAAGGTCTTTTTTAAAATAGGAACACTTCGACTGGTGTTGGTATGAAAAGGAGATGAGGTGTGTAACCAATAGGTGATTCTGTTAAAATAATGCGAAGAGCTGAGCCAGAAAAAAAAAAAAAGATAGACCATGAGATGGGACTGCATACGGTACCAACACCCCATTACACTATGTGGCATGTCCCCTGAAGGGCTGTTCCAAAAATGAAAGAAAATAATTTTGCTTCCTAGTCTTTAATTATGTCAATGATCGTGACATGAAGCATTGCTTATCGCTTTGTATGTCCCCAATGGCTGCAAAATGCACAATGCGATGAGGTGACCAGTTTGATGATGGAAACCGGCTTCTTAGCAGCATCTTATCGTCACAAAGTGCTTGATTAACACTGTTTTTGGCGTTGTCGAGCCAAACGTTAGCGAGCCATGCATTGTTGAGCCAAAAGACCCAATTTGAACCGAAAAGAACAGGCATGGAGACTTGTGTGACTCTCCATTTCACACAATCATCAATTGCTTGTCCCAAAGTGTTTACTCGGTATCGATAACGCTTCAACTCCGTAGGCCAATTGGTTTCTTGGGGACCTGCGGCTTGACCTTAACAATTTTGGGGCCGATCAAGGCGACCTTGGGATTCTTCTCATTGACCTTTCTTGAAAACGCAATCAACGTGATGATCACCTGGTACGGATCGCTTCTTTCAAATAAGTCAATTGTCTGAAATATCTCGTCATGTGCTACACCCAAGTGCACACAGGTCTGAAGAAAGAACAGAATGTTCTCCATTTGCACGAATGGCATCTTCAGACTCTTGTACTTCTTAGTTGGCCCATCAGGAAGTGCAATGCTTCCAAGCTTACATAAGTACTCACCGTCCTTGAGAATATCTATGAGATCTTGGTTTCGGCGTTCATACTCTTCAACAGTGTCATTGGGGACATTCAAAGTGGTGAAGATCCATTGCTTCACTTCAGCCTCAGACTTCTTGTATTTGGCATCCCTGCTTAGATGCAAGTCTTGATCTAAATTGGTGGATGCATTTTGCCCAGAAGACATGGGCTCTTCTCTGGTGTAGTAGCTCATGATAATACCTGCACTAGCTCGCGCTTACAACTGGCCGCATCTTCCCTGGTTACTCATTCAATTTAACCACTATAAATACAAATATTTTTGACGATGTAGGCTATGAATATCCTTAGTTGTGCAATTTCTTTTCGTAGGAGTGCAAACCGTGAACACCACCCTCCAACTGGGCAGAAGCAGTTCTGAACTCGAATCTCACAGATCCAGCGTAAACCTTCTCCCTCAAGTCAGTGACAGAGGTGACACCAATGTCCTGCAAAGAGTGCTGCAAACCGTTGAACAAGTAAGGAATGAACTTGATGATCGAACCCTTGTCAACAACGGAACCAGACACACCTTGGGCAACCAAGACCTTGTCAGCCTCAGAGAAGTAACGGGAAGTAGAAGCGTTGGCGTTGGTGTCGGTCGACTGCATGGCGTCGATAGATCCCATACCTCTGTAGGTCTTCAATCTCTTACCGTCACGGTAGAAGTAGTCACCTGGAGTCTCAGAGGTACCAGCCAACAAACCACCCATCATGACACAGTCAGCACCCAAAGCAAGGGCCTTGGTGATGTGGCCAATGTTACCAATACCACCGTCGGCGATACATGGAACACCGAACTGGTGAGCAAACTCGCAGACGTTGTACACAGCGGTACCCTGTGGTCTACCACAGGCCATGACTTCCTGGGTGATACAGATGGAACCGGAACCCATACCGATTCTCAAACCGTCAGCACCAGCCTCAATCAACAAAGCAGCCTGGTCCCTGGTGACCACGTTACCAGCAATAACCTGCAAGTGAGAGTGCTTCTCCTTGATCCACTTGATCATGTCCAACTGGAAAACAGAAGAACCGTTGGAGGAGTCCAAAACCACAACGTCCAAACCAGCCTCAACCAACTTGTCCAATCTCTCTCTGTCAGCTGGGATGGTACCAATGGCAGCACCACACAACAACTGCTTGGAGTCGAAAGACTTGGAAGCGTCAGGGTAGTCCTGGTTCTTCTGCAAGTCGGTCAAAGAGATCAAGGAGACCAAGTTGCCCTCGGCGTCGACGATTGGCAACTTACCCTTCTTGGAGGTTCTCAAAACCTTGTTACCCTCTGTCAAAGTAATACCCTTCTGAGCAGTGACAAGGTCTTTGGTCATGATATCCTCAGCCTTGGCATTGTCGTCGTCCAAGAACTGAACGTCACGGGAAGTGACGATACCCAAAAGCTTAGCACCTGGCTTACCGTTTTCTGAAAGTTAGTAACAATTTGTCATATCGACAGTGTTTCTCAGGGGAAAGATAAGTTGTCCCCAACATCGTTTGATGTAAATCGGTAGAACGAAAGTTATACAGTATTTTTTGTTCATCATGAAACACAGGGGAAAGGGCGAGGAAACATACCAGTAACAGGGAAAGAAGAGAAACCGATGGTCTCCTTCAATCTTCTGATTTCACGAACAGTAATCTTTGGGGAAATGACAATGGGGTCGTTGATGAAACCATTCTCGTACTTCTTCACTTTTCTCACCATCTCAGCCTGCTCATCAGCAGAGCAGTTGTGGTGGATGATACCAATACCACCCAAGAGAGCCATGTGAATAGCCATGTTCTCTTCGGTGACGGTGTCCATGGGGGAAGACAAGAAGGGACTCTTCATGGAGATCTTCTTGGTCAACTTGGACTCCAACTTCACCTCCGAGGCGGGAAAGTTGATCAAACCAGGCAAAACCAAGAAATCATTGTAGGTCAAACCGCCAAAGTTAGCGGAGTCGATCAAGGTTTGGACATCCAAACCGTCCTTCTTAGAGTAAGACTTCAAGTGAGCGATGGCGTTCTTGTGATCCAAAACCATTATGTTGATCGATGGGCTGAGTGTTGCCAGAAAAAAAAAAAAAAAGTTGAATCGAGCGGATGAGGCTGCGTATTTATAGAGTACCTCTGCGAAAAAAAAAATCGATGAGTTACCGCGCACCAACCGCGGAGCGGAGACTAAAATCAATATCGTACGCCAGAAAGATAACAAGAGAAAAGAGTGAGTGGTTAATTTGAGAACTTAATTAGGAATTTTTCTCCGGCGCCCTTTTAAGAGAATAGGACAGTACGTTTCAGATGCAGGAGTAGAGCTTTGGGAGCATCGATGGATGCTTACAAGTTCAGTCAGGATTCTCTGATTGTTAGTGAGTTCTTAGAAATGCAAAGAATTCAGTGTAGCGGTTCTATATCTTGTCTTCAGAGGATATCGAGACTGCCCATTCACCCGCCGAAACGAATAAACACACAGCTAAGCTAGAATCATCCTTTATTCTACAGGTTTTGGCTAACATACTTCTATCAAACATTTTTGACATAGGTCGAATTGGGGAAAAAAAGATGGCTGCAAAGTTTTTTTTTTCTCGCTGTTCACCCTAAAATGTTAAATGTGCGTTGCACGCTTATGCTGTCAACTCACGTAATCAATGAGCGTTTACCTGCGAGTCGCTAGAATGGCCCGGCTGTTGGCCTCCCTGTTTGCAATTCTTCACGTACTCCTCAATTCTTCTCCAGCCTTCTTTTCTGCTTTCCTCGCGTGCCCTCAGCTCCTCAAGAGACTGGTGGTATAGCATTGTGCAATGGTCATAAAGAATAGGGTTGTGATCCATGAACACTTTCAAAGCACTGAAAACTAGCAGGTGTATGGTCTTGTTCCAATTAGAGGTGGCCAGATTGTGTGGAGGAATGGCGCCGTATTCGTCCATGTCCATGTTTTGCTGCGGTGTCGAGAATGAATCGTAATATTCTTCATCTGTCATGTCATTGATCATCTGGGACTCCTCCATGTTTCCTCCATCATGTCCATGTAAATGCCCGTGGCCGTTATGTTCGTAATTCTCATTGAGCATTAGCCCAGAGTCAACAAGATTGCCGTTGGCGTCAGTGAGGGAGTTTGGATTTTCAAGAAGCTTCTGTTGAAGCTGGCCATTGGCGCTACCTGGCTGCGTGGCGTTGGTCAATTCGTATAATGACGAGAAAATGATTGGGAGGACAACCTCGGCATTCTCAGAAACAAGCGTCAAGAAGAAGTCGTTTTGCCAGAAACTCAACACCTTCTCGCTCACCTGGAAATGAGACGATGAGATGCACTTCAGCAACTGTGCACAGAGAGGTATCTGAATCTTTGTGAACTCTGTGGGGTCCATAACCTCGAAGATATCCTCAATCTCATTCAAGAACATCACCTCCTTGGGCGAGTTTATCTTGGGCCAGAATTTCAACAAGCCCATGATCACGTCCTCGGTTAGAGTAGGGTCCTTCTCCAAGAACTGAACAATGCAGTATGCTAACTGGGGGTGGTATAAGGACAAGGATTTGACTTTGTGAAGGGGCATCAACACTCGTATCAAGAAGATCTTGTGTTCCTCCTTCAAGGGTAGAGCAAAACCGTTGATGATCGAGCCCAAGATTTCTAAGAGCTCACCAATACCGTTGAATCTCTCGGTTTCGTAGACAAACTGCAAGAAGACATTGTTGATGGACTTTCTGATGAACGACCGCAAGCTCAAAAACTTCCCGTAGATTCTGTGCAAAGTGGTCTTCAAGCAATCACGTTCTCTAGGATCCTCGCTGTCGAACAACTCTAAGATACGCAAGATAAAGTCGTGATCGATATACTGCTTGGCCACCTGGTGATGGAAGTCAGGACTTTCGACAAAACGCAAAAAGAACTCGTAGACCAGCTGCATATGAGGCCAGGCCAACTCGCTGACAGGCTCATCCTCATCAGGGTCGTAGATCTCTCCCACAGGATTGACTGGGGGAGGGATTGGTCTGAACAAATTTTTCTTGAACATGTCAATGACGTGCTTGTACATTTCATCGGTGTAATTGAAGCGGTTGCCAATGATGAACTGAATCAACTCCTGTAACGTGACACGTTTGAACTCCTTGCCACGGATGTCGTGGGTTGGGTCGCCAAAGTCGAATATGATATTGCACTGGTCAACCTTCTGGATGAAAAGCGAAATCTGCTCCTCAGGAGGGACCTCATCAAAATTGGGAAGCTTGACAATCTCACGGTTTTCGTTGGTGGTTGGCTCGAACCGCAGCGAGCTGTGCCTCTTGGGAGTGACTATGAGGTCAATGTCAAAGGAGTCCCGATTGGGCGAGCCAATGTTGGGGTTCAACGTCGTTGGGTGTGTTTGCTGCGAATGGCTAGCCAAGCGGTTATCGTGAGGAATGCCAGCGTACGAGCTGCCTGCTATAGGCGAGCTTGGTGTTGGGGTGATTGGTGTGGTGCTGGCGAGGTTTGTCTGAACGGGTTCATTTATGACAATCTTCGGTGAGTCCGGACCCTGAGCGCCAGAGGACGGCGGCGTCAGCGGCAGCCCGGCAGCACCCGGGGAAAGCGAAGCCAGTGGACCCGCTACAGCACTGCCAAACTGCTCCACAGCGTTGTGGTTGACCCTGGACGAGGGAGGAGGCAGGCTAGCGTCGGGAGCAGGCAGGGCGTCCTTTTTGGGGCTGGCAGAGCCTGCCGAGTTGACCGACGACGACGAACTGCCCGGCTTATGACTGTTGGCGTTGGATAGAGACGACAGCAGGGACTTCCGGGAAAGGTCCTTTGACAGGGAGTCCTTCTCCTTCTCCTTCTCCTTCTTGTCGCCTTTCCTCGAGGACTGATTCTTGCTCCTCGTGAGGCGGTTTTTAAAGCCCTTCATCATGGTGGGCTGGAACGGACAGTGTATCAGCTAGCGGTGTGGAGAGAAAACAACCGTACCGGGGGGTGGTAACCTAAGCAGGGTGGGAATTGGACACTAGCTGGACGTGCAATGTGAATCAAGAATAACTAAAGGTCGGGGGACGAAAGATCTGGCTTTGTGTGTGCACTTGAAACGAACAGCCAGCGTGGAGGAAGTTCGAGAATGGTGAGAAAGTTGGAGGTTGGAGGATTATTTGCGGGAGTGTTGACAAGCACGCACGCACCGTCTGAGAGTGAGAGAGTGTGAATGGTGGGTGATTCTTCATTGAAATTGCCAACCTCAAGAAAAAACACTACTTGCATAAACTACATTTACTTAGAAAAGCCTTAAAAGAAAGGTGACTGTTTTTTGTGTTTCTGGTTTCATGGAACCCGCGATATAGGCAGTGCTGGACACCTGAGCCAGGATGGTCAGTCGCGCGGAAGCACCAGGATTTCGTGTGGAGGGACCCTGGATACTCCAGATTTAATGTAGGCTGTTTCGGCTCGAATGACTCGATTCAACGGCTTGAGGATTTTGGGGTAAAAAATCCAGGCGAGTTGGGAGTTGGCCAGGGGCACCAAAGAAGGCTATGCCTTGGCGAGAAGGCGGCTTGGACGACGAGGGTCCGCTCTCGATTAAAGCGCTGGGGTGTAGGGAAATAGTCCATGGTTTGAGGAGATTGCCCAATGTTGGTGGAGGAGAGGAGCGTGCAAGGGTCAAGTTTGCACGGTGTGATTTGGGCGGTTGAAGATGCTCAGAAATCGCAATGGTTGGAATGGCAGGGGATTCGAGTAGAATGAGCTGACAGGGCACAAGTTGACGGATATTGCTGGACAAGACGTTGCAGACCAATATGACTTGAGGTACGATCTGTGATGACACAATTAAATGAGACACTTCTAGGGAATGATTTGGCACTTATGCATCAAAGTCGTTGATAGCTCCCCAGATACTCGCTGGTATGCCATGTCGTTCTCGGCCTCGCAACAACGCCCAAACAACCAAACCAAACCATACCCACCCACTCTAAGACTCTCATTATCCACTCTCTCAACTCTCGGCGTTCTTCATCAGCAAGAAGCAGTTCCAGCCTATACTCACAACGTTCACCGCCATAAGACGGTAGGCAACAGGCACCACAGCGAAGTTGACTGCCTGAAACAAGGGCCAAACAGACCAATTAGATACCAACGTTGGCCACCAGTTTCTCGCCAACTTCTGTTTTGTATCATCCACGGTTCTTCCCTCCATCAAACCCATCGCCAGATAGTAGAGCGGAATTCCTATGAACGGCGCAAACACGCCCTGATCCACGGCCACACGGGCCACTGTCTGTGTAACTTTGGTACGCCCAATTACCGTTCTAGCAAGAAACTTGTACCACTGGTCGCCCAATGGCGCAAACACCACACCACCATATGCCACTGCTCTAGCGGTTCTGGCAAGATCGTAGTCCTTGGAGGGACCGACTTTTTGGGCCAACAAGTCACCTGTCCCAAAGAGGAAGGCAGTAGTCATGGCATTGGTCGCATAGGGCCTTCTGGCCAACATCCGGTTGTAGAATTGAAAGAACATGGTGATGAGGTTGGATCATCTTGCACCGCGCAGGAATGGCTGCAAACTGGCAAACGGAGGACACGAAAAGACGGCATAAAGCAAAAGGTTTGGTTATTCAAAAAATACAGTAGCTTCTAGCTCATCGTCTATTGTCTAGCGTCTATATTCTATAAGGTTTTCGGATGCGGGCCGAGGGTTATCAGATATGAGTCAGATGGACTACCACGCTTTAGGCGTAAACCATGGTCTGCTCCTCGTCTGCCGACTCGATATCCACAAGCTCCTCCATCAAATGACCACTGCCCTTACCGTGGCCCTTGGTGTTATGCACAAAACTCAAGAAACAGTTCCATCCGATGGACCAAATGTTGGCAAGGAAGATTCGTAAATGCACAGGAACGAAGAACAAGTTCACAAGCTGCAACGGCGTCCACACCGTCCAACTGGCCCGAAGCACGTTCCACCAGTTGTTCCGAAGCTTATCAGCAGCCACCTGAAGCGGATCATCGTGCAACGCCAACGCCGACATAGCAGTATTATACAAGGGGATCCACACGAGTCCCGGCAAAAACAAGGCGTCTAGCGTCAATCTGTACAAATTGTCATGGGTCTCGACACGCTTTGGACTCAAACGGGCTCTTCTGGCTGCCAGCATGAAAGGACTCTTCAAATAAGGAAGCGTCATGCGGTGCCATTTGACACTGAGGGGCGCAAAGATGAGCAGACCGTAGATACTGGCACGGACCGTCCTTTGGTAGTGGAACTCTGTTTCCTTGTTCACGTCATCGTCTATATGGTGAGGGAACAAGGCCTGGGCCAAACAGTCTCCCAAACCAAAAAACACCCCTGTGGAGACCATGTTGGTCTTATAGGGGTGAGTTTTGAGGAGGTTGTTGTAGGCACGGAAAAAGGGCATCTAGTGGAAATAATGTTGGTTTACTTTCGTGTGAAAAATTCTGCATTATCGAGCTGCAAGAGGCAGGAGATAAGAACCTGCCATATCTACGTTGCGAAGTTGGAGGAGCCGGAGGAAATCAAGGAATCGGTGATTTTAATATTTGATATTTCCAATAATAGCATATCTCGTCTGGTGATGTCGAAAATCATACTCCGCGTTGGACGCAGAGAAGCGGCTCGAGGTGCATGGAATAGGCTTCCCAAGGTGAGGCCACTTTTCATTCTGGGGTAAAACATCGAATTTTGCATATTTGAACATAACTTTTGACTTGGTCATGTAGTTGGTATAGCTTTGCAGATCGTGTATTGACTGGGCTGGCGAAGGAAAACGCTTTCTCGGTGTTAAAGCGTGCACGCTATAAGCTTCACGGTATGGCGAGAGGGCACTAAATAGGATAATAGTACTTGGGCCACTGTGGAAAAAATTGCTAGCCTGATAGCAAAGTGGGTAGCGTTCCGATAGATATTTCGTATGGTGTGTTTACTGAAGCTTCCAATATTGGATACCTTATAGCTTAACTATATCTCCCCAGTTTGCTTTCGAGCAGCTGATTCTCCCCGCTCCAGCTTCCCGATTTATCCACTTATCTACTTATTGTTGGTCCGCCTACGAAAACCTGAGGACTTTCCCTTTCAGCTACATGTTCAATTATTTAAGCGGAGTGAACCCTTCCCATAACCCTACTCCGATCACTATACACGTTCTACCTTGCTTTAAGCCCTTGCTTTACGCAAACATCATGCAATTCTCTCTCTTTTCATCAGCCCTGCTTCAAAAAACCGCCATACCTCAGTTGACTCAGTGAGCTCAGAAGTGTTGATGGTGTATTACACCAACACGCCAAAATAGCGTGACACGTTCTCCAAGGCCAGTGGAACAAACCGCAATCGGGGCTTCAGCCCCAAAACGGCATTGGCCAAAACGGCATTGGCCAAAACGGCAGTGTCACAAAACATCTCCAGCTATAGCCGCTTGCTCAAAGAGATTACCGCTCATTTGCAGCCACACTCGCCACAGCGCCAGAATGGGCTGCCTGATTGTGAGGAAAAACCCGTCGAAAGCAGAGTTCAAAAAAATTCACCACCCCCAGCTTCCAACTTCACATGCAAAATGAACATCCAAACTTCGCCTTGACCCAAAACCTCCAACAATCTTTATCTACCTTCTCTCTTCTCCAAGTAAACAGTGCTTCTAAGACAGCGCGGCTAGCTGCAGTGTTGTGCGCAGAGAAGAACTGGCAGATAGGAGCAAGCATAGCGAAGTCAATACGAAGCGACTTCAACGGCGAAAAGGGCGAAATTATCCGCGAAGGGCAAAAAACAAGAGGAATCCAGCCAATCACAGTCCAAGAGAAATATCGCTCGCAGCACTCCCCTGGCACCGCGTGGCGTAGCAAATGTTTGCTTGATGCTAGAAACATTCCGTGACAGGCGACTTTCCTATTTGGGCGAAAACACTACCAGATACGTCTGCGGCGGCGCAAACACAGTTGGGAGCCCTTTTGCAAAAATACAAGAGAAGATCGACAGAAACCGAGGAAGAGGCGACGGCGGCTCGTGAGCTTGCAGTTTCGATTGTTTCCAGAAAATCTCGTTGTTATTGTGGTTGGTAAAGAAGGTGGCTGGCTGTCCTGCAGAATGGAAAACAAGGCCGTCCCGGCGGCTTCAGACAGGAGTCTTGAGGTGCAATTGAAGGTTGCTAGAGTATCGAGGGCCGTAGAGGACAGTAATAAAATAATATGGAAGACCAAGTAAAATAAATCATTAATTGGCTTCTGTGGCATAGATAAATTATCAGAAGCAGCCGTGACAAAATTGTCCAGATCCAAGGGTGCCTGCCGTTTGTGCTATCTTTTTGGCCCGCCTGGTCATATCACTAATTCGGACCATCACATTTTTTCCTCCCTCACAGGTTTTTCTCACCACCCCAACCACTTCTTCTTCCTTCAATGCACAGAACATACTCCTTGAGATCCCTGAGAGCTCCCACCGCCGCTCAATTGCAGGCACCTCCTCCTCCTCCTTCTTCGACCAAGTCCAAGTTCTTCGGCAAAGGTTCGCTTTCTTCTTCGTTCAGAAGACAAACCGCCGGAGCCTGGGGCCCTGAGTTGCTGAGAAAGTTGGCCCAGTTGGTCAAGATGGAGAAGAACTTGATGCGCTCCATCGAAATCACCTCCAACGAGAGAAAGGAGACCGCCAAGCAGTTGTCCTTGTGGGGTGAGGCCAACGACGACGACATTTCTGACATTACCGACAAGTTGGGTGTTTTGATTTACGAGATTGGTGAATTGGAGGACCAGTTCATCGACAGATACGACCAGTACAGAATCACCTTGAAGTCCATCAGAGACATTGAGGGCTCTGTCCAGCCTTCCAGAGACAGAAAGCAGAAGATCACCGACAACATTGCCTACTTGAAGTACAAGGACCCCCAGTCCCCCAAGATCAATGTCTTGGAGCAGGAGTTGGTCAGAGCCGAGGCCGAGTCGCTTGTTGCCGAGGCCCAGTTGTCCAACATCACCAGAGAGAAGTTGAAGACTGCCTTCAACTACCAGTTTGACTCCACCAGAGAGCACGCTGAGAAGATTGCTTTGATCGCTGGCTACGGTAAGGCTTTGTTGGAGTTGTTGGACGAGTCTCCTGTCACTCCCGGTGAGACCAGACCCGCCTACGACGGTTACGAGGCTTCCAAGCAGATTATTGTTGATGCTGAGAACGCCTTGGCTGCCTGGACTTTCGACACTGCTGTTGTCAAGCCAACTTTGTCTTTCGCTGCCCACGAGGACTACGATGCCGACGATTTGATCGAGGAGACCGAGAACTTGAAGGTTACTGAGAACGAATGGGAGGAAGAGCAGCAGCAGCAGCAGCTTGCCTAAGCGTGAGCGGCTCTACCATCCTCAATTCAGCGCCGGAGAACCGCTTCCAAGCGGTCCCGCCTGTACTAATACTATGTTGTGTATCATTGTTCAATGAATGTAGAATTACCCCTGGTTGTAGGTGTGCCTGGAGTGATGAGCTGTTGCGAAATAGCCGCCCAGCTGAGCAATCTCGAGAACACTTTTGGTAGCAAGCAGAGGGCCAAGGGGCAAGCAAGGCGGGTTATGGTGTATTGAAAGTAAACAAAGCCGTACACTAGTGAACGTGGCCTGGGGCCTTGTCTGGGCTGGAGGTCAAGAAAAATCACGTTCTAGAGTTTACGGCCCAAACGGCACAACACATGAGCTGATCCTGAATAGTCTGCTTTCCGAAACATCCGGCTCAATTGAATGTGAACCTAATCTGTTTGATCGCTGGTGGAGTACAGGCGTTTTGCAATCATTCGCAGCCACGCTACAGATGTTTTAAGAAAGGTGATGTTTCAGAGTTCAGATTAGCCGAAGTACCAAACTCAAGATAAAAGAAATGTCATATTCATCAAAATCCACGGGAAATGAAAAAGTGAGTTGAGTTGGATCAAACCCAGATTTATCAATTTCCTCGTACGTTACTATTGCTCAGTGTACTGGGCCCGCCTGGTAGCGTCTTCACCATCGCACTGAGAAGAACACAAATACCATAAACACGATAGATAAACTCCATATACTGAATTTCCAATCCCCGAATTGTCCTCTTATTTACTTTTCCAATAAATAAATTCTAACCCGCTTCTGAAAGTGTGTACCCGCCGATCCGCCCCATTCACGCTACGTTCCTGCGACACCCGCACCGTTTCCAAATCATAACAATCGTCAAACAAAACACCAACCACCACTTCTTCCTCACCATGTCCTCGCCTTCTCGCCTGGTGATCGATCCGTTGATATACTCGTACCCAGAAAGCGGCTCACTGGAAAAGAAGAAAAACGACTCGCTACCTCCCGCATCTAAACTTCTTCTGAATGCCCAGTCCACAGCTCAGCCAACCACCGGATGGACGCCTTTGGTGCTGAAGACGCTTTCTGGAGAGATAATTTCTCACAACTCCACGCCGAACACGAAGATCTTTCCTGGTTTCTACCGCCAGGGCACCACCAGCGGCTCGGCTCCCTCCAATGATACGGACTTTCCCGTGTTGAACTTGACCCCGTTCCTCACCCACAACTTGAACTTCCTCAACAACCAGAACTCGGCGGGCAACCCGTCCAGCAACGTGAACTTCACCCCGTTTTACGACAAGAGCATGCACCTCACCGACTTCTTTATCGATTCGCCTTTGCGTCCTTCTCCTCTGAAGGCTGTGGAGACCATCACTCCTTCACGCTTCGCCATGAGTGCCGAACGCAAATCCTTGTCTTCGACTTTGGACGCTGCTACGTCTACTAAACGTTCCATTGGGCAGATCGACACCCCAGCAAGGCACCCATTTAAGAAGTACGATTCCCAGGTCGACAACGACTCTGACACCGATAACGAGGACGACAACAAGGACGACAAGCTCTTCGAGGACAACTTGGTCACGCCTTCGAAGAAAAATGTGTTGAAAGAAACCAGCAGCAACTTGTTGAACAAGACGCCTATGAACCAGACTCCGCTTGCCTCGAAGAAAAACAAGAATGCATACCAGACCCCAGCCCAGCCGACCCACATGTCGTCTCCGTCGACGGTGATCATTTCCAGTGTAAACAAGCTGCCTGAGGAAACCGGCTCGAAGACTCGCATGGTGCCTCCCAGTCCTACTCCAAACAAGGAACGGGGCGAGGGCACCACGGCACTCAACTCGGAGCCTGTCATGGGAGTTTTCTCCGAGAAGAAGCTGAAGCCCAGAGCTGAAGCTACCAAGCCTGCTCCAAGGAAGAACACGAGGAAAAACCAGTCAGGCACCAGCAAGTTCCAGATTGTCTTCACAGATGTACACACATTGATGAACAGCAAAAAGAAAAAGGAGCCAGACTCGCGGGCGAAGAAGCAGGGCCAAGAGAGAAATCAACCCAAAAGGAACGCATCACAGAGAGCAACCCTGAGAACCCAGAGACCATCCCGTCAGGAACCTCTACAGCATCAGTTTAAGCAGGGTCTGCCGCATTTGCAGCACCAGAGCCTACAACAACAGCCTCCCCCGACCTTTGCGTTCCAGCACACGTCTTCGTCGCTCTCCGCGTCTCAGGACTACAATTCGACAATGAACTCATCAAGAGAATTTAGCATGCTAGGAGCCAACTCCTCGCAAAACACTACGGGGGGCAACCTCAACTTTTCGTCCACAGAGCATACTTCCTTCGAGCTCAATAATGCAGGCATGGCGTCAACGCCGAACCGGAAGTATCTCTTGGACAGTTCCTTCGACAAGGCATCGCCGCAGGCTATCAACCAGATGACCTCTTCTTTCCATCAAGTGCACGTTAACCACCAGAACGGCATGCCTCCACCCAAACACATGACACTTCAGCATGCTGCCCAACAGGCTCTTAAACACCCAGATCAGCAGCACCCACAGGTCGCAATGAACATGATGATGAGCACACCACAACACTCTAGCATCAGCAACAACACTTTCATGACAGAGGAGTCGCCTAGCTCCAGAGAGCCCATGGCTCTTCTTTATCAGCATCTTCACCAGTACGAGCAAGCGATGCAACCTGGAGAAGCCGACCCTTCACAGAAATAAAGACCTAGTGTGGTTTTGACTGAACAATGAATGAACGATATGGTACAAAAGGACAATTACTTCAATGGACAATACGAAGAAGCAAGAACACTAGACAAGATGACGGTAAGTGATGGCTTCAAACGTGTTTAATTTATGCACATATATTTCAGGTATTAGATATTAGGTGGTAAGAGCAAGGCACCGATCACACCAGGTCTCTCGGTGGCCAACAAGTCGTAGATCTTTGCAGCGTTTTTGGAATCTCCAATCTCTAATTGGATGCCCAAATTACTCATGAAGCGTTTGTTCTGCTCGGAAAGCACTCTGGATTTTTTACCAAGACCAAAGACCACGATCTCCGGTTTGGGATGTACCTTTTCAAAGACCAGTAATAGTGTCTGTTCATCAAAATGAACGATAAAGCCGTTAGTGATGCTATATCCTCCTTCAGAAAGGTCAATTTCAAAGCTCTCAGTATCTAGGAGGAGAGCAGCGACCTCATGCCCTTTCTTGTTCGGAGAAGTGATCATTACGCTGTTAGCTAAGTGATAGCCGTCTCTCTTGACTGATTCAATGTAATTGATAGGCTTTTGCGAGAACATGAGGATATCGTTCTTTTTGAAGAGATCAACTGGATTGGCCGTTGTTTCCGACTTTCCCGAAGGAGCTAGCATGCCTTGGGTGGACTTTCCTCCACCAAACAAGTTCCGGGCAACACGTGTGGTACTAAAGCGGCGTAAAGGAGTACGAATCATGATTAGATGATCAAGGTTGCAAAGTGATGAAGTCTGAGTACCAGTGGGGTTGTATGCACTACCCAGACAGCTGGACCAACAACGGTGAATAGACTTTTGAAAGGAAGCATGCTAAATAACCTTATTATTGGCGTCAATACGCAGCCTCTCGTGCTCGAGCTTAGAGCGTATAGAAGTCTTGCATTTATCCCACAAGTCCTGGATTATATCTCTACCATAGACCTCACGAGGAGAGTTTGAAGAGACCGCCTTCAAAGATTTCTTTTGCGGAGATGTGACTGGGTTGTAGAGCTCATTGGATCGGAAGTTCGAGATCGAAGGACGAGCTTTGAGTGTTTTTTCACCTTTAAGATTTGCTGTCGATTTCCTGGGTGATAACGTAGGGGCAGCCTTCTTTGGAGACGAAGATGACGAGGACACAGGAGTCAGAGTGAGCTGAACAGAAGGCGTAGGCGTTGACGAGGCCATCTTCTTCACATATTCGTCGTAAATTCGTAGCAATTGCACCAAAAATGCTAACTCCTTCAAGTACTCAAACACTATGGCATGCTTGAATGTTTCACTGGGGCGACACACGGAATCGTCTGTGAGATCCATGTTGGAGATCTTTTGGATAGAGCTTCTAGCAGCAGAGAAGCGAGCTGCAAAAGGAACGTATGAGTGGTGTTCCACGTAAATGAACGAGTTGGCCAAAGTTGCAGCCAAATCACGAATGCTGACCTGATGTCCAGAGGGAAGAAGTGTGAAGGCATAGTTCAGAGCTCTTCTGCCCTTGGCGTCTATGAATACGGGGAATCCGTTTTCAAAATCGCTTTTCTCTGACAGTGCCCCTTTCACCGGAGACAGTGGGCGGGAAAAGTTGGCACTCGGTAGTTCCGAGAGAATGCAATATGCTCTGAACTTATTCTTGGGAAAATCGATAAGCACCCGTTGTGGATCAGAGACGAGTAGCTGACTAAACTTTTCCAAATTGTACAAGCCGTCGAGTTTTGACGAAAGCGAAGAGTCTTCGAGGCTGGAGTCGTCTGTGTACTTCAACGATCCATCTGTGTTCACGAACGCTGAAAGCTTGTTAATTCGTAGTCTTTTGAACAAATATAAGAGAGACCTGATTCTCAAGTCTGTAGTATCAGGCTGGGCGGTCAATTCAAAGGTAGGTATCCTCGTGCTCTGCTGGGGAGCTGTGAAGCTGAAAAGACCCATGTCGGTGGTAGTGTTTATGTTTTACTGCATGAGAAGTTGTAGCGACCAGAGGTGAGTTGCATGGACCAAGCCGAAAGTAATGAAGAAAAAAAAAAAAATCAATAGTAATTTGTCAGTGGAATTGACTCTAATCGATATTGACTATTTGAATTAGGAGGTTGATGGCATCGTCGGTGGGTATCACTGCAGAATGTACTCAGTGACACACACAGACCGAAGGGCCTGACTTCAATGTAAAAGTTGTGATTCAAGTGATAATGCATATCTTCCAGAAAAGGAAAGTTTTACAGGATAGTCCGGTAGACGTCTGTGTTCCTGGTTGTGGTATCCTCATCAGCGGTAGGTAGTCCATATCATGAACACAATTCCCGTATATATAGATCCACAAAAGTGTAGAGGGAGAATCATCCAGGTCTGAGGAATTGTAATTGCTATTTAATTTGGAGGACCACCTTTGCATCCGAGGGAAATGGTCTTCCTCTGCCACATCCATATACCAGCATCTTCACTGAATTCGCCCAGGATCGCCAATCAAATTCAATCTACTACAACGAAACACAACCAAAACAATCCGTCTCTTTTAAATAAACAAAAACTTTCACTTGCAACACTCCCCCTTCAACCTCCAGTGCACCATCCGATAGTCGCACACGTAACGTTATCACCAAATCTGTACATACTCCACCATGGCTACACAATCAGGTATTACAGCTTCGGATGAGCTTCTTGACAGCTTCAAATCGTTACTGAGCGGAGCGCTCGTGATAACTTTGAACAAGGATTCCACGCAATTGATCCCAGATCTGGATTATTCTCTGCCTTCTTCAGCAGACCTTTCACTGCAGTTTGAAAGCTTGAGTGAATACTTCGAAGCAAGGTACCCCACACCAGGCTATGCTGTGATCCAAAAGGGAAGTGGGGATTACATATTTATCAGTTTTATTCCCGACTCGGCGCCTATTAGACAAAAGATGTTGTTCGCTTCCACCAAGAACACTGTTCTTCAGCAATTGGGGTCCAGTAACTTCGGAGCCAAGAACATATTGGCACTCACAGACGTGGACGAATTGTCTTCTTCCCACTATGAACATTTGACCAAGAGCGATACCGACGCTCTTTTGACCTCCGATGAGAAGATTCTTGCCCAGATCAACTCTGTCCAGAACCTCAACTTGGGCCAGTCTGGTGGCCAGTCGTTTAAAAGAGAGTTACCATCGATGCACTCGGACCAGAAACTGTCGACCTCGGGCTCAAATTTACTCTTCAAAGTCAATTCTGACCTCGAAAACGAGCTTCTGGGCAACTTTGCCGGAAAGTTGGTGATCATCAAAATTCAGAAGGAATCAGAGGCTCTTGAGTTGGTCAAGGCAGAGTCGAATGTCACATCAAAGACCCTCATAGCAAGCTTGGAACTGGCATTGGGCAGCTCTGATGCTTCTCCCGTTTACGCTTTGTTCGGATACAGCGATAAGAATGTGGCATTCATCTATCTGTGCCCTTCTGGCTCCAAGGTGAAGGACAGAATGTTGTACGCCGCCAACAAGCAGGGATTCCTTGCTCATCTTAAATCTGAGCATTTCCAAAATAACCAGCTTGACGTTGTGCTAGAAGTTGGTGATTTAGATGAGATTGACATTTCTAAGTTGGAGGAAGACAATGCCCAGAGCTCTCAACAGAGCAACACAAACTTGCGGTTCTCCAAACCAAAAGGCCCAAGAAGAAGATAGACCCTCAGAAGAAGGCATTCTACAATAATCAAAATCTCGTCGTTCATTATGGTTTTCATTATCCGTATCTCATTCCTGCTAACTCTCGCTGCACGCAGCAGTCAACCAAGTCTCGTAGCTTTGAGCTGGGATTGTCAAAAAAGTCCTCGTAGACCTGCGGCCCTTCTTCTTCCTCCAGCGATAGTATTGCAGAGTAGATCTTGCGTGATATAAGTTTGTTGATGCGAATATACTCGTCCTCCGTGGTGATAGTCCCCCGGGCTGTAGTATCATTGGGTGTGTACAACGGGCGGAGATTGTCACGGACATGCTTCTGAATGATTCGTTTTTGCTCAAGAGAGAGCTCCTTGCTGGGCCGTTCAAATAACGGCCTTCGAGACTCAGACTCACTGTCACTGGTCACTGGACTAATCATAGGAGACAAACGGGTGACAGGTGGCGCCAGAGGGAAAGAAGTAGCCGGCCGCTGGTCGCCCTGAGCGCTCCGTGGCCTCAGCTTGATTTGGCTCATGAGAGAGCCGATTCTAGAAGAGCCGGTTTCTGGAGGAGATTGGGTAGGTTCCAGTGGTGACTGGGTCGACTGAGGGTCAGCGTCCAATCGTCTTCTCCTCTTCCTCCTTGGCTTTTCTTCCACGCTGGCGCTGGGTGATATATGAGATCCTCCAGCGCGTGCTTGTTCAAGCACTTCCCACAGATGGGCCTCATCTGGAGTAAGGTTTCGTAGAGCTCTTTCCTCTCTTCGTAGGAGAACGCCGCCGTTAAGAACGTGGGACCTGGAGCGATGCAGAGAAGGACCAGCTTGGAGCGAATCAAGACTATCCTCGAAGACAGCCTGTGCTAGATCACTATCAGTAGTGATAAGCGAATTGGACCGAGGTAGCGAACGAGCAGGCCGTCTTGTCCGAGTCCGGCTCGGGCCTGAGGCGTAGAGTTCTTGAAAGCAGTCACAAACAGGGCAAAACCACTCTGTGGAGCCAGGCTGGTGGGAAGCTGCACCAAGGCAAGAAACATGGAAGGATGCATTACAGGCAACACAACTCGCCATGGCACGCAGCCGAAGAGCATAACTAGCACTGGAGCAGATCTGGCACACTCCAGCAGGCAGAATATCTCGTTCGTGCTCGACCTGCTCTCTCTGGGGTACCACATTGGGTGGGATCACGTACTCAGTAGGGATATTGTTGATGGCGGCGTTGGGCATGAGTCTGTCCTGGACGTTGCAGGATCTTAAAATCACATCGGTGCTGCCTTTGACAGCAACGTTGATCTTGTGGAAGGGCTTTCGGCAGGTGGGACATGAGTTGGACTGGGTGCTCCACTGTAGAAGACACTGTTCATGATAGTGGTGGGAGCAAGGGTGCACGATTCCGATGACATCATCAGAATCAATGCCCTCTAGACATATGGGGCATTCTACCGGTGCCATGACGGCAGGCTTGGGAATTTGGGAAAAGTGTAGAAAACGGTGTAGTGGCGGTCTGATGAGTGCAGTTTGCGACTCACGATGGCGAGAAGGAGGAGGTGAACAACGTGGGGGCGGTTGACATGATGAAAAGAAGGAAAAGGGAGGCGATGGGATTGGAGGCGGATATGGACACTTTTTGTTTTCTTGCTTTTTCTTGATTGAGTTGATGGATATTTATGGTTGTGCGATAGATCTGGTTATGGAGTCAGGCGTGAGCATGTCCTCTATGACTGTCGTTGAAGAAATGAGAAAGAGGCGTACTTGCGGGGTTTTTGGAGTAGATTCAGAATGAAGCAATTACACTCTTAATCTACTGAAGAGAGTTGAGGGGGCATTGGCTGGAGATCTTAGAAGCCGCAGCAGTTTGCAACCACGCCGATATTCCATAAGTGGCAGCCTAACACCCATATAATACCAGCCACTCGACTGTATCTGATCACGAGCAGAAGTAGAGGAAAGTGTGTATTCGTTGCTTTACTGTATTTTTGTTTTTGGGACGTCTATGGTGTTGAAAGAATCTACTTGTGGGTGTCACTATAGTTCCAGACATCGTGAGCCACAGGTCTAATAAAATTTAATGGAATTCCATCACTTTTCTGAATATCTTCAAAAATCTTCAAAAATCTACAAAAGAGAATCGTTCATAGCCCGTCATCGTAGCTTACTTGACAGCTCCACTACGCTATTCTACGACCATCGTCCCCTCGCCTATCTGCCCAAACACCCCAAACACACAAGAGCCCCTTGATTTTCTAGAACTTCAATCAACAATCAGGTGAAGAAAAAAAAATACAATAGAACTCTTTCCAATTGCCGCCTTTTTCAACCCCATGTCACCACCGATGGACCCCAGATGCCTTCGCGCACTAATCACTGATCAACCAGTCCATCTTCTTAACACCCCATGTCTCGCCACCAGTTTGATCTTGTCCAGTGCATGAAACAGCCTGGAACACATATCGGTCTTCTATGTCTTCTGTGTGACGGCAGATGTCCAGTCTGTGATTCGATGGTGAAACCACAGGCCAAGGTCAGAGTCTGTGATAGTTGTCATTCAGGCCATTTGGGCAACAGATGCATTCTTTGTGGCCACAATTTGGGCAAAGATGCCGAGGCTGGAACCCCAGCATACTACTGCTACGAGTGTGTCGTTCAGGACAAGCATAGGGAAGGGTGTCCCAGAATCACCAATGTAGGCAGTTCCAAGGCAGATATGGTATTCAACAAGCGCCTGAGCCGAGGGCTCCTCACTTGAGATGCTGGTAATTGTATACAAAGGCACGTCTTACTCTTTGCGCCGCTCGATGCCCATGTCTATCATGGAGTTGATTCCATCGTGCCACTTCTCTTCGAGGTGCTCCGCAATCGGCTGGAACTCAACCTGGCGCTTTTTTCGAGCCTCATTAATGTCGTCCACGTACTGACGTTTACGTTCTAGCTCGTTACGGTACAGCTGCTCCGTTGCCAGTAGCAGCTGGAGATGCGCTTCCCTCAAGCTGCTCATGCTCTCGTCGTTTTTGAGAAAAAGTTGCGAGTTCCGCTCCCGTAGCGTCGAGTATGCCAAGGCTGTGTACATGCGGTCGTGGTTGACGTGGTCCGGGTTGTCGCTGTCTGCGTCATTGTCGTCTTCATCGTTGAAGTCTGTGTATCTGGACATATCGATGCCCTGAACCCTGGGTGGTTCGTCAGCATTAGTCTCATCGTCTCCTTCGTACGGAGCAGCCACATTAGAACGGCGGAACCGGTCCATGTTCGAGGAAAGTGGAAGAACTGGTCCAACTGCTGGATGCATTTGGGTGACATCTAGCTGGGCCACTTCGTTCTGGACAAGCTCGTCGACTCTTCTTCTCTCCTGTGGAGTGATGCCATAGTCGATGTCTAGATGTTAGTTGGAGCCAAAATGGTCTGATGACTTATACGTACACGGCAAGCTGTCAAGAGCGTCAAAGTGTGTAAAGCTAGTGGGAAGCATGCGGAAAGCCAGGTCAACTGGCTATATGTGAAAATAAGGGGAAGACACTGGCTTGACAGGTGTAATTTTGTGGGGGTGCCCGTGAGATACTTCAAGGCTGAAAAGGGTTGGGTTTGAGGTTTGAGATTTGGTTGATGTGGGCGCGGCTTCTGATGAGGGGCTGCCACACAGATACGGGCCCGTAAATGGACAACACGCACTTGGCACCGCCAAACGATATCTGGTTTTTCGGTCAATTTACGAGTTTCTGTGAAGTTATTGAAATTTAGTTTGGTGTTTTGTTGTGGATTTACGTTATCGTGCAGCTCCATTTGACAGGTTGCGCTGTGGATCAACAAAGGGGTATATAGTGTAAAAAGTCTAGGGTTTGTGATCAATAAAATTAGGTCATTTGTCGAAGTCAAGGAAAGACTTGTTGAAAGCTGTGCCATATTTGGGAAGAATGGATGGAGCTGCATAAATATAAGGCTCGAGTCCAGGCAAGCTTCATTGATGAAGCCTACACAGTATTCAAGATAGATACTGATGTTTTGAAAAATTATGGTCAACTAACGTGATGTAATTCAAACTAGAGAGGTTTTTAGATCATTGTGACGAAAAGAAGCAGCCTATTGTAATACTCTATGTGCTCAGATCCATACTACTGGATACTTGTTGAGTGTGTCAAAACCTAGATAAGCATACGAAAGACCTTGTTAGATCAGCGGCTTATTCAATAATACTAGCTGTCTCTTTGATACCGCCGTCTCGAAGGCTTATCACTCTCCATCTCGAAGCTCGTCACTCTTCGTCATCTATGACAGGTTTTTAGTCTACATCCATCTTCGCCGATTATAATATTTTATACATGAAGCTTGAAGCTTATTTCTCCAAAACCTCAGCGTCGTACTTCTGCTTGAACCAGGCAATGGACTCGTCCTGGGTGGTCTTGTGGGAGTTACCGACTGGGGCTCTGCATCTCTTTCTTCTGGCAACTCTGGCACCGTGTCTGTTCATGACAACGTAGAAGTCCATACCGTAAATACCAATACCTGGGTCGTACTTGATACCCAAGTCAATGTGCTCGTCAATACCGAAACCGAAGTTACCAGTGGCAGAGAAGTTTCTCTTCTTCAACTGGAACTCCTTGACTCTCAAACCTCTCTCCAAGATCTCCTCAGCCTTAGGGCCTCTGACGGTGACGTGGACAGAAATCTTTTCGTTTCTTCTGATACCGAAAGTTCTGACGGTGTATCTGGCCTTGGACTGGACTGGGGTCTGACCGGACAACTGCTCCAAGACCTTGGAGGCTCTGGTCAATCTGTCACCGGACTCACCGACACAGATGTTCAAGACCAACTTCTCGATACGCAACTCACGCATAGGGTTCTGAGCAGACTGGATGTTAGTATTCATCGTGGTGATTCAGATACTGTGGAGGTTCGGTCTGTAAGGAAATTGATGATTTTTTTTCAGCTATTCCATCTAGGGACCGTCATTGTTCCACTATTAAATCTGACGTTGTTGATGGCGTTTGACATACCATTTTGGATATAGTTTGTAGTACTGGATTAGAGCTTTTTTTTCCCCTACTAAAATTTTCAGAGTAGACAGACCGAAGGTGCGAATTGAGATGTGCACGTAAGTTGATGCAGTCACGTGTAAATTGAGATTCTAGGGTGCGAGCCCTAGACATACTACGCTCCAGCATAGGACGACTCGAAGACTGCAAGTTCACAGTTTTTAGATCTGAAGGGCTGAAAATGAAACGACAATAACCTTCTCTCGAGATTAGATTGAGTAAAATATTAATATAGCCATGCAGACTCTGGCTATGATGAACTATGATTTCTCATAGCTGAATATGGTTACTATACCTAGATGGCATGATTCAGTGACAATTAAGCAGAGCATTCCCGCTGGTTTAAGCGCCCAAGTCAGTTAGCCTCTGTCGAAGAATCCTCCAATCATAGAACTATTGTTAGACGTGCGTGATGCTGTATTATTCGTTGTATACGTCGTGTCTTGTTAGCCTTGAGTCTAGTCATATTTTCCTCCTCAACCATCAACATTGTTGAACGACTTCTCCTTCTCCTTAATGTCATAGAAAATGTCGCCAACATTGTGGTTGCCGTGGTAAACCCAGCCGGCCTCGGTGACATGGTACAAGTTGATGGAACCACCAGAGTAGGCGTCTCTGTGCGTAGCAGCCAAAATACTTCTTTTACCCAAGTACAAAGCGTCCTCAACGCTCAAGTCCCATTTATACTCTGAGTCCAACACACCGTAGGCAAACGTCTGACCGGAACCAACACAGAACATGTCTCCCTTCAACCTGGTGCCGTCAGAATCCACATAGAAGATTGTAGGGCCCTCCTTCTTAGTGTAGCCACAGACCATGGTACCCATGGACAAGCCCATGCCCTTATACTGGTAGACCAAGTTTCCCAAGATCTTAGAGGCGGCAGCCACCGATATACGCTCCTTCTCACGCAATTCATGTAGTCTACATTGCGTACCCAACCAAGTCTCCCAATACTGACAGTCAGCAGCACCACCAGCCATGGTTCCCAATAAAAAGGGGTTAATTCTAATAACTTTGTTCACTGTCTGCGAGGCAACCCAGTTACCAGCAGTAGCTCTCGAGTCGACTGCAACCACGATTCCTCCTTGAAATCTGAAGGCCAACGTTGTCGTACCGTGTGCAATTTTGATTTTACAGTCTGGATTCGATGCGTCATCTGTGTGTGCTCTCAAAAACTCCGTGGGCTTGGAAATGGGAGGCAATTGCATTTCTGGAGCCAAACCGAACTGTTCTTGTTTGGCCAATCCATCAGTAGCACCGTGACATTCGTTGCGAAGTGCATTGGTGTTTGCATTCGTGAACTGCTTTGCGATTGAGTTCATGCTTATCGTTATATATGGGGTTTAATGTAGGGTTAAGAAATGAACGATCTGGGGTTGGGTACTTGTTGCCACATTCTTGAGGTGAGGTCTGATATGTTTGTGCAGGACACTTCGCCAGACACCATGATAAGCTTCACCCTTCTCTCATAAAACCGGTGCTGCATCATAATAATAATAAATTATTTATTACTGTTTTCTCTATAGTGCCAAGGCCTTTCGGACGTTATAGCTCCGACGCCTAATGGCTGTTGATTATTCGAGTTTGATCGACTTCAGAGGATCCTCCCCAGTTTCCTCTGCAGGCCTCTTCTCTTGCCTGGGTTTATTAGACAAGAACAGCGGACCTTTCAGCAACGCACCAGGCTTGCTGGAATTCTGCTGTCTTGCCATCCCGCTGAAATGTGGACGACTCAATCCCCCTGAATAGCTTGGCTTGGGTGGACCTCCGGCTGGTGAGTTCGGAGTCGATGGTCTCGAAACACCTCTGCCATCTTCAAGAGGCTTCTGTACAGCACCAGTACTAGCTGGCAAGGTCGACGGGGCAGGTGTAGACTCTTTACTTGTAGGGTTCGACAGCTTGCCCTCGATTTCCTTGATAGACTTGGTCAAAGCGATATCGAGAATCTTGCTCACTTGCTGAGGCGCTTTTTCAACCAAGAAGCTCAATGCGTTGTCACCACAACCAGCTTTTGCTCCAATGGTATTAACCTGTGCAATGGTGGTAGCCAACGCTTTCGTGATGATGTTGGTTGTGGTGGCTGTATTATAGGAGAGCTTCCTGGCCTTGTATAAGGTAAAAAGTTCTTTCTGTAGATATCCGAGAGATTTCTTAGTGTCTGCGTTCATTGGCAACAGTTTCGACACCAGACCGGAATTCGTAGTGGCCGATACTGCAGCAGCTGCTGCTGCAACAGGCTGAGGTGTAGGTGAGCCTCTTTCGGGCTTCACGTCGCTCGCATTATTCGTCAGTGAATTGACGGTTGACCTATTAGTTGCAAGCTGATCCTTGATGCTGTTGTTCTGTTCGGTTGTGCTCACTGAGGGTGATAAACTCAGACGCTGTAAGTACAGAGACTGGCTCAACGAAATAGGAGAGTCTCTCTTGATTTCGCTAGCAAGCTCTGCAATGGACTTTGGCTTTTGACCAGGAGCACTGTTGTGTGCTGGGGGTGACAGATCACGAGAAGTAGGGTAACGTGGTTGGCCAAACGATGAAGCGTAAGGCGTCATGAATGGCCTTCCAACGGACCCATACTGCGGGGGCAGCTGCTTCAGACGTAACTCGACAGCCTTCAATGCAGCCTCTTTGGCCTTCGCCATTGCAACCTCTTGCTGCTTCTTTCTCACCCGCTCTTTCTCAGCTAAGAAGTCATCGTCAATGACCCATAAATGTTCCGAATCAAGAGCGCCCTTGAACTCACGCTTGAACATCTTGTGGGTCTTCAAATTATGCGTGATCATTGATTGCCAACCGTCAGGGCAGTACTGATAGTACGGATAAAACTCCTTGATACCGTCACAAATCTCGCCGAAAGTAAAACCTGATTTGCGTGAGTTCGGTCCTCTCAAGACATTTGATATCATGGCAGTGACGCTAACCGTGGGTTTCGATTTGTATTGCTCTGGCACATCCTTGTTTCCCTGGAATTTCGGTCTCTTTATGCTTGGTGCATCCTTCCGCCTAAGAGGAATCTTAGGTTTATTTGAAGGTGGATCTAGAGCTTTGAACACGCACACTGCTGGCCGCTGAATATTGCCCAAACCTGTTGTAATTGCCCTGAACGGAAGCGTTGCTGTCTTCACTGTGACAGTGCTGATAGTCTCCACTTCAACCTCAAGCTTTGGCGGAGGTGGACGGGTAGGCATCATCGGATGATATATGGAGTTCCTGGCTCCCGTTGGATAACCAGCAGGGCTTCCATACGGTGAGCTATAGCCCTGTGGGTAGGTGCCTGAATTGGGATAACCATACATGGACCCCAATGGTTGTCTCCCGTAAGCTCTATTGGCTGGAGGCTGAATTTGGGCTGGTTTGCCCATGCGGGGGCCAGCAGGACGGCCCATGAGAGGTGCATTTTTATGGTCTGCTGCATCCGTAGGGATTGTTGTTCCGTGCCTGCCGTAACCACCCTGTTTGCCATCGAGAGCATCTTTATCTGGTTGTTGGCCGTCTATAAGTGGTGCCAAAGATGCAATTTCCTGGTCGAGGACGCTCATATCGACGTCAACATCCTTCTTGTCTTTTTCTTCAATGCCAATTCCCTGCAGCAAATTGTGCTGCTTGACCAATTCGTCAAGCTCGTCTTCTTCCTTGTCGAGATTGCCCAGCCGAAGAAGCTCATTCACCTCTTTGTCGAACGGATCGCTCTCGTCGTCATCTCCAATGTCTTCGAGCTCTTTAAGAAGAGCCGTGATTTCATCGTTGGTGGAGGAGGCGAGAGACTTCCGCTTTGCGTTGGAGAGACGTCTGACGATGTCAGCTCTCAGGTTCCTGCGAGCCTTCTTCTGTTCCTCAGTGAGCTCCTTCTTTCTGTTCGGCGAGCCTGGATTCAGATATAGATTGGACCGTAGATTTATGGCATCGCTCGGATTGAATAGCTTTGCTGGGGTGGAGTTCTTTTTCTCGATAGGTTCTAGCGAAGGAAGCACGAATGTGAATGGAATGTCGCCAATCTGGATCTTCGTATTGTCGACCAAAGGAACAGTGATGCCCGTTTCCACAAACTGGTCGTCTACGAATGCGCCATTGCGGCCCAAGATGGATATCTCGAAGCGCTGAGTACCGAAGTTGTAGAATATTTTAGCATGCCGCCTGGAGATGGCCTTCTTCGAGGACAAATGCACGTCTACCGCATGGTGAGAAGGACCGCCATCCTCGCCGGCTTTTCTGCCCAAGACCACTTGGAGCGTTTGAACAAAGAAAGTGTAATTCTCGAAGTCGAGTCGGGCATACGCTGAGATCTTCAGCGTCTCTGACTCCAGCTGAACGACCGAAGGGCTGAGCGCAGCCTCGGAGGTGATAACATTGGGGTTTTTTCGTAGGAGATCGCTGTTAGCCATCAGTCTGACCTCGGCCAGAGGCGTGGGCAGATGAGACATTCGTGGAATCACATCGCTATCTAGCAGCTTTGGAGCAGGAAGCGACGACCGCGGACTTGTGGCAGAGTGGTCCGTGTGAGCTTGCCACGTGCTCATTCTAAAGTTTCGTTATCTTAATATATGGTCCCTGACAGTATATGTTCAGTTTTGGGATGTAACAGCTGGAGATGGAACGTGGTATATGTATGTTTTCTCGCTCATCTCAAAGTGCGTACAGGAGACCTGTTCTGGGTATCAGACAGGGTCTTCCGTATGGGGAATGAAAAGCTAGAGGGTACGGTTTTTGGGAATGTTCGAATGAATGCTTATCTCTGTAGCTTGAAATTTACGCTTTCGGGTTTTTTTTGCAAATGCCTGATTTTAAGTTGCCATTTTTGGCGAGATGAGGTCAGACCAGGCAGTAATGCGAATTAAGAGGAAGAGTAGATAAGACAGATTCTGAGAAAGTTGAGGATGAATTGTGAAAAAATGTCAAAAAACAGATGTCTCATTAGAGAATTACAGACGTAAATGATTTGGTTTCTTTTTTTTGAAACAAATGGCTCTTTTTGGAAATTAGGCAATGGGTGATTCGCAGATTCGAGGGCAGTTGGAGCTACAATGTATTGATACGAAGTGAGATAATAAGCTTTTCAATTGGAGATCGGCATTATTTTGAGTAGAGAGAGCCACTAATTAAGAGCTTGAATGTCGAGTAATTGAAAAAAGGCGGTTGCAGATTGGGTGCAAAATGGGTGCAAAACTTGCTATGCTAACAATCGATTCAAAATACAGCCTTTCCTTGTCCTGCTCTCTTTGATGCTCTCATACTTTACTTCAGTAAAGATGAAGGCTGCTCATTGAAGTAAAACATCTTATTCATTGCACTCCTTCATTGATTTGTCTGAAGCCTGATTGTACTCGACCTGTACAAAGCAGAGATGAGTATCAAGGAGATCAAGAACCGATAGAGTACTACCCATCAAAATGGTATGTTAGATAATCAGAAACCAAACTTGCATAGCTGCTAACCTTTATAGTCTATCAAGAAGAAGTCTGGTCTCCGGACAAAATCGAAGAAAGCATCGATCGCCAATAAGATCAGAGAGTTCAAACTCGATCAGGAGCCTAAAGAGAGCCACGAGGAAAACCCTCTCCTCAAGTTGCTGCAAACCACAAAAAAGCAAAAACAGAAGAACAAGTCAGCTGATTTTAATGAGACGATTTTGTCAAAAGCCACATTCAATCTCTCCGGAGGTATCTCCAAATCTGCGACCAGAAGAAGAAAGAGAAAGACCAAGGAGAACCTTAAACCCAAGATGGATGACTTGCTCCTGAGTCTTCCAACTGAGACACTTAACCTCGTGAATGTGAAGGAAGCTTCAGGTTTTATTGCGGCGAAAAAGAAGGACACCAACAAGCCCAACCCCCAGAAACAAGGTGGCCACGCTAAGTTGTTGCAAATGGAAAATAGACACTTCAATCAGGTGCTCGCGGACAAGCAGTTCAAAGCGTCACCATTTGATGCTTTGAAGCAGGCCATTCAGCATAACCAGAGGTGAGTGGTGTAAGTGTTTTGGAGATCAAGAGACTTTAAGTATCCTGACAAACCCGGGCTGGGAAGTCTTTCACGAGCAGCTGATAGCTTCTTGGTACCAGCCCGCCTGTAGCTGCTATGCTACCAGTCCGCATGCAGCTTCTATGCTTTTTTTAAAAGTCGGCACTCCGTTCAGTCATCTGGCCATCTGAAGGTCATACCATGATTAGGCAGAACCTACTCGATCTCAATTTCATGCCCAGTCAACAAGAGGCTCTCTTTTGCGTCAAAAGCCAGTATGTTTACGGCGTTCAGTTTGTTCACGGTCATTCAGGGACATTACTACATGCAATGGGGGCAGTGGAATCACTTCCTACTTCCTACCAAACATATCATGCTTCAACACAAAATGATCTCGTTCAGGTCATCAAGCCGGATGCCATCCCTAGAGTCCTACTCTCACCTGGTGCAACCTAGAGGTAAGCACTCCTCCATTTCATAGCAATTGCCTCAAAGCCGGGAATAAAATAAAGAAAAGAAGAACGAGAATCTCTCCACCTCTGAATACGTCCCTATTCAAATACATGCCACCATTTCACTATGGCCAAAGGGCTCCCGCCTAAAGCGCCCAACTCGTGACTTCTGCCGCACATTCCAGTCGACACCAAAGAAAAATGAACGATCCAAAAAAAACCAAAGAAAATGCCAAAAGTTCGCTAGTAGAAAAAGCTCCTGCCAGGAGCCAATACCCCCGTATTACCAAACTCTAAATGGGCCCAGTTCGTCGGATTCCCAATCCCTTTGGGCAGCAAAAGCGCGCCCCACTACTGCGAGATGGAGTCTTTCTGCAGTGAAGTATAAACACTCTGGCGCCTAGGAAAACAAAGTGCGATACAGAGAAAAAGCCGCCTGTGCGTAAACATAAACAACAAAGCACCTGCTTGCAAAAGGCGCCGTCTCGAGTTACCACTTTTTCTTTGACTACCCCCAAAGTGCCCACTTCATACTTGTCATGGGTGAACCACTCCTTCAATCGGACTGTGGCGAACACAGCTTCACTTCGGACACCGAGCAAAGCAGCATACCGAGGCTAGATCGGTTCGCCTACAACAACCACAACGAAAGCATTTTCGACGATTATCGGTACTTCCCAGGGCTCAAGAGGGACCACGAATCCGTGGTGAAGTTCGACACCAGCAATGACGAGTGTATCAACCACGCTACCCTCAAGGCGTTGATCGTCCAGCTCACTTCCCCTGAGGTGATTGACTATAATCTAATTTGTGACTTTTTTTTGACCTACAGAACCTTCTCCAATAGCCATTCTGTGCTCAATCTCTTGCTCACCCGGCTCATATGGTCGCTACAGTACATCAACTCCAAAACAGAAGATACTCAGCACATTGGCCAGCTTGTGTTGCTACGCACGTTTGTCGTTTTGAGACACTGGATTTTGAATTATTTCATTGACGATTTCGATGCTGACCCAAAGCTTGGCGACACCTTTGCCTACTTCATGAATCAGATCACGAACGAGTCATCGTTTGTCCGTGATGATATGGTCTTTGAGCGAAAGATCATCACTGACTTGAAGACCCACTGGACCTCCCAGATGTCTGAGTTCTACAATTACAGTCTGTCCGAGCAAAATGTATTTGCAATGACCCTTCCCATGCTTTCAGAGGTGGCCAACTTCAG
Source organism: Candidozyma chanthaburiensis (assembly GCA_030579055.1). Lineage (NCBI taxonomy): Eukaryota > Fungi > Ascomycota > Pichiomycetes > Serinales > Metschnikowiaceae > Candidozyma > Candidozyma chanthaburiensis. The sequence continues at coordinate 145,329 of JAKUAA010000001.1, read as the reverse complement.
GAAGTTGCCCAAGCTGAGCACGCAAACATCCCTCCGTACCAACCCTTCCTTCAGGCGCTCGGCCATGCTCTCCCTTTACGACCAGCGAGCCCACTACAAATGTCTAATCCATGACGAGTCTACCACCAACGACGAGAACCCTCAGCTTTCCATAAATAATCTTTTATCCCAGCATAAGTCGTCCAGATCTTCCTTGAACGATAAGCTTTCCGAGTTCCAGGGCAAAAACCGTAAAGCTACACGCAAGCCTTTGGCGCCCACTCAGCATCATAACAACCCCAAGCATAACTACAAAAGCCTCAAGGATTCCTCGTTGGCATTGAAGAAAACGTCCAATCCTTCAGCAGACGCAGCCGAAAACGAGACTCCCTTCACCTCCTCCGGTTTTTCCACAAACGGCCACGTCAAACTTCCTTCTTCTAAGGTCAAGGCCATTCTTCCTCCCACCCCAGTGAAGAAAATGGATATCACATTGAAAGACACAGTAATGCACACGGATTCGAGAAGAGGACCAAACTTCCCTGAAAGCCCCATGTTCGATGAAATGGACAGGAAAAACTCCATCAAAAAATTTGTTGACGGTTGGAAGAAGTCGTTCAACGAAAGTAAAAACGAATCCCCGTTCCAAAGTCCGAAACCTTCCAGTGCATCTTCATTCAAAAGCAATGTGCAACCAAAGCCAGAGACCCTTCAAGTGGGTAGCCGTGTGGATATCCTCAGTGCCAGAATTGTCGACGAACTTGAATATCTTATACACTATTACATTGCCGAACAAAGAAATGCCATTACAGAGGCGGAAGACAGGGACGACATCAGCCGATCTGAAATAAGATATGATAGCCCAACTAAAGAATCTTTTGTCGATGTCAAGTCAAATGTGGACGACGAAGTGAGTATTAAGTCAACTACGAAACCGGATGTGCAAGAAGATGTGACTAATGACGACATGTCAATGCAAGACTTGCCTGATTTGAGTATCGACAGGATCGATAACTTTTTCAAAAGCAGCACAAGTCAAGGTGACAGATTGTCAGAACAAAAGAATCGGAAGTCAAAGAGGATCTCGTTCGGTATTGGTCAGGATGTCTCTGGAAGCTCGTCGTTCGGTAGAGTGGCTAGTCTCAACTGGAACGACGAGGGGAACCTTAATTTGGAACATTCAGAAGTGCTTGACGAGTCACTCACAAATGACGAACTGTTCAAAGAGGATGCGCTTCGAGCAGAGCGTATGATAAAGTCGGGAACTCAATATTTTGATGTTGCAAGTGATGTTGAAAGTGTTGCCGAATCACATTCCTCAATCTCGACACCAAGTGACATTGCGAATTACAAGGATGAAGTTGTCGACTTGAGTGTTGCCATGAGCCCCCAGTCTATGAAAAGACAAGTGACAATGCACCGCATCAACAGATGTGAATCACTGAACATCTCGATGAACAAACGCTACTCGATGATGCTGAGAAACTCCAGTGGATCTATGATGAAGAGAGACTCAATGAAGTCTTACCTCAGTTATGATTCGGCATACTCGATCGCTGCGTCTGATGTCAAGCCCGTTGAAGGTGGAAACCTCAAAAAGAAACATGCCATCCAAGACTTAAGAAAATTAGCTCAACATGACGACAATGAAGCAGGCTTTATAGAGTCGGGCGATTTTCAATCTGGATCAGCACTGCAATGGAGACACACAAGATCCAGTCATTTCTCTTCAAGATCATCTATCAGGAAGAGTGTGAGATTCAGTACGCTTTGTGCCTTAACTGAATTGCCCTTCAATCACTATCGTGACAGTTACAACTCAGGCTCTCAATTTGATAGACACAGCCAGTCAGGCAAGCTGTCAGGTGTCGATGATAGTTCGGTGTTTTCGGCTAAAGAAAAGGTCGAACATCGTGTATCGAAGGTTGACCAAAAGAGTTTGAGTGACCAGTCGTCCTCAAACTCTGTTGCCATCCCTGGGATAAGCAGTTATGTTTTGAAGGAACTTGCTGCTATTCCTGACGAATCCTTCAATTCCGCCACGGATCCTATCCAGAATGCACTTTCTAAGTTGGAAGGAAAAGTGAGACTAGTCAAATCTAAGTCCGGCTACACGATTGAAAGAATAGATGGAGTCAAGCATCGCAGCATACTCAGTGCCAGACCGACTGATGAGGGTACCCGAATTGAGACATTTGACGAGGACAGGAGCATGGAGGAAGGAGACGAGGAGGCTGTTGGAGAGATTAGCGATGTACACAACAATACCGAAGACATCTTGGCCGAGATCAACAATGCAGTCACGGAGGATGCCATTGACTACTCGTCAGACGTCGAAAAGGAGTTCAATGAGAAGCCTCTAACTCCGATCAAGACAAGGGTCAGATCAGCGCTTAACATGCCAACTTCTGTGCACAATATGAATAACTTTATGATCAGCGGCACCAACAGCGAGGACACCAGTCCATTCTCTGTCTTGACACCAAAGGCAGTATTGGACCGTTACTGCTTAGGGTCTGAGCAACTCACAATTCAGAATGTCATGGAGCGGTGTTCACATGTTTCGTTTGTGCTCAGCTACGATTCCAAGTCCTTGGCAGAGCACTTTACAATGATCGAAAAAGACATGCTCCAGGATATTGATTGGAAGGAGCTCATTGAATTGAACTGGAATAAAGATCTCACTCCTGTGAACAGTTGGTTGGAAATCATTGTTAACGACAACTATTACACACAGAATAAAGGAGTGAACTTGGTTATTGCCCGGTTCAACTTGATGGTGAACTGGATTATATCGGAGATCTTGCTCACGAAGGCGGAGAGCGAGCGCATAGCCATCATGTCTAGATTCATCCATGTGGCTCATCACTCGCAAATCTTACAGAATTTCTCCACATTGATGCAAATAATTTTGGCATTAACGAGCGAGAAGATCAGCAAGTTGAAGGAGACGTGGAAAAAGCTCCCACCTGGCGACCTCTTGACGTTGAAGAATTTGGAGGAGTTGACCTCGCCGCTCAAGAACTTTATCAATATCCGGCTCTGTACGAACCAGGTGAGACCGTCGCTCGGATGCGTCCCGTTTGTGGGACTCTATCTCTCGGACTTGATCTTTAATGCTGAGCGGCCTAAATTTGTCAAACGCCAGCAAAAGTCAATTGACCCGCCAGCACGAGGCGGAGCAGCAAGCTCTTCAGATAGAAGTCTTACAATTGGAGACTCGACCACGGGGCTGGACGCGGATGCGGAACTGGAGAAGCTTATCAATTTCTCTAGATTCAGAACGTCGGTGCACATCGTCAAGTCGCTCTCGCAGAGCATTGAGTGGTCGAGAAACTACGATTTTCCTGTGGACGAGGAATTGCTTCGTAAGTGCCTTTACGTGAAATCGCTCGACGAGGAGGAGATGAACTACTGCGCAAAGGATGTGGTGACCTAATCGTTATCAGTTAATAGAACAATGCAGGTGAAGATAGTGGAGGGGAGGATCTTGTTGGGCACTGCCGGTGGTAATCTTGCATTGCTGGGGGGTTTTCCGAGGGTAGTTTCGAGGGCAGTTCCGAGGGTGCACCTGGCACAGCTTCAGCCAGCGGCGCTAGCGCAGGGACCCCAGTGCGAAACATGAGATTCCTTTCCGCCCGAGAAACCCGTACACCAAGAAGCCGCATTTCCGAGGGTGGAGAAGACACAGGTTTATAGTGGACCAACAAACTTTCCCCACGCCTATATAGTACGCTTTATCTAGGCTCAGGATCCGCTTCCTCTAAGCACCATATTCACTCTCAAGATGGGAAGAAAAAAATCACCAGCGCTTTGGATATCGGCCGTGGTGGCCACATCAATAGCAGCCGCCGGTTACGAAGTATACAAATACCTCACCAAGGACGAGGAGCAAACAATAAATGCTTCAAAGTACACCAACAAGTCCATTGCATTGACGTTGCTGCATTCGGTGCTCAGCTCCGAGTTACCGCTAGAAGAAATCATCATGAATCTGCAAAACGTCACCTTCATTTTACCCCCACATCTCCTGGTGGACGATTTAGCCGGGAACATCGACACACTGCTGAGCGGTTTGTCGCAGACCCTTCTTAACAACTACAAGCTTCTCCGGTGCCTGAACATTGATGGGTATTTCCACATGCTTAAGAATCTCAAACCAGACACGCTAATTGTGTGTGCTGACGACTTGGGCATTCACGACAAGATGCCCAAGGACTTGACTCGGTTCGTGCCTGAAGTGGTCACATTGGACCAGAACAAGGAGCGGGTGCTGACGATATTAACCAAGGTGTTCTTGAGGTGAACTTTCGAAGAGGTCTACGTTTCTTGAGGAAAGATAGGCAATATAATATTTTTCGTATGACAGCGTAGCTAGCGGCCGGCCAATCTGTCCTTGCTGGCGATCTGGTCAATGGAGACACCGAACATCAACTCGCCCAAGTCAGTAGACACCTCCAACAACTTGGCGGGGTCATTGTAGTGAGTCACAGCGTCCACGACGGCCTTGGCCAACTTCTCTGGGTTTTTGGACTTGAAGATACCAGAGCCCACGAACACACCGTCACAGCCTAATTGCATACACAAGGCAGCGTCCGAAGGTGTGGCCACACCACCGGCGGCAAAGTTCACCACAGGCAATTTACCGTTAGAATCAATGAGCTGGTCCAAGAGCTTCTTGGGCACTCTGTACTCGTCAGCCAACTTCTGCAAAGCTTCGTGGTTTCCCGCCAACGTCAACACATGCTTGATCTGAGCAGTGACGATACGCATGTGCTTGACAGCCTCCGAGATATCACCAGTGCCGGCCTCTCCCTTGGTTCTCAACATGGCAGCACCCTCATTGACTCTTCTCAAGGCCTCACCGAGATCCTTGGCGCCACACACAAATGGCACCTTAAAGTCGTTCTTGGGAATGTGGTGGGACCAGTCAGCTGGAGTCAACACCTCGGACTCGTCAATGTAGTCCACCTCCAAGGCCTGGAGCACCTGGGCCTCCACAACGTGGCCAATACGGCACTTGGCCATCACTGGGATGGAAACAGACTCGATGATGGACTTGATCATCTTGGGGTCGCTCATACGGCAAACCTGGCCCAGGTTTCTCATATCGGCTGGAATTCTCTCTAAAGCCATGACAGCACAAGCACCGGCTCTCTCTGCGATCTTGGCCTGCTCGGCGTTAACCACGTCCATGATAACACCGCCTTTAAGCATCTGGGCCAAACCGCCCTTCAAAACTGGATCAGACATGAGAAGAAGAATGTGGTATGAAAATGTGGGAGGGTTCAGGAATGACTAACGTCTTTTCATCAGAGTCGGCGCGCGACCCTATGCGCATACATGGACACCCGAGTAAATCCTGGGGTCCAGCACAGGCTTACGAAGGACGCCGTAAAGAAAGTGAATTTCGGCAATTGTCCCGATTTTGGCCTTTGGCGCATTTTTTCTATTGCAAAAAGCAGGACATTCTCGTCTTGGCACCTCTTAGGGCGTTTGATCCAAGACATGGAGTCAAAAGCCGCTTTGCTCGCTCTTCCTTGCCGCAATGGCCCAAGGCACTGGGGTGATTCGTAGCCAGAAATCCCGGGAGCCCCGGAATCAGAATAAACCCCAAATCTGAAAAGTCCGCTTAGTTTGGCTTTTCTGGGGTCTTTCTCCGTGCTCCGTGTGCATTCCGTATACCACTCTGACTCTGCTCTCTGACTATTTTTCACTCGCACTGATAAGAAACACTCCACAGGCATTCAGTCACTCACTCTTCAACGCCACTTTCTTCTCACAATGACTCAGCAATTCACAGTGGGAGTTTTGGCTCTTCAAGGTGCCTTTGCCGAACACTTGGCCCACTTGGCTCGGGCTGCTGCTGAATCCCCCGTCCTCATCAAACACGCCTTTTCATTTGTGGCTGTGAGAACCCCAGATGAACTAGCCCAGTGCCAGGCTTTGGTCATTCCAGGCGGAGAGTCCACGGCAATGTCGCTTATTGCCGAAAGAACCCAGATGCTCGAGCCGCTTCGACAGTTTGTCTCTGAAAAGCCCGTTTGGGGCACCTGTGCCGGTCTCATCTTTATGGCCTCCTCCATCACCAACGCCAAACCACATCAGCAGGCTTTAGGAGGTCTTGCTGTGCAGGTGGTTCGTAATGCCTTTGGCAGACAACTCGACTCGTTCATGACCAACTGCGATTTTTCGGCGTTTGCACCTCTGCTCAAGTCATTCAACACCGTCTTCATTAGAGCACCTGTGGTTTCTGCTGTTTCCACCAAGGGCCTGTGGAAAGAGGTTGGCCCGGAGCTAGATCACACGGTCTTGTTGGAGGCGGCGACTGTGGTGGACGCCAAGTGCACTAACGATGCTCCAGTAGAGATTTTGCACGAATTGGAGAATGGCCTAGTTGTGGCTGTGCGCCAGGGCAAGCACTTGGGCACGTCATTTCACCCTGAGCTTGCGAACGATGCTCTGTTTCATGCCTGGTTTTTGGAGGAGTTTGTCGTGGGAGAGGTCCAGGGACAAGCCTAGGTGGTAGGCTATGGCTTGAAACTCAAATGAAGAACCCCCGATAGAAAGACAATCCAGCTCAAGTGGACAGATGGATAGGGCTAGAGAGTGTCAGATTGGTTAGATGAAAAAATTTATAGAGCATGGAAAATTATGGTACAGATTGGGCAGTCCATTGAGGGCTACATAGTGCACGATGGTACTTTGTCGAAATGTCATTGAAGGCAATTGCCAGGGTATCTCAATTGATTCTAATTGCTGAAATAAAAATTCAAAGTTCATTTTCCCTACACCGAATCACTCCGTACCCCATTGGTACTAACTACTGCATCTTTCTCACATATCAACTACCTCCATACTCTGCCATGCAGCATGCTAGATGGACCAATAGCCGAACGAAATCACCGCTTACCGATAACGATGATCTCACAACATACCTACGAAAATCACCCGATGCGCCAATTGGCAGAATCCAGCCCAAGGCTTCCACACTCACAGTAGGAAACATGTCGCTTAATACTCCAGGAAGCACTCTAACAGTCGGGAAACACAAAGTCACCACTTCTGCCGGAGTCAGGAGTGGTCACACCTTCCGGAGTTTCACCGATCCTGTCGCATATAATAAGCACACCGCCAGACACATCAATTCTGGTCTGAATAGTATTAGCCCACTGATCGAGGAAGACAGCCTGGACGAGCCGATCCAGCTAACAGTATGGTTCCACGAGCCACGGTCTTACTCAGAAGATGTGGTTATCGACGCCTTGGCAGTTCCAGGTATCAAGGAAGGCGGAATCTACAGCTTGGAACCAGTGCTTAAAGATGAGAACCGCAAGACTAAGCCTAGGAAGTTTGTGTTCATCGCTCTGAAGGAGAACTTCATTAGGGACTCCAATGCAAAGGCTAAAACGAGTCTACAAATCTCTCTTCTATCAAACCCGCTCCAAAAGCTTCTAGATATACCTCCCAGGTCGCCAGTACTTCTACAGCGTATAAGAGATCCCACAGAGGTGGAGCTAGATACCGTCGAGATCTATCTTAAAGATGTCAATTTCCCGAGAGACTCACAGTGGGGATTGACTTCCGCTGTCGTGGGAAAGTGCTGCTACATGGATCAGCGGGTGCTTTACTTAGGCAACAGAGTGGGCCAAATAAGGCTGATCTTCAAAGACGGCAGGAAGCTATTTAGCGGCTATATTAGTGAGAGGACGAATGTCATTTTTCGCTCGGAGAGTGCCAAATTGGTATTCCTCGTGCAAATGTCCAGGGAAATGTGGAATTTCGAGGAAAACGGCGAGATCATGTTCCATAAGCTCGTCAACACACTCTTCCCAAAGGTTTTCAAAAAGTGGCTAGCTGCAAACTCCCATCATTCTATCACGATTGTGCTCTTCACAAGTATAGACCTCACGCACATCCCATGGATTTCTTTGGGACCCGGAGAACGCCCTTCTAAGGTACAAGAGTATTACAGAGTGGTCGTTGACCAAGTCAGCGTGTTCAGTTGGGACAAGATCATGGCAAGTCTACGGTTAGAGTTTGCGAACTTCAAGCGTGATGTGTTGATTCATCTCGTTGACAACAATTACAAGATATCTGGCGAACCCTGTCCAGCGGTGAAAGGCGATTTGTTGGAGGCTGTTAACTTGACTATCAGTCTATTTTGCGATAGATTTAGAAACACCGACCTAAGACACACGGTGAACCACATGATCGTGATCACTCCAGGAACTGGCCTCTACGATGTCGATTACGATCTTATGCTTGAAACCTCCAAGAAGATGTTCAATTTGGACTGTGCGTTAGACATTGTGTCCTTGAGCCAACCTCCCCTACATACCGTGCCTTTATTGAGGTATCGAGACACTAAGGGCCTAGTCGGTCATTGCGTCCCGAAATGGTGTGATATCTCCTTTTACACAGATACAGACGAATGGGCTTCGCAATGGATTCCCCGTTGCAAAATCTACGAGTTGCAGATGATGGGCGTTATGGAGAACGAAGTGAACGAGGTACTTATTGATCGCTTGAGCCTTCGAAAAAACATGCCTGTTGTTGAGGCAATGGACTGTTACGATGAAGAAGTCTTCAAGCCGGTGTCGAAAAGGCGTACCACCCCCGTGAAGAAGACCAACTCAGGAAAGATCCTTTTGGAAAAGAAAAGCATCGCCACGCTCTCTTTGATGGGCAAGTTTCCTTTGTCCACGATGAACACTCCTCAACTTGCCCCAGACTCGGCGAAGTCTATCGTTTCAACGACCACTTCGGCTATTCATGGCACCGTCCTGAATCTACCCTCCGACACCTCAGCATTGTCAACATTGTACACCTTGAACCGTACGGTAGATGAGCCTCAAAAACGTGGCACATCAATAATGGGGCCAGAGGCAAACCCCACGCCTTCGAACGCAACCATCTTGCTGGAGCAGAGACGACGCCCTTTACGAAAAATGGAGGGAGTGATACGCCCCACGAACCTCAAATCTGCGGATACCAAGAAGCAGAAAAACAGAAGGACTTCCAGTGCAGGTAGTATTAGCAAGCCGATCAAAACCAAGAAAGCATCAACAGAAGAGAGGGAGTGGGAGGAGAAGATTCGAAACAATCCCTACTGGACGAAGATCTTCAACCCTTCAAAAGAAATGGCAACAGATAGTATCCGATGCAGCAGGTGGGCAGATGTATTCCCACCAAAGATCAAAAGAAGACTCGTCAAATGGAGGTCTTTAAAGGCACCAGCAGCCTTACCAATTGCAACTACTCTGTTTCCTTCCTTCAAGGAACTCGAGACAGCATATACATTCCAGATATATGTTGTTTCACTCAACTACGAGAATCAGTTGGAACTACGGACTACCCATCAGCTTATGCGTGAAATGATCCGCTTGCGTCTTGCCACTGGCTTCCAGATTTGCCAAGGTGAGAGAGTCAAAAACGCCGAGGGCGAACGTAAGCCAAGTGGAAGTCCGGAGAGTTTGATCAAGTATATGCCGACAGGTGATTGTACTGGTGCTCGCATTTACTTGTCTTTGAATGATGAGATTCACCGAATCTTTTGTGACTATAACGGCACCTTGAATGTGCAATTGTACCGCAGGACACAAACAGAAGAGGTTCCCAAGAACACTTTTGGTCGCCAGAAACGAAACGAGATTAGCAAACCTTTGATTCGAACCAGATATGCAGATGAGTATACCCCGGCTTCCATCACGGCACAAGGAACAAAACCATTAGCATACAATTGGAACCAGTTCGATCAACTTTTGGCTGGCTACGATGATGCTGTCGGGGAGACTCAGGAGTTCCACAAGATGAAGTTCGTTGTGATCCCAGGTGACATGCCCCAAAATGCTTATCACGTTAACAATGACAGCCTCTCGGATGAGGAAATCAGGGTTGAGGGCTTGAGGAAGTTGATCTCTTCAATTGAAAGAGGGAGATATGTCCGCCTGAAGGACGAAAAGTCCAAGAGAAAGGAGGAGATCTTGCCTGAGATTAATTTCTATACGGGAAACTTTTTCGACTTTCTCAACGAACAGGCCGAGATTTTTGCTTCAAGCGGCACTCAACCGACAAATTCCTTGATGATATCTGATTCAAAATTCAACACAAACATCAAGTTGAGCACGCTTGCAGAAAGACTTCAAGCGCCGGGAGGACTTAAGCTTGTGGACCGTACGTGGCACTTCAAAGTCCATCTTCGGTGCTTTGTGGGACAGGAGCTTGTATCGTGGTTGATCGAACTCTTCGACGATATCGACAACAGAGAAGAAGCCACAGCATATGGACAGCGAATCATGAAGGAAGGGCTCTTCACTCACGTGGAAAACAGACACGGGTTCCTTGATGGTCACTACTTCTACGAATTGACGGAAAAGTACGCCAAGCCCCAAACCAACAGCAAACAAAATCCCGGAGGTTGGTTCAGGAAGAAAGGCGGCGCTGACGGAGAAAAGCAGGACGTTTCAAGTCAGATCAGCCCCAAGCTCACGACACAACCTTCTAATACACTGGGTCACACTCCGAATAATTCAGACACATTATCAGCATTATCTGGGCTTGAAAATGCGTCCTCTTTCAGAAAAATGATTCCTCAGTTTGGCAAGAACGACAGCGAAAGTCTGTCCTTGACAGATTCACAGAAAACCAGAAAGCTCAACAAATTCATGATCAGCAAGTACGTGAAGTACGACTGTGACCCGCTCAAGAAGTCTTTCCGTTCCGAGTTGCTAGACGTTCATTACGACATAGTGCATAATCCGGAACACTGTTTTCACATTCGGTTCCAGTGGTTGAACACTACCAACAAGTTCATCGATGAGACTATCTTAAGCTGGTCCAGAATATGTGAACGATATGGCTTGAAGTTGGTGGAAACGCCTTGGCGGGAGTTATGCACACTTCCCCAGATGAACCCATTCCATTCGTTTGTTGATCTCAAGCTCGCTGTGAATCCGATAATCGATTCCGAGTTTAAGGATAGTCCCGAATCCACGGAGAACAAGTTTTTTTACCATCTTTATCTTTTGAAAGAAGCAGGCTTTCTACTTGACAACAGAGGATCCAGTTTCTTTCTGAGAGAAAACATCGAAATCCAATACAGTTGGGGCATGCCCGCATTCAAGTATGCACAGTTTGTCCATAGAACTGGTGCCTACATCGTTGAATTGAGAGACTCGGGTGACTTCTTCATGGCGCCAAACAACGTTCATATTCTCAGAGTTAACACATTGATTAACGCCATTCCGGAGCAGAGCAGCAGTTTGAGGAACTACAGCTTTGACTCACAGAAAGTTATGATGGATTTCCGTGAGCTTTGCAAGGACGAAGAGTACTTGCGGAACATCTTCAGAGAGGCAAAGAAGAACCATCGTGAAGATTACGATCATAACATAGCATAGCTGACAAATAACGATGTCACAAAACCGTTCATATATACGTAGTGCTTAGTTGGCGATTCTCTCGGCAATCTTGAGAGCGTCAGCCAAGACACCGTGAGCAGTCACCTCAGCGCCAGCACCAGCACCCTGGATGATCAATGGGTTGGGGTATCTCTCGGTCTTGATAGAAACAACGTTGTCAGAGCCCTTCAAGGAAGCGAAAGGATGGTCAAAGTCATACTTGGCGATGCCAACAGAGACCTTGTTAGCCTTGAAGTCAACCTGACCAACGTATCTCAAGACCTTATTCTCTTTCAAAGCGTCGTCTTTGCGCTTCTGGAAGTCAGCGTCGAATTCTGGCAACTTCTGCAAGAACTCAGCGCCGGTTGGCAAGGACTCCAAAGGCTGAGGAACCAAAGAGTCAACAGCGAAGGAAGAAGGAGACTCGACTTCGAAACCAGCAATACGAGCCAAGATGGTGACCTTTCTGGCAAAATCCATACCGTTCAAGTCGTCTCTTGGATCAGGCTCAAGATAGCCCAATTCCTTAGCGACATTGACCACATCAGAGAACTTCTTGTCCGACTTCTCGCTGGTGGAGAGAGTGTTGAAGACGTAGGACAAGGAGCCAGACAAGATTCCCTCGATCTTCTCGACCTTGTCGCCGGTAAGGATCAAGTCTCTCAATGGGCCAATGATCGGTAAACCAGCACCAACTGTGGCTTCATGGTAGACCAAGCCACCGTTAGGGGCAGCAGACTTGCTGAAGATATCTTTCCAGGTGGCCAAGTCGGAAGAAAAAGCCTTTTTGTTTGGGGTAGCGATGGAAATTCCAGCCTCCACGAACTTGGGGTAGTAGTCGGCGATCGTGGTGTTCGAGGTATTGTCCACCAAAATGGTAGGCTTCTGAGCACTGACCAAGAAAGAGGTCAATTCGTCCAAAGGCAAGACGGGCTGCGCAGGGGCGGTTTTGTAAGCTTTCAAGTCCACGGGCTGGTAGTCTTTAGAGAAAACGGCCTCTTTGGAGGATCTGGCCAAGTAGACGACATTAAGCGCCACAGGGGCCTTCAAGTTGGCCAATTGGTTGATGAAGGCAGAGCCGACGACACCGGCTCCGATGATAGCAACGTTAACGGATTTGGTCATTTTGATGGTAGTCTCGTTGGATCTTGACTCAGAGCACTGGAAAATATTGTGTCTGCGCACGTGAGCCACAGTGAATGTTCCAGAAGACGAGGACTTTTAAATCAATATGGATGACAAAATGGCCAAAACGACGGAAAAAGCGACTGGCAATTCTCGCCTCACTCCACCACTTTTGTCCGGTTTGGTATCGGTGCCGTTCTTGATGTACTGACGATCTGATAATGGCTGCGGAAAAAGTCCATACTGCGCGAGTCGCTTGAAGTCCCATTCTATGGTGGTTTCAGTTTTGTAGCACCAGAAAATCCAGCCATTGAATTTTGCCTCATACTGGTCAAGCTGGATTTCAATAAATTTTCGTGTATCTTTTTTGTGTTTTTTGCTCCATTTTTTCCAGACGTTGATGTTCGGACAGTCTACGTCCTTCATTTTGATGGGGTCGTTGTCATAGGGTGCGCTACCCTCCCACCGAGTTCCCCAGTTCACACTATTTAGCCACGGGGCACAGTCAGTCAATGCAGCAGACCACTCACCCACAACAGCAGGGTGGAATTTGAGTTCTTTTTGAATTCCAGAAGCGTAGTTTTTGATATTGTCGATATGCTCTGCGATTGAAGAGTTGAGCTGACCTACACCGAACACTTCGTAGTGATGGTGGTCAATGAGGATGTTGTAGTTCCGCGTGATGGCCGATGTGTTGGAATTATTATTCCTGAAGTTGTTCCAGTATCCTGCCTCCTGGAAGGCATCGTGAAACACAATAGTGTTGTTGGTTTCCTGAATCTCTCTGGCATCGGTGTACGACTTATTGTAGAAGTCCTTGAGCCGCAGCATCGACAATTTCGGGCCCATGGGCTCGTTGAGCACTTCTATACCGAGAATGGTGTCGTTGTACTTCTCGCTGAATTCGGCACTGCCATACTTGGCGAATATCTCCTGTAGCACCAGAGTCGTCAAGTTCACATACTCTGTTTTGTCCTGCCAGCCCGGCTCGTTGGCTCGAAATAATCCAGAGTTGTCAAAGCCGTTCTGGGAATTTGGGGCTCCGTGAAGATCTATCCAAACTTTGAGGTCGTGGTTCGAGGCCCACTCTATAGCTTTATCTAGATATGCCTGCGCACCTTGAACGTATGGATCATTGTCGAGAGTCTGAAAAGCCCAATAGCCAATGGGGATCCTGACCATATTGAGGCCATAGTTTTTTATATCTTCAAAATCCAGCTCGTTGTAGAAAGAGTCCCAGTGCTGGCGAAGCCTTCTGGAGGCTTCCTCGTGTCCTAGTTTCTTGCAAAAGTGGTATTCGTCTTTCGGGATCTCCGAAGAATTACGAGAAGTCTGATTAAATTCTAGAAATAGCGAAGGTGTGATATACGGCTCTAGTACGAGCCAACCGCCCAATGCCACGCCTCGGTAGACGAAGTCGTCTGGTGATACAGTGTTGGTGTAATTATAGTATGTGGCATTGGTGTGATTCAGGTAGGACCAGCCTGTCGAATTGGCAAAGTTCAGCGCTAGGGCCAGGGTAAACCACAGAAAAAGGAAAAGCGAAAGGTGAAGACTCATCAGTCTGGTGATATGTAGTATTTGTTGTGGTAGTAGTGGTGCTCGGCCCGCGATTACATGGCTGAGTTTCTAAACCTCGGTGCCTCATTAGTCTTTATCGATATATACAAAACAGAGCCTATCGGCTTAGTCCAAGTCGGATGCTGGTTTTGGGGTTCCGTCTTCCAGCTTGTCGGCGCCAAGAACGTCAGTGAGCTTATCAACAGAAGCTGGGTTCTGGACCTTGATCATACGCTCAATAATCTCAAACACATTGGCTGGAACAGAGTTCTTGTAGACACCAAGCACGTCGGTGGGGTTAGGGTAAACAGCCAAGGCCTTGTAGAAGCACATGGCAGCCTCGAGCTCCTGGCTTGGATCTGGCGAAAGACGTTCACCCATGGAGATCTGCTCCAAGAAGTACAGCTCCTTCTCCTGAGGCGAAACAGGGGGAGGGTTGGCAATGATGCTTTTGACGAGGAACTCCTTGATGACCTTGGTCTTGACAGTGTCGGCGATCTTGTTAGCGATAACTTTCTCTTTCTCCATCTTAGCGGCTCTCTTCTTCAAGGACTTTCTGAAGTTGGGGTCATTTCTGCGGGTGTAGTCGAAGTAGATGGCGTAAGCCGCAAGACCAGCGGCAGCAACGGAGATAAACGTCAAGGGTTTGTTCATACTATTTGGATTTGGGGTGTAGTGGAAGTAACTCAGTATTCACCGATTCGAAAATTTTTTGAGGTACACTTTTTAGTGTGTGCGCACCAGGCAGCAAGTCCGAATAGGTGTGTAGGTGTTCAGGAAGATGGTTTTATAGTTTTATGTTACTGATTTTTAGGAAGTGGAGGCGAAGAGTGGGGTTGTTGTTTTTGTTCAGACTCGATTTTTGAGCTTTGAGATCTCGGCTACCAGGTGGCCATTACGTCATACTGGCTTCCACGACACATGGGACATTTCTCATTGAAATCGAAATTCATCAAAAACGAAGTTCTGAAGACAAAAATTTTTAGAAAGCTGGTTTAGGGTATCGGTTTTGCGAAGGACACCGGGTATTAATTCTATACTTCCTTCATCCTTCTCACCGAGTGATGGGAAAATCCCCGAGAACAGCATGAAAACTATTCTTGTGCCAGACCACTCTTTGTGTGAAGGAGTTTTGAGGTTTGTATGAGTTTTGGAACGAAGCTTATGAAAGGGATTCAAGTCGATCAGTAAAGCACCCTTTCTGGTGGAGCATGTTTCGAAAATTAACCAGATAATGTTTACCCCAACAGGATGAACGAGTCTATCAACTCCATGCGACTTAAAGAAGAAATAGTTTCATATAAGGGAAGTCAAGATTCAGGTTACTTACGGTACGCTTTGATTTTGGGGGCATGTATTTTTCGCAGCCATTGTAGTCTCTGCACTGAACCCCTGGTAGTGCTCCAATATAGACAGTCAAAACTATTGATGAATTATTCGGTAGTAGTGAAATGACACAAGACGAGATACACTGTCAGGACCCAGTTCCTCCAGATAAAGTTTTCGTTCTGAACTCAGGCTCATCTAACTCCCCAAATCACCGGTTGATTCTCATCACAGAAAGCAAAGGCGACTAAACGCAAGAAACCTTACTTTCGTAACTTTTCTCATTTCAACCGTGAAATCGTAATTTTTTCTGGTAGGACACATCTATGGCCCCTTTTGTTCCATAATGGAGATTTGGTGAAGAGTGCACACAGAGCTACAACTTACGCTCGCTTTTTTTCCCATCAAATTGATTGGCCTATAACCAGAACACTCCCTTTCCACTGCAGAATGTCTGAAGAAGAAAAGAGAGTCTTCCCCGACTCCAGATTCAAGTTGCCTTCTGGCCTTGTAAACTTCACCAGTGCTGCAGGCTACCCCAAGTGGGAACCTGTCGACACAAGAAAGGAGACCCTTCAGGTGTTTAGATTGTCCTTCTACACCACCGTGGGTGCCTACGCCTGGTTATACTTGTGGAAGAGAACCACCTTCAAGATCGGCTTGCCTTTGGCTGTGTCTGGTTTTGCCACTGTGGCCACTGCCACAAAGGGTATTGTGACCAACTTGAGACAGAAGAACGATGGATGGAACACTTTCTGGGCTGTCGGTGCCGGTAACTTGGCCTGCTTGACCGTTGGCTTCAAGAGCATGCCAGTGAAGCACAAGGTGATGGCTGGTATTGCTGGTGCTGCCGTCACTGCTGCTGTTGACCACATCTCTTGGTCTCAATCGCCTAGTTTTGCTGGAAGAGACACAAAATATGCCGAAGCTAACACCGGTGACGAGCTTCCTCAACAGCAATTCTGGGACGTATGGAAAAGAAGACCTTTGTCGCAGACTGTGGAGGCTTTGGGTGAAGGTAGAGGTATTTTCAAGCAGTAGAGAGGTTAGCATCAAGGTTCTGCAGTACTTCAAGGTAATGTGGGGCCGTAATATACATCAGGAACGAATCTATTTACAGTAGAGTCAATCAAATCTCTAGGTATTGTTTATGGGTATGAATAGCCTTCGGTTGCATCAAGTTGCCTTGTAGGGGTACTCGAAGGTATTGGTCTTGAGCTTCCACAACTTCTTCTTCTTTTTGGTGACCACATGCTCGGCAAACGCCTCGTCACAGTACTTCTTCTTCCACTTACGAATAAACGATGGGTCCCACAATTCGCTGGCAATACCTAAATCTTTGCAGCATCTCATCAATGCGTTACTTTTGCATCCCTCAAGCGCAGTTGTGAGTTTTTCCTCGCCACCAAAGTAATCTTGTTCTCCTCTTGCCACAGAGACCAATCTTCCTTGGCATATCAAGGCATACTCTCGACTGACCTGTTTGGGGGTAATAAATGTCTCAGTTCTGGGTGCAAGGCCCCAACCACCAGGGCCAAAGGCCTTGTTCAAGATTCTTCTATACTTGATTTCTGGCAAGTATAGGAGTCCATCTGGCTTGATTTCAATATTTTCGTCCTCGATGGGGGCAAGTAAGATGTCATTAATCTCCTTCGAGAAGGATGCTTGTCCCAATCCGTGGAACGAGTCAGACCAGTCAATGTGACCATTTTGATTTGTAGCAACGCCACCTATTGGGCTATCATGGAGTGAAAAGCCTCCTTTAGGCGTGGAAGGCTCCACACTTTCTTGGGGAATATCGACTTTGGTTTCAGAGGATGCTGCTGCTTTTTTCACGGGCGCAACTTTTCTGACCATGTTAAACCTTCTCAATGGAAGAAACAGCAACCTACTGCTACTAATAGCGTATTTGCTTGGGGCAAACATTTCAGATGTTAAGTTGACAGTGTAGCTGTTGTTGCCTCTGATATACTTTCAATGTGCAGAGCTATAAGCGTGACATACGCGTGACAATGTGAACATCGCTTTCCATGTTTATGAACCCTCGAGAACAAAATGGCAGAGGTCATGCAGTGATCGAATGTATTTTGTGGAACTTCAGACTTTTCCCACCTCTGTTCTTCCCTATCTCATGCGCTACTAACCACTATTGTCGTGCTGAAGGCAAGACACAAAACCCCAAGTTGCCAATTAATGTCTTGGAGACAGGACTTTGTGACGTTTTTACTGCAGCCTAAACAGAAGCCTGTCCTATTAGACGTCAATCCTGAAGACGGCTTGCATGAACAATGCAACACGCTAGGTCCGTTTCGCACCCGATATATATCATTTGGGGGCTTGCAGATTTTGAAGCGGTGCCATATCCGAATTGATTTTCCAGATCTTAAAAATTTATTGTGTTTCAGAGTATTTAGATCAAAAGTATAAGCCATGGAGACCCAGCGTGGCACAGTTGGCCAAGCCCAAGAAAACCAACAAGCCAAGATCGCACTTTACAGAAAACAGTATGTGTGGCCC
Organism: Candidozyma chanthaburiensis; assembly: GCA_030579055.1. Taxonomy (NCBI): domain Eukaryota; kingdom Fungi; phylum Ascomycota; class Pichiomycetes; order Serinales; family Metschnikowiaceae; genus Candidozyma; species Candidozyma chanthaburiensis. Next base: position 127,420 of record JAKUAA010000001.1, on the reverse strand, counting down.
ATGATGTACCAGCATAGTCTTGGTCAGACCAAGCTTTTACGAACAATAAAACCTCTCACTGCTGTGGCAGCAAAAATATCCACAAACTTTCTTCGCTCTCTTGGCGCCATAGATTTATATAAACAGCCTCCTCCGCTTTTCATCACCCAGGCCCTTTTGCACCCATTTCTATGAGATACACCCACTTCTTGCTAGCACTCTTTTTGGCCCACTTTGTGGCTGCTGATGTGGATATAATAAAACCAGAATCTGGCCAGCTGTTTGATGCTTCCAGCGGCCTGGTGACCGTGGATATCGAGTGGGAAGACGATGCAGAGGGATTCAGCTTTTCTGACCTTGACAGAGCCGACCACTACGACATAGTGCTCATGACAGGAAACAACAATAATATCGGGACAGTGAAGCAGGTGGGCACGAATATTACCAACACTAGGCGGTCGTTTTCGGCAGAAATCGATAACGATGTGGGTCCAAACGGTTATTACTTCTTCCAAATCTACACCCCATTCCCCAACGACGGCTACACCATTCACTACACCAACCGGTTTCGGCTCACAGGTATGGAAGGAGAAGCTAGATCGTTCACCTACCCCGCCAACATGTTTTCATACACTGGCAATCAACCTGAGCCACAGTACAATGCTGGTGGTACCGCTTTGGAAGTACACTCCAGTTCCTTCACTCTTCCATACACAGCACAATCTGGATGGATGAGGTACGCCCCGATGATGCTGCTGCCTGCTTCCACTGTCACTGCCACCAAGTACAACTCAAGACACGCAACCTCCGACTACACAGTGTTTTCGACCTTGGGCCCTGACCCTGATGCCTATTCTACGGCTACTCTCAGCAGAACGTACTTTTTGACGTCGAGGGAAAACTCGGTTCCGGTGAACACATACCCTACGTACTGGTATCCCGCATCGTCCCGGATCCGTCTGGCGACGCTTTCCGATGCCAGAAAGAAGCGGTGGTTGTAAGATGCTTGAGAAGGAGAGTTGACTGATGCATAAAGTACTTTTTCGGCTGAACTTTGTTCGAGGCGAAGCACACCATAAAAGGTTTGCTTGTAAATTCCAAAACCGCTTTGTGGTTTTCCTGGTGAAGGGCCAGAGATAGGGAGAGAGTGGGACTAAACACTTCCTTCACAAAAATCCAAAACTCAACCTTTGCCAAAACTCACGGATAAATCGCCCCTTTGCCACTGTCGCTTCTTCCAAATCCCTAAACTTGGCCTGTTGCTCAAGCAGCAACCACATACTCCCTCCTACCTTGGCAACCTTCTCCGGATTTGCACCCAGTGCGCAACATCGCCAGGAGCAGAAAGCTTTCGACAAAACGGCAAAACAAAAAAAAAAGCGAACATATTTTCAAAAGCTCGAAAAGCCTCGTTTGCCAGCCAAACGGCCCCAGGTATATTCTGAATCTGATCCATTTAACCCAGGCAGCGTGTGAATCACGGCCGCGTTTTCCTCCTGCCTAACAAAAACAGTACAGCAGGATAAAAAAAACTCGCGGTATATGCCTGAGAAGCCTGCCTGACACAGCCTTTTTTCGTGGCTTCTTTGTTTCCTCCTCAAGCAAACTCTTGTCTTTCACGTCAACAAGACGACGACTAATCTTGGATCTCGAATTCCAACGACCCTCCCGCTCATCCGCACTTCAGTAGCATCCACTCGCTCCCAGCAACCGAAAAAGTTTTGAAAGCTCTTCGAGCAAGCTATATTTCACCATGCAACTTCTTGTCTTTGTTGCCCTTTTTTTCATCAAGTTGGCCTTTGCCGATGTCGATATCAGCGATCCATCTTCCGGCGACTCCTTCGGTGCCCTGGGTGGCCTGGCCTCTGTCTCCATCAAGTGGAAAGACTCTTCCGATGACGATGATGATCAGGATTCGCTTTCCAAGGTGAAATCCTACGCCATCGTTTTGTGCACTGGTTCTAACTCCAACATCGGAACTGTGGCTACTCTTGAGAAGTCCTTGTCGTCTTCGGCCACCTCTTACAACGCAGAAATCAAGTCTACGGTTGCTCCAAACGGACAGTACTTTATCCAGGTCTACGCCGTGTTCCCCGACGATGGCTACACCATCCACTACACCCCCAGATTCAAATTAACGGGCATGTCAGGAGAAAGTAATACGTTCACATTCCCTGCCAGCTTGTTTTCTGTCACCGGTGACCAGCCTCTGCCCGTGCAAAATGCCGCTGGTGGAAACACCGAGGTAAACTCCAAATCCTTCTCTGTTACCTACACTTTGCAGACCGGCAAGACCAAGTATGCCCCCATGCAAACACAGCCAGACACCACCGTCACGGCCACCACATACACCAGAAGACATCCTACGTCGGCCTACACCGCATACAAGTCGATCAGTCCTTCGCCTAACGCATTGTCCACCATCACCCCTGGCTGGGACTACACCGTCACCTCCAAGGTGAACACGAACTCAATTGCGGCGTACCCCACATACTTCTACCCTGCGTCTTCGAGGGTCAAACAGGCCACTCTCAGTGCACAGAAGAAGAGAAGATGGCTCGATTAGTTTGGTTTTTTATTTCAAAAGGTAATGTAATAAAGTTATAGGTGACTCAGAAGTCGTAGAAAAGTGTGTAAGCGGCTCACTCACTTGGTAGTGCACTTACGCTGCATATCTCTATCTCGACCATTCTTGTCGATATCACCAACGCCATGTTCAGAAGACTTCTGACAGCGACGGTGACGTTTTTCCAGTCTTTTTTTCTTCAGGAAAGCCAGCTATCCATGGCCCAGAAGTGGGTGCTTGGTTTGGTGAATCTAGCAGCTGTGGTGCTTTTCTGGGTTCTGTCTTCGTTTTTAGTGAATGACTTGTTTGAGACAAAAGTCTACCGAAAGCCCTTTTTCATCACCTGGATCAATACTTCCTGTTTCGCTTTGTTCCTCATACCGTACATGAAGTATGAGCACATCCTGATAAGCGATTTTGCCAGTGTGATTCGCAGATCTTGGAATCAAGAGAGATATACGCGTCTTCGAGACCAGGAGCTGCTGCCGGAGGCATCAAATGAGTATGGACTGCTGATGGAGCAACTAGCCACGGCAGAGCCTCCGCCGGACGTTGTGAAACCGGCAGACGATGTTGTGCCTATGATAGAGACAATCAAGCTTTCGCTCCAATTCATCGTGCTATGGTTCCTGGCCAACCTCGTGACCAATTCGTCACTTTCTTACACGTCGGTGGCGTCGCAAACGATTTTGTCGTCGACGTCGTCGTTCTTCACCCTCATTGTGGGCCATTTTTACCTGGTAGAGTCGATCAACAGAAACAAGATAGTGGGCATTCTTCTTTCCTTCGCCGGGGTGCTTATTGTAACCAGGATCGACGCCTCCGATTCTAACCAGACGCCCTCTGCGTCGTCGCCGATGCTCATCCTTTGGGGGAATTTTTTGGCTCTTGCTGGAGCACTTATCTATGGCGTTTACACCATTTTACTCAAAAAGAAGATCACCGTGCCCGACAAGCGGAGGGAGCGTATCTTGAACACCCACCTTTTTTTTGGGTTTGTCGGACTCTACTGTTTGGTATTCCTTTGGCCATTGATCATTATACTCCACTTCACTGGCCTCGAGGAGTTTGAGTTGCCCAGCAGCACACACGTATTGGTGCTCCTAGGCGCCAATGCATTCATAACGTTTATTTCAGACTTCTGCTGGTGCAAAGCTGTGCTTCTCACGAGTCCTTTGACGGTCACTGTGGGACTTTCACTCACGATTCCCTTGGCAATGATCGGTGACTGGTTCATCAAGGGCTTTCATGTGAATACATGGTACATTTTTGGTGCTGCCGTGGTGACTGCTGGCTTTATGGTTATAAATAGAGATGAGAAGGAGGAGTTTGTGGGTGAAGAACCTGAGGAGACCTCTTGATACATATGAAGGACGAAAGAATGGAGCATGTATAGGTAACACAAATCATAGAAGAAGGATTAACAATTAAGAATGAACAAGGACAAAATTTGTGGAAAATGGGCTATTGATCATCTTTTCAAACTACTCTGACATTGGCCCTTCAGGTGCACCAATTTCTCAGTGCGATAACTTAACATAAACAAAGATGCTAGTGCTTCTTCACCTTCTATGGGCATGGGTGGCCCTAGTTGCCGCTGAAATTGACCATGCTGTCAAATTGACCGAGCTTTCAATGGCCCTGCCTGATGGAATAATCGCCATCTCCAACGCCGATCTCTCTTCGATATCCCAACCAGACAGAGAACACTATACCTTGATAGCCATCACCTCGACGGATCCTGAGCACAACTGTGATTCCTGTCAGGATCTTCAGAAAATGCTCAAGAAGGTTGCTCGGGCGTGGTTTTCCGATTATATCTGGTCACACGGCCTATTCTTTGCAACTGTTGATCTCGCAGATAAGACCAACAAGCCGATGTTTGACTTCCTCCAGTTGAAGACGGTGCCACAAGTTTGGCTTGTCCCGCCTTCAGCTGTTGTTGCAATGCATACCAAAAAAGAGCGGGTCTTGGATGAAGACGGGAACATTGTGTATGGAAACTACGAGATTCTTCTTGAACCTCATGCCAACTTCGAAGTTCCCGATGCCAGTCTCAACACACAAACCTTTGAGCTTGCGGATTGGTTGGCCCGTACGGTTCAGAAAAAAATCACTCTTAGGCAAGATAACGCTCAGATGAAGTTTATCACTACGTTTGCAGCCACCTTCGGTGCAATCCTTTTGATAAAGAAGCGGGGCCCCGGCTTCATCACTGGCTCGGTAAGCAAGGCGCTCATCTACAAAATCTTGACGCTATTTGTACTTTTCGTCATTCTTGGCGGCTACTCCTTCACGACCATTCAGAGCATCGCCTTCTTGGCGAAAGACGCCCAGGGCAAGATCATGTACGTCAGTGGCAGCATGTACTGGCAGTTTGGTGACGAGATTGTTCTTGTGGGTCTCAATTACTTTTTGCTTGGAGCCACCATTGTGTCTTTGCTCTACTTAGGCAGATACCAGGTTGGTCCTGATAAGGTGATCTCGTCCGAGGCAGCACGGCTCGTTCTCACAATCGTGGGGGCAGGTGTATTATACTTGCTCTACAGTGCTCTAACAAGCATGTTCTTGCGAAAAGACCCTGGGTACCCGTACCACTTTCACAAGCTTTTTTAGATACCACCATGGGTTTATAGACTGCGCGTCGCGTGGAATATGCATACAGATACATCACCAACTGACGAACATAGAGGCCATGACTGTAGAGAAACGGTCCGTGGAGGCTGCTACAGATTCGGTGAAGAAGCCGAAGTTTATCACTGAGTTTTTTGCTCAAGCCAACAGCAAGCAAAAGCCGAAACCAAAGATCACCAAGACTAAGATAGTCAAGGCTGAAGATCAGCCACAAATGGAAGTCAAGACAGAGGAGACTATTGAAGCCAAGCTAGAGAGGACTGTCGAGGAGAAAGAGACTTCTGTGAAAGGAGATTTGGGACAGAAGCTTCCCTCAGATACTGCCTCAACTGACGCAAACCTGGACGTGAACCACGCTGCTTTTCTTAGAGAGGCCGGATTCGATAAAGAGAAGTGGGTCAACACTCTCACAGAAGATCAGAGACAATTGCTCGACCTCGAGATCAGAACATTGCATATTACCTGGCTCGCGTATCTTCATCAAGAGCTCACCAAGCCATATTTCTTGAAGCTTAAGCGCTTTCTCCAAGCGCAAATGGGAAACAAGACGGTTTTTCCTCCGCCGAAAAGTATCTACTCGTGGTCCCACTTGACACCGTTGCCCGAAGTGAAGTGCCTCATTTTGGGCCAGGATCCCTATCACAACTTCAACCAAGCCCATGGGCTAGCATTTCTGGTTTTGGAGCCCACCAGACCTCCTCCCTCCCTTTTGAACATCTATAAAACGCTAAAAATCGACTTTCCTCTGTTTCAGATTCCTGATTACAAAGAATTGAGCAAACAGGGAAGACCAGGTGGAGGAGATTTGACGAAATGGGCCAAGCGAGGCGTTCTTATGCTTAATGCCTGTTTGACCGTGGAGGCTCATAAAGCCAACAGCCATGCTAAACAGGGCTGGGAAAGTTTTACCGAAGAGGTGATAAGAACGGCAATTATATACGCAAAAAAGGAGAGACAGAAGGGCTTCGTTATCATGGCGTGGGGTTCTCCAGCACAAAAGAGAGTCGCCAACTTCGGCACGTTATTGAACTCTCCTGAAGTACCCTTCTTGGTTCTCAAAACAGTACATCCTTCGCCATTATCAGCGTCTAGAGGCTTTTTTGAGCTGAAGGTGTTTAAGACATGCAACGAGTGGCTTTCCAATAACCAGCTCGATCGGATCGACTGGGGTCTTCTCGAAGGGAATTCCGTAACAGAATAAGTTCATTTTGATCCTTCACATTCAGTTAAGAGAAAAGGTTCAGCTTTCTGCTCAGATAGACAGACCATGGGGATATCAGTACCGTTTTGCAGCCGCACACAAATTCACCCCAAAATCGCTCCCTTCGAATAACTAAAATACTTTCAAAATCTCATACCCACGAAAAGAAAGAAAAAAGAGCATTGCTCAAATAACAAAGTTTGCAGGTCCCCCTTGCTCCTATCATAGTGGCTCCTGTCGTTTTTCGCACCCATTCGTAGCGCGTTAGGCATAGGCAAGCCGCAAAAACACAGATGAGCGCAGGTAATAACCCCAAAGCCCGTACACCCTTTTAGGCTGGAATATACCTCAACAAAGTGAGAGACAAAACCAATTCACAACTATTATTTTTTCCCAAATCCTTTGATCTCTTCACAAAATACACGCTCCATGGCTGGCAGGAAAAACAACTCTGTCGATTACGCAGAGTCCAGCGATAGTGAAGAGGAACAGCCTCAGATCGAAGAACCCGTTGACATTTCGTCGCTAAATAAAGATGAACTTGAAAGGCGTAACCGGTTTTTGCTCAACTGTGACCCAAAAGTGGCGAAGGAAAATGACGTGGATGACTCGACCAAGCGCTTCAAATACTTGTTGGGTCTAACTGACCTTTTCAGATACTTTATCGATATCAACATGTCCAAGGACCCGAAGTTCAAGAAATTGATCAAACTGATCGACGGTCAAATCAACTTCAAACAGCCCGCAAAGAAGCCGAAAAAAGGCCGCAGAAAGACCGAAAAGGAGGAGGATGCAGAGCTTCTTGAGGACGAAGAACATATGGGTGACGATGCTGAACAGAGGACAGTTCTCACTGAATCGCCCAATTACGTGAAAAGTGGAAAGTTAAGAGAGTACCAGATCCAGGGTCTCAACTGGCTCATATCGCTTTACGAGAATAGACTCAGCGGTATCTTGGCCGACGAAATGGGTCTCGGCAAAACATTACAAACGATCTCCTTCTTAGGCTATCTCCGGTACATCAAGAAAATCGACGGCCCGTTCATTGTCATTGTGCCCAAGTCTACGCTCGACAACTGGAGACGTGAGTTTCAAAAATGGACACCCGAAGTGAATGTCTTGGTTTTGCAGGGCACTAAAGAGGACCGTCAGAAAATCATAAAAGAGAGGCTCCTCACAGCTAAGTTCGACGTGTTAATTACATCATTCGAGATGGTTATTAGAGAGAAGGCTCAGCTCAAAAAGTTTCGTTGGCAATACGTCGTTGTGGACGAGGCTCACAGAATCAAGAATGAGTCGAGTTCCCTTTCTCAAATCATCCGTCTTTTCTATTCCAAAAATCGTCTTCTAATAACCGGCACCCCGCTTCAAAACAACTTGCATGAGCTTTGGGCCCTTCTCAACTTTCTTCTACCAGACGTTTTTGGTGACTCGAACGTGTTTGATGAGTGGTTCAACACAAATCAAGATGACTCGAATGAGAATGATCAAGACAAGGTAGTCCAACAACTCCATAAAGTCTTGAGTCCATTTCTTCTCAGACGTGTCAAAGCCGATGTCGAGAAGTCCTTGCTACCCAAGATTGAGACCAATGTGTACATCGGAATGACGAACATGCAGATTCAATGGTACAAAAAGCTTCTTGAGAAAGACATCGACGCTGTCAACGGAGTGGTCGGCAAGAGAGAAGGTAAGACGAGATTGCTCAATATCGTAATGCAATTAAGAAAATGTTGCAATCACCCTTACTTGTTCGATGGCGCAGAGCCTGGTCCTCCTTACACAACCGATGAACATTTGGTTTTCAACGCTGGTAAGATGATCATTCTTGACAAAATGTTGAAGAAGTTCAAGGCGTCTGGCTCTCGTGTTTTGATTTTCTCACAAATGTCTCGTTTGTTGGACATCTTGGAAGACTACTGTTTCTTCAGAGAATACGAGTACTGTCGTATCGATGGTTCGACATCTCACGAGGACAGAATCGAGGCAATTGATGAGTACAATGCTCCAAATTCCGACAAGTTCATTTTCTTGTTAACGACAAGAGCAGGAGGTTTAGGTATCAACTTGACATCCGCAGATATTGTCGTTCTTTTTGACTCTGATTGGAATCCACAAGCAGATTTACAGGCTATGGATAGAGCTCATAGAATTGGGCAAAAGAAGCAGGTTCAAGTGTTTAGATTTGTCACTGAAAATGCCATCGAGGAGAAGGTGCTCGACAGAGCCGCCCAAAAGCTTAGACTCGATCAATTGGTCATTCAACAAGGCAGACAATCCTCCAATAACAACATTGGTAACACCACTGATGACTTGTTGGGTATGATTCAGCATGGCGCCAAAGAAGTCTTCGAATCGAAGGGCTCGTCGATGCTTGACGATGACGTGGATGCCATTTTGGCAAGAGGAAGAGAAAAGACCGCAACCCTAAACGCCAAATTTAATAAACTTGGGCTTGACGATCTTCAAAACTTTACTTCCGACGCTTCAGTCTACGAGTGGAATGGTGAAAACTTTGCTAAGCGTGCCAATGAGGGGTTGGGACTTTCTTGGATCAACCCTTCTAAACGTGAGAGAAAAGAGCAAACATACTCTGTGGACAGCTATTACAAAGACATGCTCAAAACCCCCGGTGGACAAGGAGCTCCTGTTAAAATGAGGCAACCAAAGGTTTATCACTTTCAGGACCACCAGTTTTTCTCGCAAGAGCTTCGTGACCTTTTGGAGAGAGAGCAACTTGCTTATAAGAAAGCTACCAATTACCAGTACTCAACTGATGATTTTGGTGATAGCGACGAAGAATTTTTGAATGATGATGACGAGAATGAGGGCCTCGAACGAGAGGAAAGATTGGCTTTGGAGCAGAAAAAAATCGCTGAAGCAGAGCCACTTACGGAAGAGGAGCTTGAGTATAAAGAAAAGCTTTTAGAAGAAAGTTTTCACTCGTGGTCTAGAAGGGATTTCACCAACTTTATTCACTCATCCGCCAGGTATGGAAGACACAATTACAAAGACATTGCTAACTCTCTTTCAAGAGATGTCGATGAAGTTGAGCGATACTCAAAGAAATTTTGGGAATGTTACAGTGAGATCGATGGATACGAAAAGTATGTTTCCCAAATAGAGGCTAGTGAAAGGAAGGCATCCAAAATGCAGAATCAACAAAAGATCCTCGCCAGCAAGATAGAGGAAGCAGAAGATCCACTCGAGGAGCTCAAGATTCAATATCCCCCCAACAATTCTAAACGCATCTACTCCAAACTCGAGGACCGGTTTATTCTTTTCTGTGTCAACAAGCATGGAATTTTCTCCGACAGACTTGGGGAGAAAATAAAGGAAGAAATTCAGGCCAGTGATCTTTTCAAGTTTGACTTCTATATGCTTTCAAGAACACCTCAAGAAATCAGCAGGAGAGTCAACACTTTGATGCTTGCACTTGCTCGTGAGAATGACGGTCTGGGTAAGAAGAAAGGGAGACAAGTAAGCAGTACACCAAATGGTGCTGTTAAACAAGCTTCGGTTGACCCTCAAGATTCTGTTCACGTCAATGGTGACGGAGCAGTCAAGAAAAGAAAGGTGGAAAACAATTCGAATCAAGAAGCGAAGAAGATCAAGGCTGAAGCGGACAGTTGAATCACCTTCCGCTCAACGTGTAATTTTAGTAATTAGCATCCTATAGATAATCAGGACGTATTTCCTTCATGACAGTCGAAATATAGTAAGGGACCTTATTTGCTGTCCAACTCACAGAAAAAAAGTCACTCATTTCGAATTTTTCGACTTTGAGGTAATCAAGCACTGTTTTTTCAGGTCCTGCCTTATACCTTGGTGGGATAAAGTTCTTAAGACTGATGATTTTCGATCCAGGCTTGAGCCCGTACAAAAGCTTTCCAACTTCGACGTTCAATGGGAATTCAAAAAGGTAGTTATTGACGAGTAAGACATTGCACTGAAGACATTTCTCCCTTACCTGCTCGTTGTTGACGAAAGATTGCGACAAGGCAAATGTCAAATTCATTGTGTTGAGTCCTAGCATTTGAATCTTCTTCTGCAAAAAGTGCTCTTGTAGACTCGTTAAACTTGAAGCATGGGACATAATCTCGCAACCACCACTTTCCTTGACACCGAATTCCAACGCAGCTTGGAATGTTGTGTTTCCCACACCAGAACCCAAGTCATAGAACAGGTGCTTCGGCTCAAGGCCAACTTTTGTGAGCACTTCAGAAATAAAGGAAGGAAGCAACTCACCATAAACTTCCGCCGTAAAAGCCTTATATGACCGCAACTTTCGTGAATTTGGACCAACGATTCTCGTATAGGCAGTAGTTAAAATCTGGTGGATTGCAAATCTTGAAATATGTTTCTGAAGGGCCAAGATCCGCAAAAAGCATTCAGAATATTCCGCGGGTCGAACATTGTAGTACTTTGAGATGAAGCCATTCGTTTCATTATTCTCATCACCGCTGTTGTTCTCGCTTGTAGGTTGGCCTTCCAACCAATTGCCAACTTCACTTGAAGGAGAATCTTGAAAAGCTTTGTGCTTAGCCGCTGCTTCCATCTTCGCTGGCTTCCTCCCGGGAAACTTCTTCGGATTGCCATTATTGACCACATCAAAAAAGAACTTGTTCAAATTTAGATCGACAACGGAGTGGTTCTTCCTGTAATTGAACGGAAGATAGTACCTTATCTCTTTGTTGATATCAAAAGAGGGGTCCATCTTCAATGGATAAGGTGTAAGCTCTAACATTAGCAAATTCCATCTGTCGATTATGATCATGAACTGATTGAATTTATCGTTCTCTGCAGCATCTTTGAGTTTCTGGCAATACTCCTCATAAATATGCTTTTGAAGCTCGGGTGAATGAGCGAAATAAAGAGCGCTCTGGATTTGTATCATCTTTTGGATTTCATTAATTGGATTGAGTTCATTGCTCTTGGGCTGTGCTAAGATGTAGGCATCCGAGTGCTCGGGATATAGAAGATACCTGACTCTCACGATATTCCTTGGGTTGATAATTGTGTTGCCATCCTTTTGAATGGTGAAGTGGGGAAAGGTTTTCGGCATTGCTTTGTAGTTTCGACTGTGGGAGACCATGACATCGATCGCTGAGTTGTCAACAAAGGGAACAGAAGACTCGGGGCCCAACATCAGGACATCGGGTGAGAATGAAATAGGCTCAGGTGTGGTCGACAAGATTGAGATAGACTCATTGAAACATTGTCTGCCCTTGGTAGGAACGAGGGTGTCATTGAGAACGTTGATAGGATCGAACGGACTGGCCTCTTCCTCTTCTTTATCTGAAACATCGATATCCTCAATATCTGAGGTCCCTTCAGACTGCTCCGATTCAGATTCAGAACTGGTCATCGCTTCTGAATCGTCTGTGTAGTCTTCAGCCTTTGGACGTCCAGGGCCCCTCCTTCCTGGGCGGAGCTTCATCCTTCTTCTTTTTTCTTCCTTCCTCTTTCTCAATAACCGCTTCTTTTCGATCTTCTTCTGCTCGATCTTCTTCTTTACCAACTTCATCTTTTGCCTTGTTTCGAACTCGGGTACAAAGTGAACGGCTTGTTTTCTGGTACGTTTTTGGCCATCTCGAACTGCATTTCCATCACCAGTAATGCTCTGAAACCAGCTGGCGTCAGCCAAGAGTGAATCTACTGGCGTCTTTGGTCTATCATGACCACGTAACTGACGCATGGCTTTTATCAGAGCGGATGTGGCCTTCACTCGTGCTTGCCGTGCTTCCATGCGTTTCTCCTTGGTCTCCCTTTTGAGACGTAGAGTCTCTCTTCTTTTAATAGCAGCTTTCTCAATTATTTGACGGCGAGTTTCTTCGTCCATGGTACTATGCCGTTTAACTTTCCGTCGTTGAGCCACTGGAGCTGAATCTGAACGGTTCTCATCATCATCACGATCACGTCTTCTCCTGCCTCCCCTTGTGCTGTTGTCGAAGAGTGAATACCATTCAGCCTCGTACACTAACCGTTCGTTACTGTTGGCGAATTTTTTTTGGCGAACACAGATGAAGCGAAGGGAGTCGAGTTTCTCTTGAATTTCTTCTCTGCTTCTCAAGAAAAGAACCTTCTGGATCTCTTCCATATCGTAGTCGGTTTGTACTATGCTGCGTAAGAACTCCTGCTCAGCCTTGCTATAAGGGACATGGCGACTCCCTCCTCTTTGTTCAATAGTAGCTCTCAAACATTCGACTAATCTCTCTACAAATGAACTCTCGCCAGACAGAAAAACACCAGTTCTTGTGAGATCGTTTTCAAGCAAATCCTGAATCAATTGCTTGTTCTCCTGCTCAAACAGAACATCCTCTTCAAAAAGCTTTGGATTCGTTTTCCAGAGTTTCTTTGTCAAAGCCTCAACTTTAAGCCCCACCTGATAGGTGGTTCGGAACAACAACTCTTCCCTCATAAGTTCCTCAGGAACCTTATGAGTAATGCAATTAGTGATGTATTCGACCTCAGCAGACAGCCATCTGGGTCTCATGCGCAGACGTCTAGGAAGAAGAGCACGCAAATCGGCGATGGACTCCTCGGGAAGATACCTGAGCACATCTTTTCTTAAATACTCTTCTCGAGCTAAGCAGGTTTCTAGGGCAGATATTATCGACAAATTTGGCTCAATCATGTCACTATAGTAGTTAGAAAGATTTGATACAAGTCCCTGAATAGCCTGGTTGCTTCGTGAGAAACACTCTTCCTCAAGCTTTTTATAATCAATGGGACTCGGGCTAAAGAACTCTTGCACGATAAGATCCGTTTCTCCCTTAGTGAAGGATTCTGCACTCAGACACTCAGAAGCAATCCGCTCGATATCCAGCCACGAGTGATTCAAGTATTTGGAATGTAGAGCGGATCTCCGAGCATCAAGCTCGAGGCAATGCTTCAACTCCATTTCCTCTGAATTAGACGTTGAGCCCAGAGGGGAGAGATTTTCCAGGCTTTCTGGTGTCATGAGGCCATGTTGATCATGGAAAGCATTTCCATGGCTGATCTTCATGATGCTCTTTCCCGACCGTGTGTTTACAGTTGACATCAGATCAGTAGTTCGTGATTCGATCAGTTGCAAAGGAGCATCTGCACCGACAGAGCTAGCTCTAGTAGTGGCTTTCAGTTCCGAATCTTCGCTTTCTGAATTCAAAAGTTGGGCGAGTTTAAGTGGTAAGTTTCTTCCATCTGCTGCTGCCAAAGGGACCTTCGACTCAGTAGGATTTATTTTGTTTTCACCATTTTCCCCCTGACTCTGTGGCGGGAATATTCCAACCGAAAACTCCATCCGTGACGCTGCCAAATTACGGGAGTTGAAAATGCTTTCTTTTTTTAGGTTAGAAACGCTGGTGGGGTTAGCGGATCAACTTTTATAAAGACGCGCTCACGCACGCATTCTACTTCGGTCTCGCGATGGCCGCTTTGGATAAGTATAGGTGTCTAAATTCTCTAAAGCTTACTGGCTCGGATGCCGTTGAGTCTGAATTTGAGGTCCTTGAGCACTTTGCTGTCAGGTTTCCATCGGTCAAACAGATCGTAAAGATCGTCTATCTCTTCAACTCCACTTTTCCTAACCTCCAGTGCATGTCCCACAGTAATTGCACCATCAGACACAGGCCAGTTTTTCTCTATGTTAAAAATTAGGCCCCGCAAACACCATGGCAATAAATACGGGTTTGTTCCGATCTTGCCAATGTTGTACTCCTTGACGTAGATCTGATTAGAAACGGGTGATCTGGCACTTATTGCGGTATTTTCGGATTGTGTCAGAAGCTTACTTGGAGGCACGACAATATCGTCGGTACACAACGCAAATTTGATTGCCAAGTCATATACCTTTCCGTCGTTGTAAATTTTGGAATGTCCTCCACCTGTGAGTGGGCCTGCCAAAACAGTACTGATTTCCTTGATGACATTGTTATCGAAGTAGCCAAGATTCTGCAACTGACAGCAAAGCGAGACAAGCTTTTGAATAAATGCCGGCGTCTTTGATGAGTGATCGATGTAGCACGCTCTGTAGATATTCGGATGGAAAATATGAGATGCAAGCGCAGAATACAATGGGACCAACTGATCGTTGATCGAGCCAATAAAACAGATTTTGACATTGGCGTCAATGATTGTCTGCATTGACTCTTTGTAGGTTATCGACTGCTTGCTGTCAAATTTGGTTAACTCAAATAGCTCGTTCAAAGAGTTATGTTCGATTGCAGAATAAGCTTTCATGAAGAAAGTCTTATCGCTTCCGTAGAATGGACCATTATTGATTCCAGCCATTCCAAGTAGTCCTATTCTTTTGCTGTTGGGGTTTTGAAGAACCCCCATCTTTATAAGTTTGGCGAAGAGAATTATGGAAACAACACAGCCTTGTGAATGCGAAGCAATATAGATAAAGTCAGCATCATTGAGCTCCTTTTCCCACCTCTGCAAGATCTCAAAGAAAAACTCGACACGGTCAAATATCTTTCCCTCCTTCTCAAGAGCGATTTTTTGAATGCTAACGCTGTTCAACTCCCGCTCGTTGATAAGGTCATTCTCAACGCAATATCTAATGACAGCTTTTTCTGCTTCATTGGCAAACTTTAGAGATGTACCCGTGGGTGCACCAATAAGTGGTCTTATCATTCTGGTAGGGAAGAAGCCATGAACACCGATGATGAGAATCTTCCTGATTTTGTTTAAAGATGTCTTCGATTTGGCAGAATCACCCAGACCAGATGCCTTTGTAGACGCATGGTCGCGGTTGTTGATTAAGAGGTTTCCCAATGCATCGTTCGTAATGGAAATGTCATTGCTCTCCTCCCCGTCTGCCAGTTTTTTCTGTCTCTTCAGAGAGCGCTCCAGGCTCGAGTCGTGATGTAGATTGTAGCTAGGCAAACATGCAGATTTGTGGGGAGGAAGCTTGGTGAGAGAACTGCCATAGAGCTTATAGCTTCTCTCGCTGATAGAGACAAATTCTCTCTCCTTCATTGACTGGTGGGTTTCTCCATCGGAAGAGGCTTCTTCCTCGCCGTGAGCCTGGTTCCCAAAGCCGAAACGTGTTGATAGATGTGACAACAAGCCTTTCCAGTTCTTGATATCAAAGGATTGTGGGACACTAGACAGGTTGTCTGGTGGAGAGCGGGTCTTGTTGAAACTTTGGTGATGCAAGCAGGAGCGCCAGTCTGGCACGATAATGTTTTCCTTAAGATTCTCGTTCTTGTGTGTGTTTATCTTCTGGAATTGCTTTGCCGAATCGTGGGGCTTGTACAAAACGGCATCGTCTTCTTCGTGGTTCGACTGTTGTGGCTGCTGGTTAACTTTGGCATCTCCATCCTCCTGATTACCCGTTTGATCTTTGGTGCCTTCATTTGTGCTCCCTAAAAGGTCGTCTTTGGAAGGAATTGAGGGAGTTGAACTGACAATCGCATTCGTAGCTGAGAGTGGTTTCTCGGGCTGTTTGCGTGCTTTCGAGTCACCATCAGATCCGTTAGAGCCATTAGCGCCATTAGCGCCATGAGCGCCATTAGAAGCATTCGTCCCGTTCCAAAAGCTCCACAGCTTTTTACGGTTCCCGTCTGAGTGACCCACATGGTCATCTATCTCGTCGTTGCTGTTACTGTCATTGTCGTCGTTTTCAGCACTATCATCGTAATTATCCTGGTGCTCTCCCTCGTCCTTCTTCTCGTCGTTTGAATCGCTATCAGAGCCCATTTTGCTTTTGGGCCCCCAGTTGAGCCAGTTGCCCTTGCTCATGGAGACAAGCGATGATGTGGACGCCTTCTGATTCAAAGGCTTCGATAAGTTGGACTTTTTCTTTGGACTGCTGCTCTTGATTTTCCCCTTCGACTCTAGATCACCTGTCGAGGCCGATGTATGGATTTCACCTCCTGGGTTAGGCCGAGCAAGCAGAGGATTCGGATTATTCGAATTGTTGTTGTCTTCCTCGGCTCTAGCTGGAAGACTTGCAGATGAGCTATTCCACTTAGGAAGCCACGAGCTGCTCATACTTTGTTGCTGTGTGGATGGTCGTTAATTTATGAAGAAAATGGTTTTTGGGTACTCCACATGTCCCCAGAGATTATGCAAATGTCATGTGCAGCGGCCCTGAGACGTGCAGGAGATGTTCCAGGACGGTAAGATGAAGCCTATTTACTATACAGTGTTTGGAAATTTGCGATCTCTTCGAGAGATGAATTCTATTTTTTTCCGAGGTTCTATGCGTTTGTGAGATTTCCAGGCCGATGGGCTGTACTATTCATGTGAAACCTTGACCTTTTCGCAACCGGGCACAACCAGCGATCTGAGATTCCTGCTTCCGTTGCAAAGATTTTCAATGGCTCTGAAATTGCTTCTCAAAGGGGCTTTAATTCTATCTTTGAATCATCAATGACCTTTGGCAGCCAAAAGTTTCTTGTATTGGGCAACCGACTCCTCTGAGCCTCCACATATAATAAAGATAACCACATCGTCCTGGGTGAGGTTGCCGAAAACGTCAAGTAGGTCCTGTCTTTGTATAGATGCAGCGACTGTAGCTCCACAAGCAGGCTCAACTAATCCTCCTAATTTGTTGTAGTAGTCCACGGTTCCGGCCACTGCCTCGAGATCATCGATTTGGCTGTAGAAGGTAGCACGGTTTTTGCTGTTTTCTAAAGCGGTAGCAGAAACAGCAGGAGCTGCTAAGCAGTTGACAATCGTATCCAACTTATCTAAGATCACAACTTTGCCTGCCTTGAGTGCCTCGCCAAGAGCAGGTGTTTGATGTGTTTCCACAGCCAACACAGGTACTTCGCTGAGGGCCTTGTTCCTTCTAAGACCCTCACAAACACCATTGAACAAGCCGCCTCCACCAACACTAAGCACAATTCCTTTCACTTTGGAAGCCTCGATCTTTTGTTCCTCGAGTTGCTCGGCTATCTCATCCACCATCTGGGCGTGACCGTCCCATAGCACTGGGTTATCAAACGGGTGACAGTAAACCGGATGAACATCCTTAGGCGCTTCTCCGATCACGCTATTTCTAAGGTGGCTGTCTGCCTCGCCCCAATGGGCTCCTTGGACCACCACCTGGGCTCCGAAACTCTTGAGCTTATCTATGGAAGGTTGGGGCGTTACAACCGGTAATACAACCGTGCACGGTACATTGTGGTGTCTGCTCGCGTATGCTGATGCTAAACCAGCATTTCCGCCGGATGAAGAGAAAATGTGTGGTTTTTTGCCTTCAGCTTTTGCCGCCTTTATCGACTCAGCAATAAGCTTACTCATACCTCGAAGCTTGAAACTGCCCGAGGGCTGCTCGGATTCTAGCTTATACAAGAAGCGGCATTTTCCGTTGAGTTTATGACTGACATCTAGCAATTGGGTTCTGATGCTGGGAAGAACCATGTCAGTGGAAATGGTAGTGGATGATTACTCATATCGCGCTACAGATTCCTCAGTGATTCTTCCCTACCATTCCATGCCGCCACTTAAATTCTCCAAGTCTGAGAACTTTGTTAATATTGACGCAGATGCCGAAAGGCAGATTATCGACGCCTATGCTGAGACCTTGAGTGAAGCTGGTGTCGAGGATGTTTATCTCAAACACCTACCGATCATTTTCCAAAAGTTGAGCATCCCTCACTGCTTCACCAGGGACATCGACAATTGCATCCAATGGTTCTACGATACATACCTTTTAAATGTCTCGAGTGATTCGCAAAAGGGTCGGAAAACTAAACTGTTGTTGGAGCAATTGACCTTGACTTCAGGTAGACACAACGAACTCGAGGTGTCCGATATCGTCGACATCGATAAGCTCATAATCGTTGGCAATCGGCTCGTAAAGTTCAGAGACCACTATCCGGAGATCAAAAATGCCTGGCGACTTTTTCTCGAGGCTGCTAACGGACCCAAAGTGAGGGACTCCGAGCTACTTGACCTGACCCTCACACTCAAGGAGCTAAAGAAAGTGAAAGAGCGATTGGATCTTGGCGATGTAAGCGACTCCATACTTATTGATATGCTTGGGTGTGGAACTACGACATTGGATGGCCAGGTGCTTAACTATGATGCCAACGCTGCTGGACTTGCTGTGGGTATCAAGGATTTTGCAGAGATCATGGGCCAAATCGGACAGCTAGATTGAAATTTGCTTGACAGGTGACACATAAATTAGGAAGAATCTAAATATGGGAAAATAGGACAATTCGGACCTCATGGCTCAACAGCGATGGCTGCAACTTCTGTATCGCGAACTCTACATTCACCTGTCAATGGGACACTCAGATGTGCAAACTCGGCTCATAGATCTGTTTCTTGCCGAGCTTGAGCAAATACAGACTGCTGAAGATCCCATTAACTTTAACAACACCAGCCAGCTAGATGCCCTTCTCACCTATCTAGAAAACTCAGATGTACCAGAGTTTGCCCTGGTGCCTTCGGAGAATGTGCTACACATCATTCTAACATTAGCATTTCGGTGCCCCCAGTCTTCGTGGACTCACAGCACCGTTAACGGTGATAATGGCGTCGAGGTACTGTCGGTATACATGAGAGAGATCAACGACAAATATGAACACAACTTGACCAAGAATCTGCTACAACAGAGAAGCGTCAACATATTGAATAGGTATGTTGATATCGTGCTGTCTAGTGATAGCGGCAATGCCTCATTACTTTTCGAAAAGCTTCAAGCTGTGCTACGACCCATCTGTCATACATCGATACACTTTTCCAGGCCCCGTTTGAAGCTCGAACCTACGGAGGCGGATCCAGTGACAGAAATCATTCAAGATTCAGAAGATGATGGAGGGAACATTGAGTTTCTGGTAGAAACTGAGACGGACTTGTCGTCGAAATATCGCCTGTTTGGCCTACCGCAGAAGAATGTCATCTCGTTGTCTGACATTGGCAGTAAAACAACGGGTTTGGGTGAAGCGACCTCATTATTTCAAAACATGCCACATCTACTGGCCCAGGCGACCCCAGAACCCGAAGAACACTCGCCAGGGCCTCGAGCAAAGAAACTGAAAGCTGAAAGAGACCCTTTGCAATTCATCAAGCTCTTCGATGACCATCTTATAGTCAACAGACTAATGGACCTGAAACACTATTGTCTCTGGGACCTCTTACGATGGGTCTTTACGTGCTGCGAGGACTCCAGCCAATATCAGCAGTTTCTTTTTGATTCTAATAGTACTGCGCTTCACGGTATTTGGGAGACTTACAACCTGGCTCTCCTGGTAATGTTCAGATTCCTCAAAGAGCAGCATGATGTTTCACAAAAAGCAAACAAACGCTCATTCTTGAATGATCTCCTCACACAGCTTGGTCGAAACCAAGACTGGTACGAACGCCTTGTTGAAGTATCTTTTTCGGGCTTGGGCTCACAGACTCAAGATCGGCCATTTCCTTGCTACCCTCGAGAGAAACGCTTAATCAAGAATGATTCAAGCACTAGCAGGTCCGTGGGCGTACGGTCTAAGGTGGAGTATGACGATAATATCCAATCTATGAATTTGAGGGCCCAAATAGTGGCCACCTTTCTTTACCACGAAACCAATCGCTTTCAAAAGATTGAGCTTGTGGCGCAGTTGACTGAGAAACTTCTCCATTTTCAAAAAAATATCATCTTCACATTTTTACGCCATCTAGCTGCCCAGCTGTTCGTTCCCAAAAAAGTACTTGAGAAGTTTGTTCTCATGGTCATCAATAAGCTCATGATCACCATTGTTGGTTCAGAAGATCTTGCTTATAATTTAATAGGGTACCTGGATCTGACCACTAGCAAAATAGAAAAGCTTGTCAGGCTCTTCCAATCCAGCGAGCTCTATGATGGCATAGTTCAAGATTCAACATACAAGAGTTTTGGCGAGTTCAGAAAGGCTTGGGATATTTGCATTGGCTTATGCTACGAGATGGTCAAGATCACTGTGAAAAGCGAGGTGGCTCAACAGCAAAATTTATCTCCAGCAAAATACGAAGCCATTTCCGTTGCTTTAAACACCCTCAAGGCCGCTGCCGAACAGCGCTACATTGAATTTCTCCGATCGAGATCGTGGGACGCTGCGAGCGCCGATGACGATATTAATTTTATTCTTGACGTCGATGAAATCGAAACCCATAAACTACAATATCGCAAAGAGTGCAACCATGACAGGCTCATGGCGTGGATCTCGATGTTTAGACCTTTTAATGCATCTAAATGATATGCTTTACCTTGAAGTAGTGCCTCAAGTACTGGATCTGCCAGCCGCCCAAGCCAAGCAAGGCAAGAACAATGAGGATGGAAAACCACTTGACTCTGGAGTTTGTGCTCTCGTTGGTGTCTCTCATTCTCTCCTCTCTGTTTTTCAAGTACAGCAAGTGGTATGCGATCTCGCTGGTCATTTCAGCGATTCTCTTCAATTCGACTTCGGCAGGTTGCAACTTCTCTGCAGCCTGAACAGCGTTCCAGTCTCTGGCAGCAGCACCGCTCTCAACGTCGATCTCGACTTCTCTGGTCAAATACACTCTGTTACGACCTGGTTCAGCTCGGTTGGTGAGACAAATGTCAATTGCAGCAGCATCCTGGGTGGTGAAAACCGCTTTGACTTCACCGCTGATGTCCTCCTTCTTGTAGAAGCTGTTTCCAAGCGTGTCCTTCACGGTCAACAGCAATCTCTGGCCGTCTCCACGGTACCCTGTGGTCTTGAGGTTGATCACCACCATCTGTTCTCTTCCGACGAAATCACGAATACACGTTGGAGTGGGGTCTTGCATGGCAGGCAAGTCCATTTGCAACGCCAGCACAATGGAAGCAAGAAGCGTAATTGTGAGCCAGATATTGGGCATCAACATGGTTTTAGTATGTAGCTTTGGACAACAGAAGATTGAAAAACCGTGTCAAGAACACAACGCGCGCCCCAGCCAGAAAAATTTGTGAGCTCGGTCCGAAGCAGAATGGGGATCGGAAGACATTTATTGAGGAGATTTTGAAGAAGCTGAAGAGCTTTTTGAAGAATTGAAGGTTTCTTGAAGCTTTTGGTTTTGGCGTCTATTTCTGGCGCTTGCAGTCAGGAGACCCATTGAGTCAAGCGTAGGCATAGTATGGATCTCTGCTATTCGATTCTAGTAGCGTGTAAAATTTGCTACGATCTTTATCGCTTACTTCGGTAGCTGGAGATTGATAGGAAGTAGAATGCTTTATTCTCGACACTCTAGACATTTTCACACAGTCCAGAATCCAGCTTTCTTGTACAAAATGGTTGCGAAAAGCTGAACTATAGGAGAATCTCGATTTGCGTGAAAAGAAAGTGAAACGCTAAATCAAAGAAAATGGAACACCCTGTGGGCCTCTTCGCTACAAACAAAAAAAGATAAAAAAAAAGCAACTGATCTTTTCAATCTCTCCCAAGTCATTTCCTCTAACTTCCCTTACAGACATCCAGAGGCCAAAGGCAGATGTACGGGTGTCAAGGCTACACTATGCGAAAAATCTCTACTGCTTCTTCAAGATTCCCACCTCCAAGAGATCATGGCAAAGAACGCGAACTTCTCGGTGGTGAAACTCATCTCTGCTGCCAAAACCGGCTACGAGAAGTTCTTCAGAATCCGCAAAGGCTCTCCAAAGCTCAATCTTATCCTATATGACCCAAGAGCCAAGAGACACTGTCTCTTCACTGAGGCGAAGAAGAGAAAACTCGCCAACCCTCTAGAGAGAGACTTCTTGGGAAGACATCGCTAGAAAAGCCTCCACACACTCACGTCGTCATGTAAATAGCAGCATCCGCTAATATAATGGTAATCTATCTTTGTCTATGTACAATCTGATCTGGACCATCAGAACAGCTTCGTCTTCCAGTCATCACTTGGCGCTTCCAAATCACCAATAACTGTTTTTATGGAAACCTTGGGGTTAACCAAGTACTTTTCGTTGACGTCCTGCAAGTCCCTGAGTCCGACATCCAAAAACCTCTCTCTCCTCTCCTGCTTCATCTCATCCGTGATACCTTCTAAGAAGAGGTCGGATCCCTGGCTGGAAATGTGGCTAGGAGCATCAACGCTTTGGAAAATAGCAAGCTTGGCTTCTTGTAAGTCTTTGTCTCCCCATTTGGCGTTAGCAAAGTTCTGTTTTGCAACCGCAGCGGCTTCGTTGAATGCCCTGACAGATTTCAACCCGTGAGGGTCTCTATAGGAGTAGAAATTGAGAGTTCCGCCCAACCCATCGTAACTGAGACCACCACCGTAAGCACCGTTTGATTCTCTGATAACTGAGTGCAAGTGCTTGAATGTGAGGATCTGCGAGAGAACTTGCAAGGCAGCGCCGTCCTTGGAGGTGAACTCTGCACCCAAATGAGCAAGCGAAGCGTAAGTCACCTGCAATGGTAAATTGAGGATGGTCTTGGAGTTGTTGGCAGGACTAAAGCCAGCGGTGAGGGCTTCCAAGGCGTTTTGACGCCCATTCAGCTGGTTTGAAGTAAGCTTCTGATCGAACTTCTCAATTAATTTTTCGTTTTCAGCAACAGAGGCTGCATCAGAAACAATATTGTAGTTGAAACCGGAAATCCTTCCTTCTGTATGGTTGTGTAAAAGCAATCCTTGAATCTTCTTGAGAATAGGCAATACCTCTCTTGTAAGATACTCCTTTCCTTCGGCATCTAGCTTCTTGTTAAGCTCCAGGATAAACTTCACCTGCTCAATACCACCTAAGGTGTCGTTCACGTACTTTGTTGGAGTCAATTGGGCGTTGCTATAAGAGTTGGCAAAAATATGGCCCCTGTCCGAAATATTGTTGAGCTGGTTTTGTCCAAGATTCTTGATCAAGACGTTAAGCTTCTCAACGACCTCATTATCGTTCTCGTTGAATTTGGTATTTGCCAAAACGTCTTCCCATATTTCAAACAAATGGTTGGTGTTCTCCTTCAATGCCATTCCTGAAAGGGAGTACTTGAAATTGACCTTGCCAATGTTGAAGGGGTTAGATTTGGCAAAAGTCGTGAATGTAACTCCACCTGTGTACCTTTGTATCTTGTTCTCTAATTCCAAAATGGACAAGCTTGAGGTGCCTGCCAAATTAGTCAAACACAGGTTGAACAACGGTAAATACTTGTAAAGATCGACAGGGAAGTAGGACAAGTCCTTGGCGGCGCTGACATAAACGAGGTCATTGGTATCAGTGACCCTTTTCTGAATCTTGCCGTTGCTACCAGTCAAATGGGAGAAGCTAATTTCGTGAATATCACCTTGACGAGGGATATCTTCGACAGTCAACGATGGCAAGACCTCGACACCAGAATCACTGTTCTTTTGCTTCTCAAGTAATACCTCGCCTCTTTTGTGGAGGCTTTCCTTGTCCTTCTCGCTAAGTTTATTTTCTTCCTTCGAGAGTCTCTCACTTTCTGCGTCTGCAAGCTTCTTATTAAAATTCTCCTTCGGGACCATTGTAAATTTGAACTGTGGAGAATTTTCATTCAAAAGAGTCTCTTGAAGTAAGCTAGAGAATACTTTCAATCCATTCTTTTTGTAGTCATCTTTGAATGTTTTGAGAATATGGTCAATCTTGAGGGCATCAATTGGATTCGCTCCATTTGTCCACAGAGGCACGAGAGAAGACAACAAGCCCACGCCGAAATCAGGCTTGTGCTTCTTGAAACTCAACTCGATTTGATGTATCATGGCTTCGACTCTCTCGTGATATGAGCTGTCTTTGCCCTTGGCGAGCTCAGGAAGGACTCTTTCATTCAAGATCTTCTGGATCTTGGAGCCGAGCTCGTTGACTTTCTCTCTAGAGAGATTACTGAGACCTATCGTGAAGCTCATCATTGCCGTCATTGAATCGAAACCAATGTTTGGAGAAAAATCCTCGCCATAGCCAGTTTCGATCAATTCCTGGTAAAATGGTGCGTTGTGACCGTCAAGCAAAAGTGTGCTCAAGATTCTCCATTTGAAGACCTCGTATCTCATTGCTTCGTCAAGAGGGTTTCCCAAGTACCAAGTGATGGAGGATTTCAATTGTTCTTCGATTGGCTTCGTAGTCATAGGGTCAACTACACCAGGGGCTTCAACTTCGAATCTCTTCGACTTCTCCAATTCAAAGATGGGTTTTCTGATTTCATGGCGGGCATCACGCTTGGACGAGCCCTTACCAAAAACCCCGTAGAATTCATCGAGTTTTTGTAGGTGAGCTGCGAGAGGGAGATTTCCGTAGGTGAATGTCTTACCAAAAGAAGGATGGTAGTTCTTTTTGTGGAAAGCCTGGAGCTCCAAAAACTGGAGATCAAGAATCTTGCTGGGATCACCACCAGAATTGTTCAAGCTCCCGTAGATCGCCTCCTGGAACTTGATCCAGAAGAGGTATGCGGAGTTGGAGTACTGGCCCTTCATCTCATTGAAAACAACACCTTTGTACTCCATAGGGCTCTTCTTGTCTGCCATATCCAGCTGCTCTATTCTCCAAGCTTCCTGCAAGAAGTCTTGGTAGTTTAAAAGCGGATCAAAAACCAATGATAAGTAAACGTCCATCAAGTTATAGAAATCGGTCTTGTTGGTGGTTGCAAACGGGTAAAAAGTGTAGTCGTGCCCAGTCATAGCGTTCATGAAGTTATTCAAGGATCTGTTGAGCATCTTGAAGAATGGGTCGCTCACAGGGTACTTCCTGGATCCACATAAGGTGATGTGCTCCAAGATATGGGGAGTTCCTTTAGCATCCAAAGGGTTGGTCTTCAAGGCCACGGAGAACACATTGTTTTTATCCGATGGAGCATCTAAGTGCAAATGTTCCAGACCTGTTCTCTGATGTTCCAATCTCACGGCAGTCAAGGAGAACTCAGGCACCTTCTGGACTTCCTTGATAGTGTAACCATGTAGATTTTCACCGATCTTGTAGATGGATGAGGTTTGAGCAGATGCCGCAGTAGCTAGGAAGCGCAGTTGAACAGAACGACTGATAATCGAACCGATCCTGCTTCTCAACATGTTTTAATGATATTTGAAGAGAGTAGTATCTAATGGCAAAAGCTTCACTACGCGCGCATACTAAGAACTTACAGCCTAGAACGAAGAAATCATACTATTAGACAAAACCATAAAACTCCACTTTTCCTGTCACCCCAAACCTACTGCTCTTTTTTCAACCATGGATAAATCTCGGCATAGATCTCCTTGGCATTTCCTGTGATGATGTTGCCATGACACTGGACGATGGTATCGAAATCAAGTTCCTCATAAACCAACCGTACAGACTCTGCTCCAGCCGCTGACCACGTACGGGCAAATAAAGCGTGCACAATCCAACCAAGCCAGCCGTTAGCTTTGATTTCACCAATTACCCATGAGATTCCTGTGAATGGGTTGTATTGGTGGGGGTACCCTGTCGCTGGAGAATAGCACTCGTAATTGCCCTCGTTGTCTGGTCTTCCGCAATCCATGACAAGGTCGCCTTCAAAGAGCATGTGAAGGTTTTTCTCGTAAATTACAAGCTCTTGGTTCTTGGTTTGGGGCAAGAATACGAACTCAAAGTTGTTCCAGAAGCCACCCGAAGCGCCGAATTTCGCTTTGGCGTCCTCACCCTTAATCACCTTATTGCCATCTTCATTTGTGAATGCATGGTGAAACTTGAAGTTTTTTCCCAAGGCGCCCTTCCCACCAACCACCTTAATGTTGGGGTACTTCTCCAAGTACGATTGTGCAACCAAATTGTGTTCCGTGTTCACCACAAAAAGATGAGTCACTTCAAGGTTGTCTTTATTCCTCACCAAAAGGTCAATTGCCTCTTCGATGTAGGGACCGTATGGAATTGGTGACCAAAGGACAAGCTCGTTTCCATAGCGGAATATTGTCATTCTGTTACCAATATTGGCAATGTTGACAATGGAGAACGGAACGGCCAAAGTGACCACATTGTGAGCGATCTTCTTGATGGAGGGCTTAATGTCTTTGGGATAACCCATTTTTTTGCATTGATGAAAAAGTAGTTTTTGCTGGTTGTGTCACGGAGCCTTCCTTAACTGGAAGGCTCCCTTGTTTCCTGCATGCCTTTTTCCATCTAGACTTGCATTTCGCAGCCGTTTGTAGCTCGAGGTGCATTAAAGTGGTCCTTCAGTCGAAGATTCTTGTGGAGGTGTGAACCATTTTGATCAAATTGGTAGGTGTTTTTTCAAACGGCTCATGCAGCTTAATCAAATGATGAACGAACCGAGGGAATCAGTTTGACTTTGCCGTTTCCCTCGTGAATTCCATGGATTGGGGCTTAACGGGATGAATACTGAGGGTGTGGGGATTGGAGGTATACGATAAACTTCGTGCTGGAAGGGCGTCACTCAACAAATACTACGAATTCGAGACCAGAAGTCATTTCCTTACGTTTAGGCTTCGATCTTCGAAGCAAAGGGGGAGACCAATACCTCAAAGCGACTTGAAAGAACTCGCATATTCTGTCAGTGAGGGACATGTCAAAGCAGAGAAGATCTCAAAGTGCGGAGAAATGCTGATGCTGAGAAACCAAATCAAGAGAGCTGCCGATTTTCTAGCCCAATTCTTAGCCCACCTCTTAGGCTAATTTTTAAAAAGCGGGTGCCATCAGTTTCCATTGGAACGATTGGCTTCTGCACAACAAGAACGGGAATCGGTTGGTGTCACGTGCGATTAGCCGGCCGGTACCGGCGAGTTGATAGACGCAGCGATTATCAACCGTTGACACATTCTCTTGTGAACGGCTCAAAAGAAGAGTTTCTGTTGAAAAGCATATTTCGTTTTGGAAATGCGATCGATAAATCAAATGCCTTCTGAAATCTTCAAAATTCACTTCTGCCACCGTAGCCTTGCTTTACCACCCTCTACAGCAAGTCAAGACCAAAGCAACCAACTCCAAATTCAAGGAAATTTTCCAACCTGAACCCCTTTTCGTATCTTCCTCCTCTTAACCTCATCTCCATCCACATCTCCCCCTAATCCTACCTGTGACACCTCGGTACCACAAAATTTTCACGTCCGCGACTCTTCAATATCTATACCACCTTCTTCCATTCACTACATGAGCCAGAAGGAAAACTCCATAGCACAAGAAATTTCAACGCTAGGCGGCTTCATTGCAGGTGGTATCGCCGCCTGTGGAGCGGTGACTTTCACCAATCCGATCGAGTTGATCAAAATCAGAATGCAGCTTCAAGGTGAGCTTTCCAGTAAACAGAACGCTCCAAAGCTCTACACAAACCCTTTGCAGGCGCTGGTTGTGATCTACAGAAACGAGGGCTTGAGAGGTTTGCAGCAGGGTCTTTTGTGTGGCTATGTGTACCAACTAGGGCTCAATGGGTGCCGTATCGGGCTCTACGAACCGAGCCGATTCTACTTGACCAAAATCTTCAACCCTGGTGCTCTTGCGGGCGACAACTATAGTGATGTGCCACAGAACCTTTTAGTCAACGTTTCTGCTGGTTTCATTTCCGGCTCGGCTGGCGCTGTGCTTGCCAACCCTTTCTTCCTTATCAAGACAAGAATGCAGTCTTTTAACAAGGCTAGTGCCTCGCTCAAGATTAATGTCGGAGAGCAAACACACTACAAAGGTCTCTACGACGGTTTCAAGCAAATTTACTTGAAAGAAGGTGTCAGGGGGCTTTTCAGAGGAACAGACGCCGCTGTGTTGCGTACTGGCGCTGGTTCTGCTGCACAGTTGCCAGTTTACAACTTGACCAAGAACTATCTTTTGGACCACAATCTCATGACCAACGGCTCCCTTGGCTTACATTTTGCTGCCTCTTCTATGGCCGGTTTAGGTGTAGCCATCGTGATGAATCCATGGGATGTTGTCTTGACCAGACTATACAACCAGAGGGGCGATCTTTACAAGGGCCCGATTGACTGTTTTGCGAAGACCATCAAGATTGAGGGCTTTGGAGCATTGTACAAGGGATTTTGGGCCCAGCTTTTCCGAGTCGGGCCCCATTCCATCTTGACTTTGATGTTCATGGAGCAGTCCATGAAGCTCGTGTATGCTGTAGAGCGGAGATTCACATAATATTTATTAGACATATCAGAAGGTAAATTAGATAGATTAGATGTTTGACAGGGAATGAATGAGAAGAATTACGAACTAAGAACTGAGTATTGTTGGGCTTCCATGGCTGCAAAACGATATAGACAGGGGTTGGTCAGTTGGTCAGAATCGAGACAAGCGAACATAAGATGGAAGCCATGCTTTTATTTTCTCTTTTCACCTTTTTTGTACTCTTTCAAACCATGAAGCAAATCACGGTTCTGTTCAATCTTATCCATATTCCTGGTTGTCAAGGTGTGTATAGTGCAGTGAAGATCAAAGTTCATCAAGTACCACTTTCCTTCCATGACCAAAGTCAGACCCGCCGCCAGGCTAATGCAAGCAGGTGCCCAATGTGCCGATCTTGGAACGGCCTACGGAACTTGTGTTCTTAAGACGTACAATAACATGAACAAAGACACATGCAAGAAAGAGTTTGATGCCTTCAGGAGTTGTGTTACTACCCACCTCAAGCGCAAGTAAACCACAGTTTTAATTGGAAACAAAATGGGTGATTAGGGTAGATGTGTGATTGAAGCGATCTAAAAAGCAGCCTGAAGTAACTGTGGAAGGCGTTTTCGGTTTTTCATCTTGAGGGTTGATGCGGATCTGTAATTTGTGTCCTAAGAGTGACTCCGGAATCATCAGTCAAATCGCTGCCTTCAAGTGACTGAGCTACTAAACTGACATGAGTCCAGCTAAACCTAAGCGGAATGAAAAGAAATTTATCTTCCCATTAACTCATACATATACATATACAGATCAGATGGTGTACCTGAACAAGGGGTTTTCCATGTCAGTCAAATCGGCAAACTCATGGTTCTCGATCTGCTCAAACTCTAGGTAGTCTGCGGCACGTTCGTCTCTTCTCTTGTTTTCACGAGCCATGATAATCCAGATGGCAATCAAGAGTAAACTGGCCACAGCAGAGGTTACAACCATGGCGACCTTGGCACCATTGTAGCTTGGAGCCTGGCTGTCAATGAATGTCTGGGGACCGATCAAGTTACCCACACAATAGCCGATCAAGAAAATGGCGTTGACAGTGACCTTCTTAGTGTGGCCAGCCACATTGGAGGCACAGGACGACAAGCCGCAAATCATGACAAGAGGGCACAAGTAGAACAAACAGTAACCAGCCAATTGGGCCTGTCTGTTCTCCACGAAAGCAACCAAGCAGAGAGCCATGACGACTATGAGGGACACTGACGTGGCCCAGAAACATCTGTTGGGGTAGTACTTGTACAAGTATGCAAAACCAATACAGCCAACCACCTCCGTGGCGCCTGGGATCATTTGCATTTGGAGTGTCTTGCCTACACCGTAGCCAAAGTCCTCGTTAAGCAAAATGGAACCGAAGTTGGTGAGACCACCGTTGGGGATGTTGTTGGCCACAGCAATAAAGAAGTAGATCCATGTCTTGATGTCAGTGAGAGCCTCGATGAGCTGGTACTTCTTGAAGTGCTTGTTACCGAAACCCTGCTGGTTGACACGGATTCTCTCGACCACCTGGGCCTTCTCATCGTCGGTGAGGAACCATGCCTCGGTGGGCTTGTTGGGAATGTGGAAGAAAATGACAATTCCCAAGAACACGGTGATGGCGCCGGTGATAATGAAGATCAACTTCCAGGCGTCGATTGCGTAACTGTCCATGTTGGCATGAAGGTTATAGGCGATGGCACCCGAACCAATGATGAGACCAAGACCGTTGAAGGAAAACCACAACGCGGTTCTCAAAAAGACCTCGTCTTTTCTGTACCACTGGGAGGTGACAATGACGAAAGCTGGGGTGACCGATGATTCGAAAGCACCAAGGATCGTTCTCAAGGCCACGAAACCGGCGTAGTTGGGAACAGCGTGCAACATCAAAATGACGCCCCAGATGACAATGTAAATGGAAACGGTTGTGATCACAGGAAATCTCTGCAAGGTGTATGCACAGGGAAACTCAAGAGCCAAGTAACCAAGGTAGAACGCAGAACCAGTCCACGCGTACATGTCACCATGCATATTCAAGTCTTCTCTCAAGCCCATCACCGCAGCATACGAGTTGGACATCTTGTCCATGAACTGGACCGAGTACAAAAGACAAATGAGCGGCAAGAGGTACAAGTCGATTTTGCGGACCAACTTGCGGTCGGCCTCTGGGTCAAGCTCGACCTTTTTATTCTCATGAGACATGACAAAGTCCAAGGCATCATCGCGTGTGGACGACAAGTGAATAGGCTTGCCAGTGTGGGGCGAAATTATGGTGGTAAGTTCGTTCTTTTGGCTCTCGACATCGCCCGGAGCGATGGACACAGTGGTCGTCAGTTTCTCGTCGCTACCCATAATTAAAGATCAGCAAACACAAAAAAAAACCTGGGGCATGGCTGCTTTTTTATACTGGAATGTGGAACTGATAAGCAGGCGATGATGATGCAATGTGGAGGAGCGCCTGTACTATTGAAAGAGGTGCCGTAACGAGTCAAGATTTAGTGGGGCAGCCGCACGCTGGAAAAAAACATACTAATTCCGATTGCGGAGAGCACCAAAAGGGCAGGATGTGTGGAATTCGGCGATGGATCTGATTCCGCGGTTCTCTCTCGACATTGAATTTTGCTGCTGGTTTGAATTTGCATTGAGTTTTTGTCGACGTCGATAGTTTGATGGGATTTTATCGCTGCGCGGAATAGGCGTTTCGCCGTACAGATAAGCTGGGGAAGGTGGAAGTCGCAGAGGTGAGACCTCGAAATCTAGGCAAGCGAGCTTCAAAGTGACACAAGAGGGGAGTGCCTCTGCTGCCACGGGCAAGCTAGGGCTGAAATTTTAAAGAATCTACGGGGAAAAAAATAAGCTTTGGGAGAAGGATTCACACTTCCAGAAGCCCCTGAGCGACTTTGTTGGAGCTTCTTTGTCCTAAGCCAAGAGTGGGTTGATTATCGCTGAGGCGGAATTCTTCCGCCATCTTACCCAATGCGCACCGGCAATGGACCGATCGCGGTGTACGTGGGGAAATGGCTGCAAACGAGCGACTCGTCTTGAAATAATGAGATTTGGAGTTCTTACAAGGCACATTCGGATTTAATTTTGAAACTTAGTCAGAAAAATCTGCCATTGTCTCCAGCGTTTAGGCTTCAAAATCTGCAGTTAACAAGGCCGCGCTGTGAGTGAAGGATCGGTCACGAAGCATCCACTCGTAAATGGGCTTTTCTGCGGAAATGGATTCCCAGTCCAGGGGCTGAATCCGCTTCATCTTGGCTTGGCCGGCCCGACGGGCCTTTCAATTTTTCTCGAAAAAGACTGAGGTATCCTGATCAGATTGATTTTGTCAAGATACGGTCTTGGCTATCAAGATTAGCTAAATGCTCGCTAACGACACTTTGACAATGGACCAATCAGAGGCGCCAGCACCGTCGCTAATCATCCTTCAAATCCGCCTTAGCATGTCAAGCGTTGCGTTTAACGACAATTCGCATGTATGTAGCGGAGATATGGTTTCGAGGTGAACTTTTCTCGGCTTCTGAGTTCTAAATCCGATGCTCTGATAAGGTTTGTGCCAAGACCGCCACAGACTTTCCAACGAAGAGAAGCGGGGGTGGTTTTTCATTGTTCTGGCCTTTAAACTTTGTTGATAGCTATTGTGGAGTTTCGATTATTGTTTTCAGCCGTATGGTAAGCGTTGGCTTAGTCTAAAAAGGGCCCTGACCGAGCAGAAGCACCGGCGGTCAAGTGCATTAAATAGCCGCCGAGCACATTTTTGCTGTTCGGGTGCAATTCTTAACTACTTGGGTACTTGACTACTTGAGATTTCTGATATGCTGGGGCCTCAAGACCCTACTTCGTGGAGGTAGCAGAGCCCTTGAGTTGTAATCTCTGAAACCTTATCTTCAGAAGACGCTGAGCTTAAAGTTGATGGCATTCATATTGGGTAAATAAGACTCGTTCGCTTGATTCAGGTCTTTGTTCTCTGGTGACTCTGGGTCTTGACCTGGATCGTGAAGCTTGGCCCCTCACATTGATTCGTAGATTGAAACTCTCGAACTAACTTGCCTTACATTTGTCACTTAGTGGAACAGGCAAGGGTCGTTGTTAAAGTTCCCTGAGACTGGAGGTATCGTTTGAGAGTCAGCAGATAATTTAGTGCTTCAAGATTCCGTTACAGTAAGACACTCCACTCGAACAATTTTGGTATCTCGTTGTCTCTTAAAGCCCTAAGGGCTGATCATAGCCAAATGAGGAGAATACCTGAACAATATTTTATTGAAGAGGCATTGTCGGCATCCTTTTGAATCGTCAACTACGGAGTCCTGAGGCGCTATCCCATCAAAGATGAGAAGGTGTTCACTGTAACAACAATAATATTCAAGCCACTATAAAGGGTAGGGAGACCGTGCTTTTAAGGAAAGAAAGATCGACTGAACCTTCTACGTCTGATAGAAGCCATATCATTCAAGCTGACAAAACAGCACTTACCCTACCTACATCTATGGCTTCCTAACCTTTCTGGTGGGAATGGACAATTCTTTTGGAAGCAATCTCCTCAATTCATTTTAAGGCGTTCTTTATAAAATATCTACCAAAACCACATCATCTACAACGCTATGAACCTCACTATAAAGCTATCTCAAAAGCTAGATGATTCCAACATGGTTAAATGGATTGGATCTTATTCGATAATTTTTTAAGAATGCTTTTTTTTTTGGCTACCTCAAATTGAAGCGGTAACGTTTAGGAAATACAAAAAAGCTCTTGCAGAAGCATGACTTTCAACGCCTTGAATGGTATTTGAAAGGATATCTCACCGGGAAACAAGCCCTGAGATTATCGTCTCGACAACCTTAGAGACTTATAGAACTATTACATGGTTCGATCTTTGTTCACTCCACGGCTTTAGCGGTATATCAGGGAAATTTGTTGTAAGTTTCAATCTCTAGGTAAAAATGGATCGAAGTGTTCACATTATAAAATGGATGCAAAACTGAAGGCCTAGGAGGAACTTTACCTGACGGGATCTCGATGCGGCCCACTCATTGCTAGAAACCCAAAAGTTTAGGAAGATTTTTATCCTACTACGATTCTAACAAAAGTAATCAAGCAAGCCGCTCCATTCATAGCCACTCCGTTTAGCAAAGCAATTTTCGACTACTACTACTACCGTTGACCTACTCAATGCTATTTTTCTCTCCATCCAGTCACAAAAGCAGCCTTAAAAATAACATAAACGGAAAACCTGACAAACTCCAATTCATTGGAAGCAAAAATGCTTCCAATGCCACAAAAATCTACACCTCATCACCCATCTTGGTGTTCCATCCGACCGCTAGTATGACCAGCCACGCAAACCAGCCACGAAGCCTGCCACAATCTCCAAATCCTAAAATCTGCAATTTAGAACAATTTCAATTCAGCTTAAGATATGGAAGGGACGGCTGTGTTGCCACGTGACTTCCCCATAATCCCTGCCTTGCACACACCACCCCACCCTACCCTCGGCATCTGTACTGTGGGGAGACTTGGCTCCATACATATTACAACAACCACTGCTTTTTTTGAACAATAACGCCATGGTCCACATATCTCGTCTAACACATTACAGTCGGGAGGACGTGCGCAAACTTCTCCTTATTCTTAGGGAATTTGTGCTTGTCTATAAGGACAATAAGGTTACGATCAATTACCAGAGCAGGCCTGTTGTTCTCTTCTTTGGTACGATTATTGCCACATTTGGCGTGGGTGCTTTCTTCACCATAAAGTCGTTGGTGTTGAGGTACAATGAGTACGCTTATAAGAAGTCCCAGAACAGGCCCCGTTTGATCCGTCAGCTGTCGACAATTTTGAAGAACGGAGCCAGGGAGATCTTTGTCCCTAAAGACAAGAACTCCTCCACGCGGATCATCATCCCCAAGCCCAGTTTAGACAGATACGCTGCTGACAAGTATCTTTACAAGAATTTCTACATCGACCAGCGATTGAAGCAGCAGAACAACATCTTCAACCTGAAGTTCTTGAACCAGATCATCATCATCTGGCGCATCCTTATTCCCAAATTCTACTCCAAGAACACATATTTATTGCTTTCCCAGTGTTTCTTCTTGATCTTGCGGACATGGTTGTCCTTAATCATCACCAAACTCGATGGTCAGATCGTCAAGAACTTGATCTCTGCCAACGGCAAGAAGTTCGTCCGTGACTTGATCTACTGGATTTTGATCGCCTTCCCCGCCTCCTACACCAACGCTGCTATCAAGTACTTGACCAACCGCTTGTCGTTGAGTTTCAGAACAAACTTGATTCGATACATCCACGACATGTACTTGGACAAGGTAATGACCTACTATAAGATCTCTCTCAGTCAAAGCGATCTTGAGAATATCGACCAGTACATCACAAACGATATATCCAAGTTCTGTGACTCCATCTGTGGCTTGTTCTCCAGTATGGGTAAGCCGCTTATCGACTTGTTCTTCTTCTCCATATACTTGAGAGACAACTTGGGAACGGGTGCCATTGTCGGTATCTTTGCAAACTACTTCGCCACCGCCTTCCTCTTGAAACAATATACCCCGTCGTTTGGCAAGTTGTCAGCGCAAAGAACTCAATTGGAGGGTCGCTACTACAACGAGCACTTGAATCTTATCACCAACTCGGAAGAAATTGGCTTCTACAAGGGCTCCATTATCGAGAAAGCTAAATTGAAAGAGACGTTTGAGGGTTTGATGAGCCACGTTTCTAAGGAAATCAATATCACCCTCTGGTACTCCATTCTTGAAGACTACGTCTTGAAATACACCTGGTCTGCTTGGGGTTACGTTTTCGCCGGATTGCCTGTGTTCTTGGAGGACTTGTGGCCAAAGACACAGCAGCACGTTGACGAAGGTGAATCTGCTCCCGTCCCAGCTACTAAACCCGCGGTTGATGACAAGGGCAACATGAGGCAGTTTATCATCAACAAGAGATTGATGTTGTCGTTGGCGGATGCTGGTTCGAGGTTGATGTACTCTCTCAAGGACATCTCTGAGCTTACAGGCTACACTGACAGAGTCTTCAACTTGCTTACTGAGTTGCACAAAGCGCACTCTCCCAGATTCGACTTTGGCTCCAGATACGGCATTGCCGACATTCACGGCACTGTCCAACATAACTACAGTGGTGGTGTTCGTTTTGAGCACTTCCCTGTGATCATTCCTGGTACTAATGGTAGCGAAGGTACCAAGCTCATTGACAACTTGAACTTCCACATCAGGGCTCACAAAAATCTCTTGATTTTGGGATCCAACGGCTGTGGCAAGACCTCGATTGCTCGTATCATGGCAGGCTTGTGGCCGTTGTACTACGGATTGATGTCAAAGCCCAGTGACGACGAGATCTTCTACTTGCCTCAGAAAACGTATTTCACTAACGGTAACTTGAGGGACCAGATCATCTATCCTTCGTCGTATGACGACATGCTTGAGATGGGCTACAACGACGACCACTTATACCACATTTTGCGCGAGGTGAAGTTGGACTACTTGTTGACCAGAGAGGGCAATTTCAACGTGAAGAAGGATTGGAAGGATGTGTTTAGTGGAGGCGAAAAGCAAAGAATGAGCATTGCACGTGTCTTATTCAAGAACCCGAAGTTTGTGGTTTTGGATGAGTCCACCAATGCTGTGTCCACCGATGTGGAGGACTACCTCTTTGAGTTGTTGCAGAGGAAGAAGATCACCTTCATTACGCTCTCACACAGACCACTTTTGATGAAGTACCACGATTTCATCTTGGAAATCAAAAACGAGAAGGGCGAGGCAGACAAGTGGATCTTCCACGACTTGACCTCCGAGGAGAATTTGAAGACCATCGACAACGAGATCAAAGAGATCGAGTCCAAGTTGGCGCAGGTTGAAAAGTGGGAGCAAAGGAAGGTGGATATTGAGAAGTACTTGGACGGCAAATACGACGACATCCTGGAGACGTCGAGCACGGAAATGACAGCGTCTGCGTCATTTGAGATTTAGAAACATGAATTACGGCCAGAAGAAACCTCTACTCGAAGAAACGCGTTGTGAGAGTTCCTGTAGTGTGCGCCACGTGACGAGTGCGCCATCCATCAATTTGTTAAATTTGAACGATCCCGATACCACCTTTCTATTCAATCGCCAAAAGTTCCAGAGATGTCGGGTCACAGAAAACAAGGAGACATAAATAAAGCGCCTACCCCTCAGAACACCCCGTCCAGCGTGGCTAACTCATATTTGAAGCAACAGCCTCCCTCGGTATCTACCATCAGTGAGGAAGATGAGAACAACTTGAGCAAGCAGTTGGCCAACAATCCTGCACTTTTGCTGATGATCCAGGGCAAGTTGGGATCGCTTGTGGGCCAGCAAAGTGGTTATATTGACGGATTGCCCACTGTGGTCAAGAAGCGCGTCATGGGGTTGAAGGCTGTTCAACTGCAGCAAATGAAGTTGGAGGCCGAATTCCAGAGGGATTTGTTGGAGTTGGAGAAGAAGTACTTCAAGAAGTACGAGCCTTTGTATGAGAGAAGGAAGGATATCATCAATGGTGTCCAGGAGCCCACTGCCGATGAGATCGAGGTTGGAGAGTCCTTGGAAGAAAAGGACGACGACGAGGAAGAGGACGAGGAAGAAGATGAAGACGACGACACCAAGGGTATCCCTAACTTCTGGTTGACGGCGTTGGAGAACTTAACCACAGTCAGTGAAACCATCACCGAAAGAGACAGCGAAGTGTTGCTGCACTTGAAGGACATCCGGATGGAGTACTTGGACACTCCCGGCTTCGAGTTGATCTTCGAGTTTGAGGAGAATCCGTTCTTCAGCAACCTGGTGTTGGCCAAGACTTACCACTACCAGGCTGAATTGGGCTACTCGGGCGACTTTGTATACGACCATGCGGACGGATGTGAGATTAACTGGAAGTCCAAGGAGAACAACGTCACCATCAATATCGAGAGGAGAAAGCAGCGCAACAAGAACACGAAGCAGACCCGTACGATTGAGAAGTTGACGCCCACAGAATCGTTCTTCAACTTCTTCGACCCACCCAAGCCACCCCAGGCCGAAGAGCTGGATGAAGAAGAGGACGACGACGAGGAGCAAGAGGCCGACTTGGAGGCCCGTCTCGAGTTGGACTACCAATTGGGCGAGGAGATCAAGGACAGGTTGATTCCACGTGCAGTGGACTGGTTCACCGGCGACGCTGTGGACTATGGGTTCCCAGAGGATCTCGAGGATGGCGAGGAGGACGAGGATGAGTTCGACAGTGAGGCTGACAGCGAAGAGGAAGCCGAGGAAGGGATCGACGAGACGGGTCCTAAAGAGAACCCGCCAGAGTGCAAGCAGCAGTGAAGAGCTGGCCGAGCATCGAGCGGTGGTACATGAACAATGCATGTTTACGAAAATCTGTTTGTGAATTTTCACGTTCGCAACCGTGGTGGCTCAAAAGCCCGAGCAGATCTAGCGCCAGGCCGACAAGTCGGTCCTCGGCAGCGATCGTCAGGCCATGTGGCGCATAAAGGGAACAAGAATAATTCGCGGCTCGTAGTTAATCCGGAGGTGTTGTGCAAACAGACCAGTTTAGGGCGTCTGGATGGCCGAAGTCGGCTGCGCCAGGTTCTCGAGATCTTTAGTGATTTTCTTGTGATGGAGGAGATCCGATCATAGGCCAACGGAAGTCCATTGGCGTCGGCTTTTTCGGGCACATTTTGCTTTTTTATTTTTTCTCACCTGAAAATGTCAGAGCCCTGTGCATTTCTGTTCCATCTATATGCGGAGCATCTCGGGACATTTTGCAACCATTACGCCGCGCCCGCCCGAGGAGGTCTAAAAAGCGTGTGCCAAAATTGGAAGAATTGGAGTGAACCTTATAAAAGTAGTGTTTTTTACTACTTATAAGTTACCGAAGAATATAGTGCCCCTCTCTTTTTCAAAAATCCACCATCATCCGGCCGGCCTCACTACACCACGCCCAAATGAAAACAGCAATTATCACATGCTCGCCATCGCAGAGGCGCGCCATCTCTGCCTTAATATGCCGGGAGTGCACACGGTGTGTTCGGGGGTCTCATGGTCGCTGCATGTCCGCTTTGGTGAGGGTACAGATAGACTCTCCAGGGGAGAAGTAAAATGTGGAACTGCCAGGAGCCACTATATAAGACTGCGCCCCCCAGGTATAGTTGACTATTTTCACACCTCACTTTTTTTTGCTTTTCTATTATTTATTAGCATGTCCAAGGCCTTTTCCTCCAAATCCAAGGCTCACTTCGAGTCATATTCCGTGGTCAAGCACTTGCAGAGCTATCTCTTGAGCTTCCTGCTCTTCCAGGCTGTCACCACCTATGTGGTAGCTTTGAGCAACTACTTCAACGACCAGGTGCTTTCCCGCTTCCCTTTCGTTGTTCGCCAATTGAGCTCGGCCGACGAGACCCTCGACCGCTTGGTGTTGAGCAACTTTGATAAGGCTTTGGCTGTGGCTTCTCAGAAGGCCAAGCAGGGTGAAGACTTGGCCTTGTCCTACAAGAAGAAGGGAGAGGACGTCGTTGGCGTGTACCTCAAGCCCGTGAACGAGTACGCCTCGTCTACTGTGGACAAGGTGTTGCCCAAGGTTAAAGACGCTGCCAAGAAGGCCGAGAAGAAGGAGAAGCAGGCTGAGAACGAGATCTCCAAGTCCATTGAGATTGTCAACGACACTTACTCGCGGTCCAAGGACTTGTTCACCACCAAGTCCCAAGACATTTCCAACACCGTGCTCACAACATACAACAAGGAGTTTGACTCGTCCAAGGAGAAGAACTACTACGTCAAGGTTGCGTCTGCCTCTGTTACCACCGGTGTCAAGTTGTTGAAGAGCGTCAACTCCGACTACATCCAGCCTTTGAAGTCTACCACACAGAACTACGTGACCGACGTTGCTCAACAGACACATAAGAAGGCCGACGACGTTGTGAGCAACGGAGTGGCCGAGGTCAAGAAGACCATCAACGGTGCCGCTGAGCAAACAAACATCGCTGTGCCCACCTCCGCCTAAGCCTGCTGTTTAGTTCCCTCTGCGCCTGTCCTCATTGTGGCAGCTCCCTGCCCCATCCGTTTGTTTTCGAATTTTCGCCGGTGGCCGGCTCATTCGGTATAGTTATGTACTGGTAGGTTGAATGTAAAATCAGTGCACTCTGATTGATTGTAGAAGCTAACAAAGTCTATTGTACTTTGAAGGTAGAGCAAGAGATGGAATACGATAAACAATAGATTCACCAGCCAATGGCCCTTGCCATTACAAAGGCTATTGTGATTTCCAGAAATTATGCTATTGTAGAAACAGGATGTGCCTTCGATCCCTGGACCCTATTTAAAAGCCTCTTGCCCACGGAACAATGCGTATTGAAGCAGCCTACCTGAAGATCTGGGGGCTTGGAGTGCGTTTCGAAAGGAAATCTAGCCGCATTTCCGCAAGGATTGAAAACACATGTATCCCGGACATTCTTTGTAAGATAACGGGCCCAAAACGCTCAGATTTACCTTGTTTTGTGGTCAGCTGCGTTGCTTGCTTCCCTTTAGCCGAGCCACATATTTCCATCCTGCGGCGGCTTCTAAACACAAAATGCGCCTCTGATGTAATTCGCTCTCACGTCAGCTTCCGTATCAGGGTCTGAAGTAAAACCCTCATGCTTATCAAAACATCGCTTATCTTACGTGGGGACATCTTGTGATAATTGGCGTGAATTTGCTATGAGAAGAGAAAAAAATCTAGTGGCAAGCTTTTTTCACGCCGTGGTCATCAGCGTCCAAGGAGCGCTTTTGGAAAAGTGACACTGGAGAGGATGGAAGTGGCTTGGCTGCGTGTGTCACAACTTTAGTGCCCACTTGGCCGGCGTAGTAATGTTTAAAATTGACACTTACTTTGCCGAGTCTGCGTCCGTCCATCTTGTGCAAAAACTGCGTCCAGCGGTAAAGCTTCTTTTTGCTATCGGCCTCGTTGCACCAATTGAGCATGCCCAGGTGGACGTGGTGCATCAGAATAAAATCATAGCCAAAAATCAAAAGCACGTTGCACCAGTTCTCGTACTTGGCGTCGTTAATGTAGAGGTCGTAGTCGAGAAGCTGGAGACACTGCATTTCGGTCTGGCGCAACTTCTGGAGATTCAAGCTCGAGTCGTCGGTGCCCTTGCAACCACAGATCTTGAGCCACAGTTTAAAGGAGTAGTTGTGGTCCTGGTTGAACTTGGACGAGAGAATGATCAACGCCAAAAAAAGCTTCTTGGGACAATTAGGCAACTCGTCAGGCTTCTTGTTGATGAGCTTGTACATGTAGAAACAGCAGATCTGGAGCGTTTGAGTCAGCGCCTTGGATCTGCGCAAGATCTCGATAATGAAAAACCGGAGCTTGACGTCGTCCACCTGCACTGCGTTGGCCGGGTAAAGCATCCTCATCAAGTTGACGGCGCAGTTCGTGAGGATGAGATTGAACTGCGACCTGTTGAGGTGGTCGTTGTAGTACCTCGAGTTGTTGGGAGCAAAGCTCTCGGACGGAGGGGTGGAGGGGGTTTCACGCTTGGCGAAGGGAGAGACCGAGCTCTCCGGGGTCGCTCTAGATGACATTGTGCTTTCGTTCTTTCCTGCAACCTCTATTGCAAGGAAACAATAATCTTAACCATCTTGAGCGCTGAGTGATAAAAAAAGGGGGAAGTAAATGAAAAAAAATCTATGCCTGTTTGCAACCTGCCATGCAAACTATACCGTATAAAACCTGTCCGTGACCAGCACTAGACCCAACGGTATCTAACCAAATGCGTAACTCGTGAAGCAGCGATGAAGAAGCTGCGATGCTGATTGATGCCTTTGCCTTGGCTTTCCTTTTTGTAGTTTTGTTGTTTTGATGCTTTCGCTGTCGCTGTGTTGTGCTTAGCTTGTTGGCTGTGAAACCCGTATCGTTCAAGTGTGGCACTGACCGGCTTATATAGTGAGCAGCGCAGGATTACTCACAAGGTTAGTCATGGTCACGTGCGGCGGTGCACCGGGAAAACTGGGGTGACTGAATCGCGGGATACGTTTTTCCATGCTTATCAGGGTCAAATGGCGCTTTTAGCGGTGTTCCGTGCGTCGGAACGGGCCGTTTTCGGTGTGACTCAGAAAGGTGACGAATGTGTAGAGACGGGAAGGCGAAATTGGTGGACGATTTGGTTTCATTTTTTTTTTTTGGATTTTTTGGCTTTTTGTGATTGTATCTCCGGGTTTTGCCGTCCCTTCTTTTTGGGTTCTGGGTGAATTTCTTTTGCACATCGCTGTGGTTTCTCTTGCAGCCAATGGCTGGTGTGGCACCACGGCATCTCGTCATCAGGTGGGCTAAGTAAACGTGAATTTTTTTTTGGGGGGTTGAGGTGGTGATTAATTTAATGTGGGTCGATTGAAATTTGTTCGTTTTAAAGTTTGTCTGTTAGCTGGTAATAGGTCATGTTATTGAGAGAGGCCAGATGCGAACCAAATCTTCAAGTGGAAGAGTTTTCGAAGTTTTTCGACAATGCTAATCGATGTCGTAAACTATTCTAGTAAAGGTTTTTTGGTAAATTGGATGATAGGTTAAAGAGAATAGGCCCATACGAGATTCTGTCAAAGGGTCTGGAGGATGATGAGAATTCGACATTCAGCTCAGCTCCACTCCAAGACAACGGTTTCAATTCTATCGAAGTTAACTAGCTGAATGAAAGGCTTCCGACCAATTACTTGGCCACTTCGTAACATGGCCAGAGCAAAGCTCAGCATACTTTGTGCATACTTTCTGCGTCTACAAAAGTTGGCTTATTATACTATTCGTAAATATTTGTTTTCTTTTCTTTCTTCGTTTTTTTTTTCCTTTTTTTTTTTTTGTTTTTTGTTGGTTCTCGTCTAGCGGAAAACCCCCCTGAACGTCAGCTCTATAATGTTCTTCACCTCCTTATAGCTCACTATAATACAGCTGTCTTCCTCCGCTGATATAAGCAAGATCTTCTCATCGACACCAGCATCTAGCTTGTTCAAATTGTAAAGAATCCGGGAAAGATCCACCACGGGCTTGCCGTACTCATCATAGGAATTGAACACAAATTGTTGGAAGAGTTTGATCACGTAGAAGCTGCCGTTGTCTGCCTTGTCCTTCTCCGACAAGTTCACCAACAAATCGAGCTTGGCCATCAACCGGAAGAGTCGCCCATTCTCGATCTCCGACGTGAGCTGGCTCTCCATGTGATCCGCTTGATCCTCGATACCGCTGAGCACTTTGAGCGACCGAAGAGCAAGGTACTCGCTGAAGAAGTTTTCTAAGGAGATTTCTCCCAAATTGGAGAAAGCATCAAGCGTCTCAATGAGCTCTTCACTATAAGGTGTCGATGCATGGGGCAACTTTGAGATAACCGTTTCGTAGCTCCCTTGGCGGGCGATCTGCGGAACAGTGGTCTTCACCAAATCAAATATGGTCTGTTTGAAGAGATCATAATCTCTGTCCTGAGCCAACACAAATTTGACTTTTTCCAGGCTTTTTAGCAAGTCGTCCACACCGACGGCGCCGAGCCGCACTCTGCCTTTGTTCGTGACCAATATCTTCGACAACAACAAGGAAGTCCCGGCACTTAGTTTGTTACTGTGAATTTCAATAAGGGCGTTGGAAATCTGAACCAAATAAGACCAAAGCAAGTCTTCCGTGATTGGCTCTAACTTGCCCCCTAGCTTTCTTGTGATGTGTTGTTCCTGTAAAGTGTTTGCAAGTGGGTAGTAGTCGTACACGATGCTCAAGACGGGCTCGTAGGTGCCAAAGGCAACAGTGGTGAACGCGTCGTAAACCTTGACCACATTCGGATTCCTGATCTTTTTCCAGTTCATAATGGGACGAAGGCTGATATCCTGCGAGTATTGGGCCTGGTTATTGAAGTCGAGACGACGTAAGGCATAAGTTACACCGTTGACATTCGACGTGGCCTTGTAGACGTAGCTGGGCATATCATAGACCTTGGAAGGCTGAGTGAATGTAGAATCCATCGGCACCAAGGAGTGGTAGTCTCCAACTTGGTCTGGCAAAGTCAGCAGAGGAAGGGTCTGCAAGGTGGCCTCGTTCTTTTTCAAGAGCTCTTCTCGCAAGTTGTTGGGAATGAACATGTCGTTTACGTTAGTCTGGTGGTCGCTCAAGGACATTGCCAATCGAGGAGGAGGTGCTGGGGCGTACAAATGGTGATTAAGCGCATACGACGATGCAGACAGACCTCCGGCAAACATAAAGTCAGAAGCCTGATTGGAGCCCATATTACCCATGCCTCCAAGAGGAGACGGTGTTGGGCCCGCAAGATAAGGATTCTGTTGCGTTTGCAGCTGTTGTTGGCCAGATACGCCCGATCCTCCGAAATTTGACAGCGGCGAAAAAACCAGCTGCTGCGTTTCACCACCCAAAGCAGAACTTCCAAAATGGTTTGATCCCTCGTAAGAAGGCGTGAACGACGGTGTGGAGGCATTGAACTTCTTCGTTTGCGTCGGAGTCGACGCCCCGTCTTCCTTCTCGAGG
This sequence comes from Candidozyma chanthaburiensis, assembly GCA_030579055.1. NCBI lineage: Eukaryota > Fungi > Ascomycota > Pichiomycetes > Serinales > Metschnikowiaceae > Candidozyma > Candidozyma chanthaburiensis. The sequence goes on along the minus strand of JAKUAA010000001.1, from coordinate 83,572 downwards.
CTCGCAGGCACAAACAGCGGAAGGTCCTTCAATTTCGGCGATAAAGAGGAGAATTTGTTTGTGATGCTCAGCACCGACGGCTGGAATGAAGGGGTACTCGCGTTGAACTTCTTCTTGGAGGTTTGCTCCCCTCCGGCTCCATTTGAGCGACTCATGCCTTGACCCTCCGCACTGTTGAGCTTCGAAGACGAAGCTTTCGGGGTTAGTGTGTTTGTACTGGCCAGACTTGCGTTGTCGTGGCTAAATACACAGCCTTTCTTCTCGTACTTGCAGAAACCGTAGATGGTCACGTTCTTACAAGTTATGTCCTTGGCTGACTCCGGGTCGATGTTCATGCTAGCCCGGGCCTGGTATGCTCTCACGTGAAGCTGAGCGTCAGTATTGCTCTGCTTGGTTAGGAAGCCTAGGGACTGGAGATTGTGTTTTTGGTGTGTGCGATATGTGTTGATGTGGGGGTTACAACCGGTGGCCACCTCGTGGCTTGGCCCCAAAAGCGAGGAATCTTTCTCCTAATTCTTCAGCTGAGTAGATTGTATTTTAAAGCAAAATCGACTCAAGTGGCTCCGTTCCCTGGTTAATTGCAGATATCGTTGCTGGTCACGTGCCTCACTACACTACTACTCACCAGCCGGCTCTCACTCAATCTAATCCAACCATGTCCCACACTATGATCTTGACCGGTGCCTCTAGAGGTATGTACTCAATTGCAGCCCTTTGATCATTTCTAACTCCAGGCATTGGTGCGGCTGTGGCCGAAATTTACCTAGCCAAATCGCCCTCCCACAATCTCGTAGCAATTGCCAGATCTGAGAAGGCTTTAGCCGATTTGAAGGAGAAACACGGCGACAGAGTCAAAACCGTGGCGGGCAACGTCACAGACGAGAAAGTTGTTACGGAAGCGATCGAGAAAGCTCTCGAATTCGGCTCAATCGACTCCGTGGTGGCTAATGCTGGTGTACTTGATCCAGTGGACACAGTGGCTAAGGCTGACATCTCCAAGTGGAAGCAGTTGTTCGACATTAACTTTTTCTCTGTTGTGGATCTTGCCACCAAGACGTTGCCCCACCTCAAAAAGTCCGGTGGTCGCTTCGTTGCAGTGCTGTCTGGTGCACTGACGAACTCTTACTATGGATGGGGTGCTTATGGGGCGTCCAAGGCCGCTTTAAACCATCTTGTGCAAACATTGGTCGCCGAAGACAAAGAGGTCAATGCCATTGCCATTGCTCCAGGTGTGGTCGACACGAACATGCAAGAGGACATTCGTAACAAATTCGGTGCTAACATGACACCTGAGAGTTTGAAGAAGTTTGTCGATTTGCACAAGAATAAAGGCTTGTTGCCGCCGGAAGCCCCTGCCAGCTTGCTTGTAAACTTGGCCGTCAAGGGCTGGGGACTGGACCTCAATGGTGGCTACCATAGAATCGGTGAGGACTCTCTCAAGGAGTTTCTGTGAGGGCATTCCAAGGTAATCATGAATAGATCAAATAAGATGTTTTGGTCTTATTTGGAGGAAAAGAGGGAGACTGTTGCCATGTAGTTGTCATTACCGACTGTGGACACAAGTGACTTCGGATTCATCGAAAGTGACAACTGTAAATATTGGCTCTCACTGAGCCAACCTTCATTATTGAGGGAGCTCGATGATTGTCCCTGTGATAACACTGGCCCCAAAGAATACAATTAAGCCAAGTAGCTAACATTACGCCATCAATGTTCGTACCATCTTGACCTTGCTCGTCATTGTGAGCAAGAGCATGGTTTTTTGCATTCGAAATCTCTCTATTCTAACAGATGACACTCTTTGATATTCAAAGCCTAGTGCTTGTTTCTGAATCAAAAATACCTCGATTTCCTCACGCTTTTGAGGCATTGTGAGATCTAGCGGGCAGTAAGATAAGGGAAGTTTATACATTTTTGGGGATATTGATAATCAAGAAACAAGATTGACAATTTCATCCACAAAAACTCTCACATTCTGCCACAGCCATCTAGCTATCCATGTTCCCTCGATGATACAGCGACATAATAATAGAAGAGCCGGCCTCGTGTGCCTCCTCCGATTTTCTTTTACAAAATTGCAATTCTTCACCGAGAAATTGTAACCGACATATTCAAAAAAAAAAAAAATTAATATCGCTAGAAAACTCAACCCACTGATTACGCTAAATTCCTCTCCATGGCCATTGTATGCGAAAATCTCACCATATCATCAGATCTGACACCGCCCTTTTTATAATTCTTGTAAATTCCATTGATAAAGTTCAATTCTACCCGTCCTTGGTTATAAAAAATGGTATCAAGCTACATCTCCAAATGATCCGCCAATTCGCAGCCAAATTCCAACTACGTCGGTAATGCACGACTAGATCGCGTTGAAATCACCGAAGTTCTTCATCTTTTGTCTCAAGTCAATGTTCGCCAGATCGCTCAGGACCAACAGCCTAAAGGCTTCCAAATGCCAATTTTACAAGGCTCCCTTGGGGCTCAGAGCATACTCGAAATTCCCCAGCTCAGACAAAAAAAAGCCTGAGCAACAGTCCAGCCAGGGTTCAGAGAAGAATGAGGACTCCAAGCAACAAAAGAAAGCGCCCTTTTCGAAGGGCTATGTTCTCGGTGCCCTCGGATTATTGGCTGTGGGTTCCACCGTCTTGGCCGCTGTTTACTCTAGTCACGAACCCAGACTGGCACCTGAGCCTAAGAGCACAGCTTTCAGCGACAAGGACGTTTCTGTGATTTTTGTTTTGGGTGGTCCCGGTTCGGGCAAAGGAACACAGTGTAGCAAACTTGTGAAGGAGAAGGGTTTCGTGCACTTATCGGCGGGTGATCTCTTGAGAGCTGAACAGGTTAGAGAAGGATCTCTGGACGGAGCCTTGATTGCCAAGTGTATCAAGGAGGGCACAATTGTCCCACAGGAGGTGACTGTTCGTTTGTTGAGAAATGCTGTGAGTGACAATGTGGCCAAGGGCAAGCATAGATTCTTGGTGGACGGGTTCCCCAGAAAGATGGACCAGGCCTTGACGTTTGAAGACCAGATTGTCAAGTCTGCGTTCACGCTTTTCTTCGAGTGTCCGGAACAGGTGATGCTCGACAGGCTTTTGGAGAGAGGTAAGACCAGTGGCAGGGCGGACGACAACATCGAGAGTATTAAGAAGCGGTTCCGGACTTTTATCGACACCTCCATGCCTGTGGTGGAATATTTTGAAAAACAGGGCAAGGTCGTGAAGCTCCGCTGTGACGAGCCTGTGGACGTTGTTGGAGAAAAAGTCCAGGAGGCATTTGCCAAGAGAGGCATTAATTAGCATCATTAGAGGGACACTTCCCATGTACAGATAATAAACACTTATGAAGTGATTTGGTAGGCACGTCGAGTTTGAACTTGCTGGAGGGAATATTTGCCGGACTTTATCGGCTGTACTGAACTGAGGTTCAATCGAGTGAAGATGATGGGCATGCCAGCTATGTGCAACTTTAGAGATTCAATACTTAAACGCTTTGACTACTTCTTATTGGACCGAATGAAGTGTTGGGTCTGCTAAGTAAATGCTGGCGGTACAAGGGTAAATTGATGACATTTAGGAGTAGCTATACTTGCATGTTGTCTGTTGATCTTCGATAGTTCAGAGGCTCAGTCCCTCTTCTGAATTGGCTTCAAAGTGTACTTTATAATTAACTGAAAAGTTTACATTCTATTCGAAAGACAAATCTACCCAAGCACTTTCTACTATCTTGACTAGTCAATATCCAACACCATCTACTATCAACACCCTAACGAGCCAGCGTAATGCTCCCGCAAGCGGAGTTGGTCCATGTGTCAAAGAAGTATATCTCCTCAAAGTCGAATAAAAGCTGTTTTTCATTGTATGGAGCGATTCAGTTAAAAGATTCGCCCTGATGGCACTAGCCAATCTGGATGACGTTTCCTCGAGCCACATAAAGTACCCACTACGGCCGAAAAGATACTATGACAAAATACCAAGAATCAACGTTTTTTCTACCAGGTTTTGTAGCGAAAAAAGGCAGGCACTGAACATAATTGCCTCAGGCTCACTGCTTCAGTACACAATGAATAGTGGCGAATCAGCCAGACCTCTTGCCAAAGGCTCGTAAGCTACGTTAACAAAAATTAGCAGAAAACACTCAGCTTTGTATTCCTTCTACGATTTTTCCTTCCGTCTTTGGCTTCTCTCCAGTAGCCTCCAATACAAGCCTCCATCTACTTGTCCGGTGTAGAGCATCCACTAACATAAATCAGCACTAACTACTCTTCTTTTACCATGGAAACCGGATTACCCCCCAGCTGGTCCATAAAAGTATCTAAAACACACAACGAGCCCTATTTTCTCAACCAAGCCACACAGGAGTCCACATGGGAAGCGCCTTATGGAAGTGACACTAGCAAGCTTGACGAGTACATCAAAAAGTTCAAAGCCAACGGCAATAAACCTCTCGTCAACGAAGACGGCAAGGTTAGTGCGGCTCACTTGCTCGTAAAGAACGTGACTTCCAGAAAACCCAAGTCATGGAAGAGCCCGGATGGTATTGACATTTCCAGAGACCAGGCCATAGCGGTCATGAGAGGCCACCAGAAGAGAATTCTCAATGGGGAGGTGAAATTGTCGGATTTAGCCCAGACTGAAAGTGACTGCTCGTCCCACTCCAATGGCGGAGACCTTGGATTCTTCGGTAAAGGTCAGATGCAGCCCGCTTTTGAGCAAGCAGCCTTTGGACTCAATGTAGGTGAGTTCAGCGACATCATCGAAACCGACAGTGGCATTCACATTCTTCAGAGAACCGGATAAGTTGGTTCAATCCCCATTTGTGTGCGAATTGTCGGCTTTCTTCACCACACAGATGAGACCACCAACAGCTCAACTACGGCTTCTTGGTCACAAGATGAATTCTCGAATTCTGAAAACTAGTCTTCTCTGTAAATCTACATATTCGCCGAGTTTGGTCTCTGGTGGCACGTGAGAGTCGGTGATGAGACCCCAGACTAATACATGAAGGTCCGCCACATATACGTCCTCAATACACCCCATCATTGGAACTACCCTCTAAAATGTCAGCTTCTGTGCCCGAGTGGCTCGAAAAGTATCCGGACCACAGAAATGAACCCACGCGGACCTCCAGGGAGGAAGTCTACAAGCTTCTTCAGGAAGGTGAGGAAACCTTGGTTCTTGACTTGAGAAACGACAGAGAACCAGGCTACATCACCCATTCAATTCACGTGCCTGCCACGGACATTGGCGGTTACGAAGAAATCAAGGAGAAGGTCTTGTTGCCAATTGCCCAGCAATTCCCCAAAACAAGGCTCATTGTGGTGCACTGTAACAGTTCTCAAAGAAGGGCCAGTAAAGTGGGCGGCTGGCTCGAAGACTACTCTCGGGAGCATAATACTCAGGTGAAGGTGACCATTTTGCACGAAGGTATCAAGGGCTGGCTTGCTGCTGGCGAGCCATTTGATTCTCTTGTGACGAAGGTGTGATTGAGTGTGTAGCAAAAAAATACTGCTGATTCGGAGAATGTAGGAATTGGAAAAGAGAAAGAAATGAATTTGAGCTAAGGATCGATGACGTAGAAATTGAGTTGTAGAACAGAGAATTTGGAGGGTGTATGAATTGAACGTGGTGTGTTACGTGGTGGTGGAAAGTGAGATAAGTTTGGTCTTTTGGCTGCTAGAGATTTTGGGCTTCCAGGGTGGTATGAGGAATCGGCGACTAAATGGAGACGGAGTCGATTTTGTCTTCATCTTCGAGGTTTTCAAGCAAGTCTTGCCATCATCTTCTCCAGTATGATCCAAGGCTATCACATTATCTCTTCTATAGATATAACAATTTGGAACGAATCGAGAAATAATGACGACTATTTGAATGACAGTTCGCTATGAGTTTCAGAGACACAGCCGCCTTGATAATAAGTCGCTGTACAAATTATGAACACTTCTTTTTCCTCAAAGGTGACCCCAATGGTCTTCGATCCATTCAATCAACTCTCTCAATCGAAACTCTCAGCCCAAATTAAATAACTATTCGTATAGGCGGAACATTGTCGTCTTGGGTGATCAATTGACCGGCCCATAAAACTGCCGAGCCCAAAACCCATCTACGATCTCACCATCCAACTTGGCTAAACATCGACCCTGAGCCTCATTCAAATCATCCTTCCCATCTAAATGTAACTTCTCCCTCCATGCAACCCAGTCATCCAGACTTCGGCTTTGCAGCCAGCTTTGCAGCCAGTCTAAAAAAGTTTGACAGCGCCGTGCAGCCGTTCAAGAACGGCGCTGGATCACAAAACCGTGATTGGGCAGAGAAGCCGCCGGTAGCCGAGAAGGTGCCACGCTAATCTAAAATAAGAAATAGCCAAAAAAAAAAAAAACAGCCAAAAAAAAACCCAATCCACCAAACTCACCTCTGTCGGTCCAATGATTCTGCCTGTCTGGAGCCCTCCACGCGAAAAATCGGCTCCCAGTAACCTACACTTCCATGTCACTTTTCCAGCGATTGAGTCTCCAGCGATTGAGTCCACAAGCAAAACAACTCAACCGAACATTTTCCCACTTCTGTAGAAAAAACTCCGCTTTTTTAGCCGCCGGAAGTGCAACCGCCGCAAACCCGTCCCTTGACCGTTTTTCCCTTTTCCAGTCCACCGGACCAGATGGCTCTCGTACGGTACGGCACACCCACGCCCCACAAATAGTGAGCACCAGAAGATGCTCAACCCACTACACCATGTGTTCTTCTACTCCCCAAAGAGAGGTTTTGCCCACAAACGTCAAGCCTTTGCGCTACGACTTGACTCTTGAGCCCCTTTTTGACTCCTTCACGTTCAATGGCGAATTGACCATCGATTTGCAGGTGAAGGACACCTCCGACTCCGTGACAGTGAATCTGTTGGAGATCGAGATCCAGCACGCCGACGTGGACGGCGAGAAGGTCAAGAAGGTTTCTTTCGATGAGGAGAAGCAAACGGTCACTTTTGACCTCGCAAAGCCCTTGGAGGCCGGCTCCACCGCCGCTTTGAACATCAAGTTCACCGGTATCTTGAACGACAAGATGGCTGGTTTCTACAGATCGTCGTACACCGACGAGAACGGAGAGACGAGGTACTTGGCCACCACGCAGATGGAGCCCACGGACTGCCGCAGAGCGTTTCCTTCGTTCGACGAGCCTGCGTTGAAAGCCAAGTTTGACATTTCCTTGATCTCGGCGAAGGAATTGGTCCACTTGTCCAACATGGACGTCAAGGAGGAGCTTTCTGTGGGCTCCGACAAGAAGAAGACGGTTTTCAACACCACTCCGTTGATGTCTACCTACTTGGTGGCCTTCATTGTGGGCGACTTGAAGCATGTGGAGAACAACGAGTACGACAAGCCCATCAAGGTCTGGGCCACGCCGGGCCTGGAGCACTTGGGCCAGTACTCTGCTGACATTGCCGCCAAGACGTTGGCGTTCTTTGACAAGAAGTTCGATATTCCTTACCCCTTGCCCAAGTTGGACATGGTCGCTATCCATGACTTCAGCGCCGGTGCCATGGAGAACTTCGGCCTCATCACCTACAGAACCGTCGATTTGCTCTTGGACCCCAAAAACACAAACGTGAACACCATGCAGAGAGTCACCGAGGTGGTGATGCACGAATTGGCCCACCAGTGGTTTGGTAACTTGGTCACCATGGACTTCTGGGACGGATTGTGGCTCAACGAGGGTTTCGCCACCTGGATGTCCTGGTACGCCTGTGACTCCTTGTACCCAGACTGGAAGGTGTGGGAGTCGTACGTTGCAGACTCTCTCCAGCACGCTTTGACCTTGGATGCCTTGAGATCCTCTCACCCCATTGAAGTGCCAGTCAAGAGAGCCGACGAAATCAACCAGATCTTTGACGCCATTTCCTACTCCAAGGGATCCTCCTTGTTGAAGATGATTTCCCGCTGGTTGGGCGAGGAGACCTTCGTTAAGGGTGTGTCTAACTACTTGAAAAAGCACAAATGGGGTAACACCCAGACTTCCGACCTTTGGGAGGCTTTGAGCGAGGCTAGCGGCAAGAATGTAGTGAAGGTTATGGATATTTGGACCAAGAACGTCGGTTTCCCCATCGTTCACGTCGAGGAGACAGGCAAAGGTGAGCTCAAACTCACCCAGAACAGATTCCTCGCCACTGCAGACGTTAAGCCTGAAGAGGATGAGGTCTTGTACCCTGTTTTCTTGGGCTTGAAGACTTCGAAGGGAACTGATGAGGCTGCTGTGTTGGAAACCAGATCGAAGACCATCACCCTCAACACCTCGGACGATTTCTACAAGGTCAATGGCGACCAGTCTGGTATCTACCGTACTGCTTACTCGCCAGAGCGTTGGACCAAGTTGGGTGAGGCCGGCGTTACTGGAAAGTTGACTGTGGAGGACCGTATTGGTTTGGTCGCTGATGCTTCTTCTTTGGCTTCTTCTGGCTTCATCAGCACCACTGCTCTCTTGGACTTGGTCAAGTCGTGGTCTAACGAGGTTAACTACGTTGTTTGGGACCAGATCTTGACCTCCACCTCGCAAATCAGAGCCGCTATGATCTTCGAAGACGAGTCTGTGAAGGAGGCCCTCAACCTCTTTGTTGCCGACTTGATTTCCAAGAAGCTCAAGGAGGTGGGCTACGAGTTCTCCGACTCGGACTCTTTTGCTGACCAACAATTGAAGTCTTCGTTGTTCGGTGCCGCTGCTGCTACTGGCCACAAGGAGGTTGTGGCCTACGCTGTAGACGCTTTCAAGAAGTTTGTTGCCGGCGACAAGAAGGCTATCAACCCCAACTTGAGAGGCTCCATCTTCAACATCAACGCCAAGCTCGGCGACGAGAAGGTCTTTGACGAGCTCTACGCCATCTACACTAACCCTCTGTCTGTTGAGGAAAAGATCGCTGCTTTGAGAGCTTTTGGCAGATTCGAGAATGACGCTATTCTTGACAAGGTCTCTGGCTTGTTGTTGAAGACCGACATCATCAAGGCACAAGATATCTACATCCCAATGCAGGGCATGAGAGCCCACAGAAGAGGTATCGAGCGTTTGTGGAAGTGGTTCATTGAGAACTGGGACGAGATCTACAAGTTGTTGCCCCCTGGTCTCTCTATGTTGGGCTCTGTGGTGACTCTCGCCTCATCTGGCTTCACTAAGCCGGAACAGAAGACTGAGGTGGAGAAGTTCTTCCAGAGCAAAAATACCAAGGGCTTCGACCAGAGTGTTGCTCAAACCCTCGACATCATCACGGCCAAGAGCAACTGGTCTACTCGTGATGGTGAGGTGATTGCCCAATGGCTAAAGAAGAACGACTACTCTTCCAAGCTCTAAAAACAACAGGAAAAGCATATATAGAGAAATAATCTATAAGTCTGATACCGGGATCATCTAAGCTGTAATGTTCTGCGTAAGAAAGCCAAATGGAAGTCTCTGGAGGCGACGATCCCGTCTTCCAAAGGGGAATATTCGTTGTTTGCTTTGATAAGCAAGTCTGGTTGTCCAAATCTATGAAAATTGCAGTACTTTTCGTAGTAGGGGACTAAATCATGATCTCGTATAACCACGGCATGAAGATGGACTTTGGAGACTTTGGCAGAGTCGAAGTAGCGCGTGTTTGGATCTTTGAAAGTATTTTCAATGACAAAATCTAGAAGTTTGGATCCAATCCCGGACACAAACGAAGTAAAAGCGGTAATTTCATATTCCACTGTGGACTCTTCTTTGGAGCCATTGTATGTTTTGAAGCCTATGGTCGACAAGACCCTATTTTCAATATCCTCGTCGATCACAAATTTCGTATCAACGAGGTGTGTGTTGACGTTTTCCTTCGTGAGTTCTCCAAAGTGTTTTCCGTATTGCAGCAGAAGAAACGGAACATCGGAAAACATCCTGGGCTCGGTTCTTTGAAAGGAACTCTTCAGACCAAGCAATAACGTTAAGAAAACATCCTTCTCCTGGGAATATTGCAAGTCGACAGGCAAATTCTGGGGTTTCTTTATCCGGCTGGTCTCGATTATACGGTACTTGTTCTTCGCTCTATCGTACCCGGTGTTGATGATATTTGCCAACCTGTCAAACTTCCCTGGATAGACGTCTTCGAAAAACCAGTTTTTCGGAAGCACGATCAAGTCGTATCCCATCTAGTTGAACAGTGCTGGTGTATGCTATGTAGTTAGCTAAATCGCTTGGACCCTGCGTGCCGGATCTTCAGACTGACACATTTGTGGTTAATACTCCCCATCAGCAGAGACCGGTGCCTAGGTGCATGAACCTAAGAATCACCACAAACTGATGCTCTTCAAAAGCGTAGTTCTGACGGAATTTTTGAATATGCTTCCACCGCTTCATGTTGATGGTTTTGGGGTCCCGTCTGATTCGATCCCACAAATGACGGCCACCCATCGAAGCAAGAACATCCTGCTCGGTGAAGCCAAGGCGGTCTATCAAGGTCGGTTTGTTTGCAATGCGTTGAAGGTGTGACGCCCAGACAATGATATGCCCGATATATGAGAACACAGTATAATCGAAATCGTTCTGATGGATCTTCCGGTTTGACTCGGTAATGGTGGTTCGTGTGTGCTCCAAAGTAAGCTCTTTAATTGGCGCAAGCCGGGCCATGAGATCTGGCTTTTTCTTACTCACGTCGTTGAACCCATTGGACTCTCTCATGGCAACATGAACACAGAGCTCGACAAATCCGCTACGAATTTTGTCACTGGCAAAAAGCCCCTCGCTTTCTCTGGTCACAATGCTGAGCACGTTTCGACAGATCTTCAGAATGCCCGGATTGGTCGATATGATCTTGAACTTCACATCCGTGAGCTTCATGTTGACAATCTGCTGTGGGGTGAGACCAATGATCGTGCTCACGGGCTCTTTTTCTGGAAGAATCGTAGACGAAACCTGGGCGGGTGAAATCTTTCTGGGCAATTGTTGTTCCCTGTTCCTCTGCTCCTCAGGTTCAACAGAAGGGCTCTTCTTCTTTCTGTTTCTTTTCTTCTTCGGCTTTGCTTCAAGATGCTCAGGTGGTGATAATTCACGATCTTTCGTCTCAAGACTCGACTGCTCGGTACTCAATGCTTTTGGTTCTGGCTTCATTTGGTCACTTTCCAGATCTGGGCCTGGTGAGTTCCTCTCATCATGAGAAACCTTGCTGTATTTGGACTGGATTGGCTTTTTGGTTTTGATCGTCTTGCTTCTAGACTCTCCGCTTTCACCCCTCTCTTTAGGCTCCTCTTCATCGCTGGAAAGAACGATCTCGTCCATATCTGCCCGAATCTCCTCCAATTTGGTGAAGAGATTTCTGCGCTTGATTCGGACTTTGGGCTCTTCGATCGCGAATTTCTTGATGCCCTTCGTTTTGTGCCTCAGAACTTTCCCGTCTTCTTGGGACGCTAGAAGGTAATTGAGATCAGACTCTAGTTGAGCATCGGCCTCCAGAATCCCGCTCTGGAGCTCGTTATAATCATATTGTTGTACAGTGAAGTCTGCTGATCTTTCGCCATATGCTGAATCACTGCTTAGATCTAGCTTTTGTGGTTTTTTCTTTCTCGAAGGCATGTTTGCAAGAGATTTACCAACACAGCGACTTAGAGGTGTATACACGTGATCTCCGGAGGAGAAGAGAGGATTCCGAACGATATCGAGTACTTTGTGATTGAATATATATCATCGTAAAGTTTTTCATTTGTGAGATTTATAAAAGTGTATCTTTTTTCACGTCACCACATTTCATGTCTAACCAGGGAAACGGGCAATGCTTAGAAAGAAGCAACAAAGCTCTCGGTGGCCTTCTTCAAAGACTCCAAGTCTTCCTTGGACAACTCACCCTTCTCCTTGATGACGTTAAGAATCTCAGGGTTGTTGCTCTTCAAAGAAGACAAGAAAGCCTCCTCGAACTCGGTGACTCTGGCAACATCGATGTTGTCCAAGTAACCGTTGACACCAGCATAGATGATAGGAACCTGCTCCTCAGCACCCATTGGGCTGTACTGCTTCTGCTTCAAGATCTGAGTCAATCTCTCACCTCTGGCCAAGGTCTGCTTAGTAGAGGCGTCCAAGTCGGAACCGAACTGGGCAAAGGCAGCAACCTCTCTGTACTGAGCCAAGAACAATTTCAAAGAACCAGCAACTTGCTTCATGGCCTTGACCTGAGCGGCGGAACCGACACGGGAGACGGACAAACCGACGTTAATGGCTGGTCTGATACCCTTGTAGAACAATTCAGCCTCCAAGAAAATCTGACCGTCAGTAATAGAAATGACGTTGGTTGGAATGTAAGCAGAGACATCACCACCCTGAGTCTCAATGATAGGCAAAGCGGTCAAGGAACCGGCACCGTGGGCCTCGGACATCTTGGCGGCTCTCTCCAACAAACGGGAGTGCAAGTAGAAAACGTCACCGGGGTAAGCCTCTCTTCCTGGAGGACGTCTCAACAACAAGGACAATTGACGGTAAGCAACAGCCTGCTTGGACAAGTCATCGTAGACCATCAAGGCGTGTCTGCCGTTGTCTCTGAACCACTCACCGATGGTACAACCGGTGAAAGGAGCAATGTACTGCAAAGGAGCTGGCTCAGAAGCAGTGGCAGCAACAATGATGGAGTACTTCAAAGCGTCTCTCTCCTCCAAAACCTTCACCAACTGGGCGACGGTGGATCTCTTCTGACCCACAGCAACGTACACACAGTACAACTTCTTGGACTCGTCGCTACCAGAGTTCCAGGCCTTCTGGTTCAACATGGTGTCAAGAGCGACAGCGGTCTTACCAGTCTGACGGTCACCAATAATCAACTCTCTCTGACCTCTACCAACTGGCACCAAGGCGTCAACAGCCTTCATACCAGTCTGCATAGGCTCGTGGACAGATCTTCTTGGCAAGATACCTGGGGCCTTGAGCTCGGCCTTTCTGGTCTCCTTGGTGTTCAAAGGTCCCTTACCGTCGATTGGGTTACCCAAACCGTCAACAACACGGCCCAACAACTCAGGGCCGACTGGCACATCAATAATCTTACCGGTTCTCTTGACTGGCTCAGACTCCTTGACAAGAGCGTCAGAACCGAACAAGACAATACCGACCTGGCCGGCCTCCAAGTTAAGGGCCATACCCTTGACACCGGAGGAGAACTCGACCAACTCACCGGCCTGGACGTTGTTCAAACCGAAAACACGAGCAATACCGTCACCGACAGACAAAACTCTACCGGTTTCGTTCAAGTTGGACTCGTCAGAGACACCCTTGATTCTCTCCTCCAAGATAGAGGAGACCTCAGTAGGGGCAGCCTTGGCGGAAGCGTAACGCACAGCAGCAGTGGCAGCTGGACGGGCCTGTTGGTTAGTACTTTTGCAAAGTTTTACGTGGTCACAAGGCATCGACGAAATGGAATCAATGGGGAGCTTGGGGTTTTGATAACACAGCGCTCGTGCCGTCCTGCTCAATTTCAACAGTAATTGGGCTGAATTGAGCACGTTGAATGCCCAATTCCCGGAATACCTGGCCTGATCCACTCGGCACTATAGATTTCAATTGGTACATACGACACGCATTCTAGAAACAGAGGCTGCACGGGCAGCGGCACGCAAAGCAGAACGAGCTGACAACATGGCGACTTTTTTGATTCCAGATGTGTAGATTGAAAAGTCTGGTGGAAGAAAAAAAAGACTATGGGAGGAAATTTGTGCCAGTATATATTGGCAGAAAATCGCACCGCGAAATTCTCAACCACATTCGGCCGGAGCCTTCGAGGGACCGTTTTGATTGGCCCTCAATGCTGGTGTTCTGGCCACGGCACGACCGCCTTTGAGGCGTTGTGTGCAGGTGACTCTTACTCCAGGCTACCAGGGCAATGAAGTTCTGGGGGATAAAGCGGCTGTACTTTCGGATTTTGGAAAATTGAAGATAGTTTTACTCATTTCAAGGGTAGAGGGATGCGTGGGCGCCCCATTGACCAATAGGAGCCCCGTAATGGCTCGGCACGTGAAACCTAAGTATAGGAGAGTGGATCGCCCGGGTAGGTCCAATTTGTATTCTAAAAGTTCTTTTCATTTGTGGTTTTCAAAAGGCTCAGTTTTTTAGAATCAGGCGTCTCGTATTTTGTGGTCGGTGTCGGTGTTCTCCTTTGTTGAGTGCTATTCGCTTTTTGCACCCACTATCATCCAGTCCAGAACAGCAACTGGAGATTTCAGCAATGCCTTTAAAGTAACTTATTTTATATCGATCTCGCTTCAGAGAATGAGAGAAGAGAGAGTTGAAGCTTTTGAAATTGTTATTGCCTATTTTCCTTAAACCAATGGGCTCGACCCAGTGGCTCCATCTTATTGGCCCGCGGAAACGGAAGAAACGGTATCTAAAAGTTGAATTGCGAGGGTTTGACGGATTTCAAAATTGAAAGAATCGTGAAACCGACTTTGTAGATTGTTCTGGAGATTCATGAATTTTTGGCTAGTTTTGTGCTGGACCGAATTGACCCATGATTGAAACGTGGGGGATGGTGCACACGAGATTTGATTTAGCAAGACTGAAAAGTGAATTGCGATCGGTCCGGCTAGTTCAAGAAGTCTTCTGGCCATTAAATTCCTTCGCAATTGAGCTAAGTGAAGATTATAAATCACGACTCTGGATACTTCGTGTTTTGACTGCTCCCGGGTTTTTCCGGCCTGTCGTACTGGCTGCAAAAAAAGCAGCGGTTAGTAGTTTCGAACGTTGATTGAAATCAGGAAATGTATAGCAAAATGAGACTAAATCGAGAATTGTGGATTCTGTTGACGCCGTAACAGTTTTTATTCTTTTAATTAGTAACCCATTGGCGTCGAATATCATGTCTGTAGAAATGAGACTGCCCAATCCCCAATTTAAGCTCAACAAAAAGGACCATTCGATCAAATTGAGTAAAAGCTTTATCTCTATTATGAGCATAAATCCATGGAGCGATCAGAACTAAGGTTCAGAGTGGGGTCTTTCGAGTCTTACGACAATGGATCAATGCTTATACATCTGGTTTAGAAGATTCGATTTTATGGAGATATAAGATTCGGTCTTGAGTAAGCTGGCAAGAGCTTACTTGGGTCACCCTGCTGATACATTCGATTCAAGAAAAAAGAAGGCTTATTTGATACCTCTTTTCGTCTGTTTAAATGCTAGCCTAGAAAAGCTTATTGACGGACGTGGTTTACCTAGCATTTAATTTACCACAATCAATGTGTTCAAATGAATGTATCCCAAAGAAGAAATGAAGCTTTTTTCTTAAATCCATTTATCACCCAATTAAATTCATGTACAACTCCCGAGTGATCCCATTTCTTTCCAGCCTTACCAACTCACCAATACTGCCACCGGTACCTTACATGTAATTAACACTCCACCATTCCTCCCAACTTGTCCAAACTATGAGGCTCCCAGTATTCTCTAAAATTAACTTCATTGCTATTCTTCCCGTGGTTTCCTAACGCCCGTTGGATCTAAAGCCTGTGCCTGGCACCATACACACCCGTGCACCAGGAAGCTCAAAAAAAGACGAAAATTCAATGCACTATCAGTAACCAGAACCAACCATGATGTCAAGAGCTTTGCTAAGTGGGGTTCGTCTGTACTCCACAGCAGGGGAGCAAAAAGGTCTGGCTTTGTTTTTGTCCGATTTGATGAAGAGGGTGGATGCCATCGCGGCCAGAAGCGACTCCATTAGAGAGATCCAGAAACAGAACGCTGAAAAGTCCAAGGCTTCCCAGAAGACGAAATCGAAGAAGAAGTCGGGAGATTTCTCTAAGAACACTCAGCCTGCTCCGGCTAAGATTCCTACTAGAAACGTGAAGCTCAGTGTGAATGACCACCCTTTGAGCAAGAATGCCTTCAGCATGATGGACGAGGGTAACTTCAAGAGCTCTGGTCAAAATAGAAATACGCAGAGACCCAGAGAAAACCAGAGAACCAGGGAGAACCAGGGCCAGCGCCTGAGTGAGGCTCTGAGACCAAGAAATACTAGAGAGGCCAGACCTCAGGATAGAAGAACCGGTCGTTCTCAGAGAGACCGTAGACCCAGAAGCTTTGCTAACAACGCCAAGGCCGGTGCCAACGCTGTATCTCAGACCACCACCAAGGAGATCAAGCCTCAACCTTACAAGCCCGCGGTTAACGGAGACACATTTTTCTACGGAAAAGCCACAAGCTCTTTGGCTAGTCCTACCGCCAGAGTTTCGGCAGTCGCCAAGGAGGCTCTTCTCAAGTCGCATTACCCATACAAGTTGCCCAAGCTGATCATCGAGGGCGTTGCGCCTGGTATTCATGGAAACCGTTTCCTCTTGCAGAAGGACTGGAACTTGAAGGTTGACCCGGCACAGCTTGGAAACAGAATGAAGGAAGTTGTCAAGGGCCAGGCGCAGCAAGTGGTTCCCGCAAAGGCCACGCCCAAGCTGGTTATGCCTGTGGTGAAGGACGCTGCACAGGTTTTGATGAAGAACGGTACCTATTCAATTGCACAGAAGCAGACAGTGTTGGACGTCGTCGGTGGCGTCACATCACCCAAGCAATTGCTTGAGGGTGCCCACTGGGTGAAATAAATTATGTACATAGAAAGGGTTTAATTATGCTGGTTGTAGGTGTTTGATTCTGTGCCCGGGGTAATGAAGGCATTGTTATGGCTAATCCGGCTGATTTGTACAATGATTGGATCCTGAGGCCAAAAAGTGTTGTTCTTTGTCAGTCAGCATTCGTTTTCAGGAGTGATCTAAGAATGTGGATATAAAAGCTGGTGATCTGTGTTCAAGGGTCTACTGGAGTCCAAAGATCGCCCAAAGCACAAGACAAAACCAAGACTGTGGATCAAATCGAGACTAACATTCTTAGCTGTACACAGTGCATTACTCTGATTTTTGTCAGGCTTCTTGATAAGCCCCTCCCCTCACAATGAGGAATGATCTATAAATCAAATCGCCGATAAGATCAGGTAAGCCTCCATTATCAAGATACGAGAAATGACCTTTAAAGCCTAGACATTAGTCTAGGGGCTTTTTGGTTAAAACTGCCGAAATCCAATTGAGGGGGAGGAAGGGGGAGGCTTCAGACGGTAGTAAAGCTGAAAAGTGGAATGAATGATCAATTTAATGATGCAGAATTCATTGGACCAGCATCACAGGGGAAAATATGCAAATCAAAGAATGTCAAGTGCTGCAGAATGCTGTGGTACATGAGTGTGGCTACTGATGGTAATGGGCTGACGAAAATCTACAAATATTTCATTTTCAAAATTTCTAAGATTCAAAAAATATCCAGATTTAAGGATTGCCCCATTTTAGCACCTCTGAGGTGACAAATGAGCGGGGCCCGATTTGTGGATTCATGGTGGTTATGCAAGTGGGTTGCACCAGCATTGCAGTAAAGAAGGTAAAATCAAGCGTCAAGCAAATCGGAGGTCGATGAATTGAAGCTAGGCGATAAACAGAAGTCGCTCGAAGTTCTGACGGAAGGTCAGGTCTACACCGTATTTCGTAACTCGTGTATTAATTAAACCATCAAGGTGGGAGAACTAAATCTTGTTAAACAACGCTCTGGCGTTGATGTGACCTTTCGTATTCAACGGACTGAGTCTGGTCTCCTTGTAAGACAACATGAAAGGCAAGGTGGTGGACACGGCCAAGTAGCCCAAGGTGAGAATAGATGTTCCGGCTTTGAGTGTGTGCATTGTGGCTGTTAAAAGGGAGTAGGAGAGCTGTTGAGGCAAACGGAACGAGGGTTTGTTGAAAAGTTAAGCTTTGCAAAGAAGCAGGTGGTTCTGTAAGCTGATGAGAAAAAAAAATAGGAGCTGGCACACCGGCGCTATTTATACCGTATAGGCTGGTGGAGCTACTGTGTATGCGGTTAGGCTAACGCATCATACTGACAAAGGTGGTGCGATCGGTAAAGACGCAGAATTGGGCCACTTTTTTGGCGCATGTGCAGGTCCCGCCCCGAGCAGCAGCAGCCATAATATTCCACCTCTCACTTTTTTCGCAGCCTCCATTACCAAAGCGCAGTTTCCGTTGCAGCCACAGTTAGCAACCAAGTGCCTGTGGGCTTTGGTCCAATTGAATTGGGGAACACCTGGAATGGATGTAGGATTAGGTTTTGCCGATTAAGCGCCCCTCAATCTCACGCCCAGTAGCTCCTACTGCCTCCTTCGCCTGCCGGTTGTTTGTTGTGAATGCGCACAACGAAACAATTCTACCGTGCAACATCACCGTTGGTCGGTTTCTCCCAGATTCCCTATCTTGGCTTCATTGCCACGCGCCACGCGTGTTGTTCTTTTGTTTTGTTGCCAAAAAACACACGCGGCACACACGCGCTCGGGCTACCTGTTTGTCTATTCCTTCTTCTGGCAACAGTCTCACTGCAATGGGCCCCGCCTGTATTCCACCTGTTGTTGTTTGCTCGCTGCCAGTTTCGGTGTGATGGTGATCCAGCATGTACTCCCCTCCACGACTGGAATGCCTGACCGGGTGCCTGACCAGGTGCCTTCACAGGGAGAAGCTGAATTGCATACTCACGTGAAACAAGCAACGAACGTCCTTATTTTTCGAATTTTGGGCTTCGGACTTTGGGCTTTGGGCTGACGTCGTTTCGTCTCGTTTAGCACCCTGATCTCTCTCATCGTTCATGCGCGGATATGCGCCCTGTTCTCGGCCTTGTCCTTTATGCCAGACCCCGTTTTATCGCTTTCATCTATACCTGCTCCGCTGTCATTCGACATCGCATCCAAACAACCTGAACACAGGCGTCAGGAGACTTTGTGTACAATACTCTACAGCCTCGCAACCTTCGTTTTAGTCTTGCTGGACCTTGGCATACGTCGGTGGCCTGAGCTTGCGGTTCACCGTCTGCGTAAGCCACACTGGGAACAAGCTTACTGCCAACACCACCACCGTCTGCCAGTAGTAGGAGAAGTCAGTGATGTAGTCTAGATCGAGATATTCCTTGAGGAACGGAATCAGTCCGATGTAGATCATGAGCGTCACCACAATCGTTGTCACCATGGTCTTGTTCCAAGTGTTGATGGTCAACCCCACCATGATAAGCTCATTGTAGATCAATGCTCCGAAGGAGAGCGTCACCATGGCGAGAAATTTAGCCGGGTCAACGGAGAGAAATATTTGCGACAACAGCTGGATCACGGCTCCTTGGTACAACGAAATGGCCACCCACATGAAGAATGTCTTGTACGACAAGGACTTCCCCAACGTGAGCTCCTTGTACAACTCAGGATACATTTTCGTCAACCTTTCATCGATATCTCGGTCCAAAGTGAGCGAAAATACCGGAGCCATGGTGTACAATGTACTGTAGCCCACCATAAGCCATCCTTTGTATAATGCAAGGGGTTCAAACTTAGATGAGATAGAATAGATTGCCTGCGCAACGGATATAATGAGACCTCTGTGGATAATGAACTGGCCAAGCTTGGCCGATCTTTTGTAAGAATTCCGGCCGTGCCAGAGGAGAAGCTTCAGCAAGAAGTGGAATTGGTCAATGCTGAAGTCGGCCGAAAGCGAAGCCTGCTTGCCCTCCTTACCAACGATGCCGACCCCCACATCAGCACATTGGATCATGCTCACATCATTTCCTCCGTCTCCTATGCAACACACTCGCTTTCCTGTGAGTTCCTTGATAGCCAATGCAATATCTGCCTTTTGTTGAGGGGTGCAACGGCAGGCAATGACGGCGGGGAGCCGTAAGGCGATTTCCATGAATTCCCGGCGGAAATGTTTCATGTAGAATGCAATTGATTCGCCGTCGATAAGAAGGCACGAGTTGAAGTTGTTTACGAGGTAATCGAGCTGACTCATTGCAGTATCAGCAATGTGTACCTTGGTGATCTGATGAACGTATTGGCCCCTCGCAACCAACTTTGCGCTGATCGCCACGCATTTGGCAGTTTCCACTTTGTCGCCGGTCAACATCCAGATTTTGATGCCTGCGTTTCTCAAGAGTTCAATTGAGGTCTTGACATCCTTTTGAAGCTTGTCTTCGACACCAGTAATACCGAGCAACTCAACGTCCGTCTCAAGATATTTGCTGACCACACGCTGCATCTGAGCATCTCTTGATGTCATCAACAAGGAGGCTTCTTCATAGTCTTTACTGAAGAGCTGGTACAATCCAGCATTCAACCTTTTGCGACCAATGACAAGAGTACGCAAGCCCTCTCTGGCCATGTTGGAAACCTCCTCATCAAGCCATTCGGTTGTAGAAACAATATTAGCCATGACCGTGTCGGCACCCTTTTCCATGAATGTGATCTCATCGCGATCAATGTCTTTGACAATGATGCCCATTCTCTTTGTATCGGAGTTGAACGGGAAATTGTATAAGATCTCAAACTTCAACTCTTTGCCCGTGGCAAGATGCAACAAGGAAATATTGTTTCTGTCACGTTTGAATAAACGAAGGCCAACTTGCTCACAGAATCTCACAATGGCGATCTCATCTGGGGAAGCGGCTTGATACGTGAGCTCACCATCTTCTTCCGTTGGGGTAACATTATGGCACAAGGCAAGAACCAAAGCTAGTTCACACACCTTAGTTGTCATGTCCTTTCTCTTCGACCCGAACCCACCTGGGCCTTCGTTGAACAAAAGCTTGCTAACGTAATCTGCGACGATGTCAAAAGTGTCGCCAGCATAGCAGATTGAGCCAAGGTGAAGCTTCTTCATTTCCATGTCATTCTGTGTCAAGGTTCCTGTCTTGTCACTCAAAAGATACTCGACTCTCCCCAAATCCTCTGGAATTGTGGATGTTCTGACGATGGTGTTTGGAATCTCCATGTCTTTTTGTATGTGGGAAGCGTAGACAGACTTGGCCAAGTCGAGGTTGACACGAAGAGACACTGGGATGATGGTGGAGAAGAGAATCAAGAAGCGAAGAATGTCGATGTACCAAGTTTTCTTCAACGGGAACCCATGAGCCAAGACCAAAACCACGGACAACAAGAAAACGGTCACACAAAGAATTTTCGATAAACTGTTGATTTCAAGTTCCAAAAGCCCGGTCTTGACACCAGACATGGTAGTGTTCATCGACTGACGAGTCTCGACTCCAGTATAAGTGACGATACCTATAGCGGTACCGGATGCAAGAACAGTGTTTGCCCATAATGTTTGGTCCACTGTGAGCGGGACGGTCTTGTTGTTGCCCGAGCTCTGGTGATAAATTAGTTTTCCGTCGAACTTGTGAATAGACTTTGTCGGCTTGTCGACTATTAGAGATATGTTGTTCACGAGTTTGTTGATGTCGGTGATGGAGTCTGTGAGGCTGCAAGCTACTCTGAGCTTCCAGTCAGTTTCACCGTCCAATTGGTCGGTCTTGATGAACGCCTCACCGTTGGAGTCGGAGGACTGGAGCAATACCATGTCTGCAGGGATTCGACGGTCCTTGTGGAGTCTGACCAAGTCACCCACTTTCAAGTTCTTAGACTGCACCATGGCGACATCTTGGGTGATAGGAGACTGGCGGTTGAGAACCTCGTAGCGCTCGTTATTCTGCTCAGAATCTCTTTTTCTTCTGGCGATGTCGTCTCCGGCCTCCTTCATCATGGTGACAGTGAGAACAAATGCAAGAGGGACAATGTACGACGACAAATAGCCGATTCGTAGCTGCGGGATGATCTGGGACAACGCCACAAGTAAAAAGTACAAGTTAAAGAAAAACTTGAACTGTTCGTAAAGAATAAGCGGGATGAATGTGATTGGGTTGTACTTGGCGTTGGAAATAGCGTTGGAAGGAAATTTCTTGGACGAATTGCGAGAAGAAACGTAGCGTTCCGAGCCCAAGTCCAGATCGGGGTCTGGGTTGCTTAGAAGCGATCGGTCCGACATTTCCCGGGAAACCTCTTCCTTGATGGTTCTGAAAAGCCCAAGTGTTCTGCCCCAAAATCTCTGTCTTGGAGCATTTCTCGGCAATGGCTCGAGCGACATGGACGAGTCGTGCTGGCTCATGAGCGGAAGTGTATCATTGTCATCGCCGGACTCAGCAGAGCCTTGTGGATTGAGTGTGGACATGGGAATGGCTATGGAGCTCTGAGAGCCTTGTCTAGAATGGGGCCGGTAGTTGAAAAAGTTGTTGGATGCCGAGTTCAACGCTCGGTCCAAGGAGTTTTCAAAATCGTCCATGGAATCATGTAGACTCGGTGATCCGAGCCGGCCTGAGTTGCGCCAGGTGTCGCTCATACTGTGAAGATAAGTAGTAGTTATATTTCTTGATGTTGATTCGCGATTTATGTGACGGAGGCCAGTCTGAGCGATCTGTGAGTTCAGGCAAATTAGGGGAAGTTGGGGAAAAATGCTCTTTAGGGATTAAAAGTTCTATAACTTCTTGAGTATTTTGTTTGTTGGTACTATTTCGTGTTGGGTGGATGGTGGTGCATCATGGTGCAATTTGCAGCCACTGCACCATACAAGCCAGTAAGAGTATGGTCCCTCACAGAACCTCGTGACAAACAAAGCTAAGAATCCCCTCATTAAGCAAGAAGTAGTCTTTAAGAAAGATCAGGTTGTTTAGTCTTGAAACAAGCAAAACTCAGGCGAGGATGGACAATTGAGAAGTGATCATGAGCTTCGCTAGTGCACCACTGAAAGCCAATTTGAAATCGAGTCGGCAAGATGAGCATAATCCTGTGGAAAAAGTTTTTAAAAGTCCTTGAAATTGCAAAAATCTAATTCTTATCGCTTGTTCTATCGCTCATAACTATACCTTATGGACGTCTCAATATCTCGAATTGGCAAAAAACAGCAGGAACAGGGGAATCACCTGGAACAGCTATTTTTCTTATAGACCTTCGGCAACTCTACCTTGTCATCCCTTTGATCAGAGTATACCGGGAATAACTCTTCCCAATTGTTAGCATACCTAACCATGAAAAAAGCAAAAATAAAAGAAAGAAGTAAAGCAAAAGATAAGTTCTCACCAGCAACTTTCCCCTCACCAATTCATCTTTTCAACTTCAAAAAACTACCCATGGCGTACTGTGAATGGACTGGAAGACCTGTCACGCCCTGCACGTAATGGTAATATTACAACATATAACCGGCCTGCGCATTGACTTGGTTATCTCAGGAACTGCTTTTCACCTCCCTTCTTCTGATTCTAACATGCTGTCTGGAGACGAAGAAACCGATGTCTTGCTCCAGCACTCTGAAGCACCGGAGGTTCTGCTCAGCCAATTAAGCTCTCAGCAGGCCGCCGCCACAAGCAGTTTTTGGAAGAGAACATGGGAATTTATTCGTCTAGTCATTTTTCGACAGACCAACGTCTTGGAGAGATTCATTCTCGAGAACGAGCCAAGTGACTGTGCATTTGTTGCTAAGTACGGCAAAACAGTAGCCTTGGATTTGGCCGCCTACCCAAAGTTGTCTGTGAACAGCCTTTCCTTATCAAGCTTACATGCTCCACATCCATTGACTAACTTCGCTAAAGACGAGCCTTTGGCTCCCAATATCTTGCAGGAGGTATCTGAGCTGCCAGTTATTGTGTTTATTCACGGTTTGGGTGGTCAGATGTCTCAGTTCGAGCCCTTGATGGTGCTTCTTTCCCAGTGTCTGGAGATAGTGGCCCTAGATTTGCCAGGTTTCGGTAACTCCAAGCTCAACTTTAAAGACAACCGCAAGATTGTCAGTGAAATCTCCGATGAAGAGAAAACAGAGATCTCCTCCAGTGTGGGCGCCTTGCTGTGGGGGGACTACGCTACAGAGAACCTTGTTAGCATGATAAAGCAGTTTATTACGCAAACAGTGGCGCCTGAAAAGAAGATCATTCTTGTGGGTCACTCCATGGGAACCCACTTGATCACAAAAACCGCCAATGTTCTAGATGAAGGCAAAGTGGAGGGATTGGTGATTTTGTCTCCACCACCTTTTGTAGATGATGTCCGCCGGAAAACCGAATCAAAGCACCCCTTCTCCTTCGCAAGCTACTTAATGAAGTTTGCTTTCATATTTAACTTGTTCAGGGTCTGGGACAGACTCCCCGGCTTGATCAGCAAGAGTGTGTATCGGCAGTTGAGTCGCCAAAGCAATCTACACCAGCGGGCACGCCAATTCAGGTGGAACCTTGATATTGAGACCAATGTGCTTCTTCGGTACATAAGCGGTTTCCAACGTGCCACCTACCTGGAATTGGTGACTGCGATCTCAAGACTCAACAACAACGTCAAAGACCCAAGAACCTACGAAAAAACGTTGCTTGCTGGAGGCATTGACGATCAGGTGACCCCAGTGAAAATCATTCACGATTTGAACGGGTTCCTCACGGACTACTGGCAGAGAAAGGTTTGCAACGTGATGGAGGTTAAGAATGCGGGTCATTCTTTGCTCCTATCCAAGCCTGAGTTTATCAGTGGGCTCGTGCTCAAGCACTTTGAGCTGCGCTTTCCAGAACGTCTACATTTGCTGCCTGCGTGGGTGCTCAAGCTCAAGGCGGAGATTTCTGGGGACAAGTGGGGGTTGAAGAATGAGATCAAGTGGCTGCAAACACAGGCCATTTCGTACAATATCACTAGGCGCAACGGCAATGACGTGGCGAAGTTACTTGGAATGAAAACATTGAGAGAAGGCGACGAAAACCACTCGCCGCTGGTGGTGGAGCGGAAGTTTTATGGAGACGCCAAAGACAGAACGAGCATCAAGGGCAAGTTGATAGCAATTGTGGACATCTCCGCGGACATACCCCCCTACAGTCCCAAAACCTTTGAGATAATACAGTACTACAAGTGTGCCACGGTGTCGAAAGTGGTGCCGGACCACGTGGCCATCAGGCGGTTCATACAGCTCATTGACGACATTCTTGGGTCTACCAGCGAGCCTGAGCCACTAATAGCGGTCCACTGCCACTATGGCTTCAATCGCACGGGTTTCTTCATTTGTTGTTATCTCATCGAGCGCTGTGGCTGGTCTGTCCGGGAGGCTGTTGAGGGATACAAGAACGCAAAGCCCCCGGGTATTAAACACCCGCACTTTGTGGATGCTCTCTATGTCAGGTATGAACGCTAGAAAAAACGGTTGCAAACCCAGGTGGTCCTGTACGGCAGGCAGGGAAGAGGTGCGGCACTATCTAACCACTCGAATTCACACCAGATAAGCATCCCATCATTCCCAAAAGTCACCTATAGCAATGAAATTCGGCGAGGCCTTGAATCAAGGCTTGGTTCCCGAGTGGAAAGAGCAGTATGTGGACTACAAGATAGGGAAGAAGTTCATTCGAAAGGCCTCAGCGAGCCGACAGGCTGCTGAGCTGAAGTCAACAGACGCCACGCCTTTGCTCCAGACCAATGGGCCCCAGTACGTTCCAGATGTGCCTCTTCTCCCGCCACCAGCGAACGGCCAGGAAGACTCGTCTCGAAGAAGGACCTCGCTCTTCAACTTTTCCAACAAGTCCAGCAGGGACAGAAAGGAGCAGTTCAACGAGGACAAGACCGAGTTCTACAAGTGGCTCGACGCCGAATTGGAGAAAGTAGATACTTTTTATAAGCTTAAAGAGAAAGACGTATATGAGCGCTTCCTCGTGCTAGAAGACCAGTTTTTCCACTTGAAGGAACACAAGGGCCAAATGCAAAAGCGTGTCTTGTCCACGACATCGTCCAGGGTGCCTGCTGGTGCTGCTGTCGACGGGCTTGCCATCAGATTCAGGTCATTTATGCTGCGTTTGCAAAAATACGAGTTTCCAACTCTCCCCTCCACAGCTTTCCTCGACAAGTGGAAGAAGAAGAAGCTGAAGGACCCCGGTGTTCAGCTCACGAATCAGGACAAGAAGGATGCGTTCGACCCAAATTACATCGAGAACCAGATCAGAAATGGTGTCATGGGTTTTTCGGAGTCTGACGACGAGCTGATTGCTCCCTCAGATGATGAAAGATTGGCTCAGGAGCCTGAAAGTACCCCTGCTCAAGCAAAACAGCAAAAACGTAGGGACTACACGAAGAAGAAAAGCTTTGGTGTTCCCTACCTCTACGCAAAGAGGCAGTTGAAGGGCGCTTTAGTGGAGCATTATAGACTCATTGCCTTGCTCAGGTCTTACAGAGAGATGAACCGAACGGCCTTCAGAAAAATTACAAAGAAATTCGACAAGGCAATTGGCACGAAAACGTGCGAGGAGTTCTTGAAACGGATCGATAAGCAGTCGTACTTCCTCACCAGCGTCGTATTGGACAAGATTCTGAGCCGTGTGGAAGACGTCTTCATGACTTACTTTGACCATGACCAGCACGATAAAAAGCAGGGCTTGGAGAAGCTCAAAAGCACCACGTACGCATACACCAATGCAGAAATGAGACAACCACAGCATTACTTAAGCACATTCTTGTCGGGTGTGTTTCTCGGGATAGGAATCCCATTATTTATCATCGCTTTGATCGTAGCGTTGGACAAAACACTCAGCGATCAAATGGCAGAGGGCAGATTCCTTCTCCAACTTTGGGGAGGCTTCTTTCTCATCAACTTAGCATTCTTTTTCGTGGGCATCAACTTGATTGTCTACGATTACTACAAAATCAGCTATAAATTCATCTTTGAGTTCAATTTGGCAAACGCTCTAGACTACAAACAGTTCTGGTTACTTCCCTCGCTAAGCTTTTCCCTCATTGGGCTCATAGGGTGGTTTTCGTTCAAAGACTTCTGGCCAGAGAAGTTTCCAGGCAGAACTTTCCCGCTTATTTATTTGGCCATCATGCTCTTCATATTCCTTTGGCCTGGCACCCAGCTCTACGGGGCCAGCAGACAGTGGCTTCAAATTGCGCTTTGGAGGATCTTGTGGTCCGGGCTCTATCCGGTCGAGTTCAGGGATTTTTACTTGGGCGACATCTTATGTTCATTGACATATCCCATGGGCAACATTTCCTTTTTCTTCTGTCTTTACGCCGATAAGTGGAGACACGTTTTGGGAGGAGGAACAGCTCCCCCGCTGATGGCTAGATGTGGTTCCTCTCATTCAAGAACGATGGGATTCCTTCAGTCACTACCCTCGATCTTTCGTTTCTGGCAGTGTCTTCGTCGTTACATGGACTCGGGCGATGCCTTTCCCCACTTGGCTAATATGGCCAAATACCTGGTAGGCGCCATCTACTACTGTTTGCTTAGTGTATGGAGAATCGACCGGTCCAGCAAAAACAGAGCCGCTTTCATCACGTTTGCGTGCATCAATTCCATCTATACCTCGACTTGGGACATTGTCATGGACTGGTCGTTGGGACTGACGACGTCAAAGAATTTCCTTCTTCGGGATCACCTTTTCTACAAGAAGAAGAACTACTACTATGTTGCGGCGGTGTTGAACGTGATACTTCGTTTCCAATGGATTTTCTATGCCTTCTTCTCGAGCCAGATTCAGCAGCTGGCCGTGACCAGTTTTTGCATTGCAATTGCAGAGCTTTTCCGTCGTTTCGTCTGGATGTTTTTCCGTATGGAAAACGAACATTGCACAAATGTGATTCTCTTCAGAGCATCCAGAGACTCGCCGTTGCCTTACATGATTCTGGCCAAAGTGGAAGAAGCCATTAAACGTTTGGTAGATATGAAGTACGATGAGTTCAAGTCGTCGGACGAGGATTTCTCGCCTGATGGAGAAACCAGTGATGACTACGCTTCTGGCATTCCGTCGGTCAGTAAGGCACTGGCTGCGAAAACAACGGCACTCAGCCGTAAACTGGGCAAATCGACTCACCAGCTTGACGAGGAAGCAAGTATTGACTCACTGCACAAATCCGCCTATCAAGGCCACCCTCAAATTGGGGAAGTATTGCGCAGGCGGTCTACTATTAATCTTATTCTGAATGCTTTGAATAAGGCGCATATCAAGGATTTCCAGAGAAAGACTTACACAGTTAATATGGACGAGAGTGACGAGGAAGATGACGATGAAGACGATGATCACAAAAAAACAGGCACATCCAAGGGCAGTAATCTCAGATAAGCGGGATGCTGTACCGCTCCAATGAGTTTGCGGTTTCCCTTCGGCAAGCAAAAACGGACATTTGGTCACGTGACGTGCCTAGGGTCCTGTGTCCTCGAAGCGGACTTTGACAAGAATTGGCCCATCCACTTTCTTGGCCAACACCTCCATTACTTCTGCCTCGGTCTAAGAGTTCGTTGAAGCTGTATGTGACTACAGCTCCAGGTCTAATACATTAATACTACCACTCATGAGCCGAATGAGGAGAGTCTATCAAAGTCACTGTTAGTTATTTTCCAAGATGCTTAGACACGGAGTCACTGAACTCGTGTGTTCGCTTATTGCCAGCTTGAACATCGTCACTGGCGTCTTGTTATATTCGCAGGAGCATAAAGATGGTATCACCATCAAGACAGCAACCAGGAGAAAAGCCATCATGGCATGCACCACTATGTGCATAGTCTTCGGCGGAATCGCTGTGCTGTTGATGATGTACGACATCGCTACCCACAGCTGGTAGCTGTTCTAATTTAGCAATCTAATCTATATCATTGCAAGTGTCGTTTGTATATCCAGTATAACTTAAATTTTCTGTTTCTTGGCCTCGGGCACCGGAGTTCCCGGGACGGAGAGGTCGGCATGGAAGTCTTTGATGATCGAGTCCACGTCGTCAATGTTCAATTGCCTAACGTCACCCAACTTCTTGATCTTGTTGGTGACCTCCTTGCACTGCTCGTCGGTCAAGTGCAAGTTCAACTGGTCCACTCTCGACTTGATGGCATTCCATCCGGTCAATCTATTAGCAAAGTGAATGTATCTGGTTAAGCCGAAATCCGAGGGGCTCAAGATCTCGTACGTTGAGGGGTTGGCCAAAATAGCCTTGGCGTGGATACCGGCCTTGTGGGTGAAGGCACAGAAACCGGTGATGGGGTTGTTGAATGGGATGTTCACCTGTACAGCCTCAGCAACGAGGTTTTCGAGATCTCTCAACTTGTGCAATTTGTACTTGGAAAGCACGTAGTCCCTGTCAGCAGCAATCATTCTCGACATGAGGCCTCCAAGAGGCGTGATACCGTTTCTTTCACCAATACCCAAGACAGAAACGTCTATCAACTTAGCACCGCCTTCCAAAGCAGTGTAGGCGTTAGCGATAGCGCATCCAGTGTCGTTGTGAAAATGGCACTCAATGTCACAAGAAACAACCGACTTCAACGTTCTGACCAACTCGTAGACCTGTCTGGGGTTGGCACAGCCCACGGTATCAGCAATACCGACTCTGTTGACGCCGATTTTGTCGACGGTTTTGTAAATGTTCAATAAGTCCACCAAGTCGGATCTAAACGAGTCTTCGGACGAGAATCGGATCTCGATGCCCTTGGACTTGACAAACTCGATCACTTCCACTGCACTCTGCGCAATGTAAGACATATCCTTTCCGTGAGAGTACTGTCTGAGGAACTGGGACGTACCGATGACGACATCAACACCGTCCACACCCGTTTCTACGGCTACCTTGGCGTCGTCCATATGACAACGAATGTGGGTCAAAATCTTGGCCTTCAAGCCCAACTTACAGATGGCCTCGCAGTCTCTTCTGGACTGTTCCGAGGCGACTGGCGACGTCAACTCGATGTAGTCGACACCGAAGTCATCAAGAGCCTTCGCAATCTCGATTTTCTTTTCCGTGGAGAAAAAGGCATTGGCAAACTGTTCACCTTCACGCAAGGTGGACTCGATCAACTCGAAGCTGGAGGCGTTTGAAAGAAAATCGGCGGGATTGGGGCCGTAGGGGTTTTGCATGATGGCCTCTGACGAGCGGTGGGCGTCTTCCGTGACCTTGGTAAATCCCTCTGGACCTGGCATAGTATTACGTTATCTGAGTGATGAGTTTATCGTGTAAAATTTTGGCTATCTCGATTGTACGGGTGCGAAGGAGTCAGCACTGTGATGACGGTGGACATCCCAAGTTTCGATGCAGAAAACAAAGGTTGGTGGTTTCGAGGGAAAGGATTAGCATGTTTCTACCAAGTGTTCAAAAATCGCCTGAAGGCTAGCGTTTCTCTCATCTGGGCTTGGGAGGTCTTATCAGGTTGACGTTTTCGCAGCCAATAGCCTTGTGCTTATTTGACTGCGGCGTTGGATCCGTGAAATCGTTCAGATTGTGAGGCTTCCGGATAATCGATTTTTCAGATCTTCGGATTTTCAATATCCAAAACTTTGTGTAATTTTAGATCCTCAAATGATGTTTTTCGGCCCACCTGCAACGTCATTCTCCTTCTGCTCCGATTACAACCAAAAGAAAACCCAAACTTGTATTTCTATAGCTATCAAGCTTAGCTCACTAGGCTGCGAGTGTCCGGGGTCACAAGACCCAAGATTTCATTCTCATGATAGGATGTCTCCGGAATTAGCTCCGGAATGATATTTTCGTACTCCGTGTCGTCCACGTGTGAGATGCTCCAGAGGTCGGTTGTGTTCGGCAAGAGCTTCAGGCTGGCAAACTGGTTGATCGCTGAAATGAGCTCGTCGTCACCACACACCAAGTACCGGTTCACGCGAAGTATGGGTGCAAAACGCTCATCGTAGCCCACCAAGTCAAGATATTTGTGCAAGCTCTCGCGATAGGGAGGGATGTTTTCGTCAATCGTGCTGTATTCGTCCCTTGGAGGAGGACCCATGGCTGCAGTTGCACGGGCATCAAGAACACGGCGCCTGCGCCGTTCTGCTCTTCTCTCTGCTGCTCTTTCAGCCTCTTGCACTTGCCGTATTGCACGTTCAGTGGCTCTTTCTTCACGCTGGCGAGCACGCTCGGCCTTGGCTTCTCTGCGACGACGGCTTCTTTCTAGAGCTTCCGGGTCGTTTTCATAGCGCCGTTCACGTCGACGTTCTCGTCTTTCCTCCCGCTCAGCTTCCTCTACTTGCCTCACACGCTCACGCTCAGCCTCCTCTTCCTGGCGAAGGCGTTCACGCTCGGCTTCTTCTCTTTGCCTTTGGCGCTCTTTGCGTTCTCTAATCTTCTCCTCCTCCCTTCTCTTTCTCTCTCGCTCTTTCTCTCGCTCCCGTTCTTCACGTTCACGTTCTTCCTCTCGCTCCCGCTCTTTTTCCAAACGGCGTTTCTCCTTCTCAACGCGTTTCGCTTCTTTTCGCTTCTGCTTTTCTTCTCTGGCCTCTTCGCGAGCTTTTTCTCTGGCAGCTGCTTTCTCTTGCTCCAGCCGGAGAAACGCCTGCTCTTCAACGTACCACTGCTCTTGGGCTTGGCGCTTGCGGGCTTCCTCCTTCTTCTTTTTCCTTTCCAGCTTGCGGTGCCGGCGCTCAGCATCTCGTATTTCTTTGAGAGCCTCGTCCATCTCTGGGTTCGTGTTCTGATTCATCTTTTTGGCCTTGCGTGCCTGGTGCCTCTCGAGACTCCGGCGGCGGTTGAGCTCGTTGTTTTGCCGCTGGATCTCCTGCTGCCGTACCATTCTTGCCTCGGCTTCGGGGTCTTGTGGATCTTCATTGCCCAGACCTGCTGGTTGTGTGGTACCATCAAAAACCTGCAACTGGGCTGTTCTCATGGCGCTGGAGCCTTCAACGCCCCGAAGCTCTGTGCTGCCAAAGTCAGGATCGTAAACATTTGCTGCCCGCTTCTGCAAGAGCTCAGACCAGTTGACGATGATGGGATCTGTGGCATAACGAGCCAGCCGCTTTCCGGATTCCGAGTGATCCATGCGGCTACTCTGGTAGATTTCAGGCGAAGTTTGTGGGCTCTTTTGGTCGGAGTCCATCTGGGGAGAAATAGGAGGCAGCAGGTGAGGTCTCTTTGCTTTCAAGGGTCTAGTCTCTTCCTCAACTTCGCTGTCTGTGTACTCGAAGCTGGACTCGTCGTTCGGCGGAGACGACGTTTTTATCCACAAAAGCACCATTACGTTATCCTGTGGAGTTCCCTCGAGGTATGGAGTAGTTTTCTTCACGCCTGTATTTTTGGCAATGGAGTTCCTAATAACACTCCC
The DNA here is from genome assembly GCA_030579055.1 of Candidozyma chanthaburiensis. Lineage (NCBI taxonomy): Eukaryota > Fungi > Ascomycota > Pichiomycetes > Serinales > Metschnikowiaceae > Candidozyma > Candidozyma chanthaburiensis. Next base: position 51,687 of record JAKUAA010000001.1, on the reverse strand, counting down.
GTATTCGGAAAACAATGGCCTGCAGGAAGAGCCGCTTGACGGCGCCGTAAGTCGATCTTGTGCTATGAAGAGGCAAGCGAATGAAAAAGCACAAAAGGAGAGATATTGGGTTTTGCCTTGGACAGAAAGCTACTAAACCAAGTGGGTGTCTTTGCTGCTTTTTGGTGAGCGGAACCATATATTGGAGATTCACGCATTCCGTACCTTGCGCATCTCGTGGTCCGCATGAAGAGGCACCTAAATAAGAAGCCGCTGACGTCTCGGGATCTTTGGACGATTTGGTTCGATTTGAACATTTTGCTGTATGGTAATCTCTAGCACCAGGCCATAACTTGTTTCTTTTGAGTGAATCTGTCTCAACAGCTTCAGGGTCTTTACCATCAGACGCGACCAGGGAAGTCAAAGTCCCCTGCGTCAACCCTAGTTTTGTGATATTTCTCTTTTCTATCTTTTTTTCTAGGACTTGCTTAGGTCCACAAATGGAAGTTCATGATTTCATTTAAGGGTTGGAGTAAGCTGTGCATTTGGAGAAAGCGGCAAGTGTTCTTTAGTTTGCATTATTTGGCTGCGAAAGTGTCTGCGGTTGCAAAAACGAAAATGCCTTGAAAAATCGAGATTTCACGCAAACCACTCTAAATTGCAAATCCCCAGGCAATCTCGATAGCTGATTGTCCACAAATGCTCTTCCACATGTTCCTACCTCAGCAAGGCTGGTGTTGGGGTATTTGGTTTGTGTGCTCGTTGAGGCAGGTGCCGCATGGCTTTACTGCGGAGACTCCTATTTTAAGACAATGATCACAAGACCACTCAGGAATCCTGATCGTGGAAAAGTTGTGCCCAAATAGTCGTGGTAAGTCTGGTTGATCGAAATAGATATTATTCGCTTAGACTATATTTCTCTTCGTCTTTTGCTAATGGACCCTTGAAATACGTCAATCCCAAAGCAGACAAAACTGAGAGCCGCGCGAATCTATGCCCCGATGCTTAGGAGCAAAAAATATTATGGTAGATCGAAGCAAGCAAGGTGAGATGATGACGTCGATTGAAAATGAATGGCAAAGGTGCAATAAATCGTGATATTTAGAAAAGGAATTGGCAAGGCCATCTCAGCGGCTGTTTTAGATTCTTACTTTCATTGGCGAATTTGATCTGATCTCTATTGTGACTCCACGGCTGACACCTCTGTGACTCAAGATCTCTGTGCTGCAATATATCAGGCGTACACTAACACCAAAGAAAACTCTTATGATGGCCGATAATGCCCCAGATGTCCAATTGACGACTGCTATAATTTTCTAGATTCGAAATCTTCAATCCCCAAGCCCGAGGAGCAACTGAAATGACAGTCTTGTCTTTCGACTACTTCCATATAGCTTTGAGACTATCTCTACCTTTCAATAACAGATCCTGCTCTAGCCTGGTCCATTTTGAGGATTTTCAAGCTCTTCAAAGCAGACCAGCGGATAGTTTTAATTCTCGCCTGCCTCGGTAAATTCAATCATGGTTTTATTGCTGAAACTCTACTATGGACTCATTTAATCATCGATCTGACCAAGGTTTGGAAATCCCTAAAGGAAATCCATACCAACAGATAATGCCTAGTCCCTCTCAACAAACGGCGGATAGCTTTATAGCACAGATGTCCCCTTTTCCTTCGGGTGTGCCTTTTTTTGGAGTCAGCTTTACAATAGACATATTCAGGTGAGCTCTCTCCAACACAGCTCTTCCGACCTACTCTGAACAAGACACGCTTTACAAGATCTGTATCAGCGAAGTCCAGAACGTCTTCTGGAATCATTTGTGAGGTCCCTGATGTGAGGCAGTTATAGAACGGATAAGAAATTTTGAAGTTGCAGAGGGAAAACACTTAGAATTTGGGTATTTAGAGCTAAATTTTACGGGCCTGCTGTTCTTTGCCAACAATTGTTTATACAAGTAGCTTGTGAGTCTCCCAAGCAATACGACAAATGTCAACCTACTGGCCTAAGGTATCCCTTGTGAATCTGTCAGGATCACAACTGTTTTGAGCCTCGGTGAGATGAAGCGTAATTTTTTATAAAAAAATGCACCATGCTCTTCAAGGACTAATCTTAGCCCTGCAGTGCATTGCAGTCATATCAACAGGACATTGCAAAGATAGTATAGATAGTGTTACAACATGTATCGACAGTCAAACCAGATCATCTGTCATCTGCTGCATTGAGAAGATCAAGCAAATCCCTTGAAAGTGTATACCATAGATTAAACTCGTTATCGATTAACCCGGTTTATCGCACTGCCAATGCTCAAGCTATCACATATAAAACCAACCAAACCCGTCGCCTACGACTTAAATAACATCAAAAAAACCCAGGCACCTCAAAAATGCCTCACAATATCTCCATCCCGTTAATCAGCATTTCCCATTTTCCCACCATCGACTTCTGACCTCTGGCCCCTCGATCATTGGTGGAGAGTTCCGGGGGCATGCGCACTTCCGGCCCCACCTAAATCGCGCCGGTACCGGAACTGACTCATGAAAATTCTGCAACTTATAGTAACAGAGCTGTACGTCTTTTTGGCTAACTAAACATGTCTTTCATCAGCAGGACACAGTTTATACAGCTGCGGAGCTTCTCGCGCTCTGCTGCTGCTTATGCGAAGAAATTAAACAAGTTCTCGTCCATCGTCACCGAAGATGTCTCTCAAGGCGCTTCTCAGGCTATGTTGTATGCCACTGGGTTTAAAGACGAGGACTTCCACAAGGGCCAGATCGGTGTGGGTTCCATTTGGTGGGGCGGAAACCCGTGCAACATGCACTTAATGGACCTTAATGACCAGTGCACGGAGTCGGTCAACAAGGCAGGTCTTAAAGGCATGCAGTTCAACTCCATCGGTGTTTCTGACGGTATCACCAACGGTACCGAGGGAATGAAGTTCTCGTTGCAATCGCGTGAGATCATTGCCGACTCCTTCGAGACGATGATGATGGCCCAGATGTACGACGGTAACATCGCTATCCCCTCCTGTGATAAGAACATGCCTGGTGTGCTTATGGCCATGGGCAGACACAACAGACCCTCCATCATGGTTTATGGCGGTACAATCATGCCCGGCTCGCCTTCGTGCTCTTCTCCTGAAGTTGGCGAGAAAATCGATATCATCTCGGCCTTCCAGTCCTATGGCCAGTACTTGTCGAAGTTGATCACCAACGAGGAAAGAATCGACGTGGTCCGCCACGCCTGTCCTGGTCCAGGTGCATGTGGCGGTATGTATACTGCCAATACCATGGCCTCTGCTGCCGAAATATTGGGTATGTCGTTGCCCTACTCGTCTTCTGCCCCCGCTGTTTCTAAGGAAAAGGCCGAGGAGTGCGCTAACATTGGAGCAGCCATCAAACACCTCATGGAAATCGACTTGAAACCCAGAGACATCATGACCAAGAAATCGTTTGAAAACGCCATCACCTACATCATCGCCACCGGTGGCTCCACCAACGCCGTGTTGCACCTCATTGCCATTGCCTCGTCTGTGGATGTGGAAATCACCGTGGACGACTTCCAGAGACTCTCCGATAGCACCCCGTTGTTGGCTGATTTCAGACCTTCCGGTAAGTACGTCATGGCTGACTTGCAAGCCAGAGGCGGGACCCCGGCTGTGGCCAAGATGTTGATGGAGGAGGGTTTGATTGATGGTGACCAGATGACTGTGACTGGCTTCACGCTCAAGCAGAACTTGGAGAAGTTGCCTGGCTTGCCTGAGGGCCAGGACATCGTGAGACCTTTGTCGAACCCATTGAAGCCCAGCGGCCATTTGCAGATTCTTAAGGGCACTTTGGCTCCAGGCTCTGCTGTGGGCAAGATCACCGGTAAAGAAGGCACCTACTTCAAGGGCAAAGCCAGAGTATTCGATGCCGAGGACCTTTTCATCGAGGCCTTGCAGGCTGGCGAGATCAAAAAGGGCGAGAAAACCGTCTGTGTGATAAGATACGAGGGACCCAAGGGTGGTCCAGGTATGCCTGAGATGTTGAAGCCTTCTTCTGCGCTCATGGGTTACGGTTTGGGCCAGGACGTTGCGCTTTTGACCGACGGCAGATTCTCCGGTGGTTCCCACGGTTTCTTGATTGGCCACATTGTGCCAGAGGCCGCTGTGGGAGGCCCAATTGCGTTGGTCTACGACGGTGACGAGATCATCATCGACGCTGAAAACAACAGAATCGACTTGATGGTCGACGAGGCCGAATTGGCCGAAAGAAGAGCCAAGTGGGTGGCTCCAGAGCCCAGATACAAGAGAGGCACCTTGCGCAAGTACTCTCTTTTGGTGAGCGATGCCTCCAAGGGCTGTGTCACCGACTTGTAAGCGCTATATCATACAGGGGCAAATGTCTCGGAACAGACCCGCCCCTGCTTCATTTCTACATAAATTATTAGCATCACACTATCCTAATGAACGGATTTGCATCAATGAGGTAATGGCTGCGAAAGACAGAAGCGGAGCGATAGAGCACCACAGCGCCGTCAGCCGTAGCAAATCGTAATAAATTGAGTAAACGTAGAAATGATAGGTATTGTTTTTCAAATAACCGCTTATTTCAATTTTGCTGAAACACGCAAAGGCCTAGGCCCACGTGACTCAACTACTCTCATCTCCAGATTCTCTTCCTACTACTTCCTCAGTATGCCCTCCACGCCAAACTCCATAAAAATCGTCACTGGAAATTCCCACCGGGAACTTGCTGAGCAGATTGCCGCGAAGCTTGGCTTGAAAGTGTCCAAGGTGGGTGCTTTCCAGTTTTCCAATAAGGAAACCGGCGTGGCTGTTGGTGAATCCATGAGAGATGAGGATGTCTATGTCATCCAGACTGGATTTGGCGAGAAGACAATCAACGACTATTTGATGGAACTCCTTTTCTTGCTTAATGCTTGCCGTGTGGGCGGTGCCAGAAGAATCACAGCGGTTATTCCCAACTTCTTTTATGCTAGACAAGATAAGAAGGACAAGTCCAGAGCACCCATAACTGCCAAGTTAATCGCTAACTTGTTGCAAACGGCAGGCTGCCACCATGTCATAACCCTAGATTTACATGCTTCGCAGATCCAAGGCTTCTTCAGAGCTCCAGTAGATAATTTGTATGCTGAGCCCTCCACCTTGCGTTTTATCAAAGAACACTATGATCCAGAGGAGTTGACGATTGTTTCGCCTGACGCAGGTGGAGCCAAAAGAGTTGCTTCCATTGCCGACAAGCTAGATACGCCTTTTGCTTTGATCCACAAGGAGAGACAGAAAGCCAATGAGGTCTCCAAGATGGTTCTTGTCGGTGATGTGGCCAACAAGACCTGTATTCTTATTGACGATATTGCCGATACTTGCGGTACCCTCTGCAAGGCTGCTGAGGTGCTTTTGGAGAACGGCGCCAATAAGGTAATTGCAATGGTCACCCACGGCATTTTCTCCAAGAACGCTATCGATAAACTCAACAACTCCAAACTTGACCAAATTATCTGCACAAACTCCTTGCCATTGGAAGATAAGTTGGAGAGATGCTCGAGGATCAAGATTCTAGACATTAGTCCCACCTTGGCCGAGGCCATCAGAAGGTTGCACAACGGTGAGAGTGTGTCCTACTTGTTTAACCACGCTCCAGAGTAGAAACCATCCTTATACCTATTCCGTCTGTATCATATACCAAATAATGCCCACGTTGAGCAGGAATGGATTTTCTGTCGCATCATTCACATTGGATTCAGTCACCTCATGCTGTGTAACAGATCCTATACGACTTACGATCCATTCGCGGTCGCTGTTCTGCTCCGTTTTGCTGTCGTCGAGGAAGTAATTCGGAGCCTCGATGTTGAAAGCCGTCCAAGGTGGTTTGTTGCTCGTGCTTCCATCAACTCTATCTACGTGGGTCGGGAGGAACAAGACCAAGTCGCCAGCTTGGAAGTTGTTCACGGCGACCTTGCTAGTCAACAGTCTCCGAAGCTTAGCTATCTCCTGATGAATACTTTTGTTCTCCTTGGAAAGCTTTTTGGCAAACCCTTCAACATCTTTGAAACGTTTGTAAATGCCATTTAGGAAGAACTTCTGATTGACAATAGCATTCTTTTCATCCTGTAACTGCAACTGCACGTCTTCAGTGAAAGAGATGAGTTTAAGAAAAGAGGAGAATCTGGATTCCTTCTTATCTTGTACCCCCTCGAAAGCATTGTTGTAGATTTCAATAAGTTTGGCTGCATTTGCCTCCTCGATATCAGCCTCTTCATTATTTTTGAGCTCATCAGCATTCTCGGGTGGTACAGCAGACTTTGTAGAAGAAACCTCACGCAATGGCTCTCTCCAATCCATGCTGCCTTCAATCTCGGGGACAACCGTCGAATGGAAGGTTTCATCGGGAATAAGAAGAGAGTCACCTCCCTCATCCTCGTTGCTCTTCTTAGACCTCAATCCCTTGACTCTCCGAACTTTGTATTCCAACTTGCTCACCTCTGATTTGGAATCAGCTTCTTTGACAAGTAGCAAACCCATTGATTCTAAAATGTAGCAGAATTCTTTGAAATCTTCGAAGTTTTTCTCAGTGATCTGGAGAATTGCAGTGAAAAGTCCTTCAACAACACGGTTGAGTTGACCAATTACCTCCTCCAGTTTGTGATGCTTTGCCTGAGTGACTTCCATCAAGTTTTCGTAGTCCTCCGTCTTCTCTTCAATTTTTTGGTGTAATGCTCTGATTTCGGTCTCGAGATGGCTTCTTTCTGTGGCATTTTCTGCCTCCTTTGCATGCATGTTCGAAAGGAGCTCCAGCTTAAGATTTTGTATATCCCTAAGCTCTTCCTTGAGACACTCAAACCTAACTTTGTAATCGTTGGCTTCCTCGACTTGGGCAGACTTTTGTTCCAATTCCTTCTCGACACGGTCCATCTTCTTCTTTAGAGTCTCGTTCTCACTCACGGTAGCTTTGAAGCTGCTCATTTGATCGTCGTATCCCCGATGTTTCCTCTCTAACAGTTCAATCTCAGAAATATTATGTGCCCTCAATGCTTCCATTTCCTGCGAGTGCTTGTTACCAAGGTCTTTGATTACACTTTCGGATATAGCGAGTTTCTCCTCAAAATCTTGCTGCATTTGTCTCATGTGGAAATCTTTTTCTTGACAGTCCTTCCTAATCTCGTCAAATGCCTTACGTAGCGACTCATTCTCCTGAAGGATGGACAGCTGAGAGGCCTTTAATTCGTTGATTTCCTTCCGCAATCTGATATTATCGACATGCTTGTCAATGGTAGTTGATGCATCCATAGCTTTGACGCTCGAGTTGCTAGATGAAGTCTTACGACTTACTGGGTTTTTCATGAGAAGACTGGTAGGATCACCTGAAGATGGGTTCCTTGTAAGGCGAGGCTGTCCCTCGATAATCATGCTGTCATTAGTCTGGGACAACTTTCTTTCAAACGGCTTCACCACAGGCCAGTTTGATATGTTTTTGTACTGCTGCTGGTGAAGAAGACCCTCGAGTTTTGATATTCTGGAACGCAAACCCTTGATGAGATTCAAGTCAAAATCATCGATGACGTTACCAGGCTGTTTGCCGTTAGTGTTGAGCATTTGAGATCGAGTGATGATCTGCAGCTGCTCCGGTGATAATGATCCAAGAGAGCTTACAACGCGAGTTACCCTCTTCAAACTGTCAGTCGAAGTGATCAAGTCTTTGAAGTTCTTTTCAAGAAGCCCGGCAAAGCCAAGACCAAGGTTGGCCAGCTTTTCTCTCACGATGTTAATGAAGTTAGTTATGTCTTCTCGCTCGACGGCAACATCCTTGATAATCTCGACAACCGAGTCTTCTCGTTTAGATGCTTCCCCGTTGACTAGAGTAACATCAATTGTCGGGAGTTGAACTCGAAAAGTCTCTTCGCCGGAAAGAAGCTGTAAGAAACCTCCGAATTTTTTCAACCACAATTTTTGAAATGCCTTCTCTTGATCAATTAGCACAGTGAGTTGCTCAGATACATTCTTCACAACACCTTTGGAATAGAAATCATGCCACTCGAATTGACGGCGCTTTTCAATAAGGAGAAACCCTAAGAGAAGTGGCAAGTCGACTGTCAAAGATAGAAGATCTCCTGCCTCTCTGATTTTGTCAATGGTCTTGTAATCTGGCTGATCGCTTGATTGTGCCTCAGAGTCCTCACTAGGAGTGAGTAGCTGCTTCATTTCGCCTTTCAAGGCAACCGTCGTCATTTGCAACGAGGCTATGTTTTCGAATATGGCCAAACTTTGGTTGGCGATCTTCTTCTTGAAGGCGTATAAGGATTCCAAGAGCTCAAACAACGATAGTGAGCAGGCAATGACATCTGACGCCGTTCCAATCTGCCGTGAGTATACCTGCTGGAGATTCAGAGTATTGGAGCTTGAGATATTCCCAATCTCAGATTGAATTTTCTTACCCAAATAGGTCAATTCTTCAGAATTAGTTTTTCTAGACGATTCGCAGGTTCTGAAGCTGGCGATTGACTCCTTCCGTAGCTCTTCAATCTTCGTGTCAACAGAAATCTTGTCCGAGTTGACCTTGTTGACGGTGTTAGAGAACTGGTTGAAGGCGTCTCTGATCTTAGGCAAGTTCAGGTCAATGAAATCGGCCGCGGACTTCAACGATTGCTGATTGAGGAAGTCAGCTAATGCTATGGACTTACCAGGGTCCAGCTTGAATGAAATCCGAGGGTATTCCTTGAGCTTAGAATAGCGATCCTCCCAGACCTTATGCAACGATTTTCGATTGAGTGTAGTTAGGTAATTATAATAGCTATCAAAGCTCTTTTCCGTGGTACTGACAAAGCTGGCGGCAAACTGGAATATCACATTTAGCGACATGAATATTGCATTGATGTGGCGAATGACCTGTTCCATCAGGTCCTGGATTCGAGAGGCACCCAACAAGCGAGAATTCACCCAAGACTCGTATTTCCGGAGAGCTGAAGAGAAATCCTTCACATTTGAGAGGGTCTCAGGCACCAGAAATGGTGTGGGCTTCAATAGCATGTAGCTATCGTCCTCACTATCCAGTAGATACCGCGTAACTAGAGCGTGGTCTTTTGTTGCAGCAAAAAGGCGTTTGTCGAAAACGTAAACATCCGCCATTTCGTTGATCATCGAGTAGTTGAGTTTCATGCCAAATGACGTGAGGAGAAAGATGTTGTCATGGGAGGCAATAGTGTACTTGGTGAAGGACTCCAAAAGAAAGTCCTTGAAGCTGTGGAGCGTACGATAGCGCACAGGCTTAGCTAGAACCACGGATTCGCCATTGTGGGCGTTATATATGGTGAGTTGGTCGGTCATCTGCAAAAGAACGCAGGATCTCTGGGAAAGATGGAGTAGGTGTAATAGTGTGAAGCTACTGATAGGGAATGTATGCACACCAAAACGATAAGGATCGAGTAGTAGATTCGTTCATAGGGAGAGTTTGCCTGGATTTTGAGATATATTTTTTGGGTATTAAGCTGTCTGGTTTTGAGTGATGGCTACTATTTTGTAGAAGTCAGATGGTGGCTCTTTTGTATCCACATTGTTCACAGTAGTTTTTACAGTGTTTTTCACAGGATTCTTCACAGTATTTGTGGTAGTCATACCAAAACTATATTTTTTACAAGTGTAATGGAGAAGTCATTTCTCTTCAAGTGGTTTTGAGTAATTGATTATCTTCACAGTAGCCTTGTTCTCCACATTAGCTTGTACAGCAAATAAAATCAATCTTTGTAAGTACTCATACATCCCTGTCGTCAGATGAAAGTCAATTTTACATACTTCAATCTTCAGAACAGTTTTCTCTCAAATTGTCAATCCCATTAGTCGTTTTCTTGTTGGCAGTTTTCACTGCAGCATTTTGGTAGTCATTGCCATAGTCCTTGTGTTGAACTCTTTCCTAAAATTTTAAGAGTGGATTATCACCAATGTAGTCTTAAAATTAATCTCTAAATCAAAAGAACCCTTTAAATCGCATTCAAAATCTCCAAATCCATTAGGTCTTACAAAAGGTCGTTTGACATAAATACTTTTAATACGCTCTATTCATAAGGAAGGCTGAGCTTAGAGCTTGGACTTGGCGGGCAATTGGGTAGACAAGACCTGCTTCATCTCGTTGGCAGCCTCGGTCAAGTAGTATTTCATGTAGTCGGATCTCAAGCCAAAGCCCTTCTTACAAGAAATGTGCACGTGCAACCAGTCGTTGTTGACCAAGTAGGCCAAACCAAAGCCCTCGTCAATAACCTGAGACCAGCCCCAAGACTGGAAGTATTCAGAAGGAACCTGCGAGGAGGAAATGTACCACGTGCTGGAGTACTTGTAAATGGGGTCCTTGAAGAGACCAGGCACCTCCTCACCCTCCTTGAGCATCTGCAGCAAACCGAACAAGTGACGGTCCACACCCTTACCGTCAGCAGCTTCAACAAGGTACTTAACGTGCTGCTTGCAGGCGTCGTTGAAAGCGGCAATCTTGGCCTCGTTGGAGGCATTGAGGTCGGTGAAAGTCTCAACAAAAGTCTTAGCTTCAACAGAAGCGGATCTGCCAGTTTCGGTTCTGCCCTTCAAGTATTTACGGGTGGCAGCAGACTCGTAGGTTGGTCTGACCTTGCCGGTCAACTTGTAGTAGGCCAACTGGATCAACATCTGCACGTAAGCATCGGGAGAGACCTTGAACTGCTTGATCAAGTTCTTACCGTAGCCGTAGTACTGGAACACCTCTTCATCGTGCAGAGCAATTGTCTGGTCAAACTTCACCTTGGCAGCCTCAATGTCGGCTCTAGCCTTCACGGTGATGTCGAAAGGCAACACAGAAGGAACTTCAGGCACAACCTCAGTAGCCACAGAGGTGTCGTTGGCAATTTCCTGGATCAAAGTCTTTGGGTCCTCCTTGGCAATCTGCAGCAAAACAAAGTTGTTCATTTGCACGGTAGGGGTAGCATCCATTCTAGAGTGCTCACCAAGGAAGCCAGAGTTACCGTTCTTGGACACGAAAAACTCCAAAGGCTTGTCGAAGAATCTGTTCTGACCGTCTCCGTGCCAGTTGTTCTTGGACTTCTCCTCAATGGTGATGGGGGAGTTGTCGTCAAGACAAATGACGAAGGAAGAGGCAAAAATCGCCTCGAACGAGGCCTCATTGACTGGAGAAGCGCTAATCATGTGCTCGTAGGTGTTCAAGTACTCGTCTCTGTTCAAACCGGTAAGAGCACCCACACCCACACCACGAGGCACTCTAGGGTTCACCACGTTGACCAAGTAGTCCAACTGCTTGTAGATGGCAACCTTGGACAAAGGCTGGCCATTCTTGTCGTGGTGGTACACCTTGTAGAAGTTGTTGTTCAAGGCAACGATGAAGTAGCGGTGCTCGGCGGGGGTGTACAACTTGGTGATGTCGCTGCCGGCAGCGGGGACTCTGGAGTTGTTGAACATGTACTTGAAAGCGTTCATACAGTAAGGGTTGCCCTTGATGATCTCAGGCTCCAAAGTCTCATCCTCAACGGTACCGGCAAACTGGGCAGTGTAGTAGGCAATCAAAGAAGCCTTGTACAACTGGTTCTTGCCAATGGCATTGTTGACGTCCTTGTGGTTGAAAAAGTAAGAAACGTAAGGCACCACGGGGTCCCTGTACGACATGTAAGCGTAGTCGTCCCAGTACTCAGCCAACCAGTTGTCCTTACCCAGAGCAAAAGATTCCAATCTCTGCTGAAGAACCTCACCCTGGCCGCCAGGACGAGCAAACTCCTCCACAATCGCGGTGGTGGATTTCAACTGGGCCTCAGTCAAAAAGGGCTCCACGGTTCTCAAGTACTTTTTGCAAGTCTCTTGTAAAGTGGGCACAGGCAATTTGGGAAGCTGCGACTGGTATTTGAACAAGTCGCCTTTTGGCACAGACGAAGAAAACTTTCTGGTCATGTTGGCTGCGGTCCTTAGCATTTGAGGGAAGAAAGTACGAAAGTGGAAGAGAAGAGCGGACTCTGGGGATCTTATATGTTGAGGATGTGAATTGTGGGGGTGGCCGCGGACCGAGGAAGCCTGCATTGGGCGCTGGAGGGAGTCTTGGGGAGGACGGGTCAGATCGGAGTCAGGGCGGAAAAATCGGAGTCAGCGTGTCACGTGGAGCTACATCAGTATACAAAAAGGCTCTTGCCGGCCCAGTGCTGGCGTTGGGGCCTCTGGAGACCGTTGGTGTGGTTTCCTCGGGTGCAAAATTCACATTGGCTCCTGCGCGCTGGGCTTTCCAGCGTGGCTGCGAAACTACCGAAGTACCGGAAAAGACATCAGTCCAACCGAGAAGGCGCTGAAGAAAAGCATTGATCCGGCGGTAGAAAAATTGGAAAATTCAGTCAAAAGACGACAAAGGATGATTTTGTTAGATGGAGAAAAGCAGAAAAAAAGCAGCGGTGGATCTTCAGATTTGGGTGTTTTCGGTACTGTGAGATCAGTACCGCTGGGTGAGCGTTTCTGCCATTAACGGGCTGAGGTGAAAAATCCCGGATCGTGGAAAAAAGCTGGAAAATTCAACCCCGAAGCCACCCCTTTTCACTCAACAAATAAAACCAATCTTTTCTTTGGCAAGCGCAATTTTATTCGTCATTTGCGGCTCGGTATTTCGCGTGCCCCAGCACCGATTAGCCCAAATATCTGTACCTTATTGTTTCAGCCTCCAAAGTCTCGTCACAACAAAGGTACGATTTACGAGGTGCACGGCGGGTTTTCATTGGCTGTCATGGCGTGCTGGGCCCTGGCATGCGCTGTTTATCCTCGGAGTGACTCCGGTTGACATCTGTGGGGCTGCCGCAGATACTGAAAAATAAGAGACTTATGACGTTTAATTGAGATCTTCCGATAACGGTGTGGCTCTAAATTTTGATCTCTCCGCCGGATTCGAAGTTTTATGGTCACAAGGTTGTCCCTTATTAGTGTGTCCCTTGGAATTCTGTCGAGTGCACATTTCTTGGTCTTTGTGGTCCTGAACCAAACCCAGCATTCACCATTTACGAGCGGTTGCCGGCAACTTAGCAACCGTGGATTTCAACACGACTTTCACAAGACTTTTGAATGGTGTTTTGGCCGTCCAATGAGAAGCTCCTAAGTGTTTCCATAAAAGCGTATCTGCAGCAAGGCCACCCTCATCACCTTCAACCAAGCCCGCGATGCTTATTCGGGGAAATTGCATCATAGCAGCCCCACAAATCCTGGGCTTGGAGTTGGAGGAAATTGACCGATGATAGCAAGTTTTTTCCTCGGTTCTTCGGTGGGAATGTGGTGCTGGAATCAAAGAGGCATGAATTGGAAATGTGATTTCTCTTGGTGGATTGGCTTGGGCATTTGATAAGACTTGACTAAATTCAAGGGATTTTGAGTCTTACGAATGGAACATGGAGAAGCCAATTCTGTGCTGGAGTCTTGAAAAACCGTTACCCTCGTCGTGGCTTCAAACTCGAATTGTCCTTTTCGAGCAGAGGCCTTAACGCCTTGATTTCCAGCTGGCTGAATGGCCCCACGCTCTGAACGCTTTGGGAAGAGAGAGCGGCAGATAGAAGAAACTCACTCTTTCATGGATTGGAAGCCATTTAAAGCAAGCCCAATGACGGCCCTAGGCCAATATTGAGAATGTTGGGCTCTCTTAACCTCCTGTGTTGAATTGGAAATGTTTACCAAAGTGGCCATTAGACTTAGCAATGCTTACTCAGTCTACCTGTTTGAACAACTCGTAGTGACTGCGTTTCTCGTGGTATGGCAAATCTTCAAAGCTGTCATCCGGTCCTTCACTTTCACAGAATACCAAAGCCAACTCTATATCAAACAGATCAGTGTCTGCGTAATCCCCAAAGCTGCTACCTACTATTCTCCGAAATGGACCGGACTTTCCGTACTCTTAATACTCTCGTCAAGCACATCGGACCATTAACACCCGGAAGTGTCTTTTGAGATCCAACAAAATATGAAGCTACCAAAATGAGTTTTTGTTTTCTAGTAACAGGTTTCTGCCCCAGATCTTGCTTTTTACGCCATTGCCTTAGAACGAAACGCATTTTGCAACCAGTGTCCAGTTACACCATCACTCAACTCCTGTAATAAAAACTAATAAAAACTTTGAAAACATCCCAACAAGCCATTATTCCCCAAATCTCTCCCATAACACTGACAATCCAAATCTTCAACATCAGCTCAGCCTACTACTCCATCTAAAACACCTGCGCGTCAATATTTTTTCTCAACACAACCTCCAATGGGCCTTCTTCTGGCACTAGCGGCATTTGTACTTCTATGGTACTGTGTGATTCTAATAGTGGCGGTGGCAGGCTTTCTATGTATTTTTGTTGTTTTCAAAAAACCGCTGCCACCGGCTCCCAACCTTAGTATCTTGGAACCAGTGACCATCATAAGACCCATCAAGGGCATTGATCCCGAGCTTTCGCTGTGCCTAGAATCGTCGTTTCTTCAGAATTACCCCCAAGAAAAGCTCCAGATCTTGTTTTGCCTCTATGAGGAGTCCGATCCAGCAATGCCCATTCTCCAGCTGCTTATAGCTAAATATCCTCACATCGACGCCAGCATTCTTATTTCTGAGCCTGGCCAGGACTACTATGGGCCTAATCCCAAGGTCAACAACTTGGCCAAGGGTTTCCGCCAGGCCAAGTACGATTTGGTGTGGCTTCTAGACTCGAACGTGTGGGCTCTGCCGAATATCGTCGCTAATTCAGTCGCTTCCATGATGAACAACACCAATTGCGGCACCAGCATCAACCACCGGGGGCGTACTGTCCGCCTCGTGCACCACGTGCCGTTGGCGGTGTCTCTAGACGCCTCAGGCGCCGGATCTTCATTAGACGAGATGTTCTTGTTCACATCCCACTCCAAGTTCTACGTGAGTCTCAACAACCTCTCCATAGCGCCGTGTGTCAACGGGAAGTCCAACATGTACAGGCGGTCTGACTTGGACCGAGCGGTGGCGCTGATCCCGGAAAAACGGTCCGAGTTCTTCCAACAGGACTCCGTAGTTTCAGATGCTGCTCGTGTAGCTTCCAAAGGCCCCGGACACTCCATCAGCTTCTTTGCCAAGTACATTGGCGAAGACAACATGATAGGAATTGCCTTGTGGGAATACTGTTTTGGCCGCACGGCTCTCACCGGTGATGTCGTTTTGCAGCCACTCATATCTCTGACAGACTCGATCCAGGAATACTTCAACCGCCGGGTTCGCTGGCTCAGAGTACGCAAGTACATGGTTCTAGCTGCTACGCTTGTGGAGCCTACTACCGAGCTGATCGTGTGCGGATGTATGGGCACTTTTGGCCTTTCGGTGCTCTACTGGGATTGTCTTTTTAGCTGGAAATTCTTTGCTTTCCACATGATCTGCTGGCTTCTCTGTGACTTCACCCAATATTCCCTCTGGATGCGCCACCTCGATCTGGTGGTGAGACCGCCTTACTGGTTTGCCCATATGGACAGTAAGAGAAGATCGGTGGGACAGTGGTGCAGCTTTTGGGTGATGCGAGAGCTATTTGCACTTCCTATTTGGATTACCGCTATGGTCGGCCACGAGGTTAGCTGGCGGGGACGGCCCTTCCGCATCAAGCAAGACTTATCAGCTGAAGAGCTCTAAATCTCTCCTATTTATATTTGCATACTTCAGGTGCCAAAATATGCGGTACCCCTGCTAAGCTTTTTACCAGCATAATGACGCATATGTCAAAGTGGCTGCGAAAGTCAGATACCTGGGCAGTCGGGACCAAAAGCAAAAATCGGGTTTGACGGCCCCCAGATCCCGAAATGGCCGTCTCCAACATTGCATAGTTAACAAAGGCAGCAAACCCGCCTTTTTTTCGCCGGCTCGTTCGTGCTGCCGAGAGGCAGATAAGAGGTCGAATTGAGTAACTAAAAATGCTCACCAAAGCCCTCACACAGCGATGTGCAACAAAAGGGCGTTCATTCGCCAGCCGGCTGCTACACACAGGGGCAACGACATACGCCTTAAAGGTAAGCGGGTTTCCTCTGTTTTTCTCTGCTTTTATTTTTTTGGTTTAGCATAACAGCATGGGTGTCACGTACGATGGTCTTGACTGCCTCAATGATAAAGACGACCCAAGGTATAAGCAGTACCATATGCTCTCGCAGGAACAGGTACCTTGGCTAGATCAACCCTGGTACGGAAATGTGACTATCTACTTTGGCGTGGCGACCATTTTTGTGGCCATGATCAAGTCATTCTGGTACATGTGGAGAGATTACCGCTATATATCAAGCGGCAGGAAAATGCCGTCTATTCTACTGTCGTTCACAAACGTTCTTACAGCCTACTGTCGTTTTTTCGGTTATCAGCAGGTCCCTGAGGTCTTTGTTCGTTACCTCAGCTTACCATCCTCCGTTGGATCGTTGCTCTATCTGTTCATTGCATCGGGTTATCTCCTCTGTTTCTGCTTGATTCCTCACTTTTGGTACCGAGGGTGCCGAGGATTCGGTTCTCCTCCGTTGGCAGTGAGAGCAGGTATCATGAGCACGGCCTTGACTCCGTTTATCCTTATACTTGCTGGCAAGGTCAATGCTATCACCATTCTCACGGGCATCAGCTACGAGAAATTGAACTGGCTTCACCAATTTGTGGGTGTAGCAGCGTTGGTGCTTGGTCTCATTCACACTATTCCCTTCATTTACCAGCCATTGCAGGAGGGCGGTGTGGAGAACCTTGCGAAGGTGAACAAGGATTACCTTTACGTTACTGGATGGCCTCCAACCATTTTCCTCATCTTGCTTTGCGCTCTTTTCAAGAAGCAGGTTCGTGAGAAGATGTATGAACTCTCGTTCCACCTCCACTGGCTTCTCGGTCTCGGCTACGTTGCGGCGCTTGGTGTTCATGTTTATGACCAATTGGCACAAGAAAAGTGGATCTGGGTCACAGTAGCGTTCTGGGGAGCTCAATGGATTTGCCGAATTGTGGTAAAGACGTTCTGCAAACCCGGCTCAGGGTTCTTGAAGTTCAAGGAGGCTGAGATCAGAAAGTTGAACAATAACACGTTCGAGGTGTCCATTGACCGAATTGAAGGCTTCAAGTGGCGTCCAGGCCAGCACTGCTTCTTGCGTTTTGTGGGGAAGAGAATTGTGGACAGCCACCCTTTCTCCATCGCTACCATCAAGGAGGAGGAGAAATTGCGCTTCATCGTTGTGCCTAAGGCCGGCTTAACCAGAGAACTCTATAACGAATTGGACGAGGCCGTTGCCGTCAAGAAGAAGGTGATTTTGGATGGTCCATATGGTGGCACGACCAGAGACCACCAGTCCTTCGATTCCGTGCTCCTAATGGCCACAGGCTCAGGCGTCACTGTTACGTTACCCTACCTTTTATCGCTTGCCAAGGGGACCAAGCTGGTGGTGAGAAGCATTGACTTCCGGTGGATTGTTCGCCGTGAGAGCGACATCAGCTGGATTAGACACGAATTGAACGAGGCGATGGTCCAGGCCGGCAATAAGCTCAAGGTGCATATCTACGTTGCCGGAGAGAAAGCTCCCGATGCAGCTTCCCTAGAAAAGGATTCATGGACTGCCAAGGAGAAAGAGGTTTCGCAAGACTCGGTGGAGGAAACGTTCCAAGAATACCATATTCAATACGGCCGCCCCGATGTGCACCGCATCATGGACGACTACAGCCAGACGATGCTTCGCCGGAATCTCGTGATTAGTTCAGGCAGCGATCTCATGAAGCGGACAGTCAGTCAGGCAGTAGCCCAGTTCCAGATTGCGGTGTTCGGCACGGCAAAGGATCAGTCATTTATCGAGGAGGTTTGTCTCCATCTGGAATCGTTCGGATGGTGAGGTGGGAAGAATAAAATTTAGCCAGCACGCCTATAGCGCTGTGCTTCAGCCCCGCCTTGATAGAAGTAGATTTTGCCAAGTTATATATAAGGTTATATAAAAAAAGTTTCTACAGGGCATTTGCTTATCGCCCAATTCCTCTTTTTCTGTCTCTTTTCCTCAACAATGGAATCAGCCAAATGCTTAAGGCTGGGACACCAAACTAGCAGCTCTGCATCCCGGCCAAGAACCGGCAAATAAGAACAGTGAGTTATTTTTGCGCCCCAAAAGCCACAAAAGAGCTAACATGCTAGGTGCTTAAACAGCCTCTTATTGATCTCGCTCCCGAACCCCAGTGGAGAAAGAGTCCCTAAAGCAGCTCGGCAATTTGCTGGACCCTCACGTGCAAAGCCTTCTACGCCCAAAGCCTGCACTGACACGTCCAGATCAGTGGATTCAGAGTTTTCAAAGAACCTTTGATTTAAGCCACAGTAGACAAGTAGCGTCTGAGAGAGAACAAGACTTCATAACCAAGGATTAAATGGCGAGAAAAAGAACAATGGCAATTCAGCAAAAACTCAATGGCTTCTTGCCAAAGTCTGCAATTTGTTAAAGACTCAGAATCACCAAAACTGCCAGAGATGACGATCTCACTGAGACTAGCCCGAGGCTTACATGGCAAATTTCAGGGGAAAAGATGCACTCACGGCGGCAGAGCAGTTTTGGCGAATCGGGAAACCCGACGTTCATTGTCTGGAGAACAAACCGGTGCTCCGTCAATTGTTGTGCTTTTCTTTGGACTAAACCGAAAACCAGCTAAAGTCAACCCCAGTCACATGCGGGGCTAAAGTGAGCATGCTGGTCTTGCCTAAACAGGCAGGGTCTCGGTCCAGAGGACCCGGCGATCCAGCGACAGGAAAAAAAGAAAATGTAAACCCCCTTACACAGAGAGAAATGGACGTGCCATTTTTTAACAAAAATGGCTCTGACTAGATCCTCATGACTGCCCCTTTATCCCACGGCACTATATTTGTGGAAGTGATGACTCGCGTCGCACCCGCATAGCTGCGTCCTGACTGCAGGAGTGCATAGCCCTCACAGCAGTAGAGATCCTTATAAGGTCCCAGAACGGCCGTCTTCCATTTTTTCTTCAATGACCGTTCGTATACATCAGGGCCGGGTGTGGTCCATGGACCCTGCTCAAGAAATAGCGCTAAAACAGGCGTGGGGGATTTTGCTCAAGTTCTTTGGTTATGAACTTGCCGTGAAACTCGATGAATTGGAGCTGGGCAAGTCCTTGGTCAACTCCAGTCCAGGAATCTCTGGCGGGAGGGCAAATTCGGCTCTGCTGGTTTCCAAAGACTCCTTGCTGTTGAGCCTGGGCGGCTCGTCTTTTGCGTTCCAGTCTTCAAACACAAATATCAAAAGCGTCTACTACCTGCTAGAAACAGGAGGTCTAAACGACGCCAGCAGCGGCGCTTTCTCCTTGTACCATCAGGACGAGCACCCTGCGTTGTCCAGGTACATTCCTGAGGATCTTCACCGCAGTTTGTGGAGTGCTGTGAAAAACACCAGTCCTGACAACTTCCTCCTCAGATTCATCCGTCTTTCCAACAACGACCGTAAGGCTTCGCTCAAATGGATCGCCGAGGTCTTGGACTGGCGGATCAACAAACACCCCGTCACAGATATCATCTTTGCAGGCGACGCCGGGCTCTACTTCGAGGGAAAGTCGCCCCAGCTCATTGAGGCCTTCAGAAGAAACGAGGTGTATGCCAGGGGAAACTCCCGGACAGGCTGTCCCTTGGTGGTTGTTCGTGCCAAGGAGCATTTCCGCCTGAACTGCCCCGATGCCGATTACGAAAAGCTCATCATGATGCTGTTTGAGTGGCAGCACCTCGCCATGCAAGAGTTCAAGAAGGGCGTGGATCAGGCCCATGTTCTCTTTGACTTGACTGGGTTTACGCTAAAGAATGCCGATTTCCATGCCGTCAAGATGGTCGTGAAGCTCTTCCAGCGCATTTACCCAGACTGTGTCGAGAAAGTATACATTCACAAGGCACCCAAGATCTTCAGCGTGATGTGGAACATCATCGTCAAGTGGATGCGGCCCCATTTACGGGAGCGGTTCGTCTTCACTCACACATACGACGAGTTGAGAAAGTACATCGAGTCCAAGTATATTCCCAAGTCCTTGGGCGGCAAGGACAAGCACATACCCACGTACATTGAGCCTACCGAGTTCAATTCGAGAAAGAAGGATCCCGACGCTTTGCTAGGTAACCTTTTGAGACAGAGAGACGAATTGACCATCAAGTTCATCGAGAACACCATCAAGTGGATCGAATCTACCACCCCCGAGGAGTCGAAGGGCTACCTTGACGAGAAGATCCGCCTCTCGAAAGCCAGAGCACAGAACTACGTTTTCTTGGACCCCTACCTCAGAATGAGAGGGCCCCATGACAGAAATGGGGAGATACTCAGCATCAGTTATTAATCTAAGGTTGCTATTCCCGCTGGTCGGGACACATAGCGCTGTATCACTAACATTTAGCAACATCCGAGGCCCCTGGACTGTGCGATAAACCACGCGTAAGCGGGCTTTCGCTTCACCCTATCGAGGCATCAAGCGTCCGAAGGGCCAATCACGAGTCTTGACCGAGACAGGCACCGTGTGTCTGCATGTATTTTTAAAAAGACAATTTCAGTGAGCCGATCTTTGTAAATCTTTTGTTTTTAAATCTTGAATGGGGTGGTTTCAGGGCATATTGTCCAATTTGTGCAGTACGGTAGGATAGTAATTTCCTAAAAGGGAAAGTATCGTCAAGCATATGAAATGTTACCACAGGAATCGAAGCCAGAAAATAGCCCATTTCTGCGCTTAACTAAAGCAGACAAACTCAAACCTTGAGGCATGTCCGCAGATCTTCATGGCGAGGCGTCTATAGAGAAAAGTTAAGAAACCTAAGCAACTTGGAAGAAACTTTTCAGCTTCACTTTTCAAGCTTCACTTCCTGGTGAATGATCACACTCATGAAGGTTTCTGCTGGTGATAAGTACAGCTCGATGATCCGCCGCTGAATAATATCCCACTGAATGTCTTTTGCCATGAGGCCACCACTTAAATGACCTGCCAGTGAAAGATTTCTTCTATCAGTGAAAAACTCCCCAGGTAACTCAATTCTCCTCACCTTACAACCCCTCGTCGTTGAACTTGAGCGTGTAGGGCATCTTCTGCTCGTAGTCGCCCAATTCATCGACGTGATTTTCATCAAAGTGCATCCTGCTGTGGGACATGAATTTGGGCTCTGGGTCCCCATAGTTACCAAAGGGCGTAGTGCAACCCACCCAGCGGGCAGCCTTAATAGGCGTGGTTCTCTTGGCTAGCTTATGGGTCTCTTCAAACTTGATAGTGGCCTCCTGAGCAATGTAGGAAGCATCCTTTTGCTGGGCATGGAGTTTCAGGCCATCTTCCAACATCTTCACAAACTCTTCGAAGGGAATCTCGTAGTGGAAGTAGACGTTCAAAAGAAGCTCCTCGTAGTCGTCTACAAGCAAGATCCACTTCAGGGCCATATCCTGTGCGTTTGAAGGCTCTTTTCTCGTCACGCCTGTCCTGGCAGAAAACCAGTGAATCAAGGTTTTGGCTCTGTTAGTGGGAGAAGGATCGTCGAAAATCTCGTCGAGCTCTTTGAAGTTGTCTGTGGTGATGAGCTTGTTGAATAGCTCCTTTCCTTCGAGAGACTTGTCGATTCCGGTCTTGATTCTCTGGCTGAGTATTTCGTCTGCCTGTTTCTTGAGATCATCGAAGTTGGGCTTCTCTTTTCTGACTTTGTCGTCGCCTTCGCTGACTATCTGCCATACGAATGGGTAGGTGTAGTGAAGGTCCATGAAGAGGTTATTCTTCCAGATAGAATAGTTTTCGGGTCCGATTAGCTTTGGCTGGACTTCTTGGAGGCCTTGTTTGATTAGCTCGCTCGTATCCATTTTGCTGGTTTTGATGTGGTCTAATTGTGGTTAAATAGTAGTTGGGGTGGGATTACTTACTCCAGAGATTCTCGAACTGTCTGTGGTGTATATAACCAGACTGGCCAATGAAGGGTGTGAATATCGTCATGGGGGATGAATCAGCTCAGTGAAAAGAGAGAAATTTCGAGAAGAGAGCCTTTAATTTGTTTTCTGGCTTTTTTTCGTGGCTTTGGGATATCTGGGGATCACTTATAGGTTTCGCTTAGTCCAGAGTACACACAGTAATTTCTGGGGAACACCCCAATGCCCCAATTACTCAATAATTAATTATTTATTTGAGTCGACAAGAATCAGATTTTTCTTGACACACAGCCAAGAAACCCTGCTATTCAATACTTCGATTCAACCAAAACCGAGGAGTTCTCAATGGACCTTACTCTGTAGACCAGCAAGCATAATCAACCGTAGCCCTGCTCTCTAAATGAGGTGTTAAAGAAGACGAATGGTTTTGAATAAATCTCTCTGGTCTCTTGACTATAGAGGTGGGTTCAAAATGCTCATCGTTTTCTCAGCCCAGTGGTGCCGTATCTCACCACCATGGTTGATCTAGATGGCCAATTGAGCAAGTCCCACTCATTCAGGTCAGCTTTTCTTCGAGAAGACTCCGTCTTCATCTGATAGGTACGAACTTTTATCGAATTTGCCATCATAATCGTAGGAAAGACCACCAAATGGGCGGTTCCATAGTCAGTATATGTGAAAGAGGTTCTCTCGCTGGTATTAGTAAAATCAGAGACATGTCTTTAGATTTAGCACGCAATTGAATCTTGCAGGCTCATTCAAGCTTGACGACACTCTCTTAAAATAGTTTTGTCTTCTTAATTGAAGCTTATCCCATCGCTTTATCCACCACTTTGAGGTCCATCAAAGCATTTTATTCCTGAAACATCTGAAGACATAGGGGTAAAAACCCATTATGAAAGTGCTATCAATAAACGCTTATCGTGACAACGAGGCTGCATTTGACTTGTCCCTTAACACATAACGACATTTGTGATAGTGTTCGCCAAATTCAAGACACCAATACAGCACCATCTTAAAGACCCCTCCGGGCATAGCAATCACTACTTTACAACAGTGAAAAGCAATCCAAAGAACAAAAACCTATGAACATAAACCTACTTACGTTAATGCAAACTTTTGGGCCGCTACAAAAGGGCCATGGCAACGGCGCCAAAGAACGCACCAATACCGGCGCTTTGAATAGCGCCGTTGTTACCGGAACTTGAGCCAGAGTCACCAGGACCCGTTCCCGAAGCCGCATTGTCCAGAGCACTGGATCTGGAGCCTCCACCTCCAGATCCCCCTCCAGATCCACCTGTGGATCCGCCTGAGGATCCGCCTGAGGATCCGCCAGAAGTTTGGGATCCAGATCCACCAGAAGTTTGGGTTCCAGAGCTGCCCAGAGTCTCAGAACCACTAGCCGAACCTGATCCGGACTTCAGCTCCGATGCTGACCCTGATCCTGTCTCTGATCCAGATGATGTCTCTGACCCTCCTGATCCTCCGCTTTCAGCTACGGCTTCCTCGTCCTCGTGCATTGCAATGAACACCCCATCATCGTCGGTCGAATACAAATCCTCGGCATCCAGATCTGAGTCTGTTTCGTTTTCGTCCACAGAGGCCTTTCCTGTGGGCGTGGGTCCTTCACCGGTATAAGTGAGATAAGTCCTTGTTCTGGTGCTCTGTGACTTCGAGATGGTAGTTTTCGTGGTCGCTATGTCTTCCACATTGGATCCGGAGAATACCACAGTGAAGAGACGATCGTCGGAATATTCGTATGTTCGAACATCGTCACCAAGAACGGCTGTCGCTATGAGGGAAAGAATTGCAAGGTACAACATGATTAGGGAAGACTCTACATGGGATGCTACCTTTTGAGGAGTAGCTATGAGGGGAGCCTCAAGTGCACAACAATCGAGAGCCCCTGATTACATTTACGTGACTTTTGATTGGAGGACGGAGGTTGGGAAATTCTTGGTTTTAGTTGATATTTTGCTTTTGCAACCGTTTCTCTCCTTTGCAGCCATTTCTTACTGCCTTGCAACCAGCCGCAGAGAAAGCCGCATGTAGTAGAGTGACTGAAGATGCCACAAAGTCCGTTTTTGGGTGAGGCTTTTGGCCCATAAATGGTCAATTAAGCCATCCCAAAGAAACCCCATAAATGTCGCCGATTTGCAAGAACACAATAGAGGAGCTTCTCCTCACTATGCGGTTGCAATTTCTCCTTTCCTTAACTTCAAAGCCTCTGATTGGCCTCGCAGCCTCAATTATGTGGAGGCTTCAAACCTCTTTCGCCATGACCCTAATTACAAAGAATTGAGCAAAATAAATGCCAAATGGCTCTTGGACTTGGTTGCAATAACCTCTCCCAGTTTGGCACGAGCCACTTGGTCAGAGTCACAATGGGCGCCTGTACGCCTGACGTGCGGCTTATGCCGTGCATAATTTGGCATGAACGGACAGCAGAGGTCCTGGTATCAAGAAGTTTTTTCAAAAAGGCATTTATGGCGAGTAGCTAGTTGGAGAGCATTTTTGGTAAAGACTTTTTCAACAAGGCATTCTACGAGGATGGAACACAAAAGCATACAGTACATTTTGCAGCCACGGCTGCCCTCCAACTCTTCAGCAAGAGGATTTAACCAAAAAGCATAAATTAACATTTGCAGCCACTGCTGCCCTCGAGCTTTTCGGCTAGAGATTTTTATCAGTATCACGATAATCCAAGGTCATCTGCTTAGAGCAATCCTGCAAGGAAAAGGGCCACACCAGCAGCACCAAAGCCAGCCTTAGCAGCGCCATTGTCAAGCGAAGATGTTCCCTCCAGGGCAGTAGCAGTAGCACTAGGGCTTCCACTGGCGGAACCAGTAGCGCTTCCGCTTGTGGAAGCACTGGAGCCAGTAGTTGTGCCGTTTGAAGCAGCAGTCTGAAGCTCTGGAACAAACTGCACCTCCGAAGAAGCCAGGTCAAAGCAGAAAGTAGCAGTGCCGTGATTGTGGCAGCCAGTGTAGCTCAGCTGGGCATCCCCAGTGGCTTGAGGAGCTGGGGTGATGAGACCGTGGTTTCCCTCGCTGTCCTCACAATAAAGGTCAGAGCCGTGGTAGTGACAGCCAGAAACCACGTCAGAAGAAG
Source organism: Candidozyma chanthaburiensis (assembly GCA_030579055.1). NCBI lineage: Eukaryota > Fungi > Ascomycota > Pichiomycetes > Serinales > Metschnikowiaceae > Candidozyma > Candidozyma chanthaburiensis. The sequence goes on along the minus strand of JAKUAA010000001.1, from coordinate 26,751 downwards.
TTCCATTGTGAGGGTGGGAATGGCCACCTTCGTGATCATGGTCGTGGTCATCATGATCGTGGTCGTGATCATCTTCATCGTGATCGTGGTCATGGTCATGGTCGTGAGCTCCAGTGGCCAGAGCTTGAGCACCAGTAGCCAGAGCTTCAGCACCAGTGGCAGACTCCACCAAGAACTGCACCTCGTTGCTTCCAGTCATACAAAATGTGTCGGCGCCGTGGTTGTGGCAACCGGTGTAGGAAGAAGGAGCATCGCCAGTGGCAGTGGGAGCAGGAGAAATCTGACCTTCTTCACCATCGGTGTTGATACAGAAGTAGTCGGAGCCATGGAAGTGGCAGCCAGTCACAGAGGCAGCAGCGGTGACACCGGAAACGAGAGCGATGTTTCTGAACAACATGGTGGGTTGAATTTTTTTTTCAGGAGGATCCCATTGGGTATTTATGGTTTTTTTTTTTTATACCCAAAATTGCCAAGGCTAAAGCCGCCTAACCACCATGGTCCCGCCGTTGATATTAGGCGAGATTGGATTTTTCTTTGATACTCGTGGTATGCAGCGCGCCCCAGGAATGCATATAGCTCGCAATTTATGTATGGTTTTGTCGCTTTGTCGCTTGTGTGCAGGGCCATGGCATTTGCATAGCGGCTATTGCACTGCACTAGGAAGCACGGCTGAGCCATTGAGATCTTTCTTTTAGATCCTTCGCTGTGGTTGCGCTGGGGCATGTAATCCCGTTTTTGACGCGTATTTCTATCGTTTCTATCATCTCCCAAAACCCCCTTCACACGCCTTTTCATGGGCAGATATGCGGCACATGAGAATGCTTGCAGCGACCTGCTCCGTCGAAGCTTGGCGCTGTATTGTGCAATTGCAAATGGTACCCCAGTGGTTGCAAAAAACTCTTGGCGTCATCTCAACGAAGCACTTAAAGAGCTCGCAAGAATTGAAAACTCTTCTCAACGACCTGATTTATTTCCCATGTTTTGGAAGTCCTCTTTCACCATTGCTGCTTTGGTAGCAGCTGCCCAAGGCACTTCTATTACTGGATGTCACAACCACGGTCTGAACTACTTCTGTATTAATACTGATGGTCAAGAAGGTCAGGTACTGCCTGCTCCCACGGGCTCAGGTCCTAGCTCCTATACTTCGTGTCACCTTCACGGCAGTGAAACTTACTGTATGAGTGGGTCGTCGGAGGTTTTGTTTGAGGTTGAAGGAGGTGTTACTAGCTCTGGCTCGGCTTCAGCTACAGGCTCAGTTGAGGCTCAAACCACAGCAGTGACTGGATGTCATAATCACGGAGACAATCTTTTCTGCATCGACGGCCAAGGAGCCGAAGGAATGATCACGCCTGCTCCTTCTGCCAGTGCTGCCCCAGAGTCGTTCACAGGGTGCCATCTTCACGACACTCAGACTTTCTGTATGGACAGCTCTGGAAACGAGTACCAGTTTGTCGCTGAGGAGGCCACAGAAGGCGGCGAAGAAGATGGAGAGATGGATTGCCATTACCACGCTGGTGTGCCTCACTGTGTGCCCAAGAGCGGTGGCTCTTCGTCTCATTCAGCCTCGGCTACTGAGTGTGTGGTTCCTGAAAACGACTACGACATCCCATTGAGAATCGGGCTCTTGTTTGTCATTTTGGTCGGCGACTTTGTCGGTGTGTATGCTCCTCTTGTGGTGAAGAGATGGTTTTCCAACCAGATGGACGGCCTTTTCGTCACCTTATTCAGACAGTTTGGTGTGGGTGTGGTGATTTCCACTGCTCTTGTGCACTTGTTGACCCACGCTCAGTTGATGTTTGAAAATGAGTGTTTGCACACGCTGTACGAGTCCACCGCCACGTCCATTGCCATGGCGGGTCTTTTCATTGCCTTCTGTATCGAGTTTTTCTTGGGCAGATGGTTGCAGCACAGAGTCAGCCAGCTCAAGGCTGCTAGCGGGGTGAATGGCTCTGAGGAGGAGGGCAGATCGTCCGAGGATGATTTCAAGGACCAGAAGGGCGTTGCTTCTGGTGAAAATCACACTCACGAAGACCACGGTCACCACCAGCTTGACATTGCGGCCAAGCAGGACAAAATTGCTGTGGGTCTTTTGGAGGCTGGTATCATTTTCCACTCGGTGCTTATTGGTATCACGTTGGCTATTAACCCTGACGGAACTGGCAACGGAGGATTCATCACTCTTTTCATTGTTATCTTGTTCCACCAGATTTTTGAGGGAATTGCCTTGGGTACGGGAATTGCCCAGTTGGAGTCCGTCTCCATCTGGACAAAACTTCTTATGGGCGCTGCCTTTGCAGTAACCACTCCTATCGGTATGGCAATTGGTATCGGTGTGTTGAACCAGTTCAACGGAAACGACCCCAGCACCATTGTGGCTTTGGGTACCTTGGATGCCTTGTCTGCTGGTGTGCTTTTGTGGGTCGGTCTTATTGAGATGTTGAACCATGACTGGCTCCAGGGTGGTCTCATGAAGGCCAGCTGGATTAAGGTTTCCGTTGGTTTTATTGGATTGCTTGGAGGCATGATCTTGATGAGTTACCTTGGTAACTGGGCATAATATTTTGTGACTATAGACATTTAACTTTAATGAGAGTGGATTCGCTAATAGAATTCGGTGGTAAAGTCTTGTAGATGATCAGTGAAGGTGGTCCGAGTGACATTGGAATGGAATACCCACCGGTAGATTTCTTATTCGACGTAAGCACATTCTATTGATTTTAGAAACTGGATTTTTTTGGGGACTCTTTTTATCTGGCCCAGTACAACCCGGACTACAACGAAGGCTGAAAATTCTTCACAGGTCTCCTCTTCAGTGTCGACCTGCCATCTCTGACAACTTTATAAGGTGACAAACTCTATGCAAACAGGATGAAAAATTTTGTGGTGTAGGAGGAAACTTAGACGCTTTATTGAAGGCTTTTAGACCAGATTCTGCCACGCTGAGAGGCTTTTCTGGAGTTCCCAGGTAGCTTTCAGACTAAAGTATTGGCTGATGAGCAATTCTGAATTGTAGCGTTCTGCCATCTTTGGAATGGCTATACAATCTCCTGTCACACTACTGAAATAAAACTCTTAGGGCCCTACCTCTATCAAGCAGCTGGCTTTGCCAAGCTGAGGCATCCCACTATCACTTGGACTACCGCTTCCTGGACCAATGAGATCTGGCGCGGCATTGACGGCTAAATTGTGATCTTTATCAAAAGAATGCTCGACTCGCAGCCAATCCTCAAAACGCCGCCAAAGACAATAGCACCCTGCTGCGGTACCGGTCATGGCGCCAAGTCCACGAACTAAATTCCTTCAGATTGGCGCCACAATATATTTGGCGACGATAAACAATCCAGGGTCCAGCATTGCAGTTGCAAAGAAAAACGTAGGGCGCTTGTAATAACCGCAACACCTCGATAGGTGACAAGATCATGTTAAATTCCGAGCGCAAAAGCAGCGAGGCTTCAGGTCCAAATCAAAAACATTTTGGAAATTCCGGGATTCACTCATTCAAAAAAATGAAATTCACACTAGCAGCCCATTTCACAGAAAAAGCTCTCTGGCCAAAGTCTCAAATCGATAGCGCATACGATTTTCACTCTGCAGCCGAACGCCGCGCGGAGAAATCGCCTATAGTGACCAATGAACTTGGCCCGAACCAAATACCACAAATGGGGGTGCCTTGCAATCTCGTCAAAAACCACCTTTCTCTCGTTTCTCAATAAACTTGCCTTTTCAGCCGTTTCTCTGTAAATCCCCGGATAGCCGCTGTACGTAATTTGTCTTGGAACCCAGAAACTACAACTTATTGTTACTCTTCTGCCCCAGAAACCAAGTCCATGCGGCGTCTAGCGGCCGCGCTTTTTTTATCAAAACGTGAGGCCACCATTGATCGCATCTGGGGCCGTATGGGGAAAAGGTGGAGGCGTGTTTGCCTGCGGAATTTGCATTGAGGGCGATTTGGGTGATTTTCTGATTCAGTGGTGGTCGCCTTTTGCGTTTCTTTGATGCTAAGTGGGCTTGGCTGGCAGGGCGGGGCATTGACTGACGTTTGGTTGCAAAAGTCGAATTATACTTTCTGAAAAATGGCTCCATTCTGGCAGCAAAAAATAAACTGCCGCTTCACATGGACATCGCCGGTGGTGCTTTCCCTCACTTGGTGGACGCCTACACCCTTGGAAAGTGCCCCACGCTAATGCCAAGACTCCAGCTGATAAGCAGTTGAAGCCGTATGGAGCCGCTTATCACGACAAAACAGGACCAAGCAAAAAATAATGCCTCTTGTGAAACCAAAGTATTGCTATGGGTGTGGTGGGCACGGTAGGAAGAGCATCAAATCGTCAGACATCATTAACTCTAAAGCATCCAGGGAACGCACGGCTGTTTTAGAAAAAACTTCAAACACATTTTGCTTCATGCAAAGCTGGCAGCTCGGTAAGCCGCCTTGTCACCCCAGCTGCAAACACCAAGAAATAGTCTTGGTTCGGCCCGATAAAGCGTACGGCACCACTGGAGCCACACCAAACAAAGCTGTTGATAGAAGTGGAGTTCTTGGTTTCTGATTTCGCCAAGTTGTGGTGGAAGCCATAAATACACCATGGTTCGGCGTGGTGCTTTTTCCTCCCAAACATGTCCACCCAACCCCAGGCAGAGCCTGAAAAAGTTGTGTCGGTATTGTCAAATATCGTCAGTGCCGGAAGCCATGCTGATATGGCTGCTCATGAAGTTGACGTGGACCAGGCCCAGAATGCTGCTATCGAGGATGTGGCCTCGAATCTCTCGGCCGATCAAAAATACTACGTTTTGAAGCGTCTTCACTTTGAGGGCTTGGAGTCGCTTGAGGAGTTGCCTGTGGCTGCTACCTTTATGTTGGAGAAAATCGCCTCGATGCCGGTGGAAGAAGCCTTGGAAATTTTAGGTACCTACTTGAAGGAGCACGATGAGGACGTCAATATTCCTACTGACGAGTACGAGTTCATTGAAAAGCTCTACAACTCGGCACCTGAGTACCTCACCATGCCTAATATCGACAGTAAGGAATCTACTCTGGATCTCGAGAAGAAAGTTAACATCACCACCAAGGAGAAGGATTCTTCCTCTGAGATCGATGCCTCTTCCATCGACCAAGAAGCTAACGAGTTTGAAATTCACGACTGGAACTTGCAGCTTCGTACTGAGGCAGTAATGATTGCCTACCACTCCCCATACCCCGAGGTTAGATCTGTGACCAACCCCTACGATGACTATAACCTTCCTGTGGAAACTTTCAGAGTCTACGTTTTGGGCATCATCTGGTCAGCTCTCGGTGCTTTCGTCAACCAGTTCTTCGCTGAAAGACAGCCGAACATTTCTTTGAAAGCGTCTGTTGTGCAGCTTTTGCTTTATCCCTCTGGTGAATTGATGGCTCGAATCCTTCCTCACAGAAAGATCAAACTTTGGAAGTGGACTATCGACTTGAACCCAGGGCCATGGAACTACAAGGAGCAAATGTTGGCAACTATATTTTTCTCCGTCTCTGCTGGAACTCCCTACGTCTCGTACAATATTCATGTCCAGAGACTTCCACACTACTACAACAATCAGTGGGCCGACTGGGGTTATCAAATCTTGCTCATTCTTTCCACAAACTTTATGGGATTTGGATTTGCCGGTATTATTAGAAAATTTGCGGTTTATCCTGTTAGAGCAATGTGGCCCACCATTTTACCCACACTCGCTTTGAACAGAGCTTTGATGATGAAGGAAAAGAAGTCGAGTATCAATGGCTGGACTGTTTCGAGGTACAAATTCTTCTTCATTGCTTTCCTTGCCTCGTTCATCTACTTCTGGTTCCCTAACTACCTTTTTGAAGCTTTGTCTTACTTCAATTGGTTGAGTTGGATTGCACCGGAAAACTTTCAGTTGAATTTAGTGACCGGGTTTATTTCTGGTCTCGGAGTGAACCCTATCCCTACTTTCGACTGGAACATCATCAACTGGAACCTTGCCTTAACGATTCCATTCTATTCACAGTTCAACCAGTACCTTGGCACCCTTCTTGGCTTCTTCATCATTATTGCAATGTACTACACAAACTACCATTGGACTGGCTACCTTCCTATCAACACTTCAACGTTGTACAATAATAAGGGTTTCAGATACGAGGTTGAGGACGTGGTCAACGAGAGATCCTTATTTGTTAAGGAAAAGTACGAGGAGATCGGGCCACCATTCTACTCTGCTGCAAACTTGCTTGTCTATGGCGCTTTCATTGCCTTGTACCCATTTGCTTTTATCTATGAGGTGACCTTGAACTACAAACCAATGTGGCATGCTTTGAAGCACTTGGGTGGATCTTTCAAAAACTTCCGGAAATCTACTTTCGAAGGTTTCAGTGACCCACACACCATTATGATGAAGAGATATGGCGAGGTGGCTGACTGGGTTTTCCTTTTGGTTTTGGTTATTTCTATTGTACTTGCAATTATCTGTGTTCAAGTGTATCCAGCAGAAACACCAGTTTGGGGTATCTTTTTTGCTCTTGGAATCAATTTTGTTTTCTTGATTCCCCTTACCGCCATTTATTCCACCACGGGTTTCCAGTTTGGTCTCAATGTTTTGGTCCAGATTATCATCGGTTACGCAATTCCTGGTAATGGTCTTGCTTTGAACTTCATCAAGGCTTTGGGTTTCAATATCAATGGTCAAGCTCAGAACTATATCACAGATCAGAAGATGGCTCACTACGTGAAAATCCCTCCCAGAGCACTTTTCCGTTGTCAAATGCTTTCCGTCTTTATTACCTCCTTCATTTCATTGGCCATCATGAACTTCATGATTGACAACGTGGAGAACTACTGTACTCCTGAGAGCAATCAAAAGTTTTTGTGTCCACTGTCGAATGTGTTCTTTTCTGCATCAGTATTGTGGGGTGTGATTGGGCCAAAGAGAGTGTTCGGCGGTCTTTATCCAATTTTGCAATGGTGTTTCTTGATCGGAGCTCTCCTTGCTATCCCATGTATCCTTTTCAAGTGGTATGCACCAAAGAAGTACACCAAGTATTTCCAGCCTTCTTTGATTATAGGCGGCATGTTGATTTACGCCCCTTACAATCTCTCATACTACACTTCTGGTGTCTATGCCTCCTTTGCTTTCATGGTTCTTATTAGAAAGAGATACCAGGCATGGTGGGAGAAGTATAACTATGTGTTGTCCGGTGCTTTGGATGCTGGAGTCGCTTTCAGCAGTATCATAATCTTCTTCGCTGTTCAGTATAACGAGAAGCCTTTGAACTGGTGGGGAAATACGGTCTCGTACCAAGGTATCGAAGGCGGTGGAGGACAGAGAGCTTTGTATAACGCTACAGAGCATGCACCTGAAGGATACTTCGGGCCACGTAAGGGAAGCTTCCCTTAGTTATGTGCAAAAGTATGTTAGCATATGTCTTAATATAATTTGATGTTCGTACCGCTGAGGAGCGACATGGTCAAATGGGTGTTCTTTGCTGGCTCGCCCGGCTCATCAAATGACCCAATATTGGAAAAGTTCTGCAAAAGCCTGACTGTGACATATGACGCCTCGGTCAAGGCAAATTGCTGACCTAAGCAAATACGTGGACCGCCATTGAAGGGTAAGAAGCCCCATCCGACTTTCTTGAGGTCAGGCTCACCCCATCTTTCGGGGCGCCAAACTTCAGCATCTTTTCCATAGATAGCTGGGTTTCTGTGAGTTGCGTAAATGTTGTATACCACAGCGGTACCCTTTGGGACAAATACTGGCTCATTTCCATCGGGTCCACCGCCTCTGGGCAAGGTGGTGTCACGAGTCGCCAATCTGGAATTTTGGGGAACCGAGGGATACAATCTGAGGGTTTCGTTGAGCACCCATTTGAGATATTCGAGCCTTTTGAGGGACTCAAAGGTCATCTTGCTCAAGTCAGCATTTTCCCCTTCGCCAAATGCTTCGACGATTTCGTTACGAAGACGCTGAAAGATTTCTGGATTTCTTGCAAGCTCAAAGAACAAGAACGACATAAGACCGGCAGTGGTGTCTCTGGCTGCAACAAGAATGTTCAAGCATTGGTCTCTCAACACCTTGGGGTCCCGCGTCTGCTTCACCAACTCATACAAAAACACGTAACCGCCCTGCGAATTCTTCTCGACCTCTTCCGGTGTGGCTTGAAGGGCCTTGTCAACGTAGTAATCAGCGAATTTGTGCACGATCTTATTGCAGTTTTTGAACTCCCTAGTATTGAGAAGGAAGTAGAGGTTCTGAAGGCCCATCCTCATGAGAAGGTACATCTGGGAGGTATTGAAAGCCTTTGGGAACTGCTCCATCTCTGAGGGTCCAGGAAGATCAGCATAGTCGGCGATATCATCTCTAAGCGAGGAACAGGACTCACCAAACAAAAACTCGGTTCCGGAGTCAATGGTCAACTTGAAGAATAGCAGCTGGAGGTCGAACTTTTCTCCATTTGAGGCCTTCACACGGCGAATTACCTGCTGTACATGCGGTTCCAACATGGTGACGTGAGAGACCTGCTCCCTGGCAAATTGGGGCCTAAGCATGGCCCTAGAGTGTTTCCATCCGGCGCCATCCAACGTGAATATTCCGTCGCCAAGCACAATTCTGAACTGCTTATGGCGGAGTCCCAAGGAGAAGTCGTTGAACTGGGTTCCCAAGATTGCCTTGATATTCTCCGGATCACGGGTCAAACATCTTATAACACCCGTAGCACGTATAGTGAAAGTATCCACTCCCATCTTCTGGTACAAGTCGAGGAAGAGGGACGGAATAGTTCCAGTTTTCCGACGGCTCAAGACCTCTTTGGTGAACCAAAATCCATAACGATGATCGTCGAAATGGGGGGCTTCAGAAGCTCCCAGCTTATAGAGCTTCACGTAGTAGGTGGCAGTGGTGCCCACCTTGTATAGGGTCAAAATGACCAAAAACCATGCCCACCATGGGAGTGTCTTATGATCTAACAAATCCATGAGAAAAAAAGATGGAGATTCAGAAGTGAAAAGCGATCCATTAATGCGGCTCAGTGTCCCACTCACAGGTTATCGAATAACCGAGCATTGTTCTCGTGGTCATTCTCCTCAGTTTAACAATGTCTTTCTCACACGTCCTTCCTATGTTAACGTTCAGGCACAACTGAGCATTTTTCTTTTTGCCACCGAAAGCCCCCAGGGAAGAATTTTTCCAACTGATTTAATTGATTTATTCTATGGATTTCAGCGCCAGATTCTCTGAACTTTTCACTGCGCTTTTCACACTATACGCGGGGAGCATCTGCATGACTACGGTCCAGGAGGCTCAGAGGAGTGGAGATTGTTGTGGGGACCTTACAGCCTAACTCCGTATGACTGAGCATTTTCACCAAAATATAAGCACACATCGGCGATTGTGGATATAGGCGAGCTGTCTAGGTCTCTGAGTGCGGCTCAGTTGGCTGCAAAAAAAGGGGCAATCGTCAAGTGTAAGTTGATGGAGTAGTTCGAGGTTTCTCAATTGCAACGCTTTTTTACCGCTCTACATTGTGTGCACTTTTTCTTGGGATAGATGGGTCACAGAATTTTGTGATCCCCACAGAACATTGGTAGGCTGGTGGTGAAACCCCTGCTCTTGTGGACTTAGGAAATAAAGTGTCGATGTGTCTGCACATCATGGGTGTCATTTGGTTCTGAGCACTGGCACGCCCTGATTTATTGATTCAATCAGTTTACATAATCATCTCCGTATTCACGTATACTTCCAGGTGTGATGAGTTTAAATTGGAGAGGATGCTGTAGGTAGCTACGGAAGAAGCAAGAGCCAATTCTTTGCTGGAGAATTAGCTTCAAGGTGTAAAACCCGGACATCTAACTGTCTAACCACGAATTGCGCTATATTGATGATTCAAAGCCAAGAATATTAGATATTCTTGGCGAGCCAATTTTTAAATAACGTCTTTCAGTACCGGTATTGGCCTTAACTGCTCCAGAGGAATTGTTGCGTGACATACTATGAACTTTATAGTAGTGCTCTTGGGAAACGAATACAGAGCAGCGGGAACGGACGATCAGATAAAGTCGTCCGCAATGACCGATGGTCTAGTAAATAGCTCAGCCTAAAGATGATGCCTCGGGTATTCTGCTATCGGATAGACCCTAACCTTGGTGTGATGGTTTAAACCTAACACGATTGGTAATCATGTTACAACCGACTTCGACAGGTGAAAATACATCCCATTATCTGAATAGAAAAGCCCTAAACACTATTTGGTTATGAGGAGATTCAAAATTCAAGGAGGTTTCGCTGCCATTTGAGGCGCTCTGATTAGACTCATCTAATTGAGGTTAATAAAAGCAGCTACGAGCACATCCAGCTCCTATCCCAAAATCAGCTCTGAGTAAAGAGTTGAATGCTGTTTCAGAATCAGCTTGTTAATCTCTTGCTTAGAAGCTTGAGCGTCTTTCCGCTCAAAATTTCCTCCTTGGTCTCAGGGTGATCGGCTCGGAAAAAGACTGTACCCTGTTCCGCTCCGGCGGCTATTGCCAACGAAAACACTTTTCACAAGGAGGCTTTTGAAACTACACTATTGGTAATTGTTAGATGTTGAAGGAAGTGAAAGATACTGAATAGAATGGCAGCTGGATGGGGTAGTGAGACTTCTCCGAGACAACAGTTACATCTAACACCAACGTCATCCTTGTTTTGGACAGCTTCTGAGTCTTTAATAACCCTGAAGGTGTGTTTATTTCCGACTCCATCCCGTCTCGGAGCTTCGACAAAGATTTCGGGGCTTATATCGATACAATGTATTGCTTCCAGCTAGCTCTATTTGCCTGGTGTTCAAAGCAATTCCTTCTTGATCTCATTCCGTTCTACGACCCTATAGGGAATGACCGGGGTAAACTTTTGGTTGGGAGTTCTTCAAATTTGCCCTAAAATGAAGAAAGCTCCTTCGGCGGTCAATTTTGCTTTTACAAGCCACTTCCCGAACTTGCGGATGTCTTCCACACTCGAGCACACTATATATAGATGTTTGTCAAATGCGGCAGATTGAGGCTAGTTTCCTTTTTAGTCGTGGCGATAACTTTTAGCGGGTGCGGCTCAAATGGCAGCGCAAGTGTCTAAGGGCGATCCCCCTTGATAATTATTTAACTGCTTTTTTGGCGCGAAATACTATTGTGGTACATGGTCTGAAGGATCGCTTTGAGGTTCATCTTCAGTTACTTCCAGATGGCGCCCGTATACGTAAGGCGCTTAAGTGAAAGAAGAAGTAGACATTGTTTACGTAGAGCGGTTAAGTGCTGGAATGCTTTTGAAGGTTAAACCCGACTCAACGAGCAGTCAAAGGTACTGTTTAGATGGGCTTTTTCAGTATTTTTTTGGCTCTACTCTTTCCAGAGTGCTTGCGTATGAAGAGGTCAATCATATCACAATGACTATTTGCTTATTCCAGGCTCTGTTCAGCCATGAAGAGGGTCTGTGAAGTCTTGCGGCTAAAAGCGGCGGCCGATGAATTCCTGCAGCGACCAACGAAAGGCCACACACAGAGCTAATTTTCTTCTTTAAAGACTGTGTGGAACCATCGAAACATTTTATGGAAATGCGATGTGGGGTGAGGCGCAGACTCCGGGCAATTAATGCGGCTTTACGTCAATGAAGGCTAGGAGGTTAGCCCCAATTACAGCTCTTCTACTCGTCTGCTCAAGTGAGAGGCTTCACGAGAATGCCTTCTGATTGAGGCCTTACTGGGAAGTAGTATCTGTATTTGCTTAAGCGAAAGTGGTCAACAAATGGGCAACTAACCAGTTATTGTTAAGAAGCGATGTGAAAGCAGGCTAGTGCATGCTTGGCGTTCCGCAGAATTGTCACTAGCCACCTATGCGCTTCCACTGAGTCAGTCAGGCGTCCATATAGGGGCATTTTTTGACTAGCAGAGAAATACGAGCTTCCTCTTGCGGGGCTTGTTTCTGCTTTGTGCATAGCCCGATTATCAAGCTCTCAAACACATCGTCTTGTCAGCTCCTAGACGTTTTTGGCAATTTGAAGCCATAGAAAGAGAGAACTCAAAACCGTAATATGCTACCAATCTCTGCAGCCGCTGCTGGTTTAACAATAAATACGCTTTGTTTAGCTTATGCGTTCGAAGGGTGCCTTTGTCCAAAAACGTCCAGCCGAAGTACGCCGTTTTTGTGTACTCTTCATCTAATTAAAACAAACAAAGCTCGTTCTAAAGTTCAGAACCTTTTACTATAGGAGGAATTGTGGTTGGTTATGAGAAAGCGACGAACCGCAGTTGATGCCACAATGCACTGTGGACAATGTTTCTTCTCTACTTGTCACAATTTCCCTGCGGTATAAGCAAGTGAAGTAATCATAAGAGCAAGATGCGAGTTATTGAAGATGCGCCCCGTCTGACCTCATCGAAGCCTCAGCTGGGCGCATGTGGCTTACTCTCTTCGAATAGTAAAAGTTAGGCATTTCGGCTATAATATGCGGGCTGAATAGGTATCTAATGGAATGTACAATCTATTATACAATACATGCATGCAAAGCACATAGACATGCGTTCTTGGGGCCATCTTCCTGAGACATTCGCCGTTCGTCAGTGGCTTCGAGTTGCCCTTTGGCAAGCGTTATGGTCCTTTTATATCTGATAGTAGGCCTCCGCTTTGTTCTTTAATCCCGGGGCACCATGAATTTTTCACTATTCTGGCTCACCTTTCTTCATTTGTCCCTAGCGTTAGCAGCTACACATGAGGGCATTTTCACTGCCATCAACTCATTGACACCCCCCAGCCCTCCAATGCCGCTATACCCCAATTGGAGGGCTTCGGTTGCTTGGGAAATGTCCAGCGACATGAACATAAAGGCCGGTGACACCTTCACCTTGCACATGCCTTATGTCTACAAGTTCACAAGCTCCTCCAGCTCTTTGCAAATCAGGGAAGGCTCGACAGTACTTGCCAATTGCAATTTGTTTTCGGGTGACAATCTTGTGGGATACTCAGAGGTGCAATGTACCGCTACGTCTGCAGCTCAGGGTGTAGATGCCTCAGGAACCATCACCCTTGCTTTCGCTTTCAATGTCGGTGGCTCTGCAAACCAAGTTAATTTGGACGCGGCACCCGTGTGGAAAGTGGGTACTAACAACGTCGTTTGGACCGATGGCCTGACGTCAATATCCACGACAGCCAATTTTGAGGGAGGAAGCAGCCGGACTATTCAGCGTTCGCCAGAAAACGGTGTCTATTCGTTGAGAAGCTTGGTGAACGTCAACGTCATGCAGCATTATCTTATGGGCCCCAAGTGTCTGGCCAATGGCATGTCAGGAACGTTGACGATTGAAAACGTCGAATCCGAAGTGCCTTTTGATTGCAACTCCTTGGAGGGTGCATATTCCAATGCCGTGAACGCTTGGTACTTCCCAGCCACCGCCGTCAAAAGCAACGTCAAGCTTACAAGCTGCTCTGGTAATAAAGCCGTTGTCACATTCTCCAACATCCCCGCTGGTTACAGACCTTATATGGACATCTTGACGCAGATTGTTGATGTGGAGTCAACTTCTGGAGTTGAATATTCCTACAAAATGGTATGTGACGGCAAAACTCTCTCCGGCTCCAGCACGGCGTTCTGGGAATATTACACCCCCTCGGACCCAGACTCGGTGGGCAACACTAAGCCATTGGTGGTCACTACCGTCACCGATGATACAGCCACAGCTACTTCGCTTGTTACCCACACAGGTGACAAAACAAGAACTGTGGTTGTCAATGTTCCCATTTCCATATCCTATGTGACAGTAACAGGCACAGGCACCCAATCAGCCACACACACTGCCACCGTGGGCGGGACTCGTGTTGTTTCTGTTGATGTTCCTACACCTACCAGCTCTATTACCAGAACATGGACAGGATCAACCACAAGAACACTGACTGTTACTGCTCTGACTGGCGGAACGGCTTCTGTTATTTACGATGTTCCTTCTCCCACAACCACAGTTACAAGAACATGGACTGGTAGTGCTACACAGACCGAGACGCAAACTGCCTCTTCTGGCGGAACAAATAGTGTTGTGGTAAATATGCCTATTCCTACAACCACGATCACCAGAACATGGACCGGTTCAGATACATCCACTGGCACCTACACAGCAAGCGTGGGAGGAACAGCAACTGTAGTTGTGAATGTACCCACTCCAGTAACTACTGTGACCAGAACGTGGACTGGCAGTGACACTGAAACACACACTAGTACAGCCACAGAAGGCGGTACAGGGACCGTTTATATCGATGTGCCGACCCCCGTCACCACCGTAACGAGAACTTGGTCTGGAAGGGATACCCAAACTCAGACCAGCTCGGCCACAGAGGGAGGAACCGAAACTGTCTACGTTGATGTGCCAACTCCTGTTACTACTATTACACGAACATGGACGGGGGACGATGCGTCTACAGAAACCATTCCAGCAGCGTCAGGAGGAACAGAGACGGTCTACGTCGATCTCCCAACACCTACAACCACAGTATGGACCACGTGGAGTGGAAGTGTTACAACCACCCGTACAATCCCAGCCGCATCTGGAGGAACCGGCACTGTCATTGTGGAAGTTCCAACTCCCGTTACCGTCATCACCTCCACGTGGACTGGTCTGGAAACCGAGGCTATCACTGAATCTTTCGTTTCTGGAACTCAAACTATTATCGTCAGGGTTCCCACACCCACCACCACTGTAACCAGAACTTACACTGGCTCTGAAACCACCACAGAAACCATCCCAGCGGCTTCTGGCGGAACAGGTACAGTGTACGTTGATGTGCCTACTCCTTATACTACTTTGACAAGAACATGGGCAAACTCAGATACTCAGACCACCACTGAAGCTGCTGCATCTGGAGAAACCGGTACAGTTTATGTCGATGTTCCTACTCCTTACACCACAATAACCAGAACATATACTGGGTCAGACCCTCAGACTTCTACAGGTGAAGTTGCTTCAGGAGGTACCGGCACCGTTTACATCGATGTTCCCACTCCTTACACAACGTTGACAAGAACTTGGACAGGCTCTGAGGGCACTACAGAAACCGTTCCAGCAGCCTCCGGTGAAACTGGCACTGTCTACGTTGATGTTCCTACTCCAGTGACCACAGTGACGAGAACATGGACTGGATCTGAGGAACATACGGAGACTGTGACTGCTGCCTCTGGAGGAACACAAACCATCTACGTTGATGTTCCCACCCCTACAACCACCAGCACCAGAACATGGACAGGAACCGAGGCGTCTACGGAAACCATCCTGGCAGCTTCTGGCGGTACGGATACCATAATCGTTAACATTCCGACTCCTTTGACCACGCTAACTCAAACGTGGATAGGCACTGAAACCTCCACTGAAACCATCCCTGCTGCGTCTGGAGGCACCAACACCGTGATTGTCCATGTTCCCACGCCTGTAACGACCATCACCAGTACATGGACTGGCTCAGAAACGTCCACAGAAATCATTCCCGCTGAATCCGGAGGAACCGAAACCTTCATTGTTCATGTTCCAACCGCTTACAATTACATCACGGAGACATGGACAGGAACCACCACAAGTACAGAAACCGTTCCGGCTGCTTCTGGAGAAACAGGTACTTTGATTGTTCATGTGCCTACGCCAGTCACGACGATATTCACCACAGTCTCTGGAAGCGACTTCTCGACTACCACTCTTCCTGTTGAATCCGGCGGTACGAAAACTGTCATTGTGGATGTTCCTCCCGATGTCACTGTGATCACTTCCACCTGGACAGGTACCGAAACGTCTGTGATCACCGAATCTGCTTCGTCTGGTGTTCAGACGGTTATCGTTCAGGTTCCCGCTTCTACAACCACTATCACGTCAACGGGAACTGGCTCTTTAACTGAGACTCTGACATCACCTACCGGTTCCGATGGAGTGGCCACAGTCGTGGTGATTGTGCCTCCAACTTCTGTCGAAACGGTGACATCTCATTGGACTGGCTCTTATACCAGAACTACCACGGTACCTGGAAGTGGGTCTGGTGAGCCAACGGTTATTGTTGAGGTTCCTTCATCTGATGAACAAACTACTACTTCCACCTGGACGGGCTCTTACACAACAACTGTGACCTATCCAGCTAGTGGATCTGACTCCGGTATCGTTGTGGTTGAAGTCCCCTCCACTGATATTTCCACAATTACCTCTACGTGGACGGGTTCTACCACCAGAACTGTCACTTTGTCTGCAAGCGAATCTGGAGACGTGGGCACTGTCATTGTCGAGGTTCCTCCTCACTCTGAAACCACTGTTACCTCTACCTGGACCGGCTCTACTACAAAAACAGAGACCAAATCCCCTTCAGGTAGTGACAGTGTGGGAACGGTTGTCATAGAAGTTCCAGCCACCGACACGCCTGTGCTGACCTCAACATGGACGGGATCGTACACCAGAACAACTACCTTGGCCCCCTCCGGGTCTGAATCTGTCGGAGTTGTGGTTGTTGAGGTTCCATCAACTTTTAGTGATCAGCCGACTGTGACATCTGTTTGGACCGGATCCACAACCAGGACAATCACCGAGCCTGGTTCCGGTTCTGATTCTGGCACTGTCATCGTCGAAACTCCATCTGACACAAACGATTACACTACTGTGACTTCCACTTGGACCGGCTCAGAAGCCACTACCATAACTGTACCGCCCTCTGGCTCTGATACTGTTGGCACTGTCATTGTGGAGGTTCCTTCTTCTTCGGGATTTTGGAATTGGAACTCTTCTTATGTGCCTCCTTCTCTGTCTGCAGAGGTGCCAAACTCCTTGACAAGTGGTAGTACTGATGTTCAGACAACGAAACCCAATACAGCCGAACAACTGTCTAAGCAGGGTGGTCAAACTACCAATATTCCAGGCAATCCTCCAACAACCACCATAAACGACTCCAGCGCAGGTGAAACAACTACCTCCACGTTGACTGACCAAACTCCAAATGTTCCTCAGGTAACGACTTCAGTCACTAATGGAGTACCTGGAATTCCCGACACTACCGCTTCGACTCAAGCTCCGCAGAACTCACAGAACCCAACAGATGGAGCCTCCATCCCACCTGCAAATCAGCCAAGTGAGGGAGGAAATACAAATCCTCCAGTGACTTCTCCTAACGGAGAAAACCCTCCACCAACCGGAAGCTCTCCAAATGCTGCCATTTCTACTCCTATTGGAAACTCTCCAAATGGTGCTACTTCCACTCCAACTGAAAACCCTCCTAACGGAGGCAATCCTTCTGCCATGGGGGGATATCCTTATCCATCCAGTAATTCTCCAGGAGGAAACAGCCCACTTCCTACCAGCCAAAGTGGAGGTATTGTAAATGGTGGGAATTCCCCAGTTTCAAGTGCACCTACCACCACAGACCTTACCGTTTGTAATAGAGGCAAATGTGTGACAGCTTCCGCTACTGAAAAGACGGGAGTGACGAACAATGGGGGTCCTAGCCCAACAGTGAGTATTCCTCTCGGTCTGCCGCTGGTTGGTGTTTCACAGGCA
The DNA here is from genome assembly GCA_030579055.1 of Candidozyma chanthaburiensis. Classification (NCBI taxonomy): domain Eukaryota; kingdom Fungi; phylum Ascomycota; class Pichiomycetes; order Serinales; family Metschnikowiaceae; genus Candidozyma; species Candidozyma chanthaburiensis. The sequence continues at coordinate 9,239 of JAKUAA010000001.1, read as the reverse complement.
TCTCCTGCCTCTGGCCAGCCAGCTATTTCTACTTATGAAGCCTCGGGAACAAGACCTCGGGTGTCTGGTCTTGTTGCCACCTTCTTGATGACATTTCAACTACTTATTGCATTATTCTAAAGTTCTGCTTGAAAAGCATTCATTCTTTGTTTCATTCGCTTCATAATTTAATTTAATAGTTTCCTTTATTGCCTTGTCTAGCTTGGGACGTTCTGGTCGGGTGAGATGCAACCACGTAAGCTTTGCGTGTTCTGTTGATTCTAGAAATTTACTGAAAAATTATTTTCGATATTTGTCCGCTATGCGAATGAAGTCAAATTCTTCGATATCGAAGTTGCTCCACCATCTCTCAGGAATAGTCATTGGAAGGGCATTATTGACGAAGTGAAGAACATAGGCAAACCTAAAAAACTATTCCAGCCTTTTTGTTTGATTTTACTGAAGTTCTGATTTTTAAAGGTGACTTATAAAAAGGTGTTTCCAACATCTGCTCAGATTCGCACAACATATACAGAGTTAGTACTCCGATTACATGTAGAGACTGAAAATGGAAAGTTTATAAAAAAGCGATCCAGGAAACTTTTGCAAAGACAGCATCAAAAGATTTTGAGAACTTGAGAAATAAAGGTTTGAAGAAGAAAGGCAATGTGAGCCGGAAAGCAACTCTAGGATGATCAAATTCGGCGTATTCATTTCATTCTAGAGAAATGGGTTGTTTCATTTACTGAATCAAAGATCATTGAGTCCAATGAGTGCTCCAACTTCTTGAGGGAAACACAAGGATCTTGTATGAGTTGATGCCACTTCAAGATGTAGGGCAGCAACCCAACTTTCTTATCCCCAGTTCAAGTTTACCGAGGCAGATTTCGTCACCGCCAAGATTGGCTAGGCATTTTGGATTTCCAGATGGAGGTACAAGCTGTGTGACAATAAAATGAGCTTCTAGTCACATTCTTCAGGGTTTCTCGAAATCTCACGCGAGATGCTTCAAGAATCAAATGTCAGCATGCCAACCGTGGGATGTCAAATTAGAATCCAAATTTATACTGCTCATAGTAAAGTCGTGTACGGCCTTCCAAGTAATTCCGATCCTAGAATTAAAAGAGCCCAATGCTTTGTCACTCGAAGAAGTAGTTAAGTGAGTTGAGTACTTCCCTCAACCAAAACTACTGCACCCCCACAATGAAAAGCCGTTTCGCAGCCAGCCCCTTTCATCTTATGCGCAGGATATTGGGAGATAGCCTTCACATAAGCCAGCCCGCTAACCCACACCTATTACTGTTTCTTTATCAGTTTACCAACGCCATCTGCTTCACTCTACCCAGATGCAATTTAAATTAACACCGCTTGTGCTTGCCAATATGGCGGCTGCCATGGTGCTTCCTTCTTTGAACGGCTTTGATGTACAATCCGTTTTTGGTCAGGTGGCAATCACCGAGAAGTTCGACAGCAAGAAGGAGACTGCCCAGTTGACTCGTGAGTCGCCCGCTCCTTTGATCAAGACTGCAAACCTGTTGCCAAACAAATACATTGTTGTTTTCAACGAGGATGTGTCGCCTGCTGAATTTGCCTCCCAGAAGGCCTGGATTAACTCTTTAGTTAACGCGGAAATGAACATCCAGAGCGAACTCGAGGCCCCCTCCTTCTTCGAGCTCCCATCCTTTGCTGGCTTGCTGGGCACTTTTACCCCCGAGGTCTTGAGCAAGATCCAGAACAACCCTCACGTGAAGTTCATTGAGGAAGACGGTCTTGTGAAGCTCCTCGGAACCGAGGTTCAGGAGAATGCCCCATGGGGTATTTCCAGGCTCTCCTCCCGCAAGGGCGATGCTACCTTAGACTCTTACATCCACAACCCTCTCGGTGGTGAGGGCGTTACTGCCTATGTCGTGGACACTGGAGTCAAGATCGCCGATGAAGACTTCGAAGGTCGTGCTGTTTACGGAGAGGCCGTGGCGTTCCCACACTTGAAGGTCGATCTTCATGGACACGGCTCTCATGTCGCCGGAACTATTGGCTCCAAGACCTGGGGTGTGGCCAAACTGGTGGATATTGTCGCTGTGGGAGTCATGAGTCCATTGGGCACCGGTCTGACTTCGGACATTATCAAGGGTCTTGAGTTTGTCGTTGCTGACCACCAGCGCAAGATTCAGGAGAAGAAGAAGGGCTTCAAAGGCTCTACGGTGAATATGTCCATCGGTGGAGGTGCCAGTGACGCCTTAGATGCTGCTGCTAATGCTGTTGTGAACTCAGGCATTCATGTTGTGGTTGCTGCTGGAAATGAAGACGCCGACGCTTGCGAAGGTTCTCCTGGAAGAGCCTCTGGCCCAATCACCGTGGGAGCTGTCGATCGCTCAGACTCCAAGGCATCGTTTTCTAACTATGGTAACTGCGTGGACATCCATGCTCCTGGTGTGGATATTGAGTCTGTCGGACTCTTTTCTTCCCCCGCTGTCATGTCTGGTACTTCCATGGCCTCCCCACATGTGGCTGGCTTGGCTTCTTACTTGTTGTCCTTGCAGCCCGGCTTGGGATCTGAGTTCAACAGCAAGCTTATCAAGCCCTCTGACTTCAAGAAGAAGCTTCTTAAGTATGGTACTCAAAATGTTCTCAAGGGCCTCAGCGCCGACACTGTGAACATTCTTGCCTACAACGGTGGATACAAGCCAACTGAAATTTGGGAGTGAACTCACCTATTCTGAGAGTAACTAGAATTATACCTTTGATTTTTGTGCGATAGATGTAACAATTGGAAAGTGCTTGGGAAATGCAACTGTGCTCTCAGACACCATTGCCTATATGTTAAACATTACGTAGATCACGGAGACCAAACGTGAACAATCGTGAATTTAAAAAAATAACTGATTTAAGGGGTTCAATCAGCATTATATTGCCCAATGATCATGCAATGGGCCTGCTTTGGCAAAGTTGTTCAAGTTACCCATCGAATACTAACCTAGCCACGATTTCGGAGAGTTGGAAATATGGCACCTGGCTATTGAGAGACCGAAAATTTGTTACTTTCACGTTCATTTTCGTGTTTGATGACCGAGAATGTCTCTTTCTTCATCAGGCATTTTTTGTCCCAGGAAGGTTATGACATGACAATGAACCTATTCTTTGAATACTTCAAGTAGAGAGCTACTCCGCTTAATCTCCGAGATCCCCACAATTCTATTTTATATCCGGCCACGGTATTGTCAACATAGACAGATTAACATTGCATTTGAGTACTTCACTCATCGATTTTCTTTGTGACTAGAATGAATTTTGAGGCCTACTCCGAAACAGCCTTGGTCTGAAAGAGCCCAAGTTACACAAAACCCCAAGCGAGAGATCCTCAGGCCAAAAACTCTTCTCTGGTATTTGTGCCCTTGCATATGTGTAATTGCCTTATTAGGACTATACCTTCAGTGACAGATTTGTGCCTTGTCATATGCACGACTGCCAAAGTCGGATACATCCGGTTTCAGGTTCAACTTATCGATACTTGAACGTCAAGGGAAAATTAGCACGGACTAGAATAAAGAAAAAGGCCGCCAGTATTAAACAGGAGGATTTGGTAAAGTACTGAGCCCAATGACCTTAATCTTCCAGCTTGACCTGTCTAATTAATGGTTGCAAAAAGTGAATGTCTCCGCATTACCCCATCGAGTATCACAGCTTCTTGAAATCGTCCCGGATAGAATTCCAGCTATATAAACCGGGACAAATGGTTACTCTTTATTAACTCGACAATGCTTCTTCTGCTTCTTCTATACCTCACAGTAGCATTTGCTCAGGTTTTAAAACCCATCATACCATCTGAGGATGACTTCTACGAAGGGCCCAAGAACATTTCTGACTACGATGTCGGTGACATCATTGACCACAGACCGGTGCCCTACAAGATACGCACTGTCTACGCCCCCCTTAACGTCAAAGAAGCATGGCAGCTTTTAGTGCGTTCGGAAGATACTCGAGGCAATCCCATTGCCATGGTGAGCACCATATTGGTGCCTTATAATGCAGACCCAAAGAAAGCAGTATCCTATCAACTTGCCCAGGATTCTGCTACAATGGACTGTGCACCTTCATACGCCATGTTGTATAAGGCGTCGATGGGGACACTTGTGCAACAGGGAGAGATGTTATTAGTCCAGGGTGCTCTTTCCAAAGGATGGTACGTTATAGTTCCCGACTATGAGGGGCCTGCCGGAGCGTTCACCTCAGGGTATCAAGCCGGTAGAGCCGGCGTGGACTCGCTAAGAGCTGCTTTGAACTCAGAGGACATTTCGGGACTTTCTCCCAAAGCAAAAGTTGCCTTATGGGGCTTTTCAGGCGGTTCGTATGCCTCGACATGGATGGCATCTCTCCAGCCTGAATACGCTCCTGAGCTTTCGTCCAATCTTGTGGGTGCGGCGTTGGGCGGCTGGGTCACAAACTGGACTGACGTTTTGGTCTCTTCTGAGGGAACGTGGTTTGCTGGACTCATACCGAATATCCTCAATGGCATGATCAAGGCCGATCCAGATCTCAAAGATGTATTTGACGAGGAAATGGAGGAAGATAAGCTGAAACGATTGTATGGGGGTGCCGATGATTGTCTTTTCACTGCTGCCATTAAGGTATTATTCAAAGACTTCTTCGGTGGAAAGGACCCGTGGTTTAAAAAGGGCTATGGCTTCTTCGATATTCCTGAGATCAAGAACTATACCGATAGGAACAATATCGGGGTGCTCGAAAGTACGCCCAGGCCCAAGATTCCGCTTTTTGTCTACCATGGATCACCCGATGAGATTGTGCCACAGAATAACAGCCGCAAAGCCTATGAAAAGTTTTGTGAGTGGGGAATTGAATCCTTTGAATATGCCGAGTCCGCCACAAGCGGACACATTCTTGAGGCTGTTGAAGGAACGGGCGCCGCCATGGCCTGGATTGAAAGTAGAATGAACGGGGAGAAGCCTGTGGATGGATGCAAGAGAACTGTTAGGAAAACAAATGTGCTTTACCCAGGTGCAGATGCCCAGTTTGGCCAGCTATTGAAGACTCTTCCCAAAGCCCTCACCGACAAGCAAATCGGCGGAGGCAAGGTGACAAACTCTACCTTCGTAACACAGGTATTGCAGCAAGCTGTGGGTGGCGTTCTCGGTCTAATTGGTCCCATCCCATTTAAGAGAGATGTCGAGGGAGATTTGTTTCCTGGGTTGAATTGAATGGGGCATCAAGAATAGGCTTTATATGGCTGAACAGGAATTGAACTGTCGTGATATGTGCTTTCCAATTGAAATTTTTATGTTGACAGAACTACTCGGCACATCCCAATACTCTGTTATTGCTAGATGTTTGAGACCTCGTTCTTCGTCTTGATAAAACTTTCTTAAACAAATGCTAAACACTTACGCACGTTGTATGCGATGAGCACCGGTGACTGGGCTTCGTAATGAAAGAAGATATAACTTCATGTCATTTCAATCCCGCCCACCACTTTTTCAAGTTGGTGGTGCTAGATCAAAAGTGACAGGTTTGGCCGAAGATGAAGTGCTATGACATGATCTTGCACGACCAGACGATTTTCCAATTACGCTTTGCAATTGCGATGGGCCAATAAACCCAATCGAACTCAGCTATTCGAAAAGCTCTGGGCACAATAAGAGCGACTTAATCCATGTCTAGAAAAAGTTTTTGGGAAGTTGAATTGCTGGGCCCGTCTACAGTGCCTAAACTCTCATTTCCTGAGCATCAGGGTGACAGGATTGCTTGCGAATTCTTCTTCAACCTCAATTAGAAGTAATAGTGATCACGGGAATTTTCCCATGAATACCCTCATAATAGCTTGAAGGGATTAGCGTGTGATGTTTCCGAATAAAGTACTGAAATCCAAATATCTGCTTTTCGGACTTTTCCGCAAGGGACAATCAGCATCAACGTTATTGCGGACGAATTCCAAATGATGACAATTTTCAAGCGTCAGTTTAAAAGACTTCGTAGTAATCAGTAGACGTTTCTCTTTCAGACCATGTTGCATATCACTGCCGAAGGCTTCCCTAGAAGGACACACGAGCAATTCTGAGATATTATGCCATTTCCCCAGTAAGACAGCGCTAGCCACTCAATTTTTGACAACTCTGGATCTTAAGTGATCCATCGCCTTGAAGCATGCTCACAAGGTCATTCTAGTTGGTTTGACACACACTTCCAAGGTTCAGTTGGAGGAACTTTTCAATTAATAAGGTTCAAAGCTTTCCATAAAAGTTGGTTTTGACCGGAGAAGGCTCTTTTGTTTCTTGTTTAGGTTTGTTGTGATTCTCATCAAAGCACAATATCTCAGCACCGAATGATCCGGACAATTTCCTAAGAATATGAACCAATAGCACTTTGGTCAATAAGTCAAGGAACAATACCGAGCAGCTTTTCACTCATGTGTGTGGCCAGATATTGGACTTGTTCTTCACAGAACCAAAATTTACCAAAATCAAGGACGTGTCATTCCACCAATTTACTCGCTATGGCCAAACAAATAGCAGCATCTTAATCAGTGGACTTTTTGAGCCCGGAAAAGACTCATTCCGGCGTTACCAGAGACATTTGTAAATTGGGGCTTTTTCTTGGAGTAGTATGTTTGGGTTCTGGTGAACTTTTTTTGAGCGCGATCAAAGAACAAAGTGAATTTTGGACACTTTTAGAAAGCAAAAGGTATACCAGAACCTTTTTTAAATAAGGAAATTCAAATAGAGTGGGTCCCGGAGTAGAATATTGAGCTAGATTTCTCCAAGTGCCAATTAAAGGAACTTTTTTTGAGAGCACACAACCGGACTCTTGACACTCGGTTGAACTCTATACTAAACTGAAAGCTAAAGCTATTGTTTCAGCATATTCTACAATCAAAGAAAAGATAGATTTATTCATCTAAACAATGGTGCACATGAAAGGCACAGCACCACGACCAGCGTGCTTATTCAAGTTGTTGTCCTTTGGAGCGTTGTTCTTGTTCTGAGTAGTTTGAGCGGCCATTTTGAATTTTGTTTGATGGTCATCAAAGTGGCAGACGTTCCCTATTTATGTTGACTTGCTCCTCGCAAGAAGGAGAATCTCTTGTTTCATTACAGTTCCTCTTTGGGTGTGTCAATCACTTGGTGTTTCATGAAACTGCCTATTTGGGAGGGACAATGGAGAGAAGCATCTGGAGATCAGCCAAGGTATCAGCTCTGAATAATATCACTGATCTCTTTAATTATCGGCATCCTGCCTGTTCAGCCTCATCGCTCTTTGAATTCTAATTTGCAAACATCGTAGGTTCAATAGTGATCTTCCCATTTAGACATTGACATCGCAAAAAGATATATATGAATTTCCAAGCTACCTATGAAAGAGTATATGTCTAGCAGATGCTGTTGACGACTCTTTAAGTTTTGAAAAAAAATTCCTATGTGGGTGTTTAGCCCCAATCACACCCTTGCGAGGCGAAGCGAACACTCATAACACATTCTTACACAAATTCTTCAATAAAAAAGCATAACCTTGACTTCTACCCTATGATCCCCATCTTCTTCACCGCTTATCTCAACATGGGATCAAATATCCAAATTGCAACTACTATTAAACGATAATGAGAACAATTAAATGCTCTACAAGCACACAAGCTTTTATTTTCATCATGAAGCTCATTAATACATGGTGCATAGCTTAATTCTAGCTTGAAAAAAGTATGGCTTGGCTTGTTTATCTGTCTAATTTCATTTATGGTATTTGCAATTTTGACACATCACAAGTCATCTCCAAGTGTGACACACCAAAGACGCGTCTTTCGTAGTCCAATAAATAAGTTTTGGGCTTTTTGATCCTACCAACTCTATTTCTATAGACCTGACATCTTGAATATTTTATTTTTTTTTTTCAAGGGGTTGAGTGGGTGTGAAGATCGCAGTTGTTGCACCAACGTCATATCTCAGCAACCGACCTAGGTGGCGAGTAATAAACAATGGAGCGACTTACAAATACCAATTAGAGCTATAATTGTAATAATCTGCCCATTCTATGAACATTCCGATTTTTGAAGACACTTTCGAGAAAGTCATTTTTGTTGATATCCCATTTTCGCAACACATTTACACAACAAGTACCCAAGATTCTGATTCAACCACTATTCAAGAATTTATTCTGGTTATCAATTTTGTAGCTTTTGAAATAAGGAATCACCAGAAAGATAATAATAAGCATAGAATAGATAGGTTGGCCACCTTTTGATATTCTACCCCTTTGTTGTTGTTACTTTTCAGATAAAATCTTATCTGTTTAGGGTTTATTATGCTTATTGGGTTACGAGAAGCAAGTTAAGTGTTTCCCAGGTAGATATGATCAAGTACATCATTTACTTCTATGTATTGCTCTAGTCTTTATGGAGAGGAAAAGTGTCAGTATACGACGCGTCATCCAAGAGGCAAAAACTTGAGAATCTGAATGAAGTTTAAAAATTATATAAGGGGTGTTCAAAAGTAAAAAGAAATAAGAAATTAAATACATTTCGAGAATTACATTAGCCTTACAGGATGTGGTTACCAAAAATGTTCAGAACCATCATCTATATCCTTGAAGCAAATGAAATTAATATCCCAGGATCAACCAAAAAATCCTGGCAGAAATGAGTCTTCAGAGCATGTCGCTGAGATTCTGAATTATGAGGCTCCAAAATGCTATATCCCTAGTATTAAACTTGATGACATAAAGTAAGAGGCTGACATTTTGAGCTTTCTTGCGAGTCTCCCTGATGTTGGATGGCCATTACTTGAGGAACAACTCAATTGAACAACCCAAAATGAAAAGTAGCTAGAGGCCAAGAGTAAGTTATCGTTCCTGTTTGTGATACGAGTACTCAAAGGTTGATTGCCACCAATATTGCTAGTATGACAGCACTATGGTCAACTAAATTGTATTTATAAACACGGTATTATTGCAGGAGCAGTAGAAAGGGTATTGCTTTGCTACAAGTAAAACGTTTCTTCTCCAAACTGTATTTTTAATCTTAAAGCATGGTCTAGTGGAACCTAAAATCTAAATTGCATCAAGTTTGATGGAAATACATGGTGAATGAAAGTCTTTCAGTGTTCTGAAGTACCCCTTTTGCATTGAAGTATTGTTCCAAGGGGATAGAGTCTTTGTATTAGCTTTGATGTCAAGTTGAGCAAACACATTTGGAAAATGAAAGAATTGATTTATGGAATATTTCGTTACATGCAAGGTACATTAAAGGCTAAGTACAATAA